>JAUMJK010000116.1:1200000-1800000 GCA_033558105.1 Coccyzus lansbergi
TAATTTCTCTTTCTTCTGGTTCCCCTTGTTGTCCTCTGCAACTCATCTCTTTCTTACATCTTGGAGAAACACTCATATTTCATGTTGCTGAAATACTTTTAAATACCCTTGAATCATTAATTTTTATTTTATTACAAGAATTATGAAGTAACACAGGGAATTTTTGCAATAAAAAGGATAAATATACTATTATGGGCCAGGGCATACTTTTCCTCTTGAGGAAGAATATCCTTACTCCAAGTGTTGTTGGTATCTTCACCAGAACAAAAAGGCACAGTTCTTAAATCCAGAAGATAGGATTATCATGGTCATCTTATTCTGAACGCTGTTAGAAGTTCATTAGGGGATTTCAGCATGAAGTCCACATGTATATTTGAGACCTTGTATAGAGTTTCCTAAAGCATCCTGATAAATTTATTATTTTAAGATAAGAATTATTTGGATTATCTGTTGCCTAATTCTAGTAATTATGATATACCATGGAGTTTATTAAACAAATATTGCATAAATAGATGTAACTGTCCAAGAAAATAAAAGATGCCCTATAGCTTGACAGCACAATTCAGTCAAAAGTACACAGT
This sequence comes from Coccyzus lansbergi, assembly GCA_033558105.1. Taxonomy (NCBI): domain Eukaryota; kingdom Metazoa; phylum Chordata; class Aves; order Cuculiformes; family Coccyzidae; genus Coccyzus; species Coccyzus lansbergi. The sequence goes on from JAUMJK010000116.1 coordinate 1,200,582, forward strand.
TTTACTTGAAGGTGGAAGATGTGCTCTGGTCTGAAGATTCCCTATACTAAGTAATATATGTGCAGCAACTTAGTAGCCTTTCCACAATATCTTCTTTTCAATCTGACATATAGGTGAATAAGGAGTAAGTAGCAGTGGATAGAGGCATTTCTACATGGATGCAATAAGTATGAGTCATTGCATAGAAAATTATAGAAAAGCAAGATCAATTCTATGGTAACTAAGTTGGGGAGATCTAATCATTTCTTGGTTTAGAAGTGAGTTGCTGCACTAACAATAGTGAAATAGCTGTATTATTGCACCACAGCATGTGGGAAGAAACCCATTCCTTTAACAGTGAAAGAAAACAGGATGGTTTGAGGTCTTGTATACATGAACACATGAAACTATAAAAATATCTGAATCATTATAAGGAAATACAGTTTGCATATGATGTGTGTTACATGCTGCAATGTTGTTTTTCAGTATGTTCTGTTTAAAAAGTATATGGAAATAACTTCTTTTGTTTTGAGATTTAATTTGGGGAGGATAAAGTCAGAATTGCATTTCTACTTGAGTTGCTGTCAGGTCACTTTTAAAGATACGCCACTGCCTCTGGGATTCCATCCTAACATTATTGTGCTTGGGAGAATGCTGGAGCTGTACCCAGCATGTCACTGGTGTGCATTGTACTGAGAAATCCTAGATTAGTGTCTTGGAACAGTGGATCAGTATTTAGAATAAAAATTAGCCATCATTTCTAATTCAACTGAAGATTCTTGTGGAGTTCATACCTCTGTTGAAATGAAGACTTCTGCTTTTTTGCTTTAGTTTTGTGATTTTCAGGTTTTGTTTGGGGTTTTGGATATTTGTTGGTTTGTTCTAGTCTTTGTTTTTTAGAGGTATAAAAAAAAAAAGAGTACATTCCTATTTTTCCTCTTATTTTCCCCCTAGATTTACTTTTTATTATCTACCTTATAAGAAGGTCATTTGATGAGAAATGATGGAAGAAAAAACATGTGCAATGTAGATAAAACATGTAAAAGCAGATATTTAGTTATGATTCATTAAAATTTTCATCTAAATTTGAAGACATGTTTACAGGTTGAGTATAGATTTATATACTTTATAAATGAAAAGTAACTTATCCTTACTGCCAAGTATTTACTACTTTTTATAATTTCATTCTCAAGCTCAACTAAGCAGGAATAGGAAACATATTATTATATGATTTAAGAAAAACTTTCTCTGAGTATTTATTAGAAATTTATTTCTAACAAATGTACTTATTACTTTCCATCTCTATTAATATTTAACAATATTTATCAACCTGGAGAAGGGAAGACTCTGGAGATGTCCTGTTGCAGACTTTCAGTATGTAAAGGGAGCTTTTATGGAAGAAGAGGACAGGCTTTTTAGCCAGGTCTGTTGTGATAGGACAAGGGGTAATGGTTTTAAATTAAAAGAGAGCAGATTCATACTAGATATCAGAAAAAAAAATTATAATGAGAGTGACAAAATACAGATACAGGTTGTCCAGAGAGATGGTGCATGTCCTGTCCCTGCAAACATACAAGGTCAGGTTGGATTGGGCTTTGAGCACATGGCAGAGAGGTTAGAAACTGAAGACCTTTCCAACTCAAACCATTCCATGGTTCTGCATTTGGAAGGAATGACAATCAATACCTTTTCTTTTTTTTAAATTGCAGTGGAACTTTAAAGCATTTTTTCTTATTTAATACAAAGTTAGTTGGGAAAAGCATAAATACAACTTATTGTGTTCGGTCATATCTGTAAAGTGAAAAGATTGATACAAAAACTGTCCAGTATATATGCTGTTGCACTGCTGTTTATGGAGCTCCAAACTTAGCTCCTGATTATTCAACATGTTAAAAAAATGCAAGTAAACAAACACATGAAGCATCACTGCTATGAATCATGATATTTCAATCAGTTTATAACATCAAGTGCTAGAATTGTTTTTCTAGTAATATTTCTTAATTTGGCTAAATCCATGACATATAATTACATTTACAAACAAATAAATTTTATAGTGCTGTTGAAAGAAACCAAAATTGGAAAATTGAAATTTTTAAAATGAGATTCACTAATGTCCATGTAGTAGGATGTAAATACTAGAAAGTGATTATTGCTCACTTTAATAAAATAATAACAAATACAACTTCTCTGGTAAGCATCATTACTCTTATGCTTTGAATGTTAAGCTTTTGAGACTATTCATTCAACTCTTGCTCAGATTCTGGCTGACCAAGTTCATGCCAAGGGCTGGTCAGAGAGGAGCAGCACTTAAGCAGGGCAGGTGCCCAGAAAGAACTGAAAGACCACTACGCAGCTGCTCTTGTGCGTAGTTTGCTGCCTCCTGCAGCCATTTTTTCTTATCTGGCATGAGGGAGGAGGAAGGGTGGACATTCTCACCTTCCACTAGGTACCTCTATATTTTTTTTTTTTTTGTAAAGCTATGAACCTTATGACTTGCCAGTTTGGACAAAAGGGAATTGAACCCGTGTTTGCTGTATTTCTTAATGAGCTTATGAAACAAAGTTTGAGTCAAAGTACATTATTTTGTAAATCTGAGAGATCTGAATGGATTATGACAGCTTTTCTTGAAAAACAAGAAAAAGAAAGTGTAGGTTTTTTGGCATGTTGTCCTTAAGGTCAAATTTATAATACAACAAGATAATTAAATTCAGCAGGATTGATGTTCTAATTAACGTAAGGCAAGAATGTGCTCTGTTATCCCATGACACTTTCATGAGATGCCTTTTAGTTTCTTCTAGTTTTTCATTTTTTAAAAAAGCAGCCTAAAAATACGTGCTAAAGGAGACTTAAAGACCCCATTGTTTGAGAGACTCAAATGAGATGAGAGAGACTGCAGATTGCATCCTAGAAAGGGAGATGTGAAATGAGTTCTGCTAACCCACCAATTTTTATTTTTATACTAAATGCTTAGCAACAAGGAGGACCGGTAAAAATGGCAGTTTGTAATGGAGGAATGAACATAAATGCGAGTATCAACTCTGAAGAACTCTTACCGTGTCATGTTTTAGAGCCAAACAAACTTGGATAGTTTTTGACACATTTACTTATTAATTGCATGCTTTACCTGACTTTTTTTTTTTTTAAACAGGTTTGAACTTAATATTTGACAAACATTCTCAAACACATGGGAAGTGAAAGGCATTGCAACTTGGTTTCAGCCAGAAGTGTGAAGGGAGTAAAAACTTAACTCCCCTTGTTATGCTAAAAAATATTTAGGTGTTGATTGAGGGTTTTAGTTGTGTGCAGTGCTGATCCCACATCATCTTTGTCCCCTAACTTAGTATGTATGGAGTGATTCAGAAGATATAGAGCTTAGACTTTGTGCAACTACTTTTGATAGGTGGATTGAGAAAATAAGACTGAAGTGTGCTCTGATCTGCTGTAGGGATAGAGCAGTAGTTTACAACTTCCTATATGAAACAGAAGTAAGCTAAGAAGGAATTGTGCAGCACAGGAGTACTGCTTTGTTGTTCTGCCAGTACAGCTTACACAATGCCTTCTCCTAGGGTTATGCTTAATGCTACACATTGTTGTGAGTAAGACACTTGTTTGTAGGCACCCAAAAAGCAGTAGGGTGTAAGGAACACTGTCACAGGTTTGAGAGTCCCAGGGGAGAGGAATGAATAATATCTCTAGATTTTGTAGGAAAACACAATAGTGTAAAGGCTGGTGTCATTAGCACATGAAGAAAATATCCATGATTGCCTGGAAGAATTGTTTTAATTATTTTGACTGAGTTTCTTTCTTATTCTGCTTAGTTGGCAATAATACTTACTTCCACCCACCTTACATACGTACACACACACACATATATATATATATATCAGCAAGATGAGGAAAAAAGTGAGCATTTTCCTTAATCCTTTTTACTTAACTAATTGTTGTTCACTGAGCTGTAGGACTGCACACTGCTACTGAATGCAGTGGAAGAAGTCCAGCTCTGGTGTAAGTATAATGACAGCAAACATAGCACCATATAGTAAGTTTGTCAGACACCTTACTAACAGATGTCCTCTATATACTCATGCAAGAGAAGTACCTCAGCAATATAGCACTGAAAAAAGATATTAACTGTTCCATCTATCATTTGCATCAGCAGTGACATAGATGTGACTTGAATAGGACTGACGCATTTTCTAGTTTTTCTTTTGAATAATGATTGTAAAAAACAAATTTGAGTCTGCCTTTTGAAATGAAGGCAATAAAATTCTGTGACCATTTTAGGAGCAATATATTTCATTTAGGACAATGCAGCAGTGCAAGGTTAATACTTCTACTCTTTAGAGTTTCTGCATATGAAATATACTCATCTGCTTAGGTCCAGTATCCAAAGCAGTGCTAGGAGAAGATAGGGGAGTTTCATCATTGTATTTTGAATGTTGCTTTTACCATTTTCCTTTCAACCTTTTCTGTGATATTTTTTAATGTTTGTTCCTGTAGCTCCACTCCCTCAAATAACATCAAGACAACGGTTACTGTTATGACCACCTAAGAACAGTGACTTAGAAACACACGGGTCACTACTGCAGAAAAATTACTTCCATTTTTTTTTCCCAAGAGCTATGTTTGAAGCAGCTTGTCAGTTCTGGGTCCCAAACAAGAGCAGATTATGCCACATACTTTGTCCAGTCTTGCCTGCCATACCTCCCAGTGCCTGGAAACAGTTGGGTTCTTTGGAAAGGTGATATTCAGAGTTCTGCCCATTCTGTTTCCAATGTAGACTATTATGACTACCTCAACTGCACTGCAACTAATTGTAGCAACAACTGCCAGCCTTTCCTCCCTAGCATCTGCATCTTCCTGTGCAGAAACAAGACACAAAAGGAAAAAAGGCAGCAGTGTGAGGGCATATGCAAGTTGTTCTTTACAAGTAGTGCTTGTGAAAGCCACCAGCTGTGACGGTATCTGTGGTCTGTGGTACATTTTTCACCATGTTTTATCAGTACTTTTCTATTCATAATTGCAAGTTACACCAAACCTTGTTTTAAAGTACAATTGCTTTTTATTTAGACTGAGTATGAGCATTTGGGTTTAAAATACTAAAAATCTTCTCCCATTCAGAACTTTGTGCTAGATATTTCAGAATTATCCAGGGCAGCCACAGTGTGAATTCCTCTCCAATCATTTTACCTCAACACAGTCCTACACAATATCCAGAACTGCTGCCTTACCCAAAATTTCTTCTATTGCGCTCAGGTTTTTAACCTAAAAAATGAGATGTTTTATGTAGCTGTTATTTTGTTAGTAAACCCACTATCCTGTATCTTCAGGAGTAACTTCTTGAGTCACATAAAATCTTATGCTGCCTGGTAGATGAATACTTCAAAGTTAACAGTGATGTGGCACATGTAATACCTTCAGTCTTGCCCCAGCTCCAGGAAAGTAGAAGTAGTTGTGTGTCTATGAGGTAAACAGGAAGACAAGCATATAGTTAATATACTATAATACCACCTAGAAACCCCAGCAGACTGGAAAGCATCTAGACACACAAATTACAGACTGTCTCTACATATGGAAGGTTTGAAACTGTCATTTGGTAATTCCTGTTCTATAGCACGTTCTATTTCCTTTAGGAGCAATGACCAGCATGTGGTTTCCTGTAGATTAAAATAATAGTACAAAAATATGAATTTCCTCCTCTTTTATTAGGTGTTCTGAAGTTAACTTAGTAAATAATTATTTCCTGCACAATCAGGTCTCTACAGACTATCATAGGCTTTAATTATTGCCATCTATTATTCCTAGATGCCTAGACTGAAACTTCCATTGCAACAGTTATAGTTGCACTGCATATATAGTTGCAAGATGATGGTGCTTATGTGTCTCCACAGACCATGCAATTGCCACTCACAGTGTTTACTTCCAAGGCAACATCCATGAGTGATAAAATCATCTACCTCCAGAGCCTTCATACTTTGTCATTTAGAGTCTCAGGGCTGACATGCAATAATAGAGGTCATTATTGCATATATGATTTTTTTCCCACAAAATGGCTCAGTGTTATTTCTTAGTGTACTAATTTAGTGATGGGATGATCATCATCATAATCCCTTTGATTGCAGTATTCTGTCAGACATTAGGAATTTTGTAGGGGAGTGACTATCCTTTAGGAAAGAGAAGCCAAGTATGTAACTTCTATGCAGAATCACAGAAGACCCAGAAACAAACTAAACAACACTTGGCATTTTCCTCTAGCTTTTGTGAATTTTCCTCTGGTTTAACTTCCAGGATTTCAATGTAGGTTTTCCAATATAGGTTTTCCAACAAAGTTCTTTGATGTGTATAAAACACTGGAGCATATAATATAGTAGTGAACCTATAGTATAGGAAAGTGGTGATATTCCCTTTAATGTTGCCTGATTATCATTGCATAACTATCTAGTCTTTTGCAAAATCATTGACCTGGGAGAGCTGTTAAAGACAAAAGGTGCAACAAAAGTCCAGAAGCTCAGCTTTTATACCCTGAGAAAATTTAGCAACAGCTGTAGCTGCTGAGGATTATTGCAATTTGTACATGTAGATAAAAAATACTAACTTCTCTCTCCCTTGAGCTTATGTCGCATGAAAACTAAACCCACAGTGATCCTTTCAGCCCACTGAGTCATTGTTGCCCAATTGAATTCAACAGTTTTGCCAGCAACCACAGTGAATAGATTTCCCCTGTCCCTGCCCTGTAATTTTCTGTGCAGTGAGAATTGTCCTTACCTGCAGTACTGTTTGAGGTATATTTAAGTCTTAGGATGTTATTTAATGTTTGTAAAGGTGGGAATCTCTAGAGGGAAGATAATCTCATTGACTTTAAAACAAAGCTCATTAAATAAATCTACTCATACTATACTCATTTTAGTATGTAGCATGAAAGGTAGTTTTACATTAAAATAGGAATATAGTCTTCTATTTCTGCAGTAACTAATCTAATTATAGCAAATTGTGATTAAGAACAATTAAATTTTGAATGTGAAGTTACCAATAAAAGGAAACGTCCATTTGTTAAGGGAATTGTAGTATGCATCATAAATTACCTGAGTTCTTCTGAATCCATCTACTGTAAATAAACTGGATTTATTTACTTTCCTTAGAGGGAAAGGGCTGTATAAATAGCCCTTAGAAATGGTCACCATGTAGACTTTATCTTAGTGTCATGCTAAAACTTTATTTTAAATAGTGTTAATTATTTTAAATAGTGTAATTTCGTTTAATCCATCAAAAAACAGACTTCCTTGCATTCTTCATGAATTTTTCAGTGTTAACTGCACCTCTGTCACTGGAGCATTGAAAATAAAGAATATAATGCAGAAGGTGCCACAGAAAATATTTTAAAGCAACTAGTTCTTCTGTAAATATTATAATATTTAAATGTATTCAGACATTATATTATCAGTAATAAATTTTTACCAAGATCCTAAATGGATAGGTTACTAATACCAACTAAGGTTGAGTTGTCTTGCATTACTTGTACAGCTTCATTGTAGAGAAGTTCTCTGGTTTCCTCAGTTCTATTAATTTTATAACAGTCAATGTATTACTGACAAAGATTACCTTTTATTTGTATTAAGTTAGGATAAATGAATTTTATTAAATTAATTAAATTGGGTAGATACATAGTTTTTGAGTACATAGTTGAGGCTTGACTACTAGGAGAGGCTAATGCATGGAATTACCCATAGGAAGTGGTATGCTGAGTCTTCTCTTGCTTTCTGTGGATAATGGTGAAGAAGACACTAAGCTGCTTCAGAGCTTTAATTGTCCCAGGACATTAGGTGCACCAACTGGGATGTCCAGAGGCCGTTCCTATAGGTAGGTTTACAGTGGACATCTGCGCACTATTGAAATTGGGTGATGTTAGTTTTTAACAAGGAAGCATCAGCTTTATACTGACAATTAACATGTGCACAATGAGGCTCTTATTGTCAGTGGATACACGCAAACATCTGCCATCTTGGTAGCTTTGTGTTTGGGTCAATGTAAATCTACTCTAATCAATGACAGTCTGACACTTTGAGTTCGTCATCATGTGAACTTCAGGAAAACCTTTGTATTTCAAGAAGATTTAGGAATTTTGTTTCAAAACAAAAATAAACAATCAGAAAAACATCTGAGACCAAAGCTACAACTGTTGGAGATCTTAAGCTAGAGCAGCATGCCTGGGTGTTACTAAATAAATGCCTCACTGCATTCCTGAGTCAGATCCTTAGAGTAACAATGTATTAACTAGTTTTATTAACAGACATGGGCACACTACTGTTATAGGTCATTTGGTCAGCCTTGCATTTGATCCTCCATTATTTTGCATTATATAATCAAATTTGCTTCTCTTAAGTGGTACAGAAAGTTAGTGGTGCGGTTCGGCAGCATTTATACTCACTGAGCTCTAATGTTAATGGCTTGGGAGGTACAAGGAAATAAGGAAGGAGACTGAATGTTTCCCCTAAGTCTTCTTTGCTCTTCACTGTGTTCTCTGTAACGCTCTTCTCTTTTTTATCCCCTTTGATTTGTATGCACATATAGTATCAAAAAATTGCAATCAACTTCATATGAAATGACATAAAACATTTAAAAGTATGTAGAGAATAATTTTATACTATTGACAGTGACAACAAATATGACACATAGCAATGCTGTATGTAAAACAAAATAAATTAAACCCACTAACACCAAAAAAACCTTCTTTGTTCCACTAGATTAACCCTATATCTCGGGAACCAAGAGTTGGAAAGGAGGGACAGAGGTGGTTATAGAGCATGTTCTAAACCATTACAGTGACATGAGGCTCAGCTTGACTGCTGCCCTCAACGCAGGTGGACACATGTTCAGATATAGGTATTTTCTTGCCCTCAGCTGGGAAATGTCAAAGTGCGTCAACCTGAAATACTTTGTCTATAAAGCACGTTTTAGCTGATAACATCATTGTGCTTGAACATTCACTCTGTTCTCCAGACCTGCCTTTCTCTTTCCAAAGTTCAAGCTGGTGCTCAAAGAAACCCATTTTTTTGCCAGCAGAAGATATGAAACAAAAAAAGAGAGATCCTCAACAGCCTTACAGAAAATGATCTGTGGAATTGCTTTGAACATCGGTAGCATCATATGCAACTGTTTGTCAAGTCAGAAGGGAAGTATTTTAACAGTGATCTTAGATGAATTTCCTAATGTGTTAGAAAGAGTTATAGGTGCAGTCTAATTTTTTTGGGCTGACTTCATAGTAATCTCACCAACTATGGGATTAAATACAAAGATCAATAGTTATGAGGAATATTTTGACAAAACACAGTTTTACAATAAGCTACTGATAAACAGAGCTGGCAGTAATGAAACATTCATTTATTCAGATTTCACTCTTTTTAAGCACTTCCTGTATGTTCCAGTTTATTTTTGTCAGCAAGTTTTATTCTACTTGGACTCCCTGAACCAAAACCTGCTAATCCACAGCAGTTGTCATTAAATGCACAACCATTTACCTGGCACACCCAAAATGTTATATTTTCACAAAATATAGAAATATATTTATAAGAACATAATTTACAATTTCACAAATGTTTTTCTTCAAACCGGAGACAGGGTCATTGGATAAATTGTTTAAACAAATCTTCCATAGGCTAGAGCAGTAAAGTTCCATTCTCCTTGTTCCACTTGTGAATCTAAGTGTAATAGTAGTTCAACATTTGACATGTTCAAAAGCACCTGAGAACTGATTGTCATGTATGGAATGGAGGTTTCGCGGGTCCATGGAAGACAACTTCTTTGCTCAACTTGCTCAACTGGGTGAACTGACAAGGGAAGGTGCCCTCCTGGACCTGCTGTTCATGAATAAAGAAGGCCTTGTGGGGGATGTGACGGTTGGAGGACACCTGGGACAAAGTGATCAGCAGATGATAGGGTTTTCAGTTTTAGGTGAGATGAAGAAGGGGGTTAACAGAACAGTTGCATCAAACTTCCAGAGAGGAGACTTTGGACTGTTCAGAAGGCTGGTTGGCAAATTCCCATGGGAGACAGTCCTTAAGGGCTGGGCTCTCTTCAAAAAGGAAATCCTAGCAGCTCAGGAGAAAGCCATTCCCATATTCTGGAAAAAGAGCCACCTGGGGAAAAAAACAGCTTGGTTGTGTAGGGAGATCTTGAGAGATATCAAAAAGAAGAGAAATGTCAATGAGCTTTGGAAGAAGGGACAGGTGTCTTGGTTGGACTAGAGGAGGGGAGTAAGATTGTGCAGGGATAAAATCAGGAGGGCTAAAGTTCAACTAGAAATCAGATTGGCAAAGTCTGTGAAAGATAATAAAAAAACTTTCTATAAATACATTAAAAATAAAAGGACTAGGGAGAATATTTAGTCCCTATTGGATGAAGAAGGAACAACAGTGACAGGGGATGAGGACAAGGCTGAGGTACTTAATACCTTCTTTGCCTCAGCCATGAATAGTAAGGAAAGCTGTTCCCTTTGTGTACAAATCAGAGGTTAGAGGGAGCAGAATGAGCCTCCCATGATCCAGCAGGAGGTGGTTAGAGACTTGTTTGCCCAGCTAGACACCCATAAGTCTAGGGGCCAGATGGAGTCCACCCAAGAGTACCGAGGAAGCTGGTGGATGTGCTGGCCAAATCCCTTTCCATCATCTTCAAACAGTCCTGGAAGAGTTGGGAAGTTCCACTGGACTGGAGGCTGATGTTGTGCCCATCTACAAGAAGGGTCACAGGGAGGATCCAGGGAACTACAGGCCTGTCAGTCTGACCTCGGTGCCAGGGAAAGTCATGGAACAGGTGAATCTTGAGTGCTATCATGAAGCACTTATAAGAGAACCAGGTGAGCAGGCCCAGTCTACATGCATTCATGAAAGTCAGATCCTGCCAAACTAATCTGATAACCTTCTATAACAAAGTTGCTGCTGGACGAGGGAAAGGCTGTGGATGTATCTTCCTAGACTTCAGTAAAGCCTTTGACACAGTTTCTCACAGCGTTCTGCTACGGAAACTGTCAGCCTCTGACCTGGACAGGCGCACACTCTCCTGGGTAGAAAACTGGTTGGATGGTCGAGCCCAGAGAGTGGTGGGAAATGGTGTTAAATCCAGCTGGAAGCCAGTTAGAAGCGGGGTTCCCCAGGGCTCAGAGCTGGGTCCAACCCTGTTCAATGTCTTCATCAATGACGTGGATGAATGCATTGAGTGCACCCAGAGCAAGTTTGTGGATGGTACAAAGCTGGGTGGCAGCGTGGATCGCCTGGAGGGCAGGGGTGGTCTGCAGAGGGATCTGAACAGGTTGGACCACTGGGCTGAGCCAAATGACACGAGGTTTAACAAGGCCAAATGGCGGGTCCTGCACTTGGGGCACAATAACCCTATGCAGCGCTACAAACTACAAATCTGGCTGCAAAGCTGCCTGGAGGAGAGGGACTTGGGGGTGTTGGTTGACAGCCGACTGAACATGAGCCAGCAGTGTGCCCAGGTGGCTAAGAAGACCAATGGCATCTTGACTTGTATCAGAAATGGTGTGACCAGCAGGTCCAGGGAGGTGATTCTCCCTCTGTACTCAGCACTGGTGAGACCGCTCCTCAAATCCTGTGTTCAGTTCTAGGTCCCTCACCACAAGAAGGATGTTGAGGCTCTGGAGTGAGTCCAGAGAAGAGTAATGAAACTGGTGAAGGGGCTGGAGAACAGGCCTTATGAGGAACGGCTGAGAGAACTGTGGTTGTTTAGCTTGGAGAAGAGGAGACTGAGGGGAGACCTCATTGCCCCTTCTCTCAAGTGTCAGGGGACAGGACAAGAGGAAATGGCCTCAAGGTCCACCAGGGGAGGTTCATGCTGGACATTAGGAAAAAGTTTTTCATGGAGAGGGTCATTGGTCACTGGAACAAGCTGCCCAGGGAGGTGGTTGATTCACCTTCCCTGGAGGTGTTTAAGGCACAGGTGGACGAGGTACTGCGGGGCATGGTTTAGTGTTTGATAGGAATGCTTGGGTTTGATAATCTGGTGGGTCTTTTCTAACCTGGTGATTCTATGATTCTATGAATGTATGCATGCATAAGATGAATGTGTAGGTTATGTATCATGTAGATATATATATATTCTAGTTCACAAAACACCATTTAAGTCATAGAGTAGTTAGTGCTTTTTCTCTCAGGACAGTCTTAAGAATGAACCAACAAACAAAACACCAAAACCTGCCAATTACATTCTCCACCAGTTGCTTGGGGGCTATCTATTTATTTTGAGTCAGATCTGAAGAAAGCAGTTAGATATGACAAAGAATTGGAGATCTGGCTCAGTTTAGATGGTTTATTTAATGAATATACTTGGATTAAATTGCTCACTTTTTTCCTTTACCCATAGCTCCCCCTATATTTCAAAAGTAGTGGAAAAAACCTGTAATACATCTGGCAAACTAGTCAGTTCCTGTCTGTTGTTAAAAAGGAGATGTTTTCTCAGTGTTTGAGTAACTGATAATGGGAAACATCTATATTTCTATGACAATGTTAATTTGCTACTATTGATTAAAATAATCAAGTCGCAAACATTTGCTTCTATCTTTTAAATGAAGAAAAAAAGAATAACTGGGTGACTTGTTAAACTGATGGTCATGAGGTAGTGGGTTTTTTTTTTGCTTGTTTTGGATTTTTTTACTGTTCCTGGACAGAAATGTACAGTTGATGTCTTGAGTATTGTGTCTTTATCCTATCTCTAAATAGCTAGCCTTCTGATTTACTTGCTAAATTCTTTGTAGGTGATCATCATATTTCAGTTTAAGATATACAGGTAGGGCTCTGGATATTCTCAAAAATATGTTCTGAATAGTGTAAAAAGGGTGCTTCCATATGCTCAATCTGATTTTTTGTACAATTTGTTTGATAAATTTTAACTGTCATTTTCTACTGCAGAATACAGGTAGTTTCATGTTGAGCATAACAAAAAAAGAAAAACCAGTATTTTGACACATACGTTACTTTATGTTAAAATATAATTTTGTTTAATTATATTTTTAAACGTTTTAGATTTTAAATCTAAAATACTCTTTAGAAAATTTCCTAAACATTCTCTTGATTTAAACACTCACATATCTGCTAATATCACCACAAAAGTTTTTACAACTTTTTCTGAAGTGATCTAATTTTCTTCCTTTTATAAAAGCTAGGAAGTATAAAAGCTAGGAATTACAAAAGCCATGCTCTTTAGTATCTCACAATATTCTCCAGCAGTATGGAAACCATCTGTCATATAGACTGTCAATATTCCTAGCTCTGAAGAAACATATTAGACATTCCCCATATTTGTGACTTGATTGATCTTTTGTCATTCCCACAGAGTGAAACTGATAGCTTCTAACAAAATGTAATTTGTTGGGACAAACATGCAGTCCAGAGATCATGAAAAGAATTCTAGGAAACAGCAACTCAACTTGAAAATAAACTATGTAGGCTGATTCTGCATAGTTGTCTGCTTGGTATGCACTTTCTGATGTTCAGAGTTCATACTAGCACTGTGCCTTTTAATTATAAATAACTACATTTTCACTTATTAGCCTCAATGTTCCCAAGCCGATTAATTGGAATCTTCCAAAGTTCTGATAGGAATTAGTCATCTAACTTCCACTGAATTTTAATAATATTTTGATACATGCTTGCAGCCATAAAATATTTCTTAAAGAGACCGTGAACTGATACAGCTCTTTGTATGCTTGTCAAGTGTGCAAGTTATTTGTGCTGCTCAGGCATGAAGTGCATTAAGGAAACTGGATTTTCAGAACTGATAGTGGGCTTCTAGTTCAAAGAATCTGTGAATTTGTAAATTACTGTAGGAAAACTGAAGTATTCTAAGTGAGACTGCATGACTTTGACATGTGCCGAATGGACTTGTGAGAAACAATTAAAACCCACACAGGTGGTTTTAAATTAATAGGCTAGCCACAGATAATATAAAATATTTTCTTTGTATCACTCTCTGCAGTATGGTGCACTGACCTGTGCATTTTTTTTGACATTAACTCATATGCATGTTCAAAAGACAAGGAAGGCATGTGCTGCTTTGCTGCTCTGCATGCAGTTCTGAAAAGAGGAGGCAGTGGCCAGGCTGAGTTCTGGACAAAGGTTTTTTTACCATAATTAATATACAATTTTAATTTTGTTTCTGAAATTGATCTGGTACAAACTGCCCTGAAAGAACACCTATTCTGACAGTGTCTAACTGTTTATTACCATACTCTCGCAGAGTGATAAATGGGAGTCTTGTAGTTAGAGTAAAAATATTTTGCCTGAAGTGAAAAAGAAATTAGTTACATTTGTTCCTGTTGGGGAATAACTTGTTCCCAGTAAACTTGTTCTGCTGATGAGACATCATGGGTGTGAGAAATAATAAAACATTAGGGAGAGGAAATCCTTTACTTACTTCCTTATCATGAAAGAAGTATAAATGGAAGATGGCTGGTATGCCTTAGAAGTGGTACAGCTGAGATGGTGTAATAAAGGTGAAAAAAGATTGAAATGAAAATGTTTGTTCCTTTTACTGCAATAGTCTAAAGACCTAAATATTAAATAATGCTTCGAAAAAAAGCATTAAAAGTAAAATATTTTGATGCACATATTCTTTAAAATTTTGATAATTTAAGACATATTAAAAACATTTTTCTCTTTCATGGAAATCATTTCACTAGTTTCTGTAAAGCACTACAGTATGGTAACTCCTCTTAGTTTATGTGGTGAATGGAGGGCAAGTTTTCGTTTGCTCTGAACACAAACCCAAAAATATATATAAGAGCAGGCATTAACATAACTCTAATTTTTGTCCTTTAGGGCCTTCTTACTAATTTCATTTCTGTGTTTTATTTCTTTGTTACCATTCTTTCAGTCTTTGTAAGGCTTCTTTAGCATTATTAGTTCCATTTGTAGTGACTCCTGCTTTACATTGTATCTGTACTCTTTGTACTCACATAAAACACCTTGAATTTTAAGAAATCATAACTTACTGGTTTCCCTGCTAAATTATTGTTTCTCCTGGGTTCTCTTCCATATGTAAAAAGACTCTTGTCTCCCATAAAGATGTTAAGTGTTTGATAGCAGAAATAAGACCATTAGCCTCATCAGTTTAACCACTACGAAGCCCAGTGTAATTCATAGAATCGTAGAATCACCAGGTTGGAAGAGACCCATTGGATGATCGAGTCCAACCATTCCTATCAAACACTAAACCAAGTCCCTCAGGACCTCGTCTACCCATGCCTTAAACACCTCCAGGGAAGATGAATCATCCACCTCCCTGGGCAGCCTGTTCCAATGCTCAATGACCCTTTCTGTGAAAAACCTCCTCCTAATGTTCAGCCTAAATCTCCCCTGGAGGAGCTTGAGGCCATTGCCTCTTGTCCTGTCCCCTGGCACTTGGGACAAGAGGCCAGCTCCCTCCTCTCTACAACCTCCTTTCAGGCAGCAATGAGGTCTCACCTCTGCCTCCGCTTCTCTAGGCTAAACAACCCCAGCTGTCTCAGCCATTCCTCATAGGGCCTGCTCTCCAGCCCCTTCACTAGCTTTGTCGCTCTTCTCTGGACTTGCTCCAGAGCCTCAACATCCTCCTTGTGGTCAGGGGCCCAGAACTGAACACAGGATTCAAGGAGAGGTCTCACCAATGCGGAGAATAATGTCCTTGGACCTGCTGGTCACACCATTTCTGATACAAGCCAGGATGCCATTGGCCTTCTTGGCCACCTGGGCACACTGCTGGCTCATGTTCAGTCAGCTGTCAACCAACAGCCCCAGGTCCCTCTCCTCCTGGCAGCTTTCTAGACAGATCTCTCCTAGTCTGTAGTTCTGCATAGGGTTGTTGTGCCCCAAGTGCAGGACCCGGCATTTGGCCGTGTTAAACCTCATGCCGTTGGTCTCAGCCTGTTCAGATCCTTTTGCAGAGCTTCCCTACCCTCCAGCAGATCGACACTTCCACCCAGTTTAGTGTCATCTGCAAGCTTGCTAAGGGTGCACTCGATGCCTTTATCCACGTCATTGATTGAAGACATTGAACAGGGCTGGACCCAGTACTGAACCCTGGGGAACACCACTTGTCACTGGCCTCCAGCTGGATTTAACACCATTTACCACCACTCTCTGGGCCCAGCCATCCAGCCAGTTTTCTACCCAGGAGAGTGTGCGCCTGTCCAGGCCAGAGGCTGACAGTTTCCAATGCAGAATGCTGTGAGAAACTGTGTCAAAGGCTTTACTGAAGTCCAGAAAGACCACATCCACAGCCTTTCCCTCATCCAGCAGCCGAGTCACTTTGTCATAGAAGGCGATTAGGTTGGTTTGGCAGGACCTGCCTTTGGTAAACCCATGTTGACTGGGCCTGATCACCCGGTTCTCTTGTAAGTGCTTCATGATAGCACTCAAGATCACCTGTTCCATGACTAATTGATAAGATTTGACTTCATGTTAGTTACTCATTAATATAAGAATAAAGAAAACTGAGTTTTACACATGCAAATACAAGACTCAATCTACTAAATGTATGCACAAGCCCACTACTGTTTTCTTTTATCCCTGTATGTTCTGCAACATTAGAAGAAATCTTGCCATCTGTTTTCTTTCCATTAAATTGCTGAGGATAGACGATATCTGAGGAGGTCATCCACTCTCCATATGTCACTTTTTCAAGCCTAGCATTTAGCCATTCCTGCATATACATGTGTGTATATATATATATATAAATATGATGTCTTTACCACAACTCTCTTTGAAGAGAAGATCACAGTGGAGAAGAATGTAAAACTTTGAGCCATTGTTTGCACCTTTCTAAACTGAAAAAATCATAGGGTGATATTCTTCCATATAAAAAGAAAATTTTTTAGAAATTCCATATTTTTTTCTATTATCTTTATTTTTAAGTTACTATTTATGTCAAATCCAGTCTTCATACAACATACATTTGCAAATATGGATACAGTGTGTTTCCCTTGGAAAAAAGAATGAGGTATTTAGGAAGTACAATGGAATGAGCCTGTGTTCATCTCTCACAGATATCTGTTCACAGATTTAGAAGCGGGAGACAAAACTCTCACTGAAAAGAAGTGATTATTGTGTGGAACAGGTGATGAAAGATATTTTTGACTAAATATTAAATGTGTAGATGTATATGCTTATTACCTTTAATTTCTTACAGTTAAGACAAACAGGAATTGTTTTAGGATTCTCCTGGACCAAATGTACAGTGACTCTTCATTTTTACTTAGGTCACCTCTTTCCCCGTTTCCATAGCTAATATTTACTTGTTGCTCCAAAACACATTATGAGCTTTTCTGGTGCATTTCTGCAGATTTCTCTACTTGATATATGAGTTACACGATATCACATTTCAATAAACAAACATGTTTACTTCAGGCAAATAACAGCAAGAATGGTGTTGTGGTTTAGCCCCACCTGGCAACAAAGAATGACATGGTCACTCATTCACTCCTCCCTTGCAGTGGGATGGAAAGAGTAAGGATTTGATCAACTCTTTAGATGAATGTTATTCATGCAAAAGTGATTTAAATATTCCTCCTTTTTAGAGGTTACAAGAGCTTTTATGATTAACTTCCCCCAGTCCCCCACAACAGAAAAACACCCCAAACCCCCAGAAATAATAAATAATATGTGATTATTGTAAAGCCTAGAGTCATAAAGGTTTCTCTCTGCCATAAACATTGTCTTCCAGGTTCTGAATTAAATATGTAATTGTGCTACTGTGGCGTCCTTTCCTTTTCTATGGTTTTAGTCTTTTTATCTTTGTTTCTTCATGGTGCATTTTAGAATCCAGTCCCATTGCAGGTTGAACTAACATATATACTGATGTGTTTATTTGGATTTGAAGTTAAAAAAGAGAAAAGAATCCCCCCCCAAAAATTAAAACCCCAAGTCAACTTAAAATTATTTGACATTATTGTGGATCTTATAAATAACATGAATTCCAGGAAAGAAGAAAACATTTAAACTGAATCAACAAACTGAGGCAGCAATTTTCCACAGTCTGTAAAATTACATAAAACTCAGAAAACTTTACACTTAAGAAACATATAGCAAAGTCAGGGAAATGCAGTTGAACATCTCCAGGGAGGGGCAGTGGAAGATGTAGAAAGGAAATCAAGTAGTTTATTTGCATTCCTCATGGTCCTTTAAGTCAGGTTTGCGATTCTGATTTTGAAGTAATTAAAAACTGATGAACAGATTTAAAAAAAGCATTCCAGTAAAGAAAAACCTGAGGAAATTATGTCTCAAATGGAGTTTTCTTTTGACTTTGATGAAGTCATGAGTTAATCTTTAATCTTTTTTTTAAGAGGGGCTCTACAAACATTCTCATATAATCTCTCTTCCCAGGCTTGTTTTCTGTCCATATCATCAGTGTATAGGAGCTTAGAGAAAGCAGTCAGGCTGAGGGTCTATAGCCTGATTTAAGGATGTGGAGAAAGTATTCAGTAGGAAATGCCTGACAGGAAATACTCAAAGATGAAGAGAGACGGGATTTTCTATCACTACCTAGTTCAGTAAGTGACAGGGCTTATTAAAAACTTCTCTGATCTTTATATTGTTGTAACTTGTCTTGACCAGAGAGGTGTTGACACGGTGAAGGATATTTTGATAGTCTGGTACAAGCTTATTAAATGCTTTGCAAGAATTATACATCTCAATACATTAGACATAGTTCTGTAATTGTTTAGGTTTCTGTGGTAACTGCAGATTCTAGTTCATAATTGTTGTTGCTTTGTATACCATCTCTATTAGGTTCTTTGGCCATCTGCTGTAGGGCAACAATATATGAAAACATCAACAGAAAGATCAGTGTTGGTTTTGGCATGTTTATGAATCACAAACCCGTGTTTGACTTCAAAGTGGTCAGAAGTCATCTTTTTACAAAATTAATTTAAAAACCATACTCCCTAATGAATAAGATTCAAACCATTAAAGCATTAAATTAAATTTGCATACTTTGTCACAGTTGGCATTCTCCTACAAGGTCAAGAAGAGTGTGTAGCTGAGAAGATCACGAATGATCTGTCAGTCTGAGAAAAAGTAGTTCATATGCTGCCACTTTTGCTGTTCCTGGGTACAACACCACTAAACACAGATAAATGAAGTAATTTGCATTCAGAGTGGTTGAAGTTTAGTCCAAGGTAGTTGTCACAGTCCACTCCTAAGTGGATTCTGTCTGTGACACCAGTTTATGTCACAGTCCACTCATAAGCAGACTCATGATTGTTCATTTCATTTATGGTCTTGGAGTGCAAAGGGAAAAGCAATAATTCAGCAACTCAAAGGAGTTAAATTTCAATCCAAACTGGAACTTTATTAATTGTGCCCATAAAGTGGCTTGTGATAGAAAAAGAGAGAGAACAGGTGGAAAGATGGGGATAAAAAAGAAGTAGTTTGTAGCTACCACCATGGGGCCACAGATGTCTGGCATTTCTGGGGGGGGTCCTGATCTAGAAGGTGTTCCACTGCCTCTGTCTTTGAGGTGATCTCACAGTGGGGAAGGTCTTCAAAATTCTGCTGCTCCAGCTGAAAAATCCAGCTGCTTGACATTTTATCAAAAGAGGGGTTTTCTCTAGTGAACTGATAGAAAGACTACCTTTCTCAAAAGACTACCCATCTCAAAAGCCTACCTAACTAACATGAACAGGAAAAAAGTTTTATTCAGCAGCGTCAAATTAGGTAATGTTATTAAGTGACAAAGTCAAAACTAGACTTCAGTGGAAAAAAAAACATCTTTATATAATGTTTTACCCTAAGCCTCCAATTTGGAAGCACAAAATCATAGAATCACAGAATAACCAGGTTGTAAGAGACCCACTGGGTCACTGAGTCCAACCATTCCTATCAAACACTAAACCATGCCCCGCAGCACCTCGTACATCTGTGCCTTAAACACTTCCAGGGAAGGTGAATCAACCACCTCCCTGGGCAGCCTGTTCCAGTGCCCAGTGACCCTTTCTGTGATTTTTTTTTCCTGATATCCAGTCTGAACCTCCCCTGGTGGAGTTTGAGGCCATTTCCTCTTGTCCTGTCCCTTATCACTTTGGAGAAGAAGCCAGTTCCCTCCTCTCCACAACCTCCTTTCAGGTAGTTGTAGAGAGCAATGAGGTCTCCCCTCAGCCTCCTCTTCTCCAGGCTAAACAACTCCAGCTCTCTCAGTTGTTCCTCATAAGGCCTGTTCTCCAGTCTCTTCATAATAATGCAGCTTCAGGCATAATAGGTCCTAATATCTGCAAAAGTCTCAAAGTCCGTTGACTCTTTACATACTACTTTTTGTTGACAATTCTTATTGCAAGTCATTATTATATTTAACATTTTAGGTAGAATACTTTTTCAGCAATTCTATGCTTTCCGTATGAGCTGTTATCAGTTTAAAGTTTAACAAATTTCTCTTAGAATAACAAAAAAAAAAAAGACTGAAAATTCATGAATGATGCTTGTCTTCTTATTACAGCCACTAAGTCTCCTTAACAAAATCTCTGTTAGTTAATGCTTGAAATGGCAGTCGCTAAGAAGGCATTATATAATTTGTGTAAGAATGGCTCCTATCTCTATGAGCACACTTTGTGATATTTAAAAAAAAGATAAAATGATGAAGACTTAAAAGGAAAAGAGAACATGAGGTGGAGAGAGTAAACAAGAAATCTGTGATGAGATATGCCTTAATATGTGCCAAGCTTGCCCCCTATGGAAATTCTGAATGCAAGTTAATTTATAAAGTTTATATATTGGAGACTAAGACAGTAGATATTTCTGTACTTTATGTTATAATAAGCAACATCAGATTTCTTTAGTAAGTCACTGAATGGTTTTAAATCCTGCGTACAATGCGGCACAAAACCTGTATGCATTTGATATGTACATGTCACAGGAATTATACTGGTTTAGTCAGTATTAGTCAGAAATATGGGAACAACACACTGATGAATCTGAGCTGCTTGCTGTCTTCATATACATACACAGGCTTGTGCCCAGGCAGCTGAGGCACCTGTCCAGATATAATTCATTTATGTCCAGATTCTTGTTCAGCAAATCTTTTAAATATCCAAACAGTCCATTTGCACCTTTTTTTTAAACCATAGAGGGACTGTTGCTCAATGTAGTGACTTGTATAGTAATTGTTTATATTTTGCAGTTTGAAACACAAAGTAGCTCATATTCTGGAGTCATTCATTCTTTAGACTAAGTCAGGATTATATTCACTATTTTTTTTAAGTTATTTTTTATCCTTCTTTATGCTGTTTTGTAGGATCCTATTTTTATTATATCCTAGATTTCCAAGCATTCCTAAGTGTATGCTCAATGGCTGATCATTTGAAATTCTTCATCAAAGTGTGGGACATAAAATAGCTTTTTCAGAATTCACTTCATGATCATGATATTAGAAATCTGAGTCCAGGGGGTTCTTCAATTGTCTAATAAGGCATATCATTTGCATTCTCTGTCTGTAACTGAATAAACTGTAACTGAATTTGAGTGAATAAAAAAAATCACTCAAAGATGACCTTGCGTAATAATTGTCTTCACACTATAAGAATAGCTTCTAATTTATGATTGTGCACCTTATAGTGAAAAAGATTTAATTATGACACTCTGCTATCATTGATAGAGTACGCATTCCTGTGTGTTGATATAGTGCTTATGGAGGTGCAACTCTCACTAAGATGTACTCTCATCACTAAAATATCTCCTGAGTTGAAACGCTATGAAAATGTGCTGATGTTTTGGAGATTTTCAATCATCACAGAATCACAGAACAACCAGGTTGGAAGGGACCCATCGGATCTTCTAGTCCAACCATTCCTATCAAACGCTAAACCAAGTCCCTCAAGACCTCATCCACCCGTGCCTTAAACACCTCCAGGGAAGGTGAATCAACCACCTCCCTGGGCAGCCTATTCCAATGCCCAATGACCCTCTGCGTGAAAAACCTCCTGCTAATCTCCAGCCTAAATCTACCCTGGTGGAGCTTGAGGTCATTCCCTCTCGTCCTGTCCCCTGGCACTTGGGAGAAAAGGTCAGCTCCCTCCACTCCACAACCACCTTTCAGGTACTTGTAGAGAGTAATGAGATCTCCTCTCAGCCTTCTCTTCTCCAGGATAAACAACCCCAGCTCTCTCAGCCGCTCCTCATAGGGTCTGTTCTCCAGCCCCTTCACCAGCCTCGTTGCTCTTCTCTGGACTTGCTCCAGAGCCTCAACATCTTTCTTGTGGTGAGGGGCCCAGAACTGGACACAATATTCAAGGAGCGGCCTCACCAGTACTGAATACAGAGGGAGAATCACCTCCCTGGACCTGCTGGTCACACCGTTTCTGATACAAGCCAGGATGCCATTGGCCTTCTTGGCCACCTGGGCACACTGCTGGTTCATGTTCAGTCGGTTGTCGACCAACACCCCCAGGTCCCTCTCCTCCTGGCAGTTTTCCAGCCAGGCTTCTCCCAGTCTGTAGCTCTGCATCATGATGTACTATTAACACAAAGAGCATCATACTATACAGTGTGTTTCTTTCTGGAAAAATAATGGTGGACGATATCTCATCAGTATGTACATTTTGCCTTCAAAATAAGAAAAAGATCCTGAGGTATTAAGAAATGCCTGTTGCCTATCGCATGACCGAATTGTGTTGTTGAACAATGTATGAACGTACATGAAATGACAATGGGAAAAAGGGGTGACTGAACTGTAGAAAATCCTTAGAAAATCTCTTGCAGTTACATCTGTCTTGCATTTTGTAGTTGTCATGGATGGTGTGATACAATAAGTTTATTGACATAACACATCAGTTTAACAAAGTTTGATAGTAAACGTGGCAGTGGCTTAACAAGGTTCAATGGCAAGATACACTCAATTATTTACTGCACATATGACTGGCTCAGATAAAACTGCCAGGGAGATCCTCCCATTGAGTCAAGAGGTTCAGAAAGGCATCCCCTTGTTTTCTAAAGAGCTCCTCAGAGAGGAGTTTGGGTGCAGCTAAATCCAGACTTAGCCCCAGACTTGGTGAAAGGTTTATGTATAAAGAATTATACGTGCAATCATCCTTTGTATAACTTAGCTAAGTTTTCACAGTTTCAGTGCAGTTATTCGCAATTCACTTACCAAGGATCTGATGTGATAAGGACTCTTTCAGCCTTAAGGCATAAATTTGACAAGTGTCCCTGTTCAAGGGGAGATCCTGGTGAGCAACCTAGTACCATGCAGGAAAGCTCAAAGATCTCTTGGGCTGCTCAATAAGAACAAGATGATTGACCATCATATTTGCTGTATGTCTATAGTATGTACATTTGAGGTAGTAGATGTCAGGAAGGCAATGCAACCAGCAGCCCAGCTGAAGTGCCTCTATACAAACGCATAAAGCTTGGGCAACAAGCAGGAAGAGCTGGAAGCTACTGTGCTACTAGAAACAATCTAACGGCCATCACTGAAACTTGGTGGGACAAATCCCATGACTGGAGTGTGGTTATCAATGGCTATAATCTGTTCAGAAGGGACAGACCAGGAAGGAGGGATGGAGGCATTGCCCTCTATCGCAGGAAAGGAATAGAAAGTGAAGAGCAGTCACTAAAGAGTAACCACAAACAGGTTGGAAGCTTGAATTAAAAGACTGAGGAACCAACAGGGACCTTGTAGTTGATGTAAACCACAGGCAATCTGATCAAAGAGAGCCAACTGCTGAAGCCTTCTTACTGTAGCTACAGGAGACTTCACGCTCACAGGAGATTCCTGGAGTGCATTGAATATAATTTCACGACCCAGGCTGTAGACACCCCCACTCAAGGGAATGCAATACTGGACCTGATGATCACCAATACAAGTGACCTTATCAGTGACATTAGGATCAGAGGCAACCTAGGTTGCAGTGATCATGCAGTAGAGGAGTTCAAGGTCCTGAGGGATATGGGACAGGCAAGGAATATAGTCAGGACCCTAAATTTCAGGAAAGCAGACTTCCAGGTCTTCCAGGAGTTCCTCAGTTGAGTCCCCCTTGTTACGTGGTCCTCAGGAACAAGGGAGCAGAACAGAGATGGCAAATATTTAAGGATGCTTCCCGTGAGGAACAAGAGCACCCAGTTCCTATATGTAGGAAATCAGGCAGGAAAGGTAGGAGACCAGCATGGCTGAATCGAGACCTGCTGGTTAAACTAAAGAAGAAGAGGGAACTGCATGGGCAGTGCAAGCTGGTAACCTGGGAAGAGTACAGGGATGCTGCCCGATTGTGTAGGGATGCATTCAGGAAGGCCAAAGCACAACTGGAGCTGAACTTGTTCCTGACAAAGATGATGCCCTGAAGATTAGACAACATTTGCAGTTACCCTAAGCTGTGTCTGATTGTGGCAGCCCCCAGCAAACAGCTGGAGATTTTTATGGAAGAACAGTGTGCTTAGTCTTAGTTAAGCCTCAGACTGGCTGATACGTACAGGGCTGGTATGTAAATGCTGTCTAGATGCAAACTGGGCATTTCTTTGGGCCAGTATATCATAACCAGCAGTCTGTAATGTCTTGAAATGCAGCTTATATTGTAGGAACTGTGTAGAGAAGGCTAAATATGTCAGTAGGTGTGACCTTTTGTACTTGTAGAAGTTGTCTTCTTCACTATGTTACTTTCAATTGTATGTGAACTCTTAAGCACCTCCTCACACTGTGGAGCACCCTAGAGTTGAATCCTTGAGAAAGAATTGAGTTTAACTCAGCTTTTTACAGGATTGTGTGCTAGCTTTGTGATCTCTACTTCGCGTGTCTGTTTTACTATATTATCTAAGATTTTTAACTTATAGATAGAATGAAAAAAGTCTCTATCTAAAGGAAATTGGGAAATTACTTCTTTAGACAGTTTTGTACCATTAGCTTTGTCCTTGAGAACAGCAGCTGAGGGTTTGGATTGTTAAAACAAAATTGCTTGTAACAGAAAGTATTTTTTAACACATGTTATTCCAAGGTAGGCAGCTGCTCACTGCATGAGTCCTTCACTCACTGCTGTGCTCAGCAGTTAACTTCTACTGTTTAAAGGGAAGAGGGTATGGAAGATAACTTCAATGTATTATTTTTCTATTATTCTTTACTCAGTATTATCAAAGTGACTGTATTTGATAGAAAGAAAGTAATGGTAAACCAACAGAATATACCTGAGTTGATGACGTTCATCCTCCAAGAAAATATTCCATTCTTTGATCAGTATTAATACAAACCACCCAGAAATAAAATTCGGAGTCTCTTACTTGGAACAGGAATGACCACCAGTCTAGCATACAAAACAATTTCCTTCCTTAACTAGTATATTAACTTCTCCTCTTTAACATACTCTTTCAGTTCTGTGAAATGCCAGCGTGCTGTTGTAATAACCAGAACATTTTTCTTTAGTAATATTTTTTATTATAGAATTCTAGTAAGGTAGTCTTGGGTTTTCCTAACTAACAAAATAACAGCAATTTATAATGCCATCAAAGTGGGAGTTAGTGAGGAAAACTTGGAATACCAAGACTGAAGGAACAGCTAAAAGTATCTCCATGGAAACCAAAAAACTTAGAAAACTAAATTTACTTCATAAAGACCACATACATATGTAAGCTACTATGTCCTCTTATTAAACACTGCAAAACCACAGAGGCCAGCAGCCTTTTACTTTTTTCTTTTCACAATTAGAGAATGAAAGGCAGTATATTCAAGCAGTGTTCTTTCCAGGTGATTACCTTGCAGGACACTTAATATCATTCAAAATCTGCTCTTGTATCATCTTCAGAACTGCTACAGGCTGTTGACTTCTGTGCTACTCAGGAAGTCTTATATTTGATCACCCAGTTATTTGATTTTTTAAAAAAATGTGCTTTTTTAACATATTTTGTAATGCCAGTTTATTCACTTAAGGAAATTAAATAGATTTCAGTATAAAAATATGTAAAATAATAAAATCATCCTGTAATCAACATGTTATGCCAAAATTTACATAAATACTTATGGGCTACAAGGACAATCAGAGGGCTGGAGCACCTCCCATACGAGGACAGGCTGACAGAGTTGGGATTGTTCAGCCTGGAGAAAAGAAGGCTCCAAGGAGACCTTATTGCAACCTTCTGGTATGTGAAGGGGGCCTACAAGAAAGCTGAGGAGGGACTGTGTACAAAAGCTTGTAGTGATAGGACTAGGGGCAATGGCAGTAAACTGGAGAGAGGCAGAGTTAGACTAGACATAAGATGCAATATCTTCATTATGAGAGTGGTGAGACACTAGAAGAGGTTGCCTGGGAAAGTTGTGGATGCCCCATCCCTGGACGCATTCAAGGCCATATAGGACTGGTCCTTGGACACCCTGGTCTAGTGGGACATGTCCTTGCCCATTGCAGGGGGTTTAGAACTATATGATTTAAGGTCCCTTTAAACCCAAATGATTTTATGTAGAATTCAAATTAAGGAGCATGATAAATCTTTTAGAAATACATTCATCAAAATACTGATGTTATAACCCACAGTTTCAGAGAAATGTTTCATTTAGTAAATATGATATAGAGCTCAGTTTCTGTAGTCATTCCAAACCCCTAGGTAACTGAGACAGCACGTGTTAGCTTTGTCCACTTTTCATCTTTATCTCTCCTGTGAATATTCCATCAGAAATTAAGATTTATAATTTGCATGCAGTATGCCTTCCAGAAGCTCTTGCTCATACATAAAAGGTAATTTTTAGTCCTTCACAATGTGTTGTAGGTGACTTTGCTTGAGCATGAGGGTTGGATAGGATGACCTCTTCTGTCCTGGCTTAGCCCTTTTTGTCTGCAACTAAATGACAGCTTCTCTATCACCCAGCCTCCCTTGCACATGGGGAAGAGAAATCAGGAAAGTAATACTGGTGGTAATACTACTACCAGTAATATAAATATATATATTAAAAAAAACCAACTCAGTCCAGTCTTGGGAACAGATGCCACTAGTAATGACCACCAGATGGAGGACACAGTGAGAACAGTGAGAACACAGTGCAGAGATCCCCACCATCACAGGAAGACTACAAAACAAGGCAGCGGTCTCAGTGAGAGAGCACAACAGTTGAGGAACCACCAAAGGCAGAGTCCAAGGAAAGAGAAGCATGCAAACAAATTCATTCCCAAGCTAAACTTAAAATACGGCAGTTACTTAGAAGTACAGCTGCTTAGAAGAAAATTTATTATATCCTAGTCAAAACCAGTACACTCCTTAGTAATAATTCACTATTTTTGTCTATAACAATGACCCTTGATGTCTAAAGAGATGGTTAAATACCAGTTTCATAGTATGCTTTCTGTACTTTCCAAAGGATCACTTTTCTAAGGTCAATTCATCTTCAGGAAAAAAAGTCTTCTTCTTCAGGTGTGTCCCAGTAAAAGGATTTTTCTTTATATGCCATTTATAAAACATGACTTTCATTGATAAAGTCAGGAAGCATATAATCAGTTATCAAAGAACAGATTTATCATGACAAAAGAGACCAGGATGCAGATGAGGGATGCTTATCTAACTGCATGAATTTGAAAAAGTCTTGTTTATCTGTTGTATTAATAGGGCTTTTTAAAACCACAATTATCATGCTTTTTTTTCAGCATACTTTGTGGGTGGAAAAGTGTACTTTCACTGCTGTCAAATATATAATGCTGTTAATGAGCCTATCCTTTGAAACTTGCTTTTGTATCTTGTAATAAACTGAAGTTATGCAGTCCAAGTTTTGGGTTCTGTTTGTGTTTGGCTTTCCATTTTCCTGAATTCACTTGGTTAAACCCTCCCCTTTAAAGTTTTTTCTTCTCTATCCATTCAGGCTGCTCCCATGATGGTAATGTTCACTTTTTACAACTTCATGAGAAGGTTCAACAAAATGAGTTGCTTTTCTTCTGTATAGATACTGAGATAACAGAGCATTATTAAGTATAATCAGATATAGGAATGGTTGGACTAGAAGATCCGATGGGCCCCTTCCAACCTGGTTGTTCTGTGATTCTGTGATTCTGTGATTCTGATTCACTTACAGAAGTTAGACTTTATTTTCCTGACTTGCAGAAATTGTAATATTTTTAGATCATCTTTAAGTACTTGTGAATTATTTACTTGAAGATCTGGTAAATCAGAAAGTAATTACTTTTTTACTTTTAAAATAGCCTGAATGCATGATCAGTCTTTTAGAAGTGTGTTCTTGTTTTGCTAAGAAAATACTTGCATATTCTTAAGACAACTTGCTCTATCTGACTCCGGGTTCTGGTATCAGTTAGGATAATTATTTTGTATCTTTTTTTTTTTTTTTTTATCCAACAAGGATGCAATCCTTACACAGAACCACAGAATCACTAGATTGGAAAAGACCCACAGGATCATCGAGCCCAACTATTCCCATCTGCCATGTCCCTGAGCACCTCATCCACCCATCTTCTAATACCTCCAGGGAAGGTGAGTCTACCACCTCCCTGGGCAACTTGTTCCAGTGTCCAATAACCATTTTTGTGAAACATTGTTTTCTGATGTCCAGCCTGAACCTCCCCTGGTGCAGCTTGAGGCCATTCCCTTTTGTCCTGTGACATGTCACTTGCGAGAAGAGGCCAGTTCCCTTCTCTCTACAACTTCCTTTTAGCCTGGTTTGTATCAGAAGTAGTGTGGCCAGCAGCTACAAGGAGGTTATTCTACTGGACACTGATGAGACTACACCTCAAATACTGTGTTCAGTTCTGGGCCCCTCGCTACACAGAGGATGTTGAGTCTCTAGGGTGTGTCCAGAGAAGAGCAATGAAGCTGGTGAAGGCGGTGGAGAACAGGCCTTATGAGGAGTGGCTGAGGGAGCTGAGGTTGTTTAGCCTGGAGGAGGCTGAGGGGAGACTTTATTGCTCTCTACAACTACCTGAAAGGAGGTTGCAGAGAGGAGGGTGCTGGCTTCTTTTTCCAAGTGACAGGGGACAGGACAAGAGGGAATGATCTCAAGCTCCACCAGGGGAGGTTCAGACTGGATAACAGGAAAAAAATTTTCACAGAAAGGGTCATTGGGCACTGGAACAAGTTGCCCAGGGAGGTGGTTGAGTCACCTTCCCAAAAGGTACTTAAAAAAACTGGTAGACGAGGTGCTGAGGGACATGGTTTAGTGTTTGATAGGAATGCTTGGTCTTTTCCAACCTGGTGATTCTGTGATTCTATGATTCTACAATTCTTCAAAATCTCCTTTAATTAATTAAATTATTTAGTGAAGGATAAGTTACATGATGTGTACACCTAACTTGGATAGCCAAGACACTACAAGACATTTTGAAGATACCCAAGAGAAACCAAAACTGTTCAAGGAATTGTTTTATTGCACTCACAGACAGATTGAGTTCTTCTTATAATTAACAACTTATTTTGATAATGTTGCTTCTGACCCTGGCACGGTGTCTTGAGCTGCATTGAGTAAGAGTCACTGAACTTTTTGTTGTTTTGCTGAATTCTTACGTCCAGTTCGTCTGTGGTTTTGCATAATGACTCCGATTTATGCATGATGCTTTTATTAATTACCTTAAGTTCTCTATAAAATACCTAATTAAAGAAGAGACCACCTTATGGGAACATTTCCTCATCTGCAGAAAATTCCTACTGACAAAGCATGTTCTCTACTATAAAGGGTAAAGTTTATTTCTACACCATGAAACTGCTAGGACACCCAAGTCCTCTTTTCAGAATGTTATCAATACATTTAAGAGAGCAGAGAATGCCTATCAATTGATTTATTCATGGGAAAATTTGTGGTACTGGCAAAAGTTTTCACCTCTAACCATCACATGCTTTTCAATGAACTCAATTAGCATTTTAGTCAATCACCATCTCTTCAAGCTGGTCTATTTTTTAGCTCAGAAAGTAGCTGCAGAGTTCCTTGGACCACCTAGGGAATTTTATGTGCTGGATGTACACATAGACACAGCCCTCGCCTACCCAGTTACACTGCAATAGAACAAAGTTGAATTTTCTCCTTATATTACAGTTAAAATTTAAATTCCATAGATAGAACCACAACATTTAATTACAGCCCAGTGAAACATCTCTCCTATACAGTAAAGCATATAAATTATTCCCTTTCAAATAATTTCACAGACAAGTGGGGATTTCAGTTTATATTTTAGTGCAGTTTTTCAAATCCTGTATGATCAAAATACCCTCCTTTAATCAACATATCTAGTAGCCTTTTCAAAATTAATTTCATGCTCGTCAAAGATTCTGAATCAACAGCTCTTGAAACACTCCTGCTCCATCGTTATTCACTGCTGGTTTTTTTTCTAGAGCTTTTTCTAGTGATCGTCTTCCTTGCTTTGTCTTAATCTAGCAAGATTAGCCCTGAGACAGGGAATCATTGTGCATGTAAGAGCTGAGAATTTGAGATTTGACTACAAAGCTGTTATGTAATACCCCAGTGATAGTTTATATGAAATGACTGAGGGATTCACCTCCATACAATGCAAAAAAAATATTTATGTGCAGTCACAAATTTATGTAGTCTAGACTCATTTTACAAGTGATTAAATGAGAGATGATAATTTGAAAATTATTTAAGTGGGGCCACAACAGAGTGGTGTCAGTTTTCTGAGAAAAGTCTGATTAGTTCTTTGGTTTAGTTTAAATTTTGTTTCAGAGCTTTAATAGTTTGTGGATTAGGAGAAAAAGAAACTCACTTATTTTCTTGTATCTTCAGTACTGTTGCTTAAAAATGGCTTTCCATGTCTCACTGGTACCCAATGTCACAGATCACAGAATCAGAATGATCTGAGTTGGAAGGGACCCACAAGGATCGTTGAGTCCAACTCCTATCCCTTCACAGGACAACCCCAAATTTTAAACCTTGTGTCTGAGAGCATTGTCCAAGTACTTCCCGAATAATATTAGGCTTGGCATCATGACTACTTCCCTGAGGAGCTGTTCCACCACCCTCTGGATGAAGAACCTTTTCCTAGTGCCCAACATCAGCCTTGCCTGGAACATCTTCCTGCCATTCCCTCAGGTCCTTTCGTTGGTCACCAGAGAGAAGAGATCAGCTTCTCCTTGTGAGGAAGCAGTAAACTGCTATGAGGTTTCCCCCTCAGTCTCCTCTTCTCTACGTTGAACAGAGCAAGTAACTTCAGTTACTCTTCACATAATTTCCCCTCTAGACCCTTCACCAATTTTATGGCCCTCCTCTGGGCACTCTCCAGTAGCTTGATATCCTTTTTACACTGTGGCACCCAAAACTGCACAGAATACTCAAGGTGTGGCTGCACCAGTGTGGAGTAGAGCTGGACAATCATGTCCCTCAACCAGCTAGCTATGCCATGCTAAATAAATAAGCATTTATTACTACTTGTTATTTGAAGGTTGTTACATGTACATAATCAACTACAGCTATGTGTGTCTTGGTGAAGACTAACTCTATGCTTAGGAAATCCATTCTCAAAATCAAAGGGTTTTGGAGACATTGAAAGTATTTTTCATATTTTTTTAGATCCTTCAATGTTCAAAAAAAGAAGAAATTAACAAATATTTGTTTTCATACCTAAGAAAAACAATGAGCCAAGGGCCTGTATATAATGAAGTGTGGTTAAAATTGATTTATTAAATAAGATCTTAAACTTATGAGCAGGTTTCTGGTAATTTGATTTTTGTGTTGCAGGAGCTACAGGAACTTAAGCTCCAACCAAGATCTGGACCCTGCCTCTTAGATTCCATAAAAACTCAAGAGTCAAAGTAATACTTCCTGCTCTTATTGGCTAAAAATTAAAATAGCAGAAATGAGAAGCAGATTGTGGAAGGAAAAAATTAATTCAGAAAGGAAATAGCTGTAACAGCAACTGGGATCCACTGGAATCTAAGTCTGTGACTCTTGATCAAGAACCCGTTCATTAGCACATGCATTCCTTCTCATGGAATTGTTTAGCTTTTTCTACCCTTGTACTTCTCACATGAATACAGTGATGCTGAAGTATGTTCTGCTTGCCTGCCTCTCACAAATAGTCTCATTGTTCCATGTTCAACAGTGTGATCCCTGCATTTTGAATTACCCCTCTGAATACCATCAAGTTTCACAGGACTTGTGATCTTACTTGGCTCAAATTGGTCAGCCAGTTAACTATGACTTGTATTGATTCAGTAGAAAAGTTCTGGCTACTGCTTTTCTGTAACTGTTGACTGCTGTTTAAGGAAGAATTGTTTCTGAGCTATGACTTTTGAGATTTCATACTCACTATGGCAATTTGAAAAACTTGCAATATTATATAAAATGCACACTGTTCCTCTTCATGTCCATATCAAAACTCTTTGGTAAACAGGAATAAATTCCTCTGTAGGGTTCTTCTACTGTAGATATTTCAAAGGTAAGTCCAGTGCTGTGAATTACTCCATGCTTTTAAAAAGAACAATGTCAAATTTGATATTAAATTAAGTTTTAAACTGCTGTTCAGGATATGGCAGCGGGGAGTCACATGAAAAAAATATTTTATCATTGCATGCCTAATTTCAATTTAATTAGCAGTCTGTCTTGTGTGTGCTGAGGGACTGCCTGGGACATTAGCACCCTTTGTTAAATATTTTACGGACTACTTAGATGGGGAATAATACCTCTCTCTCTATAATGCAAACTTATTACTTAGAATAAGAGTGGTTTGTACAGTAGGATGCTCACCCTTTGATCTCCCATGATAACGCAGTGCATGGTAGGGAATACTTCGGCTCTTCTTGCTGCTAGAGAGAGCAGAGATACTGCAGAGCTCAGTATATGGAGTGCTAAAACTACATTATTGACAGTTCTTAGAAGAAGGAACTGAATGACACCTTTATCATATATACCCACTATATCTGAAGATATAGTAGGTATACGGGGGAGATGAGAAATCTTATCTATTATCTGGTCTTCTGTTGGGATTTTTAATTAATAAAAAGAATATACAACCAAGAACAAATTGATATCAGTATTATCTCTTCCAATCACAGGGCAGTAGTTGTTTCAGTAATTTTGCAGAAGCCAAGCTGAGTTATAGCTATAGCATAACTTTATTTATGTCCTGTAAATTAAATGAAAAAGGCATACATCTTCATATTTTACAACCACTTTATGTCCTCAAACAGTATAAGTAATAATACTGTCATTTTATTGCATTTATATATTCATTTTTACACTGAAGTTATTGACTAAAATAATGCAAAGTGAGGGGAAAATGAACAGTGTGTTTTCAGACATGATTCTGTGAGGCAGGGAGCAGTTTTATTTTCCCAGCCAAGGACAGGCAAATATTGCCCTTTTCCAGGTTCTGCATATTTTCAGTATGATATCTCTCCACTAGTCTCCTGTCTGCCTGGTAAGCTGAGATATGACTCACATG
The DNA here is from genome assembly GCA_033558105.1 of Coccyzus lansbergi. Classification (NCBI taxonomy): domain Eukaryota; kingdom Metazoa; phylum Chordata; class Aves; order Cuculiformes; family Coccyzidae; genus Coccyzus; species Coccyzus lansbergi. Next base: position 1,233,892 of record JAUMJK010000116.1, read on the forward strand.
CAGAGGTTTTGCGGAAAGTAACTGCTAATCTCTTTTTTTTTCTTTCAGTTCATTTTTCATCGACCCATCCACAACTGTCTCCACAACGCAAAATATAACTGAAAATTCTTTTGCTTCTGTTGTAATCTTGAACCAGTTCTGAGTGTTTACAACCTTCTACTTCTCTGTAGTACCGTATGGCAATATTAAAATAGGACAGCGATTAAAGACCTGATACCTTAGGCTCATAAAAAAGACTAACTAACCGAAAGGCCTTCTGTCAGAGATGTGCAACTGTAGAAAGTAATGCAGATCTTGACTCTAGAAAGAACAGCTATGTTCCTCAACATTAAAATTTTGTTATCTATACAAATGAAGGTGGGCTGGAGGCAGCTTATCCTGGCTAAGTAGATCTTTACTTTGCTATGTCCACAAGAAAAATGTGAAATGAATCCAACGCCACTTCTGAGTGGATGAAGTTTAATAATGATTAGCTGCATACAAGTATTAGAAGCTTTTCAGTAATGTGCCTCTGCTTGAGCAACACCATTCACTCATGTCTAGATTCTCCAAAAAATATCTTTCACTTTTCTTGCATTCTGTGTGAACATGGCATATGCTACTGTTGAAGTTAGAAATAGGTGTGGGGCTTTTCCCAGCTCATCTGGACTCAACTGGATAGAGAGGGTTATACTTGACTTTTTTTGTGCAAATGTAGAAGAACTTCATTCACAAGCTTTTTTTAAAAAAAGGATAAAGAAGAAGAAAATTCCACAGAGTTCAACTTATGTCAGAAAGCTGTAAAGGAAGAAGAGTGAATTCTTTATCATCTAGAATATTTTAGAATAAAAATGTTCTGTAAATGCCTCTAAAATTATGAACTTTAAATGTTCTATCACATAATTTCTTCTCAGAAACATTATTTTGTACCTCTGTTTAGTATAATTTGTACCTTCTTTAACCTCATTAAAACCTAAGGAGATCTTTTTTTTAATGGCCAAGGGAACAGTCAGAGAAGGACAAAGTAGTGTCTGTCACTTCAATAAAAGGAAAGCAAAGGAATCCTGCAAGTCACTTCTACTGGGAGATCTAACTCTCATGAGTTTCCATTGTTATGAAAATTAAAGGACCAGATAATTAGGTTTCATACAAAAGTCCTTCTAACAGAATAACCCCCCCAGCATTAATTGGAAAAATATCCATATGGTACTAGCATATTCACAGAATTTCTACTTACTTCCTTCACTTAATTTTTTCAGGTTTTTTTTTTTTTTTTTTGCTTCCTCAACAAAACTGTCATCAATTACCATTTATTTGTAGGAGTTCTAAAAGGTGCTGATAACACATCACTGGAGGCATGTTTTGTACCTGGAATGGGCATATTTTACCACTAAATTTAACAAATGTTAATTATGAAATTATGTCAATTATTACTGGTGCATTATTGCAGTAATTAAATTCCTTTGTTTAAGTGTTTTTGTGGATTAAAATAAATACGTAAAGGCACTGTGTATTGTTTGGTTTATTTTTTGTATCTGATTGCATACTTGAAATTAAAATTTTTAAGTACTTCTGCAGATTTCAAATTTTTATCTCTCTTCTATTTTGTTTAAAAAGCATCTAATATTAATAAAAATAAAAAATAATAAACAAAGTTGCTAATTAAGAACATTACACATATCCAACACATAAACATAAGAACTTAAAAGCAAGAAAAATTAAAAAAAAAATTATTAAAAATTCCATTTTCTGTTTAGTGCTACGTCACTAATGTGCACTTAGATAACTTTTTATATTACTTTTTCAGGTGGTTTTTGTGCTGTTAGTACAGCCTGTGGTGACTAGTGAAAGTACCACCTTATTGTACAGTTGAATTCCATTTAGTTTGTAATAAAGACGCTTTGAAACATTTGATTAGAGTATTGGGTTTGTGTTTCTCATGTCAGCAGTGAAAAGTTTAAGACATCAGTAACTTGTCAACTTCCTTTTAAGCAAGTTTTGTAAATAAGCTGCTATTTAACACTTGTCACTTAGCAACCTTATTTTTAAGGAAGATTTTTTTCATTTAGATTTTCTTTTTGTTTCAGAATTCAATGATATTGTATTGGGTTTTATTGTTTAGGATTTAGGTTTGGGGGTGAGGGCTTTTTGGTTTTTTTGGGGGGTTTTTTTGTGTCTGTCTTTGGATCGGTAAAAGATCTGTATTTTGAAACATAAAATGTATAGTAAGGTGGATAGAAATATTTACTGTTAATTGGACTTGTAATGACTGATCTGAAAGGAATATCTGAATCAACAGCTTGACTTGGTGCAGAAGACAAAGAACAAGGAGGAATTTTCTTTATCCATCTAATAAATAGTCACCTTTTCTGATTATAAAGATCATTGTTGGTAAGAAGAGGATAGACATTGTTTCAGTGTAAGCTGGGGCATCCTGCAAGAACAGAGACACACTGGTAGTCACACCTCTGATATGGTTGAAACAAAGACTTTCCTATGTTCTTGGGCAGACAGCACTCTTTTGCAAGTCTAGTGTTAAATGAGGAAATATGAAAAGAAAGATCGGTTCCATGGTTGCAGTTTGAGGACAAGTCTCCCTCTAACTCACTTTTGTTCCATTCCAGGGTTTAGGGTTTTTTTATCTAATTCAAGAAATTCATACCTCTACTCTGTCATTGTGAAACTAAGCTTTAGATTTTCAGCTTTAGTGGATCTAATATGTGTAAGGTAAAAAGTGAAGGCACAGATATATCAAAGCCAGGGATTACTTAAGGTTCATCAGAGAGACTTCCTCCCATATTTGAAGTGGTCCATGTGACGATCTGGCAGATAGGGAGGGCAGGAATCTCTGTTTGCATAGCTCTGCATATCTGCAAACTTAAAAAAAAATAAAATCCCTTGTGTCCAGTTGTAAAATATTTGAATTGGCTTAAAACTTCTGGTAGTTTTATTCAGTAAATGAGCTTTAGTTCTTCTGGAATATTTGTTTAGTACCAAACCCACGTTCCAATCCTTTATAGAGTTCTGACTGGGGATAAAAGGCTTGAGTCCTGAGCAGGAATTGAACTGTAGTCATATTTTGTTCATATGAAAGTCAGACAAGTAAATGACTTGTGTCATTCCTTTTGTCATAGGTAGTAACTTAAACCAGCTGCAAAAATAAGTTTCTTAATCTGTGAGAAGTAAAATAGGTCTACAGTGATTTTTAAGACCCTAGGGTATTGAGGGAGCTGGTGGATGTGCTGGCTAAACCCCTTTCCATCATCTTCCAGCAGTCCTGGAAGACTGGGGAGTTACCACTGGGCTGGAGGCTGATGTTGTGCCCATCTACAAGAAGGGTCACAGGGAGGATCCGGGGAACTACAGGCCAGTCAGTCTGACCTCAGTGCCAGGGAAAGTCATGGAACAGGTGATCTTGAGTGCTATCATGAAGCACTTACAAGAGAACCAAGTGATCAGGCCCAGTCAACATGGATTCACAAAAGGCAGGTCTTGCCAAACTAACCTTATCACCTTCTATGACAAAGTCACTCGGCTGCTGGATGAGGGAAAGGCTGTGGATGTGGTCTTTCTGGACTTCAGTAGAGTCTTTGACACAGTTTCTCACAGCATTCTGCTACGGAAACTGTCAACCTCTGGCCTGGACAGGCGCACACTCTCCTGGGTAGAAAACTGTCTGGATGGTCGGGCCCAGAGAGTGGTGGTAAATGGTGTTAAAACTAGCTAGAGCCCAGTTACAATTGGGGTTCCCCAGGGCTCAGTGCTGGGTCCAGCCCTGTTCAATATCTTCATCAATGACCTGCAGCAAGTTTGCAGATGACACTAACCTGGGTGGAAGTGTCGATCTGCTGGAGGGTAGGGAGGCTCTGCAAAGGGATCTGAACAGGCTGGACTGCTGGGCTGAGTCCAATGGCATGAGGTTTAACACGGTCAAATGCCTGAGGGACTTGGTTTAGTGTTTAATAGGAATGGTTGGACTCGATGATCCGATGGGTCTCTTCCAACCTGGTTGTTCTATGATTCTATGATTCTATGATTCTAAGTGCTGGGTTAAATTGACTAAATTCATTTTAGGATATGAATAATTTCTAATCATTCACACAAAAGATTATAATGTATCTTTGCTATCAAATGTTTCTGTGGTAACAAAAATGGAAACAAATGACAGTATGACAGTGATTCAGAATAAGATGTTTTCAAGACATAAGAGAGACAAGAACTGCCTTTAAAAAGATGGTTTCTCAGCTTTCTGCTGCATTATTTTCAAGTTAGTGCTAAAATGGCAAAGTTTGTAAGTATTGCCACACAAACTGTATTTTATCTTGTCAAACTGTTTAAGTTAGATCACCTTGTAAAACCAACTATTATATTATCATCCTTGTCTGCCTACTCCAAAATGAATCATCTTTCAGGTATTTAACAGTGCTGTCATCAGGCAGGTTCTGTATTATAACATGCAAACACAGTCTGTGAAGAAAAGTTATGGTTAGAATTAAGGATTCTGTCTCTTCTTTCCAAGTCCAGTAAATTAATCAAAAAATTTCCAGGTCTTCCAGTGTGGCATTTTCATAATGCCAATGAAGCTGAAGAATTCACTCTTTACCCATAACTCAAAGCAAGGGTCATACATAAATCATCCATGTTAGTCCTGCTTCTCCCAGGAACTTCGAATGATTTTCCTGGAATAGTCACAGACATTCTGTTAGGATGAGTTCCATCATAGAGGAAGAACCCATGTATGTATTCTACAATAAATCTGAGGTTTAATTGTCTTCAATGCATTTTAAGGGTCTTATAAGCTGCTGTAATGTATAAATTATCTTATTGTTGATGTAGTCCCAGTAGCCCTTATTATAGACTTTGGAGTAGCCGCTGATCTACCAATATTTTCACTCTCAAGCAATGTATTTGATGCATCATCATAGTTAACCATCTACCTGATGAAAAATTTAATCATTATTTTATAGAAGGATTAATAATTTTTCAAAGTTAAATATACCTTTGTTGCTTTTTTTTATTAGGATCAGGAGGTTCATCTATAACAGCTGCCTTCCCTTGAAGAATGGTTTTACCTAGTATGGTTTTCTATGTATTATATTTACAGAATCAATCTTAGGATACCAAACTGAACTCAGTCCAAAAGTATAGTTATGCCCTTGTTTAATTTTAACCATATATGTACTTTTTAGACTTCAATGGCAATATAAAGTTGTTTAGAGCATGTAATAAAAAATATTTGATATAGCATGTCTCCTGGTTTGGGCTGAAACAGAGTTCATTTTCTTCCCAGTAGCTGCTATGTTTTGGAATTAGTATGAGAAAAATGTTGTTAACACATATTGTTTTAGTAGTTTTCAAGTAATGTTTATGTTTGGTTGGGACAAAGTTTTCTTCCCAGCAGCTGCTAGTTTTTAGGTTTAGCATATGAAGAATGTTAATAATACACTGAAAGGTGTTTGGCTGCTGCTAAGAAATCAAGGATTTTTCAGTTTCTCATGTTGTGTTAGCATGCAGGTGCAGAACCAGGGCAGCTAACCCAAACTGGCCAATCATTTATTCCATACCATAGCACCATACTCAGTACAAAAATGAGAATTTGTGCAGGGGATAGGTAGATGATCTGGATTCCACATTTGGTTATCTGCTTACTGCTGTTGCTGTTTTCTCTGCTTGCTCCTGTAGGTGTGATCACTATGATCTCTGCATTTGCTGCTCTCACTGCTTTGGATGGGCTAATCATTGTTTAGTGAGGGGCTGTATTTTAATATGTTATTTTCTATATATTATTATAATCATCATCATCATCCTTCTGTTGTTCTGTTAATACTGCCTTTATCTCATTCCATGAGTTTTCCTTTTCCAATTCTCATTTCCTTTTTAACACAGCAGCTGGGAGGGGTGAGAGAGTGGCTGCATATTGTTTAGTTTGCTGAATATTGTTTAGCTGCTGGCTAAGGGCTAAACTACAACATGTGGTATACTGATCAATGAACAGTCTGAAACAGAAGCTTACAAATCTTGTGAGTCTTTAATAAACAGAAGTCAATTTAACAACAACAACAAAAAAATTACTGGGGAAATGAATTTCTAAATACGCCTTGTCAATATGTCGAAGCTGATACTAGGGAGCTTAACAAATAACAAAGCTAATGAAGTCCAAAAGTATTGTGTAAGTTAGTTTAATAACACATATGGAAAAGAAAAGGAGAAGGGAAAAAATACAGCACCACTCTGCCCTCAGCTCTAAGCCAGTGGACTTAAGCTGAGACAAGTGTTGCATTTTTTTCCCCCACGTCTGACCTGCTGCCTAACTTTCTCGCTCTTTTATTTATTCCAATGCACAACCTGTGCTGTGGGATTAGTGTTTCTTTTAAATGAAGGTTCACAGCCCAGTCTCTGTGCTTTCTCTTGGGACATTCTCTGTAGCTGGATCTAAGACATTGACTTTGTATCCCATTGTGCATTTAGTCTTTTATATCCAGAGCTACGCTTTGGACTTCCTTTCTTGAGGCTTCTGCCTTGGACTTTTGCCAGGTCTTGCTGTGACATAGCATCCAACTCCTGATCTGACAGTATGGCCTGTCATCAAGCCTGAAATAAGCCTTGAGTCACCTGCAAGTCTGCATTCTGCCAACAGTTAGTTCTAATGAACGGTGGTGACACCACAAATTTTCTTTGGTTGTTGTTTCTCAGCACAAAGCACTTAGTAAGCCATTTATCCTAACATTCAGTTTCTTTCCATTGTTTTAAAAAGTAAAAAGCATTGAAGGCATTTCTTGAAGTCTAGCATTCCAGCCCTCCCTTTGGAAAGTAATTATTTACTAAGAATCATCCATGCATTTGATTTTGCACAAGACAAAGGAGTCAATGATCATCTTGTTTAACAGTTGAGGAGATACATGACAGCCTCAGAGACCTAAAAATTTGAATATTTACTGTTTTAACAGTGCACTGGTCTCTCACTTGGTGTCTGCTCAGGGAGCCGTTCTGTGAACTTGTGACAATTTCATCTGTAATACTTCAGTTGGCAGGAAGTCTTGCCGGGCCACATTATGATTCCCGTGTGTGTCATGTTGTCATCTTAGAGCACCACATAATAATGCCGATCTCCATGTTCTTTCCCCATGACAGGCAGCTGAAAATACCTTTCATCTGAAACATGACTTCTGCAGTAAAAATGGTCAGCTTAGTAAGCAAAATATTTGCATTTCCTTCAACAACAGTTTTTGGTTTCTGTTCATTTAAAAATTGTTTATTGATGTGGCTAGAAACAACCAGAGTAACTCTTACTGATTAAACATCTGAACTATGGAACTAAGTTTCAAGTAAATTCACTAATTTACATTTGTACTAAAGCAATCTTATTCAACAACACAAGTTGATACACACTGCTAAAAAAAAAAAATCAAATAAAAATGCAGATTTCTCTAAACTTTAAAGGCATCTCCAAGTGCCTGTGTACTTGTGTGGCTCCATACAGGCTGACTATGCTCCTAGACTACTTGTACACAAAAGCAAAAGGTAAAAGTAGCCCCCTATCCAATTTTCTGGGGATTGGCTTTTGAGGCAGTTAAGGCAACACAGTTAACACCTGAGGGAGAGCTGACAGTTCCAGTTACTGTCCTACAAGCTCCACAATGTTACGTGCTTTGAGGACAGATAGGGTTTCCTTACAAACATTGGACTGAGAGAAGTATCAATGACTGTGTTGGTCACACAGTAGCAGTACAGTTACTATTTCTGTACTTGCTCCTGCAAGTGGAAGATAACAATTATTTCAGATTACCTAAAGGTGCATAGGAGGCAGTGTTATCTTAGTGCAGTACAGGACAAACCAGCAAAGCTTGCCACACATTCAGGAGGTGAAGACTGTGCAAGTCTATTACGTAATTAGAGCTACTACCTGCCCACCCTGGGGAAGGACATTGATGCATTACAAGTCAGTCTGAAGTATATTGAGACCTAATGCAAAATCAGGGCCTTGGAACAGTACTTCTGTATTCACATACATAATAATTGATCTCATGAGCAAGTAGTTGTTGCATCAGAATTAAAAACTACACATCTTTGTAAGCTACGAAGACCACTCTGTGTTTTCCTGATCCTAAATATGTTAATAATATGATTTTTTAAAATTTTTTTACATCAATATTGTAAAGATTCCAGTGCATAAATTACAAGTACTGTATAACAGACAGCCTTGATTTTTCAAACTGTTTGAGACTGGAATATTATTGTATTTTTACATAAAGTATTGGTAGCTAGGGAGAATGGAAACCCATTTGGTTATAAAATGTATCCACAGATAAAACTAACTTGCATTTAATTTGGCTGTTTGAATGCCAGTAGTGTATGAAACAAAAGACAATAGTAAACAGATTGTTTAGGCACATAGTTTTGGTGGAAAAGTGAGAAGGAAATAATTTCAGAATTGTTTTTCTTTTGTAATGCTTGTTGAGGTCCATGGAAAGAAAATGAGATAAAATTTTAAGAGAAGCTTTATACTTCTTATTTGTAAAAGCCTTACTGAAGATGAATAGAAAGGAAATATCAAAATATGCAGGTTTTAAGAGAAATGTGCAGTTGCACGATTGTATACTGAAGTGCTGTTAGGGTTTTTTTTCACATATCCCATTAAAAATGCAATCCCAAGTACCCAAACCCTTCTGTATTATGTTATCTTCTCTGTCCTTGTCACGGTCCACTCGCAAGCGGACGCGTGATGGTTCATTTCATTTATGATTTCAGAGTGCAAATAATTCAAAGAGAGTCAAGGGAGTCAAATTTCGATTCTAAACTGGCACTTTATTAATTATGCCCATAAAGCGACTTAAGATAGAAACAGTCAGATAACAAGGAAAGAGATGGGGAGAAGAGGGAAGGAAAGGGGGTTCATAGCTACCACCACGGGTCCACAGATGTCCAGCGTCTCTGGGAGTCCTGGTCCAGAATGTGTTCCATTGCTTTGGTCTTTGCTGGAGGTGATCCCACGGTGGAGGGGGTCTTCTGTCTTGGTCTTCCATTGCCCTTCCAATAGTTTGGGACAAAGCATTCATTCCATACCAGCTCTGACTGTCTTCCAAAGCCTGCATTTCTGATTTATACGGTCAAGTGCTGAGGCTAAAAATGAGAAATGTTGAGACAGAAATCGATCCTTTGACCGACTCTTACAGTCCTATATACAGGTTCTAAGAAAGCAGTTTTGGTAATCTCCCAACTAAGAATTAGGAAACAAAGTGAAGGGGAAAGAACAACAGCTTATATTCTCTTTCCTGCTGTGCATCATTATAATGTCACTCTGTCTCCCTCCCACAGAAGTGAATCTTATCTACTAAGACATGCAAGATATCTAGAGCCAAAGGACATATCTTTGACATCAGTTCCCTAGTATACAGTCAGGGACCACTAGGCACCAGTCTGGTATAAAACAGCCACTGGACAAGGAAAACAAAAAAAGTAATAAAGAACAAAAGTTTGCTAAAGTCACCTTTAAGTTTCAGCTTAAACTATTCGAGTACTTCTTAGAAACTCCTGAAGACTTGTTCTTCTAAATCTATTATTAGATAAAAGAATTAATTTTTTTCTTTACAAAAAAAAAGAAAGGGAGAAAAGCAGATAAGAAAAAAACATTTTATTTCAAGATGTTCATATTTCTGTATTTCAGCTCACATTCTGCAGTTATAAGTGATAGTTTGCTTATATGCTGATTTTGTATAAATAATGAACAACATAAGATCAAATCTCATGGAAATTCATTGAGTGAAGCACCAAACTCTCACATGTTGTTACATACTGCAATCTGATTGACCAAACAGACCATAATAGACTAGGACTGTTATGGTAAATTGTTCCTATCAGGCTGATTTTAAGAGTCCCTGAACACTCATTAGAACTGATGCAGTCTGCACAAAAATATGTTTATTGTTAAGTGCCTAAATAAAGTTGCATATTTACATGGTAGGTTATAATAGAGCAAAAGGAGACATTATAGCTAATTTCATTTGTTTATTTTAAGACTGGTAAAAAATGCTTGCTTCTATACAGTACAGAAACAGCTAGCCCTGCATTTGAACCGCGAAACAAACCCTTAGATATTAAAGAAAAAAACCTTTCATTGAATTCTGTGGGTCTTCAGGTTCTTTTTCACTCTCAAATATCACGCAGAACATTCTGAAATTCTGTATAGGTGTAATTATTTCTCAGCTGGTGCCTCCAAAGTTATGCTGGGGGAAGGAAAATCACTTAATTCATTAATATCATGAGCGTACTAGAAGATGCAGTTATAGCAGTGTTACGCATGTAGATTTTGGAGCTACAACTCCTCAACTTTATGTTGAGGTAAACTAGGCAGAATTAATTCCACAGAGTATACATGCATCCCACTTCTTGAAGTACATGATGCCAGCCATTATCCAAGATGAGATTCTGGTCCACATGACTAAGTGAGCCTGCTTTGCCTCAGTGAACTCACCCCCTGTGTTGTTATAACAACAGGTCCTGGAGATACATATTAGGGATCTGGGTTTTGGCAGGATGTGAACTATATCCACATAATCTCTTATAATGCCATGTTAGTACTAACATGGAACTGTATATTTCATAGGTTGCACAAACATAAACACAGTCTCATAGACTCTAAATAAACAATGTCAAAGTATCTTCTAGTCTGCCTTTCAAGAGCTGCAATTATTTCACACAATAAACCATGAACAGACTGTTGCCACTCAAACTTAGGCTGAATTTAGTGAATTAAGAAGTGATTGTTGTGATGAAGAGTCCTCACTTTTCCAGACTTCAGAGAGAATACAACACAGTACAATGCATATTTTCCTCAAATACACAGGTAATGAACCCTGAAGGAGGAAGAAAATATAAGCACATATTCAGTGATTATGTATGCCCATAACAGAGTAACAATTTTGTAAATTGTATGGTAGTTTTGTTCTCTGAATTACTCTGCACTTGCCTGAGGCAAAGTCAGAGAAGCTCCCTATCAAGTAAAAATTCAGTACAATATTGCCATTGTTGTTCATGCGCTTTAAATGTGACAAAATACATTCACCCCTCAGATTTCCTTTGTGGCAAAGTCACTCAACAATTTCTTCGAAACTGATAATACACTGCAAGCACCTATTTTCATGACTATGTGAATTTTAACATTAGACAGTTGCCAATATGTTTTAGGCTTTTTTATTCAATATTTTCCTATATTCAGTACATGAGTTTTCCTTGATTGTACCCAGGAAGGGAAAAATGTTTTTGTGGTAACTAATGGTCTTTCTTTTGTAATTATAGTCCAATAAATATTTCCTTCACACAAGACAGATATTGAAAATAGAAACTTGAAGCAAAACTACAACAAAAGTCAGAAATATGAAGAAAAATAGGAGTACAGGTCAAAAATGGTTATCTATCTCTTCCAGTTTTAATCATAACTCAAAGAGCTAGATTCTAGCTTTTATTGGGAATCTACTGATAGGAATACAGTATGTACCCAACAAGACTGTTGCCAAAAAGGGAGGCAGGTGAACTAAGCTGTTACTGGGAAATAAAACTTGTAAAGCACAGGAATTAACAAGGGAGGTGAAACATTATGCCAGTATATCAATAGTGTAAAATCTAAGAAAATAAATAATTTTCTATAGTTAAGACATGTTTCCCTAGTAAGGAAGAATGTGGATGCAAGGAGAAGGGTAGTTTTCACTTTTTCATTTCTGTTGAAATAAAGACTCAGCCTCACATTTCTTAATATCTACCCAAGGAAAGTGACAAGGCAAGGTAAGGTTGTCCAGTCACCTTGACGTTGGTTGCTCCTAATGTTCTTAAGTGCTTGACTTTTCCTTTGAGCCTTTACCACCTCTGGGGCAATTCATTAGTGTCACCAAATATTCTAGCCTGCTCTCTTTAATTTTTGTGCCATAGCCTGTTTCAGTCTAATTCAACAAAGGATTGAGAGGATAGCTATTGTAATACCTGTGTTAAACAGCCGACAGCCTGAATGCAGCAACTGAAAAGCTTAAGCAGACTTAACGAAGATGCAGTTACTTAAAAGTGTTGTACCTTGTGACAAAGCCTGACAGCTGACTGCTGATTAAACGTTACTGTCCTTACCCTAGGAAGCTCTGAGTCAGGCTGGAATGAAGAAGAAACTTCAAAGCAATCAGAACTTCAGAGCTGTGCTTTACAAATGGGTGGTGCTGAATAGGTAAACTGAAAAATAAGAGAAAGGAAAACGAACACTTGAGACAGTTTCTAGATAAGCTTCAGCAGAGGAATCTAGCTTCAGCAGGCAAAAGACACCCTTTCTGACTGATACTTCAATGTACAAGTGGTTGCTACCATACATCATGGTTAGGGTACTGTCGTGTTTCTTGCTTGTGAGAAAGAACTTTCTAAGGGAGTTGGTCCACATAGAGTTCATCACCTAGATGACACCTAGATTATGAACATTAAAGGTGAGCTCTTTTTCCTACTTGCAATAACTAGTGTGATTTTTTTCACTGTGACTTCTGAAGTACAAGGAAACAATATTGAAAACAAGACAAAGATACAATTTTTTCTAACTTACATTGATTAATATTTTTAATGGTGCAATGACAAGAAAGTGAGGGGAATCAACTTATAAAAACTGAGGGGCAAAGGTGCTTAGTGATATTCCTATCATAAGGGCAAGGCTACCAGCACTGTCATTAATTTAATGAAAAATATTTGGCCATTAAAATCACAGAGTGTGGGAAAAAGTGTAGAAATAGAACTCTGGGATATGTTCAGGATCTTACACATTTGGAGAGAAATATCCTGTTGTGCCATTAGATTAATAGCTCATTTTTTATTCACTGAGGAAAATATATTTTTCTCTTGCAAGTGAAAATGAGACTTATTAGTAATGGCAAAACCAGGGATTATTGAAATAATGAGAAAAAAGGTCCTCATTTTTATCAGAAGATCCTCATTCCAATAAGAAAAATCCTTAATGCTGCAAAGAGTGTAACACTCTCCCACTGTTATAGGCAATTAGTGGTTTTGATGGAACTTTATGTGGTCAGTTTCAGAAAAAGGACTTCTAACACATCTTTACATTAAAATTAATATACTTCAAGTCAGTTTACATGCAACCTGTGAATAAATAGTGAATACACTTGATCCTTCCGAACCCTGCCTGTTAGATGTAGCTAATTAGATCAACTTCCTGTTGCTGCATCTACCTTCAATTATGGGTTATACTTTTACGCCTTTTAAATAATTAATTTTCATTGAAATGTGAACGGTGATTCTGAAGCCCTAAACTCAGGGATTTTTAATACCTTTCAGAAGCAGATTTACAAAAGTTATATTTGTGACCCACATACTCTAAATACATCTTGAACATAACGAAAGTTAAAATGGAAGTGGAAAAAAAGCATACCCCTGAAACAGAATTTACTAATTTGGTTATCAGTCAATGTCATTCTGCAGCAGTCTGCAGGGCACACATTTTGATGGGAACTGGCCTCTTGTGTAAGAGGATATTGAAAGACTCCAAGGGAAAGTGCTGAACTTCCTAAAGCTTCTAGCTATTTAATGTTACTGCTTTCAGTAAGATCATTTGTTTTAGGGCACTTTTAATATATGAAAACCTTTCCATCATTTCTTTTTTGTTCAGGTGCTGTAGGTAGGAAGTTAATATACCTCATTGAATGCACATTCAAATTTAATTTACCTTTCTATAAACAGGTGAATTGGGAATTTAGACTACAGATCCCAGTTGTTTTATTCCTTCATGAAAAAAAAAGAATGTTAGTACCGATAAACTGACAATTACAGTTAGTTTAAATGTTGTCATTTTTTTTCTAACTGGAAATTTCTTTGTTTGTGTACCTTTCTCTTCTGTCTGTATTCCTGACAAGACAGTTTAACTTAAGAATCGGGAAATTATTGTGATGGAGTGAGATGGTAAATTGGACTCCAGGAGGAATGCAGAGCATTGGACAAAATCTGTTGCAAATCGGGTCTGGTTTACCTAGTATAGACTGGATAGCAGTTCTGCTATGGCTAATTCATTGTTAGGTTCTAATTTAATTCTGCAAGTATTGTGGATATTGAGTGTACCTGTTTCCTTCAGATGCATTCAAGGACTCTGACTCTGAGATGTATTCCCTACAACTGGTTTGCTGCTGAGGAATGGAACATCATTCTAGAATTTCACCCCAAAATTAGGTGGGAATATTCCTGGATATTCAAAGAACAAACAAATTAACTTGCTGTGCATTTTAAAATAGAAGGTCATCCTTGTTTATTCAGCTTTGCTTTCTTAATATTGTTATTATTGATTGATATAATAAATCTGCAATCCAAATCAATGGCTATGCCCTTCAAAGTTCTGTTTTCCAGAGGAAAAAAAAAAAAGAAAGGCAAAAATGATTTAGTCAGTTTCTCTAAGTTGTGTTGTCTCTGTACAGAACACAGTGGAAACATAGGGGTAAAGAGAAGAGGAATAAAATTTATCTCGGCTCTTTTATCCTGCTGAAGGTAGTGGTATTAATTCTAACTGAAACTCTCAGATTAATGGCAACTCGGTATGTGCTAAAAGAGGAGTAAACATAAATATAGTAAATAAAATAAACTTGAGATATTCATGACAGATAATTAAGAAAGTAAATGAAGCACAACAGAACTAGAGGCAATTTTTTTATTGGTTTAATACTGGGAAAAAACCCAAAATATTTGTGATAGCATAAGTAATATGAAGGGTAATATTTTAGAAATTGAAACATGTAGATTTGCCCATTAAAAGAAAGTTAGGGTCTATTTTTTCCTCCGAAATTCACAACTATTTAATGCAGTGTTAACCAAAACCCTTGTAAACTGAAGTATTTCAGATTGCCTTCTCATGTTCTTACATCTCCCAAGTGGCAAAATCTTCAAAGAACCTAAATATTTGCCTACAGAGTTTTAAGCACTATATGAAAGACAACGCTACGAAATTAATTGTTTTAAAGTTTATTGATTCTAGTGGGGTTCATAGGAGTTTAGTAAACCCATAATACTGTATTTTCATACGTGTAACTCTCTCATTTTAAAATATAAATAAAATCTAAAAGCAGGATGTTGCATAATATTTTGCCCCTAAAATCCTGTAATCACATGGCTACTGCTGTTTGGAGAGGGTTTTTTTTTTTAAAAAAAAGAGGGGGGTGGCGAGGGGAAGACAGCATCTTTGTGAAACAACAGCAGCTTCAAACTGTCCAACAGATCACTGTGTGCTTAATCACACACAGTTTTAATGGCATTGTAATAATTCAGATATAGTAGAACTCATCCATGCTTAATTGCTGGATTTCAAAATCAGGGCTAAATCCATGATTTGTCTCCCTGTTGGTCTATTAAGGGTAGCAGCTATCAAGTTCCTGCCAGCCAAAATAACCTTTTTCTTTTTTCCCCCTCTTCATTTAGCCATGGTTTGTGTTAGATATATAAAAATGAGGAAATTTTTTGTGTTCTGTGGGGATTTTGTCACTTATCTGGATAAAAATCGATCTGTACTATTTCAGGTTACCTTCTTTAGGCTAGAAAAGTATTTGAGAAGAGCAAGGAAGCAGAGACTTACTGAGTTTCTCTGTGAAGAATTTTGTGCCCATACTCTTACATGACAGCGGCATTTCATTCTACTGATAAGTGTATAGAGAATAATATCTAAAGGTAATTCTATCTGGTATATCATAAATTAATTAAAAAAGCCCATGGTCCATTGGTGATAAATAGTTATCAAATAACCCATAGCATGGCTTGCACTATTAGTTTTGAGAAGATTATCGGTGAAAGTCACAGAGAAAATATTAAATCATTACATTAGTTTTATGCTTTTGCTTCCAGTTTTAAAGGAGTCAGATTTAGATGAGCTTAACAGGATTTCTATTGACTCATTTTATAGCTAAATTGTTGTTTGGTTTTTCTAGTTGGTTTGATATTACGCTGTAATGAAAGGTCTTTTAGCATTCTTGTAAAATAGTGAAGTAACTCAACTGGGACAACAGTATAAAGGGAAAAGCCTTCTGGGCAAGATATTTTCTTCCTTACTTTTCTTCAGATCCATGAGTGCCAGCTTTACTGTATGAGCATCTGAACAGAATAATCATAACCTTGTAGAAAACAAAGGAAATTCTAATGCAGGTTACTGACCTCTAACAACTGTGACTTTTGGTAAATATGACTATTCCTCACTTCTGTGCATTAAATGCTGTTCTGAGAGATTTTTCTACCTTTCCTGTGTAACCTGACTTAATTACATTCTTCAGCATTTTCTTATTCCACTTTTCTGAAAACCAGGGGAAAGGAAAATTGTGTTTGATTTATCTTGTGCTTACAACTGAACCAGATTGGCTACAGCAATTTAACAGCTGGTAACTCAGCCTTTTATCTAAAGTAACCAGCTTAGCTTAGAACCTGTATCTACAACACCATGAAACTAAATGACATTATACCTAATCAGTTTTTATATTTTGTTTGTAGATGCAGTTTGAATAATCTTTTTTTTTTTTATTAATACAAACACAATTTAAAAAATAAGGGGAAAAGGTAACTTTCTCTTCTTGCATCTTAGTTTCATGAGGTAATTCTTGTAATGCATGTGTGAACTACAACATTTACTCTCACAGAAAACATTTTACTTGGGTTTTGAATGACAAAAGCATAATTATTTATGGAGTAGTCTCAGTGCAGTTCTTAAGGAAGAACCATGGAGTCATAAAGATTTCCTACAGAACCAAGGTCACTACAGCTATGCTGTATGGAGGGAAACTTTAGAGAATCATTTGACACTGCAGACCTTCAAAGGATGTGGACCAGTAAACTGAAGGGAATGAGAAATGTTGATTTGAAGGCTAGAAAGGAATAAAATATAATGAAAATGTGAAGAGTAAATGATTAAATAGAGAACTAGCAGGTTATAATTGAACATACAGTGAAAACTAGAGCTGGCACAGAAGGTGTATAGAAAACCAGAACCTGATCAAAGTGAAGTTCAATTTGATGAGAGAGAAGCTCTATCAAGAGAAGGGAGAAGAAATTATAATATTTTTGGAGTTTAGACAGGACAGAAGGAAAATTATGATTTGGGGATTTTGGATAATAAGAAGGCAATAGAAGAGTAATTCAGGGTGGTGATTTTAGTTGGTTGGCTTTAAAATTAAAAACTGGAAGAAGGCTTCTGGGTTGCTCAGTCTAAAAACCTTTTATCTTAGGCAATGTATCGTGTCATCTCTTTTCTAAATTGTCTTGGACTCCTTCTGTTCCTAGAGAGACTGCTAGAATTACATATTTCTTACACACACAAAAAAAATCATGTAACACTCAAACTAAACACATTCATAGTCCATTTTGTGGCATCTGACAGCTACAGTGATCTGCTGAAGTCAGTTGATGTGCAACAGGTTACTTCAATAAAATGCCTAATGAGGACATAAAAAAGCCATATAAAAGGATATTGTCTGTCAGTATGAAAGAGGCAGTATAACTGTGGAGGGAAAAAAAGGGGAAGTGCATGCTTCAGTATTGTAATTTACTGCTTTATTATTTTGGGTGTTCTTTTAGCCTTAAGTAGTGTTGCAGGATCTCTGAAAAGCTACTCTTAGGGTATTAGATTTTAGAAGGAAATACTGTAATTCATTTTGGTTCATAAATCATTTCTCAAATGATTAGGAATGAAGAAAGAAGTGGCAATTACAGTCGGTTATTTTCTTTTAAAAGAGTAAGAAATAATTAATGCTGAAAAGTGTTATTTTTTGAATAATTTTTGTGTAGTACTGATGCAGCACTGGAAATATCCCTACCTGATTTTCTTATATTGTAAATTCTTTATTTTCCTCTTGATTTCATAATTACACGATAAACTAGAGAAACAAATAACACTTTGATAAATGAAAACCATTTCTGTGACACAGAAATGAAGATACAAAAAAAATCTTTAAGATTTAAGATGCTGGCGTGACCAGCAGGTCCAGGGAGGTTATTCTCCCTCTGTACGCAGCACTGGTGAGACCGCACCTCAAATACTGATTTCAGGTCTGGGCCCCTCACCACAAGAAGGATGTTGAGGCCCTGGAGCCAGGCCCAGAGAAGAGCAACAAAGCTGGTGAAGGGGCTGGAGAACAGGCCTTATGCGGAACAGCTGAGAGAGTTGAGGTTGCTTAGCCTGGAGAAGAGGAGGCTGAGTGGAGATCTTATTGCTCTTTACAACTACCTGAAAGGAGGTTGCAGAGGGGAGGGTACTGGCCTCTTCTCCCAAGTGACAGGAGAGAGGACAAGAGGAAATGGCCTCAAGCTCTACCAGGGGAGGTTCAGGCTCGACATAAGGAAAAAATTCTTCACAGAAAGGACTGTTAGGCACTGGAACAGGCTGCCCAGGGAGGTGGTTGACTTGCCTTCCCTGGAGGTGTTTAAGGTGCGGGTGGATGAGGTACTGAGGGACATGGTTTAGTGTTTGATAGAAATGGTTGGACTCGATGATCCAGTGGGTCTCTTCCAACCGGGTGATTCTATGATTCTATGATTTAACATGATTTGCCAGGATGCTTTGCTGATGGATCGGCAGTAGAAATGATTCTGCCTTGATGAAGTACAAAATCTTTCAGGAAACTTTGTACTCAGATCTTCGCAGTAGCAAATTTCTGTAGCATCCAGTTCTAGGAGTAACAGGAAGGGTATGCTGTTCACAAGTTTCAGTGGCTTTCTGGAGAAAAGTGGAGTTCTAGAGTAGTAAAGGAGACAGTAAATGCCCTATTAAAAAAAAAAAAAAAACAACAGGAAGTGGTCAGAAATATTTTGGAAAAATGTGGAGAAGTGTCTGTGTATCCTTCAGGATACTGCAACCATAGGGACAGATGTGACTGCAGAATGAATTGAATTTCTCAGTTACATCCCAGCTGGTTTGGAAAACTATTGCAACACTTCCTCTGTCAATGTAAAGGTGGAACAAAATAATTTGATAGTTTGGGGTTTTTTTAATTATTCAAATGTCTTACATTTGAATCTTACAAATATTTTCTTAATCAATGATTTGTCAGCACATTAGTCCTGATTCTATAAATATATTTACTAATTCGTTAGGTAGCTTGGACAAACATGAGTACGAAATTTAACTGTTATAATTTCCCTTAACAACTGGTTACCTGTGGTACAAAACTAGACAACTAAATCAGGTCATACTCTTCCTGTAAGCTGAGTTAAAAGCTGATTACATGTTTATGGGGGAGGCGAGCTGACATTAGATTTGACAGAGATTTTTCAGATTATATTACTCATTTGGATAACTGAAAATATTTAAGGTAGGCAGTCTTCATAAGCATTAAGTTATAGACAGTTCATTGTGTAGAGGTAAGCATGCTATTCCCACAAGGGAATATATTATGCCAACACATCAGATGAAGACATGACTAAAATTCTGTAATTAGTTTTCACTAAAAAAATCTGAGCCTTTTGAAATATCATCTGAACAATCTATACTATCAGTTGACTAGAGATAAGCAAAAAAGATTTTCACTGCTTTCTGTTGCCAAGATTTTATAAAATTTTCTGAGTGGTTTTTCATGATCATTCAGATGTTATTCCCTTTAGAGCAGATATTAGTAGACAGGCCAGTTTTCATTTAAATTTTCAAGACAGATGCCGGAGAGAGATGGGACTTGGGAAGGATGTCATGCTAATAGTAGGATATATTATATTGTAACAAATATAATCAACAAAGCAAATTAGTTCCTTGCAGGATACTGGCAACAGAAGACAGATTTCTGGTAGGTTTCCTCTAAAGAAAAGGAAAAAAATTTGGAGCTGAATTTTACATCAATATTTAGATATTTGGGGTTGAATTTAGTTGTACAAAGACAAACATCTGACCAGGAAACGATGACAAAACATCTTGGATATTCATTACAGCACAAGATTCTGGTTTTGATCTGATGCCTGTGTTTAGAATTCAATATACTGTTATTTTATTGACAAAAAATAATAGTGTTTTATGAGTCATCTTAAGATTTTGCTGGCTGTAATACCTGTGTGTCAGCATAATCAGGCAGAGCAGTTACAGAATGTGTCTAAGCAGATGGAGCATAAAAATAAGTATGAGGCTGAGTCGTACATTGTGCTAGAAAAGAGGAATAAAATAGGCATAAAACCAGATGTGACTGCTGGAGGTTCTACATGTGACTGAGCTTCTTTCTTGTGCTGTTATCTCTGGAAACCTTTAGAGGATTTTTTGTGAGATTTGTATCCAGCTCTTTCACAGCCTAAAAAATGGGTTTCTTTACTTCTTTGTTCGCTAGACAGGTTTTGACAAAGGTGGATCACTCTCCCTTTTCTGGTAACAACTTTCTGCTACCATTCAGAACTGAACATTTGGATTCTGTAAGTTCTAACAGAAAATATGCTATTTAAAAAACTTACAGTACTATAGCTTTGGTGAAGTTGCTTACATTGCTGTTGGTATAAGCTAAATACAGCCTGTCCAATCACAGATGTTTCATTTACATTCACCTGTCTTGCTTGTAGTGTCTGTGGTTGTCATGCAGCTGTGTGCTGAAAAGCATTTACATTTTGAAGAGCTATAAAGTGCAATACAGCAGCTTTTCTTGTTATTCTTACAAATTGCCACGAGCATACCAGCTGTGATCATCATTTCTACAAGCAGGCCAAAGTGAAAACATTGAAGTCCGAGTTTGAAGAAATAGAGGTTCCCTTAAAAAAAAAAAAATGCAATCAAAAGCTTCATCCACTTCCTGTGTTTAATACTAGGATCAACTGTAAAAGACAAACTACTGCTGAATATTCAGATTGTCAGGAGTTTTATTATTTTAGTGCTTAGTTCATGATCCAAAACTAAGCAACAGTAAGTGCACCATCTGGATAGTTAATGATGACAATCTTTTTGAGTTCTCCACCATGCTTTCCAGAGAATATTTTTCTCATTTATGTCCCTTTGTCAGTCAGTGTTAAAGTTGAGCAGTCATGTGGTTATTTTGGACTTAATTTTGGAAAGGAAAATTATAGATAATGTTGATTGCTTGCAGAAAACTTGTAAGACTTTGTCTCTTTTGTGTGTTTTTAACACTGTTCTATGTGCCACTTAAGTTTTTTCAAAATCTTCCAAAAACTATTGAAAAATTGAGGAAAGAAATGGGGTTTGTAAGAAGCTCTTGTTCAAAGCTCTAATGAAAGCATGACCTATTTTGTTGTTTTCACCTAGTCATATTGCAGTGACCTCTCTAATTTTCCAGAAGAAAGGATAGCCTGTAAATATCACTGCGTGTTTGCCATGCAGAGCACGAGTTTTGGAATATTGATCTTGGAAACAGGCAGGTTAAAATTGTTCTCTAATAGCAATGTGGAAAAGTGTAATCAGGCTGACTGACACACCAAATAAATAAGACATATGTAAAACACAGATGTATGATAAAAAGGTGGTATCATTACCCATGGCAATGTCTTTTCATACTTTTTATATAACAACATAAATAGATCTGTAAGAGAAGGTCCAGAACTTTTGGATGCTGCAACCAGTGTTGTGTGATTAACATTTAAAACTTCTGTAGCAACTCAGCAAAAGTGTGCAGAGAAATTGGATTGTTTGAACAGACCTCATTGCTCTCTACAACTATGTGAAAGGAGGTTGTGAAGAGGAGGGAGCTGGCCTCTTCTCCCAAGTGACAGGGGACAGGACAAGAGGGAATGGCCTCAAGCTCCGCCAGGGGAGATTTAGGCTGGATATCAGGAGGAAGTTTTTCACAGAAAGGATCACTGGGCATTGGAACAGGCTGCCCAGGGAGGTGGTTGATTCACCTCCCCTGGAGGTGTTTAAGGCACTGGGGGATGAGGTCCTGAGGGACATGGTTTAGTGTTTGACAGGAATGGTTGGACTCGATGATCTGGTGGGTCTCTTCCAACCTGGTGATTCTATGATTCTATGAACCACAGATAGAAGGTAGCATGAAGAATTAGATGCGATCGTTGTTCCAGAGTCAATCCACATGTAATGACTTTCTAAAACATGCTTTTTACTTTATTTTGTGTGCAGAGTGATATTCTGAGTTGACTTCTGTAAGTCACTAGTCCAAGCAAAATTATTTTGTGAGTTTACCTCATTTAATTCTCCCCGAACTTTTTTTATGAACTATTTGTGATCCATTTGTGGTACATTTTGGGTGCTATGCAGTCATTAAGGCAGTAGCTTATACACAGACTATGTATTCAACATTACCTGCATACTTGGGATTCTGTTGATCTCTACTAGTTACTTGTTTGCATGTGCTATAAATGAAAATTTCCTTGACTTTTTAGATACAGTTGTCAACACCTTTTTACTAGTACATTTTTACAGTCTAGTAATTCAAGTTGCTATATGCCTGAGGATTAAAGAGAAATTAATAGAGAGAAAGTTCTGGCATATTGTGTAATTTTCATTATTAGGAGAAGAAATTGGTCTGTCATTTCAGACCCACTAATTACTTTGAGTGCTATCTCCTAAACACTTAGATTGTTGTTTGGCTCTGAAAGATTATGAGACTAAGAAAATAAAGGACCTTTTTTGCCTACCACCTCTAATTTTCTTAGTTTCATCTAAACAAACTTTGTGAAATATTTGAGGTAACTTTTTATTGTGCTGAAAGCTTGCATGTGACTAATGATGGAAAGACAGGACTGATTATATCTCTCTTTAAAAATGCAATTAACATGGTGCATTTTTCAAGCCCATTGGCATTTTACTACTACCTACACAAGTAGAAAATGTATATAAGCCACCAATAAATAATTTTTAGTCAAGAGATTATGTCCATAGCCTTTGTCTGATTTTGCTAATATGTTTTGAAGCTGAAGGAGTTTCTCTTTTTTTAATATACACATTTGCCAAAGCAGTTGCAGGTACTTAAATACAGTGTTGTGGGATTGTGAATCTGAAACACCAAAGAGTAGCTAATACTTTCAGCTACCATTCTAATCTGTAAAACAATACTTTTCAAGAAGAATCTTTCATTTTCAGCAGTGACCAATGTATGAATCTTGTAAAATTTAATTCCTTTTCCTCATATATGAACTTTAATAAAAAGTATCTTGAAACATGAAGAGTTGTGAGAATGTTATTACATGAGGACCTATTATTATATGTACTAGATTGTATATATATGTATGTACACATATTCTGAAATATTCCACATCACAGGGGCAATTCAAAATTAATTTGAAGCCTGAAACACTGCAGAATTTTAGAGGTAGACATAGAATTAAATATTAGCAGATGTGATCTTCTCAGTTTTGACTGAAAAAATTAAGATGGTAGGATACCTGGACGAAATAGACACTGATTGATAGGGTCAACCCTGTGTAAGATTTCAAGTATTTTAGTCATTTTTTATGTCTTTTATGCTTGGCTTTACAGGCCCCTGCAGAGATTAGCTAAGTGAAGTCACTGGAAGTGCTCTTGCATTTCCAGTATCCCAAACTTGTATAACAGATGATAGTTTTACAAACAAGCTTTTTCTTTTACCTTGAGAGAGGCATTGTTCAAACCTGTGTGGGGAATCTAGCTTTTCCAATTAAAGCTGTGTGTTTACTCTGAACCATTTGACAGCTAGCTTGAGACTTCCACTGCTTTGTATGCTTTTACCATTTCCAGATAACCCTTTTGCCTTTAATGTGAAAAGATCTGTCAAAGTCTTAAGTTTAAGTGAGGAGATCATAAGTTGCCACATATTAATGAAAACAAGGAAAAGAAGTAGGGATGCAGGCTGCCAGCAGAGGTTGCATTAGTGTGCTACTGTGGCAGACAACTGGAGATACGTATTGCTATATATTTATATATATATATATATATTTTATATATATATGTATGTATGTATATATATATGTATGTGTGTGTATACATATATATACACACATATGTATATATGTGTGTGTGTATATATATATGCGTGTGTGTGTGTGTGTGTGTGTGTGTGTGTGTGTGTGTGTGTGTGTGAATGAGCACAGAATTTATGTGGTTTTCTTTGTTTACACATTCTTGTGTTCCTTCTTTCCCTCTTAGGAACCTGTTTTTCCTGGCCAGATGGCCTTACTTATGTTCAGGATTTCAAACCATTCCAGCCAGTTCTCCTGGGCAGCTACAGAACAGCCAAGGAGAACAGTTAAGCTGTACATGCTTGAGGACAATGATGAAAGTTGCTAACTCCCAGGCAGGTGAGAGGAAAGGAACTCTTCCATCCCATATACTTCTCAGCTATACTCAGAGTAGTCGATATCAACAGAGTGATGTCTCCACCCAGCTAATCACCTTTATAATTCATATACACCCTTTTTAGCTTTATGTATATTCCTTTTGCAAAATCTGTAGTTACCTATCAAGTCTAGGTTCATTAATAAATCAATTTACTGTCAGTGATGGTATGACTATGTCATTATCACTACTCAAATTTGACTTTAATACCAACAGTTCTAACTACTAGTTAAATGTATTACATGAACAGACGTATTGTCTTTGGTATTTTCCTTTTTCTCTCCAACATCTGTATACAGCTTTCCTGTGAAGGAGATCATTCTTACCTCTTAACACACCTATAATTTCTTTACTTGTATCATGTGAAATTTGCAGGCTTAGATTTTCTGTGCCTATATTTCTGCAGAAACAGAAATTGAAATAAAGGCAAAAGCAAGCAACTTGGCAAGTGCAGATACACAAGATTTAAAAAGTATTCCTAGCAAGGATGAAAATACTGTAGTCAAAAACTGTCCATTTACTAATAAGCGTCTTCTGAATCCCTCATGAGTATATTTTGTATGAGCAATATGAGTTTTCTTGAAATAACTGTAGGAAATAATTATTCTTACATCCATAATAGAGATTCTCAATTCCTCATGTCACTGTTCATCAAGGCGTGCAAACAAATGCTTGTCATAGAAACAGGGCTTGAGGCCAAGAATGCACGCAAGATAGACTGCAGAAACATCAAAGCAGTGTTCATGGTATAAATATGTTATCCTGAAATTTATGCTTTCTCTTCATCGGACAGCTCCAACACCAGCTGAGTTTGGGGGAAGAGAAACTTACAACTAATTGAAGCAATGTGCTATACTGAAAACTTAAGGTAATCCTGTGATGCAAAATGTGTAGAAAAGGGTTTCTCAAACAGTGGCATTCTGTTTGTATGCACTAGGGAAGCCTGATTTTCTTCTTCCTTACTAGATGTCTTTGAATTGTCTGTGGAGGAAAGAAAAACTGTAGCACTAAGGTAGTCTAGAGCACATACTAGCTTAAAGAAATAAGTAGAATTTAATAAATGGAAAGGTTTTTCTGATGTTAAAACTGATAGTTATTTGAATCAGTAAAATTTTCCAGCTGGAAAAAATCATAACTAGCTCGCTGTGGCCTATAGCATTTTTTCTATTGGATTGAAATGGTTCCTCACAAAATTATAAAATGTATTAATACATAAATTGTCCACACAGAAAATAATTTTCTTGGTATGATGTTTATAGCCTGAGAAAAAAAGAAAATTGTGCATTCAGTGAGCTAAGTGACATCTATATTTTAAATATTACTGCTCTTATAAATTTTTTTTTCCATTTGCCATGTTCTTTTGTGACTTAGGGGAAAGCTAGAAATGAATACTAATTAGGGTCACAATAAATACTTGATGTATACTACCGTTTTCCTTTTAAGAGAGCAACATGGGTTTGGTTTTTTTCTTTCAGAGGTGACACTTTCTCACAATGGCTGACATTGTTCATTAGGTTTAAGTAAATAAGTATCTTTTCACAGTACCTCCCTAAATCCTAGTTAAAGTATATTGTCATAATGAGCCTCATAAGCTTTTATCCTTTTATTAGAAGATATTTTGTGTCCTGAAGGATACTTCAATGTTAAAAAAAAAAAAAAAATCTGGAGAACTTATAACAAACCCAGTAGTGACAAATGAAAGTCAACACACTTGGATTGGAGTAACCAGTTTCACAGATACAGGATGGGGAAGAACCACCTAGAAATCTTTTTGACCTTGTTTTTTAGTACTCTGGGAATTTTTTTCCCTTCTTTTAATAAGAAAAGCCTAAAACATTGTACCATCTATTGGGGGGTTTTACTGCCATATTTTATTTTAGCATTTGGAAAATTCTGAATCCATAGAGTTCTAATTAAAATTCTGGGAGGTAATGGAGGATAAAAATTTTCACTAATAGTGTGACAACTAAATTTTGTATTGGTGTTTCCATTACAAAAACCTTTTTCAGTTTTCTTGAGACATGAAAATGTTGTAAGATGAAACTCTCTACATGCTTTCAGCCTAGGGGTATTTAAAAAAAAATTGTTTATCAGCATCACATGGGTTGGTTTTTGGTTTTTTTTTTAATAAAGCAACAGCAATTAGAAGCTTTAATAGTATGCATTCAGTGATCTGACAATGTCACTATTTTAAAAGAAATTTAATATTCTGTGAATTAATATTCTGATTGGGGAAAAATATGAATTTTTAGTATTGCATATTTTTACATATTCCCATAAACAGGTGGATATTTTTATACGCATTGTTATATGAGACATGTAGTGTGACAGAGTGAGAAAGAAGCTGCTGTAACTATCTAATAGATATACTGAAATGTAAAACTGGACTGCTCATCTTGATCCCTTTAACCTGAACATTTTTTAGGAAAACGGAAATATATTGGCATAAGTTGAAAATTACCTAAAAATGGTTTGAGCATTTGGGTCCTCCTGTTTTGGTAGTTTCAAACAAGAAGTTACTACACTGCTTTTCATGCTCTGACTTCATATATATACTTAAAGGAAGATCCATAGCTCATGTTCTGGTGGCTTCACTCTTCTTTTTTGGGAATAAAAGGAGAGAAGGTAATGAATGAGGATAGTCTCATTTCAGATGAAGGATCAGTGCCTCTGATTCCAGTGTACAGAACTGTGAAAGCCAGGAGAAGGCGACTTTTCTTGGACTGTGCTGTGTCAAAGAATCACTTTCTTCACAGTTGCTATAGCAGACTTGCTTGTTTCCTTTATAATTTAGAATTGAATTACTGAACTCTTTACACCTAAATGTCTCTGATCTCTGCTAAAATGTAAAGCAGGCTTTCGCATTATGGAATGGAAAGTGATGAGGTTTGTTTATGAGTGTTAATTCCATTTAGAAGTATATGCTTACTCTAAAGTACGTAACAATATACCTTATGAGAACTTAAATTATGTGCAAGCGTTCAATGTGAATGAGTGTTCTTTTACAGTAGAAACACTAATGGCGAAAATCCCCAAGGGAGCTACTTTTACAAGGTCAATATGTTCTTGACCCTGTCAGACTTTCCTTGCTAAAACTGCTGTTCAATTAAAATAACTTTTCAAATAAAGAGAAGCTGACATGGTTTTTTCCATTTTTCAATTTTTATCATGAAGTAATATGCAATGACCAATAATTTGAATGATTATTAAAAAATGGGATTTCAAATTTTTAAAAAGTATTACCTGAAGCAGAAGTTATTCCTTGTTTTTAAACTACGAGGCTGGAAATTTTAAAGTTTTTATTTAAAAAACAATGTTCTTGATTTAGGAAAATATTTCTAAGTTGCCCACTAACATTTCTCCAACATATAAATGGTGCTGGAAATCTTTTACTTTAAAACAGTGTTTTCAACAAATTTCTTAACAAGTATTTCTATAAAGTATTGATGTCACAGTTTTAGAGTTTTTTATATGTGCCACAGTGCACACAGTAATATTAAAAGAGAAAATTAATATTGAATTTAAACATAAATTTTAAATCTTCTGCATTAAAATCTGAAGTACCTCTTTTGTTTGTGTAATGCTTCCACAGTTTAAATGAGAGATTTTGTTAAAGCACAATAAGACCACCTGCCTAGGTTCAGTTACCTTTTAAAATTTGAAAATGGAACTTTAGGATGAACTTAAGTTACTTATTAGAGGAAGAAAATGGTCTAAGGTCGTAGATGCAGTTGTATCCTGTACAGTGGAGTTCGTGGAGCATGATCTTCACAAGATAGGAAAATTCAAATGATTAGTAGACTTTGCAAGACAGATTGCCAGAATTTCAATGAGCTAGCAAAACCAATTGCATTTGCTGTAGTTGCCACCAAACCTCATTTTGAATAGTACACAGAAATGTTAATTCCTACTGCTAAATTTAGTCCTGCAGACTTCTTTACATTAGAGACCATATCTAGTACTTTTATCCCAGCAGACCGTACTAGGCAAATAGATAATCTTTTAAGCTGCAGTGCATAATGAAATAATGAAATTATACTGTTAAAAGACTACAGGAAAAGTAAATTAATGGTCTTACTGATAAGATAAGCCGATAAAATATGAAATGTTATAATAAAACTAGATGACTTAAGGATTATTCAGAAACTCATAATATAGTGTTATCCTATAATATATACAATGTATGCTACAAAAACCTAACAACACTTCCAGGAAGAAAGCAATAATCTTGAGTGACAATCCAGAACAGCTTTTAAGTTCTGGGATGCTGTAGACAGTTTTATGATTCTCCAGATACAGGTATTTTATATTGGAAGTTTTATGTATTTCCTTTCATTACACAGAAATTTAGGTTTGATTGAGAAAGTTGGACTGAAAAGTGGCATTTAATGTCAACATGAGGATCTCAATAAATATAGCCTGGTTTTCCATGTTGATATGAATAGAAGTTTTGAATGTCATCATATTTGAAAATGAAGTACCTTCATTTAAGTGTCTGTAGATGTATTTCCCAATGGATAAAATCTCAAGAACTTTATCAGAGGAAGATGCTGCTGCAAGGAAATCTGAGTGTGGAGTAACCTTGCTTTGTCTGTTGTGGATCACTGTTTTATTACGGTACCTAATGCTGAAGCCAGACTGTTAGGATCTGAGAGAAGCTTTTCTCTTTGTTTAGACACAGTGGATTACTGTCACACTCCTCAGTAAGACTGAGGGCTTGTGTTAGGCTACAGTATGTCGAAAGGTCTAATCCGTGAATTGTTCATCCTTGCAAGTCAACAGCATTGAGAGTGAGCAAAATGTGCTTAAACTGACTTCTAAAACAAAAAGGAGCAGTCTTATGTGGAACTGTTGTTCAGGTGCTAAGCTTGCCCTAGTGAAAATAAAAAATGAAGGGTAAAATCAACTATTTTTCAGGACAAATATGCAAGCTTTTTTTCTCATTGAGCAGGATTTTTTCGTGGTAACTACTGCTAATATTCTATTGCAGTGCTGTAACATACTTTTCACCTAAATGCATGTCCCTCAGTAGTTTTCTAACTATGTCACTACTAATTCTACTATGATACTGTGATTTTTTGGCATGTGTATCTTTGATGAAGCTGTAATTATTCTGGCCACAACTGCTTATCATCCCATGTATCTGTAGATCCCAATTCTGTAATTTTAAATGTAAATTTGTCCTGTGGAAGGAAGATATCACTTTTCTAAGTTACTGGTAAAATTTCCATGCACTACTCCTTTTATAGATCTGTTAGTTGTATACTTCAGTGTATTCCTGGATCCTTACCAGAATACAGAAATTCTTCTTCATATTCCTTTGCTTCTTTGGATGCATTGCCAAAATATATCAAACTGTAGATAAGGGCAAATTGCTGAAGTGTTGGGGGCCACTCATTTTATTTCTCTATGGGGTCTACTTGTTAGTCCATTAGGAACATTATTTCTACCCCTTATATCAAAATAAACCAATAATATCTATTTTAGATAATTAAGTCAAATAGTGAGTACTTAGGATCACAATACTCCTAGAAGTCTGTTCAGCCTTTCTGCTTGAATCATAAAATCTCGCTTCTGTAGGAACTGTTGTCTGTAGTAAAATCTTTTACAAGTTTAGTTCACTTAGGACCCTTACTTGCAAAGGGCATATGGAAGCCCAGAGGAAGTGGTGATTGTCTTAATTCTCAAAAATATGAAATACCTAAAGCAAAAGAGGCAGAAAGTCCCCTACTCCTTCTTGCAAACTTTTACAGACAATGTTCCTTGGTAAAAAGGAGCCTTTGAAATAAAAAAAAAATGGATGTAGGTATTCTAAATGGCAGAGGTATTTGTTTCTATTAAATTCAGCTCTGTATAATGGCATTTTCCAGTCAACAGCCAAGCTCATATTTTTATGAATTCATACATAAATCACATTATTGATTAGAAAACCATTGTCTTCCATCTCATATTTTATCTAGTTTTAAATTAAAATCTAAGTACAGATTAAAGACAGAGAAAAAATAAAGTGAGTTTATACACTATACTCAATGGAATGAAAGAAATACTGCAGTATCTAAATATATTTCACGTAAGTATAGATCAGTCTTATGCATATGAGAAACCACAGGACATTTAAAACATCTTTTATTTTTGCCAAAAGTCTGGACTATGTAACCAGTATTTTATGAAAAGTAAACTGGTCTCTTCTATATTGAACTCCACCAGTGGAGTCAAAAAAATATCATAGAACGTGTTTCTGCAGTAAGAGTAAGCCCTGCTGTGGTTCTCTCTTCTGTCTCTGAGCACTGAAAGATGGTTGTTGCCTGTGAAATTAAACCTTTCAGTAACTATCATTGCTACAACTATTCATTTTAAAATTGATAATTATTATATATACTTGCCAGTATTGGGCATCCATATAGATACAGATACACATATATGGATGTTTATAGACATTTATGTACTATGTTTATATACCTTTTCACTCGAGCCCAGGAGCATACAGAATTAACAGGCAACTATTAGAAATACATTTGTTTGAACTTGTATTTCATACCATCACCTAAGACTAAGTATCTTAATTATGTAATTTATGGGAAAATATTCAACTGAATTCATCAAACCTGATGACTGTGTCAGCTCCAAGCTGCCATCCCAGTGCTTGCCTTCCTGCTAACTCTGAGATTCACTGTAAGCCCAAAACAACCAGTTCATGTTAATTTAATTACATCACAAATAGCCAATTAAAGTGTAATGAAACACATCTCATTCTTGTGTTCACAATGCAAATGTGTTCACAGTACTAAAACCAGACCCAACAGCCAGAATGAAATGAATTCAAAGTTTATTCTCTCCACTTAAACTCACTTCTTTTTTGTGTATTCCATTCTAACTGAAATGTTCACAGCAACACTTTTTGTGTTGTAGTAGTGTCCTGAAAATATTTCTCCTAGAGCTTCTTGGGTAGTTCATGATAAACATGTGTGAGGGAAGTTCATTGCACTAATGAGCCTATAATTTACACAAAATAGCCTCTAAAATTAATTAGGAGTGTAAAACCTGGAGTCTGCAGGTCAGCTCTTTCCCTTCATTCAGATCCTTACATTTTCAAGAAGGCCTGACAACAGAGGTGGCTACCTTGTATAATTAATAGGGAGTATGTTCTTAAGCATTCTATTTAATTGGTACTAAAGTCATAGAACAGAATGAATGAGATAGGAAGAAAAGGTTGTTTACAATCAACTTCATAATTTGTCAATTTATGAAGTGTTCCTTTTTGAGTCTTAATAGTGGTCTCTCAAAGCAGGGAGTTCGAACATACAGCATATGTTAATTTGCCTGAAATGGACATGAAATAAATATGCAGTCTCATAAGTGAAGTGGAAAATTAAATTTTACCTTAACTGGAAAACAGCCTTGGAATTAATCATTATATATTGATTTATAATTTCCCTTCTTAATTCTTTTATTTTAGATTTATTTATTATTTTCTCTGTTATTGTTATGTTAATTGAGCATTGTTACATCTCATCCTCCTTTAGTGAGTGTCTTGTTTTCTCTTTGACATTTAATTCTAATTTGTTTTTAAATACCTTCCCTTATCCTTATGTTTGTCATCTTTCTTACTAATTTCAGGTCTAGTTGTCTCTTTTCTTTGATAATGTTCATCTACTATTTATCTCTGTTTATTCACTCTTCATTTTGGTTTCCTTATACCTTTGATTGTCTATTCAACTGCTGTTGATTGCTTTCTTTTCATTATTCCACATCCTCCTGCTTCAACAGTGCCTTCCACCTTATGCTGAACTCCATTGCTATTCACAATATTGAACTGAGAATATTGAATTCACCTGTTGCAGCTGTAGGTTCTTTTGAGATGCTAACTTCTTCTCAGGATTCTGATATTTTCCCAGAATGTATTTTTTGTATTTATTATAGACAATGGCTTAGTATTCATGAGGGGCAGATAATTTCTTTTTGCCCAGTATTGATAAATTGAGAATTCAGGGAAAAAAATTACCTTTTGTAATCATCTTTCTTTAGTCAATACTGTGCTTTGCTCTTCAATTTTCCTGTAGCCCAAATCTTCAAGATGATGAAAATTAGTACAACAGAGGAGATCCATCATGTCTTGTAGAAAGAGAAACACTGCAATCCTTCAGAGGAAGGTTTGGTTTCTTGTTAATACTTTTTCTTCCTATTTCAATTACAGAATGGTGGAAAATCACAAACTGTCCCTTTGTTATAATAAATGTTGGTTATGCATGTGCCATCTTTGTTAGAAAACAGGAGTATAGTATTTCTGGTCAGAAGTAATTACATTTAATTGCGAATTGCCAGTTACTACACAATCATATTATTGTCTTTCCTACCCTAGGGCTGATTTTAAATCTTGAATCTCATATCCAGTATATGTCTTCAAGCATAGGAATCTTTTTAGTGTTCTTTTTAGTTACTTTTTAACACATTGCATGTAATATATTCACTTAGATTCAGTCCTCCCTAGTGAAATGTCGTAAACTCCTACTTTCACAAATAACAACATTACTTGTCTATTTGCTCATGTCAATAACTTTTTTTTCATAGAGAGGTAAAAAAACAGTGCCAGTTTTCCATATAATTTCCCTCAGAAACTCTCTTCATGCTGATTATAAGTCCTTGAGAATTTAAAATGTGATGTATTTATTTGTAATAAACAGATGTATAATCTATGCTGATCAGGCTCTTTCTTTGCTAGTCCTTATGACTATCTATGGGTTGTTCCCATGAGACAGGTAGGATTTAGGCTGATTAAAATACCTGATATTATAATACTTGCTTCACACTTAAAAAATAAAGAAAAAATATCAATCACTTTTATGTTGAGTAGATTCTGTACTTCTCTTTATTAATAAATTGAAAAGGTAAAGCAGCCATTTATTTTTATAAAGCAGACATATTATTTTATTTAATTTATTTTTAGAAGTAAAAAAAAAATACTACTTAAAAGCAGCTGTGGGAGATTTAAACACCCCTCTATGAGCACAGCGGCCAGAGCACAGTGAACAGGACCAAGCAAACAGGGGTGGGAATTGCCAGAAAGGCAGTCTGTGAGAGCAGTTCTCAAAGGCAGGGCATGCAGGGACAGTGCAGTCTCCTTGCTAAAGAGGTGAGAGGGAGCCCAGCCATGGTGTCCAGCTGATGGTAGGCTGCATCCTCTGGATCCGCCAGAAGGGACATATCAGCCCAGACTGAGCTCCCAGGAAGCCATGCAGCTCCCAGGAAGCCATGCAAGCTTGCCTGGAAACAAGAGGGTAGAAGGGGGAACAGCAGGGGAGACTCTCCTCAGCCTAGTGGCAGAGGTGCGAGTGGGAGTAGACAGGCTAAGGAGCATCAGGAAATCTAAAGACATAGACTGGTGGAACCACACCCTGAGCTCAGGAGGACATAGTGGTTGGAGGGATGAGGTGCTGGTATAAGCCCTCCACCTGCTGCCTCAGGATGCCTCGGCAAAGTTGAAGTCCTGTGGAGGTGAGGAGGAGGCTCCTGAGGCAGAAGGTGCCAGGAGGGAAACTTCCACAGACTTTGCCAACCAGCCTTCTGAAGAGTCCGAAATCTGCCCTCTGGAAGTTTAACGTGACTGTTCTGCTAATCCTCCTCCTCAACTCACTTAGAACGGAAAATTATTGATTCATTCACCAGCTGTAAAAGGAAGTCTTCCAGGCACTCCAGGAACCTCCTAGACTGCTTCCTTTCTGCTGTGCTGCACTTCCAGCATACATACAGAAGATTGAGGTCTCCCACAAGGACAATAGGTAGTGATCTTGAGACTTCTCCCAGTTGTTTATAGAAGAGCTAATCAGCTGCTTCTTCTTCTTGCTTTTAACTGGCCTTCTTTTAACTGATCGTAGTCCAGTTCTCATTAGACAGGTGTCTGCAGTCTGTAAACAGCAATGATAGTGCTTAATAAACTATAACCATACTCTCAGCAAGAATATTTTATTTAATAAAGACAGTGGATCCACTGATCATTTCCTAGGAACTCAGGTGCATGTGATTATGCTTGGTTTATAATTTAACTTGATTTTTTTCTACTTTTTGTTTCCATGTAGGCTTTTCCAAAGCCACTGCAATGACGAGTTTAATCTTTTAAATGTCAGCTTTGCATTTTCAGATCTTACGAATGAAAAATTGCATATTGTATGAAGCTTTACGATTCTTGTTTTCACAGCATATGTGAAAGACATCTTTTACAAGTATGTCTTTCCTCAAAATAAAATTGGCTATAGATATACTCCTCCCCATATACACAAATATTAAAATGCACCAAAAACTATTTGTACAATCACTTGTTTACGGACTCTGTATTGATGGAGAGGAAAAGCAAAAGTGCAATAATTTAAAAAGTTTTGTGCATATACTTCATTCCACTTAAATAAGCCTCCATGTGAATTAGTAGTGCACACTTGAAATTTTTTAGCATGATAGGCTCTTGTGCCTGTAGATAATTAAATATCACTCTCTCTCCCACCACAAGCACCTGATATTTAGTGCATTCAACAACAGAGAATGACAGTACACAATAGCAGCTATCATAAGAGACCAAAAGGGGAGATAGAGGGAGAGATTAAGAACATAGCTAGGCAGGAGAAGGAAGGTCTAGGATATTTTCAATGACCTGGCACCCTTCAGTAGGTGCCTGGCTACAATTACACCAGTTTCTTCTGAGAATGTGGTTGTAGGTTTGCATGTTGTGATGTTTATTTTGGCCTAAAATAATGATTTAGTATAGTTCTCACAAACAGTTACAGGATGCATACACATTTTGTTTTGGATCTGTGTGTATGTGTGTGTGTATGTGTTCAGAAAGTACATTTCAGTGATAGTTTGTGACAAATATTATTTACAAGCAAAATGTTTCACTACTTATAAAAGCTACTTCAAATTCACCTGTGAAAACTTTCTATTAATTACTATTATTGTCTAGCAGGTTAGATTTAATGCTTCTCCAGTGAGGCTTCTAATGTGAGAAAAACATAAACCATCCCCTGAGAGGGAAGTTTCAATATTCTGTCCCTACCCCACCTTACTGTGTGTTTTATTTAGTCATTGTTTAATGTAAAACACATTTTAAAAATTACTAGCAAGAGAATCAAACCACAATGTCTTTATTCACAGGTAAGTGTTCAATCTACTAATGCAAATGAATCATAAGTGTCCTTACTTCCTTACTACCATTAGTGCTATTGTATCTCTGTCTCAACCCGCCCCACGAGTCACATGCTCACATCCAGCCCTGACAACAGGGGAAAAGTGGATCCGTTTGCCTGTGTGGCGATCCAGAGGCCAATAAGGTAACTCCCAGGGTGAATATCAAAACAGTATTTATTTCTGGCTCCAGCAAGCATAAACACACCAAGATACTGGGGTGCACAACAAAGACATTTGGGGGGGGGGGGGTGCAGCGACCCAAAGCTACAGAAATGAGTCCCTGGTAACAGCCCAAGTCCCTAGAATCCAAACCAACATGCACACCATGAGGTAATGGGGAGGGGGGAGAGGTAGAGAGAGAGAGATGGCGAGATTGAGAGAGAGAGAGAGAAAGAAAGAACCATAGAATCAACAGGTTGGAAGAGACCCACCAGATCAGTGAGTCCAACCATTCCTATAAAACACTAAACCATGTCCCTGAGGACCTCATCTACCCGTGCCTTAAACACATCCAGGGAAGGTGGATCAACCACCTCCCTGGGAAGCCTGTTCCAGTGCCAAATGACCCTTTCCCTGAAAAGCTTCCTCCTGATGTCCAGCCCAAATCTCCCCTGGCAGAGCTTCAGGCCATTCCCCCTTGTCCTGTCCCGTCACTTGGGAGAAGAGGCCAGCTCCCTCCTCTCCACAACCTCCTTTCAGGTAGTTCTAGAGATCAATGAGGTCTCCTCTCAGCCTCCTCTTCTCCAGGATAAACAACCCCAGCTCTCTCAGCCGCTCCTCAGAGGGCCTGTTCTCCAGCCCCTTCTCCAGCTTTGTTGCTCTTCTCTGGACTCTCTCCAGAGCCTCAACATCCTTCTTGTGGTGAAGGGCTCAGAACTGAACACAGGATTCAAGGAGCGGCCTCACCAGTGCTGAATACAGAGGGAGAATCACCTCCCTGGACCTGCTGGTCACACCGTTTCTGATACAAGCCAGGATGCCATTGGCCTTCTTGGCCACCTGGGCACATTGCTGGCTCATGTTCAGTCACTGTGAACCAACACCCCCAGGTCCCTCTCCTCCAGGCAGCTTTCTAGACAGACTTCTCCTAGTCTGTAGCTCTGCATAGGGTTATTGTGCCCCAAGTGCAGGACCCAGCATTTGGCCGTGTTAAACCTCATGCCATTGGACTCAGCCCAGTGGTCCAGCCTGTTCAGATCCCTTTGGAGCCTCCGTACCCTCCAGCAGATCCACACTTCCACCCAGCTTAGTGTCATCCGCAAACTTGCTAAGGGTGGATTTAACACCATTTCCCACCACTCTCTGGGCCCGGCCATCCAGCCAGTTTTCCACCCAGGAGAGTGTGCACCTGTCCAGGACAGAGGCTGACAGTTTCCGTAACAGAATACTGTGAGAAACTGTGTCAACGGCCTTGCTGAAGTCCAGGAAGATACATACACAGCCTTTCCCTCATCCAGTAGCCAAGTCACTTTGTCATAGAAGGCGACCAGGTTAGTGAAGTCACCACATCGAACGTTGGAGATGAATCTCCGGAACACGTGGTCCAGCCACGTGGTCCATGCTACGTGATCCAAGTCTGTGCTGGTACGGAAGTGACCTAAGCCCCGACCCTCTCGGAGTCCTTTTATCCAGTCCGTTTCGGCGGCTCCGGAAGTCAGCAGGGGAAAGCTCTGCCTGGTCCTGCACTGCCCCCTGCTGGACAAAATGTTTAAGACAAATAGAGAAACAGTCTGACTTGACATTGCACCCCGAGACTTAAACATTTGTCACAGGAATCAAATCGAAAACTCTGATCCATGTTGTCTATAGTGGTGACACTTTAGGGTTCAATGTGCTCAGCTGAACGTGCCTCTGCATCACTTCCACCCAGCTGCAGCCAGCTCTGGGCCTGCTCCTGCATTGTCCTTCTGTTGAACCCAATACACAAGCAAGCATTCTGCAGTTGACTTCACAATGTCCTTCAGATGGATGAAGACTGGCACTTTTGCAGAATAGCATAAAGCATTTCTTATAATCTCTAATCTTCTCCTTGGAGGTCTGTGTTTTTCTATGAATGAGCTTATACATTAATTAAACCAAGTTTTAATTAATAATATTTATTTTAAACAACAGATGTGTGGAACAGCTTCTACCTTTTCTTATTATGTTTCTTTCTATCACCTCACCATGTACTTCCAAGAAAGACTTGATAAATTTATACTACTATTTAAGCAAGTAAAGAATTCTAGAGCAATTTAGTGTGACAGGTTGATACTACCTGATTGATGTTAATACCGAGTTATTTGGCCATGTCAAGATTTAACGTTGTCAGGAATACCTGGAAGTACCATTTTAGGTGCTGGAAGATATTTACAGTAAAAACCTGGAGTATTTATATACCTCTAAAGCTTAAGTAGTAGCTGACCAAGGTCATGCAACAGTGGTTTTGGATTTAAAAGTTTGGATTCCTTTTTTAATCCCTTTTTAAGTTCTGCAATCCCATTTTGGCATTTAGCAGAGTATCAAGGGTTTCTATAATGCCTAGTTATTGTATTTATCTATTAACTGTAACAGCAATGAGGCAATAATGACTCCATCCCATTCTACTGTTTGGTTGATTTGTCCTTTCTCTAGGAACATTTGGTTTCTTGCTCTACTAGGAAACATAATTTGCTTCATGTTTATGGCCTTCCTAATTTTTTTTCAACAAATCATTCAATTTATCTAAGCAGAATTCTTGATATTAAGGAATCTAGATTCAGTACGTATATACTTAGGCTTACAATCCAGAGAAGGATCTTTTTATTTTGACTTCTGCTGATTATTTTTCTTCTCATGCAACTCATAAAAATAAAAAAAATTAATCAGGATTACATATTAGCAACACTGAATTTGATAGGAATACACTGGTAATACTAAAATGTAAACTGACTGTTAAGAGAGGCAGTGTAATGTGCAAATTCTCAGCTGAGGTGACTACATCTGTCTAAACACAGCCCCATAGAGTGTAGTAATATAAATCAGGCAATAATGCATTTGTTTTGTCCTGACCAGTTTATTGTCAATGCCTGAAATGAATAATTGAAAATGTGCTTTCAATTAAAGCTTTTCCAGTGTGCTTCAGTCTCACTGACAGTATCTAGCATAGACTAACTTGAATTTCTTTTAAAATAAATTTCTGCACAAAATGCAATTTTTTTTTTTTTTTTTTTTTTTTGGTGCAGTGGTGAATTCTGTGCCACCTGTAGCTGAACAACGACATTTTAAATAGATTTAACATTTGGCCATGGAAGTTGGTTGCCATTAAAATACCCTTCCTTCTTCTCTTTCTTTCAGTACTCTCAAATTGAACTCCTCAAGTCATTATGATTATGAAACACTTCACTTTGTTCTTCTTGTTGGAACTTGTTTCACTTAATAGGTGATACTTGGTATCAGCTACTCTTGCAATGTTTTTTGGGGGGGGCATCAAAAAATTATAACTGCAGTTCTTGTCTAGTACTTTTTTTTTTTTTTTTTTGGCCCTGATCATTGTTCCCAGTCTCAGTGAGGCGTGCAATTACTGTAACTGGCAAAACAAATGCTGCCTTGATAGCAAGAACAAAGCATGTTTGCTGTCGCCACCACTGAAATGTAATTACATAGCTAAATCAGCAGAAATGAAAACTACAGTGAAAAAAAATCCAAAAAAAAAAAAAAAGTAGGACATTAACCACAGCTCTATTTGGAGCAGTAATTATGTTGAAATGCCAGCTTTTGACTCAAAAAGTTACTCCCAGACTGTGATTGCAGTTTGATTTATAGCAATGTAAATCAGGAGCAACTGTGATGTTGGAGTCAGTGGCAGTACAGGACCATAAAACAAATGTAACTTGCATGTGCACTTTGGATTATTCTCAGTTTTACCATTAGTCAAACAGGAGCATGAATTGCACCAATAAAACCAGGATTCTCTGCGGCTGGGGTTTACAGCATTGTAAGCAGCAGCAGCACCGATTGTTGGCTGCTACAGCTGAAGTTTTACCAATGTGTCACAATGCTGATTGTGAGAATTAAAGAGTCTCCAGATTTTAGCTATTAACAAGGTATTGCCAGAAAAATAAAGATTCCAGAAAAGTAGAATTTTGAAAGAAACCTGCATTAGATGTGAAGGAATAAACATTAAGATGTACAAGTATCTGTTTGAAATGGCAGTTATTTGGAGCTTATGGAATTTGAAGCTTTAAGGGTCAAGCACAGGACATTGTAGAAGGACCATGATTTTAATATTATACCAGGCTTAGTAACCTTGCTTATGTGGAAGGAATAAAGAATAAAAGTAACAAATGCACACACATAGCAGCTAAATTGAAAAAAAAATTGTCCAAAAGTTAGGTTTCTGTCAAAATACACAAGAAATTCCACCTTGAATCATGCCAAGTGATTTTGGTCTATGTCCCTTATCAAGACTTGGAACTAAAAATATTTTGTTTATAGTTGTGATGGGCATTTCAGGTTTCTGTTCATTTAACTATTTATTTCATTTGGGGAAACTTCATTTGGTTTAATTGTGTAGATTGACTGGGTACATACTTCTAGTTTAAAATCCTCATCACCTGAAATTGCTGAGAATTTGTCCTAAAGATCTGCAGGTGCAACTCATCTGTCCAGTAGAAAGTAAACATTTTTGCACAATCCTCACAACAGAGCTTCCCTTGACAGACCTCTTTATGAGTGCAATAAAGAAAGAAAATTACGTTTAAATTGGTGTTTAAACAAGCAAAGTGGAAATCATAACTGCAGATATTAATCTGACTACTGGTTCAGATTTACCAAATCTATGAATTCTTAATCTGCAACAATATCTGTAAAAATACCAAAATGCTAAACAAACTTTCATCTTGTCTTTCCTTCTTTTCATATCTCTAAGAATGTGAAGATAGTAAAATTTTGAGGGG
The DNA here is from genome assembly GCA_033558105.1 of Coccyzus lansbergi. Classification (NCBI taxonomy): domain Eukaryota; kingdom Metazoa; phylum Chordata; class Aves; order Cuculiformes; family Coccyzidae; genus Coccyzus; species Coccyzus lansbergi. The sequence goes on from JAUMJK010000116.1 coordinate 1,274,194, forward strand.
AACTCACTTGCTTGTTTTGAGGACATTTTTGCAAACTCTCTTTTCTTGTCCTTCAATTCAGTAGAATGGAATCCGCTTCTTTCTAATGTGCTATAATGCTTCCTGTTGTTCCAAATGTTACATTAAGGTTTTCTTTTTGGCTTATATTTTGATTTTTGCCAAAGTCTGTGTAAGAAGTTAGTGGGATTTTGTTCTGCTTAGAAGAATGCAATATAGAATGTCTTGGACAGGGTGCATTTCACACTTTTCCATCTTCTTTGGAAATGGGTCAAGAAAAAAGTATACTGAAATGAGAAAAATGCCCAGAGCTTTCCACATCACCTGCACAGGAATCAAACAAGTTGTAAGTTTATAAAAGAGGATGGGAAACCAGAAACCAAACTGTAAACATTAGGCATCATTAATGAATAACTTTTTCACATATAATCTAATTTCAAACTAATTTCTTATTGCAACAGAAGTATTGTCCTAGTTCTTAAAATAACATTTTGTTTGGGGATTAACTTAAACTGGCATATGAAAGGTAGAAATACTTGGATAACCATTTTTCCAGAATTACAGCTCGTAGATTTGTCATTTTTGGAGGAAGTGCAATAAAAGACAACTGAAGCAGTTTTTCACAGTGATTAGGTTTTCAGTCTGCAACAGCCCTTTCTGTTTAAGAGACAGGTGGTTAGTTAATCAGATTCTGATGTGTCTAGTCAGGGGACACATATCGATATCAGTGGATCCACCTGCCCCAGTGCAGGAAGCAGAACCACTGAACAGCGATTCAGTTTCTCTGTACTTTACAAAAGAAATTTTCACAGAATCACAGAACAACTAGGTTGGAAGGGACCCATCGGATCTTCTAGTCCAACCATTCCTATCCACTAACACTAAACCAAGTCCCTCAATCCACCCGTGCCTTAAACACCGGGAAGGTGAATCAACCACCTCCCTGGGCAGCCTATTCCAATGCCCAATGACCCTCTGTGTGAAAAACCTCCTCCTAATCTCCAGCCTAAATCTCCCCTGGCGGAGCTTGAGGCCATTCCCTCTCGTCCTGTCCCCTGGCACTTGGGAGAAGAGGCCAGCTCCCTCCTCTCTACAACCTCCTTTCAGGTAGTTGTAGAGAGCAATGAGGTCTCCTCTCAGCCTTCTCTTCTCCAGGATAAACAACCCCAGCTCTCTCAGCCGCTCCTCATAGGGTCTGTTCTCCAGCCCCTTCACCAGCCTCGTCGCTCTTCTCTGAACTTGCTCCAGAGCCTCAACATCCTTCTTGTGGTGAGGGGCCCAGAACTGGACACAATATTCAAGGAGCGGCCTCACCAGTGCTGAATACAGAGGGAGAATCACCTCCCTGGACCTGCTGGTCACACCGTTTCTGATACAAGCCAGGATGCCATTGGCCTTCTTGGCCACCTGGGCACACTGCTGGCTCATGTTCAGTCGGCTGTCGACCAACACCCCCAGGTCCCTCTCCTCCTGGCAGTTTTCCAGCCAGGTTTCTCCTAGTCTGTAGCTCTGCATAGGGTTGTTGTGCTCCAAGTGCAGGACCCGGCATTTGGCCGTGTTAAACCTCATGCCGTTGGACACTGCCCAGCGGTCCAGCCTGTTTAGGTACCTTTGCAAAGCCTCCCTACACTCCAGCAGATCGACTGAAGATCTGCTATTTTATTGTGGGTGGGTTTAGGTTTTACATATAGTAAAAAAACACTTTTTTGGAGTGTATATTGACTAGCTAGAGGATTCCTATTAGGATGCAGGTGCTCATCATTTAATACAAAAAATGTGATTATGCTAGTTAAAATTGGGAAAATTTGTGTACAAATGTTGAGTCTTTGATGATGCACAATATTATAGGAAACAACTTGGCATTTTGACACAGATTAGCTTCCTCTTTTCTGTTGTGAAATAGATCCGTGTACTTACCTAATTTTTGAAGCATATTTTACATGTGAGTTACTTTTTACTTGTTGATGTTTTTCAATTTTTCACGTTTTCCTTCTGAATTTCCCTTCATGGTGTGTTGACATGAGAGAGCGTTTTTAAGCACTTGTATTTTTAAATCCTTTAATTTTCTACATGTGGGATACTGTTCCCTACACTGTTCTGGCATTTTCAGGATTGGAGAAACAAAGATAAAAATCCTCCATCGTTTCTTCCTTCTATTTTCCTGCAGGAAATCCAAAATGTCTGTCAGGCTTTCATGAAGCTACTGACAAGGGAAGGAAGAACTGGGCTCCATGGACTCTTCACACAAGTGTTTGTTTATTTGCTTTTTAAATGTATTAAATGTTTAACATCATTTTAAAAATTGTTTGAAGAGAGTGGAATGGTAAACAGTTGTCATAGTAACAAGTGCCCTTTGGAAAGAAGGCAGCTAAGATCTCAATTTTTGCTTCTTTTAAGACAACAGCTGGCGGAGTTTCTAGGAAAATGAGACCTGATCTCAGAGCAGCCAGTTTCATCACTGTTAGAATGACAGATATGCCAGAAAATACAGTCTATTAGGTTTGAGATTTTGAAGTTAAAAATGTTTTTTCTATCTTAAATATATTTAAAGCTACACACAACACATGCAATTCTTTGAGCCTAAGGAAAGTAGAAGTCTGGATCACTCTGAAGCTCTTACCATCTCTATACTTCACCAAAACGTGAAGTTCAACCTAAATTTAAATTTAACTGAGTGACTACACCTCACATTGCTCATCTCCTAGAATCTCGGTATTGCAAGACACTGATAATGGTAGTGGGATACTGATTTTGTCTATTAGTCAACTAGATCTACCAACCTTCCTGAACGTGCACCCTGGGTACAGGGGTGCAGTTTTTTCAGTGTTATTTCCCTTTGGAAAAGGGTGTAGTACTCTCAACTTGGTGTCTGTTGTGAGGAAATTTTAAAATAATTTGAAATATTGAAATTTATGAAAAGTACATTCATTCAAACTTACTAACTAAAAAAAAAAATGCCATTAAATCAAGCAACAATATCTCCACATTTATTTTTTTAGCACTTGTACCGTAGTACTGTTAAAATTATCATCACAAACCAATGAAAATAATTTTGCTGATGTCTTATAATACTCAATTAATATTTGTGGTTAGTTCGTTATTTCAAATCTTCAGAATCACAATTTGTTTCAGAAAAAAAAAACTGCAGGGGAAAAAATGAACGAAAAAAACTCAATAAATACTGATTGCGCTGCCTAGACTTACGTGCCCTCAACAGCTGTACATTCTGTGATGGAATAACGCCAAAGCTGCATGTTGGAAGCAATTCCAGACTGTTACAGTCTAACAGTTCTCAGGTAAGTGCATCGCTCTCTGGTACTGTAGTGTATAGATATTTTCCTTCTAGAAATTACTTTTTAACTAAACAAAACTATGCGTAAGAACACACTCGTTGATCAATATTGAGTAGCAAATACTGATATGTATGAGAAGTACTCTATAACAGTACTGTATAGACAAAGTTCAGTTCTATTTCTGATAAGTACCTTGAAGGCAGGTGAACTCTGCTAGGGGCAGTAACGTTGATTACACTAACATAATGGCAAATAAAGTTTTTTTTAGATAAACTCTTGCAGACTTGTATTGTGAATTATGAAGGAATTACAGGCCTAGTGAAATAGTGGAAACTTTACTTGTGAATGAACTGATGCTGAACTTGTCCTGGCCTGAAGATCTGTCATGCACCTTCAACATGCTCCTCTTGTCTGCTGTTAATTTGCATACATTTTCCAATGTTTGTTTTGCTCCAGGTTAGTGCCTCGGGCAGCTCTCTGGAGTAGCGTATTTTCTCTGGGAGTTCTATAGGCAGAATTATATCCCAGGTTTGACCTGTCCTTTCAGATACATCCTTATTTACTTTGTCAGATATTTCAAAATACAAGTGCTACTACATGAAATATAGTATGCCTGCTTTAGATATCTCCTGACTCACGCCTAAGTGACTGAAAATATTTTCGTGTTGTCTGGTTTACTATCTCAGTAGCCCAGAACTTCATGACAGAGGAGAATGCATTAGGATGACATTAACTGAGATATGAAATAACAATATATACAACTGACAAGTGTTGAGTAGACTGGGATGACTTCTTTATCTCTGCTGGTGATGCTCCTGTTGATGCAGTCCCACATCCTGTTGGCTTTCTTTGCTGCAGCACCACACTGTTCACTCATATGGAGTTTGTTGTCCTCTGGGAACCATAGGTCCCTTTCCACAGAGATGCTCCCCAGCCAGGTAGATCCCAGCCTGTGCTGCACTCCTGGATTGTGTTTTCCCAGGTTCAAGCCCTTACACTGCCCTTGTTGACCTTCATAAGTTTCTTATTAGCCCACTCTTCCAGCCTATTCAAGTTTTCCTGCAAGATCACTGTCTCTTCCAAAGCATCTGCTTCCCCACGTCATGGGAGTTTTACTGGATTCCTTAATGCCTTCTTAAGATAAAAGCAAAACCATTAAAGTTTTTCCATTATTGGTTTTTGAGAGGGGAGCTTCTTTTCAGATGGTAGTACTTTCTTCTTTGTGTAATTTAATTTTTTTTGTTTGTGGCATAATCCTTTAAATATTTTAAGAATATTGTATTAAGCTTGTGTACATTGATTTCAATGTTTAGAATATGCTTTTGGTAGAGCAAAGTCATATTTTACTGTAGGGTTTGTGATACATTTTTGTTCATTTAGCCTAAATACATTTTCTTTAAACAGAAGCAATCAATTTTGTACACTACATCTAATGCCCAGTCTAAGGTTATCTTGTCCTTGGTAAAGATAGTATAGATCTTAGAGTGGCTCATTTCTGTAGGGCATTCCAATGTCATGTAATTTAAGGGTTTTTTGATTAACCTATTGATTTGTGAGGATAAAGGGTAAACTATTTTTCTTTTTCTGTTGGTTTGATTTCTCTTCATAATTAAAAGAAGAAATAGAATTTTCCAGTTTAATTTTTTCTTTACCTATTAATAATTGAATGAAGTTTAGCTCAAGACAAACAATAGTACATTAAAAAAATCTTTAAGTAATAATGAATTAGTCAATCCTTAAAAAACTGCTAATGAATTAACTACAAATATTGTTCCTAAATACTAAGAATATGTAATAGTTATGCTTTATCATACATATTTAATGTTCTGTTGCTAAAAGCTACAGATTTTCCTAGCTGAGAAAGAAAAGAGTGTTTTAAGGGTTTTTTTTTAACATGTTTCTGGAAAGTCTCTGATGAGAAGAACCATTGTCTTATTTTTGCTTGAAGATACATATTATTTTTTTTAGTATTATAAACAGAAATTTTTGTTACACCATATCGATAACCAAATTAGAGATGCTAACAGTATCCATTTAAATTTTTTTACAATTAAAACATTGAATTTTTTAGAATTAAAACTTAAAAATGTTCTCCTTTCATTTAAAGAATGCTATTATTGTTGTTGTCGTTGTTGTTGTTATTGTTATTATAGTAATAATAATAATTTTCATGTGAAACTTTCCAGTCAGCATGTCCTATATTTCTTTCTTTAAAAACTTCTGTGAAAAGTATGCTGTGATGAGTCATACTCTGTAACTGTGCAAGGTGAGGATTTATCTGGTTTGTAATTTTCCATAAGTGGAATTGCCCTACTTTGAAAAATTAGTTTGCCAGCTGTTGTTAGCGTGTGCTGTACTTCTTGGTCATGCTGTTTTTCTAGAAACAGGAAGTAAGGTGTTACTTGCAAAGCTCCTAAATTAATGTGTTAAGAGACTTTCATTTTGATTTACCATAAGGCTGCGTTCACTACGAAGGGGCCAGCAGTCTAGCTCCAAGCCTCCATGATTTTCATGGAAGACAACTTTGCCAGTATTATCAAAAATCAAGTAAGTACTTCAGACACTGGAGGAAACTCTTAGTTTAGAATCTTAGTTCAGATTGCTACAAATTCTTCTGTATTAAAATTCAGTTTGTATGATCTATGATGACAGGTTTATGTTTTAAACACCATCTTCATAGTCTCTAGAAACTCTGTTGTAGGGAAAATAAATTGCATTAATTCAACAATTACGTGGATCTTTGAGCTAGGCAACATTTTATTGTTAATTTCTTGATCTCAAAATTGTTTCCAGATTATTTTCCCCATACAGAAATTATAATTATGAATACATCCTAGCCAGAATGCAATTATAGTAGAGTGTATCCAGAAAGATTAGGTAAAATCAGAATTAATACAACAGAGCGATTCAACTATCTGTAACCTTATATAACCATATAAGTGAATACAGGAGACAAAGTAATTTGTTTGGGGATGTATTTTGTTTGGGCTTGGAGGTTATTTTTGTTTTGAAAAAAACAAAGATAGGACAGAAGCGTACAATAGTTTGTCTAAGGGAAGGATAGCAGGTGTAGGAATGGGCAGCAGTCATTTGTCAACATAAGAAGACCATAATGGTAGCATCAAGAAGAAAATTATGCCAATAAAGAAGTCATGCCTCATAGTATCATTATTACTTGCCTGTGTTACATGAATGACAATGAGAATTATATCACTTCTTCAATTTCTAAATTGTTTTACAACCTGACTGTTTATATAGTAAGTTCTGCTTCACAGTTGGCAGATTTTCACCACTTTAAAGAGTTTAGATTGTAACATTGTACATTCTTTGCCTTAATTATATGTGCAGATGTTGTCTCACGGTTCCAGAAAACTCAGGAACCTTTCCCCTGAGGCTTGTCCCAGTTTGTTCAGCTACAGGGGTACAAATTTCTGGTGCAGAAAGGCCAGACTGCTTCAACCTGTGTGGAAAGCTGACTTTCCTAACCCTTCTGTTTCTCTGTTTTAGTTTTCATCACCCGCACTCGGCCTCTCATTTTCAACTAGACATTTTGGTTTGATTTTTTTTCTTGGTGGAATTTCATAGAATCATAGAATCAGCAGGTTGGAAGAGACCCGCCGGATCATCGAGTCCAACCATTCCTATCAAACACCAAACCATACCCCACAGAACCTCATCCACCTGTGCCTTAAACACCTCCAGGGAGGGTGAGCCAACCACCTCCCTGGGAAGCATGTTCCAGTTCCAAATGACCCTTTCTGTGAAGAATTTTTTTCCTTATGTCTAGCCTAAACCTCCCCTCATGGAGCTTCAGGCCATTCCTTCTTGTCCTGTCCCCTGGCACTTGGGAGAAGAGGCCAGCTTCTACCTCTCCACAACCTACTTTCAGGTAGTTCTAGAGAGTAATGAGGTCTCCTCTCAGCCTCCTCTTCTCCAGGATAAACAATCCCAGCTCTCTCAGACGTTCCTCATAGGGCCTGTTCTCCAGCCCCTTCACCAGCTTTGTTGCTCTTCTCTGGACTCTCTCCAGAGCCTCAATATCCTTCTTGTGGTGAGGGGCCCAGAACTGAACACAGGATTCAAGGAGAGGTCTCACCAGTGCTGAGTACAGAGGGAGAATCACCTCCCTGGACCTGCTGGTGACACCATTTCTGATACAAGCCAGGATGCCGTTGGCCTTCTTGGCCACCTGGGCACAATACTGGCCCATATTCAGTCAGCTGTTGACCAACATCCCCACATCCCTCTCCTCCAGGCAGCTTTCTAGACAGACCTTTCATAGTCTGTAGCTCTGCATAGGGTTGTTGTGCCTCAAGTGCAGGACCCGGCATTTGACCTTGTTAAACCTCATGCCGTTGGACTCTGCCCAGCGGTCCAGCCTGTTTAGGTCCCTTTGCAGAGCCTCCCTACCCTCCAGCAGATCCAACACTTCCACCCAGCTTAGTGTCATCTGCAAACCTGCTAAGGGTACCCTCAATGCCTTCATCCAGGTCATCGATGAAGACATTGAACTGGACTGGACACAGCACTGAGCCCTGGGGAACTCCACTTGTAACTGGCCTACAGCTGGAGTTAACGCCATTTCCCAGCACTCTCTGGGCTCAGCCATCCAACTAGTTTTCCACCCAGGAGAGCGTGAGCCTGTCCAGGCCATAGGCTGACAGTTTCTGTAGCAGAATGCTATGAGAAACTCTGTCAAAGGCTTTACTGAAGTCCAGGAAGATACATCCACAGACTTTCCCTCGTCCAGCAGCCGAGTCACTTTATCATAGAAGGCGATCAGGTTAATTTGGCAAGACCTGCCTTTTGTGAACCCATGTTGGCTGGGCCTAATCACCCAGTTGTTTTACATGTGCTGTATGTTAGCACTCAAGATCACCTATTCCATGCCTTTCCCTGGCACTGAGGTCAGACTGACAGGCCTGTAGTCCCCTGGATCCTCCCTGCAGCCCTTCTTGTAGATGGGCACAACATCAACCTCCAGTCCAGCGGAACTTCCCGACTCTTCCAGGACTGTTTGAAGAGGTTGGAAAGGGATTTGGTCAACACATCCACCAGCTCCCTCAATACCCTTGGGTGGATCCCAGCCAGCCCCATAGACTTGTGGGTATCTAGTCAGGCTAACAAGGCCCTGACCACCTCCTCTTGGACCATGGGAGCCTCATTTTGCTCCTCTAGTTCCGGGGTTTGTACACAAAGGGAACAGCTTTCCTTACTATTCATGGCTGAGGCAAAGAAGGCATTAAGTACCTCAGCCTTTTCCTCATCCCCTGTCACTATTGTTCCTTCTGCATCCAATAGGGACTGTATGGTCTCCCTAACCCTCCTTTTATGATCTCTATATTTATCGAAAGATTTCTTCTGCCATTTATTTTTGAAATTGCCTGTCTAACACTACTTTAATTTCTTCTACCAAACACCTATTTTCTTTCATTTGGAACTCAACAGAAGTAGCAATAAGAAATATGTTTCAGAAACATAAATTTAGCAACCTCATCATTGCAAATGCAAGTGGTTTTATTCAACCTAGGCCTTAATATATAAATGCCACACAGCAGTTTCTATGAGTTGCATAATACAAGATTTTAAATGCTTTTGAGGATGAGCTGAACAACAATAGGATTTTGAAAACAGATAGGTCTTGAAGTGTTAATCTATTTACTTTAATATTGGTATACATGAACCCTAAAACTTTTTCTATGACCAAATAAATCCAAGTAGTCTATTTCACTAAATTTTTTTAAATTTTCTTTTTTTATTATTATTCTTGTTTTAATTAATCCCTTCCTGAAGACTTACAATACAAACACAACTGGCATAATTTCAGGCAGCAAATTCTAATGATTCACTGTAAATTTAAAGTAGCTAGCGTTCATTTCTAACTTATTGTATGGCATTCCAGATAGTTAGAGAATGAGACTTTTGAGGTAATTTTTTCTTCTCAGAAACTGATATTAGTAATTCTTTTTTTTGTTTTCCCTCTAATTCCTTTTCTGACATGGTAAGAGTAGTGCTCATTGTTCCTCTCTCATCAAAGCTAGGCTTCAAATTGTTCCATTTTCATAGTTGCACATAGAATCATAGAATCATAGAACAACCAGGTTGGAAGACACCCATCGGATCATCGAGTCCAGCCACTCCTATCAAACACTAAACCATGTCCCTCAGGACCTCATCTGCCCGTGCCTTAAACACCTCCAGGGAAGGTAAATCAACCACCTCCCTGGGCAGCCTATTCCAATGCCCAATGACACTTTCGGTGAAAAACTTCCTCCTAATGTCCAGCCTAAATCTCCCCTGGCGGAGCTTGAGGTCATTCCCTCTTGTCCTGTCCCATGGCACATGGGAGAAGAGGCCAGCTCCCTCCTCTCTACAACCTCCCTTCAGGTAGTTGTAGAGAGTAATGAGGTCTCCTCTCAGCCTTCTCTTCTCCAGGATAAACAACCCCAGCTCTCTCAGCTGTTCCTCATAAGGCCTGTTCTCCAGCCCTTTCACTAGCTTTGTTGCTCTTCTCTGGACTCACTCCAGAGCCTCAACATCCTTCTTGTGGTGAGGGGCCCAGAACTGGACACAATATTCAAGGAGCGGCCTCACCAGTGCTGAGTACAGAGGGAGAATCACCTCCCTGGACCTACTGGTGACACCATTTCTGATACAAGCCAGGATGCCATTGGCCTTCTTGGCCACCTGGGCACACTGCTGACTCATGTTCAGTCACTGTCAACCAACACCCCCAGGTCCCTGTCCTCCAGGCATTTTTCCAGCCAGACTTCTCCCAGTCTGTAGCTCTGCATAGGGTTGTTGTTCCCCAAGTGCAGGACCCGGCATTTGGCCGTGTTAAACCTCATGCCATTGAAGTCTGCCCAGCAGTCCAGCCTGTTTAGGTTGAATGAGGATGAAATACTTTTTAGGTTGAATGAGGATGAAATACTGTTTTTTCATCGTTTGTACTGACTTTGAAAAATAATATAACTTCTTACTGAATCAATGTCAGTTTTCTGTATTGCTAATATCTTGGAGATCCTTCATTTTGCTCTTCTGTTGCTTCAGAGTTTGGCCAACTGTCCCTTTCCTATTTGACTTTTAAGAATGATCTGACAGTCTTTCATCATCTGATGACACTGAAAAAAAACTAGTCTTCTAATGAAACTGGACATCATCTCAGAAGCAGATACTATTTGACTGCAATGAGAAGTCTTGGGTTCTTCAAAACTGCACAGCTAAACCAACATTTTATATAACGAATGTATTTAGTCTGGTTTAGTGAGTCTGAAGTTCAATATGTGCTAGCGAAGCAAAACCACTTCAGCTACTAAAAAATTAGAAATTATAATGGAAGGCCTGTCAAGAAGGCCTGTCTTACTGGTTTTGCTCAACTTCTGGAATGTAAAGTGTTGAAGGTCTGAACTAGTTGCTCAGAAAGAAAGTAGTACAAATTGGCACAGTCCACTTGTAGTCGAACATTTTAATTGCAGGTGTCTCATAATCTGAGACATGAATTTGAAACTCAGTGATTTGGTGATACATGTGAGAAAACACCTACTTAGTATGGGTGGATATACTCTGTTACAATGAAAAATAAATCTTAAATTTTAATCTACTTTTGGTTATGTTTCTTAAAGCGCAAGATATTCTTGCTAGAAAGTGCTGCAGATATGTGGTAACATCTCGGTAAGGTTTATGTCCTGATGCACAAATTCAGAGACACTCAGTAAGAGTAATTGTGGAGCTTCAGTTAAACTGGAGGCTTGTCTGTGCAAAAACTGTATAGAGCCAAGTATGAATTCAGCATTCACTGCATGCTCCTCACTACATCCTAGCAAATACTATTTCTATCAGGAGTGCATTCTTATGCTGCAGGTGTTTACATGAGTAAAATTAGACAGTGTATAATTAATTCTTAACCTGACTTATCATATGCTATCTTAATGTAGACTAATCCTGATTTTCTGTTTAAACCTTCTTCAGTTTCGGGAGTTTAAGAAGTCAAAATGCTGAATTTTCTTGCTAAATGTGATGCCACAAGCAGTGTTGTTTACCAGTCTGATTTATTAATTTTTATTCTTCGTCTATTCACAGTTATGTTTCTTCCTTATAAAATATAAAGACTTCTTCTGAGTCCCCCTCATGTTAACTGTAGTCCAAAACTGCATTCAGAATGTGTTCCAAGTTTCACCACAGTGTTGAAACAAGTTGCTTGTAAGTACAGTGCATGTGAAGAAGAGTTTTGGAAACATACAGCTGTTCAGTTTTATTTAAATTATTAATAGCATATTTATGTCATTACAGCTTTATAATTCACAATATCCTGTTAATTGTGCTTTATGGGTCTCTTAGGTATTTCATAATCCTTGCTGTAGCACAATGTATTTTTCTTTATTACAATATGTTCCTTAGAAATGCACAAATCTCACTTAAAATGCAGCTGCTTGCATTTTTTTAATGGTTGTCTGTCTTTACTTAAAGGATGGCATCCTCTCTGTATGCCTGCCTCTCTGTGCTGAGAATGAAGATGGTATTTTCATATAATGCTTGTCATCGTTGCCATCATTAAAAGGGTGATAGCACTCTTTGCATGTCTTTTCAGTCACTGAAATTCATGAATCAAACAAGCCCATATAGACAAGGGGGAGGGGAAGCAAGGGCCCCTTAAAAAGACTAGGGGAGAGGCAGAAGCAAAGCCCTATATGAGTCAGCCTGTAATGATCTGTACCTGGATTCAAGCATTCTGGATTTCAGGCATTCTGGAGCAATTTCAAATCTGGAACAAAATGCTGTATCTCAGCGAGCCAAACTGATGAAGGTGTGAGAAGGGATTGGCTTGGTTTGGGATTATTGTTGAAATGCTCAGTTCATACTAAGGTTTCTATTCAGAAAAACCTAATTTCATCAACTAGTTCTATTTAAAAATGTAGCTGCAAATGTAACTGTGATATGATTTTTTTTATTTATTTAATGGACCCCCATGTACAAGTGAAATCCCAAGCATTATCATCCATGTACAAACTGTTTAGAGGAGTGACATGTGGGTTTGTTTTTCCCATACATATTAATCCCCTTTCCTCCCCAAGGACTTTTAGGCAGACTGAGCTCTTCTCCTCTGAATGTCCTATCTTATTGTGATTAGCACCTGAATTGATGTCTTATAAGAGAAATACACAGAGAAGCAGATGTAAAAGAAATATGCTGGTTTGAAGCATATTCACAATTTCTCTGCTGTCTTGCTTTCAGAGATGGATAACCAAGTATTAAAGAGTGAGTACCAGAAACTCAACTTTGATGACGGGTTTGCAGAATGACTTATTATTTAAGAATTATGTCCCTCTTTGTTCACTTGCTGTTAAATCACATTTGAAACCTCACAAGGAGGTATTGAAAAATGACTGCCCAGCTGTTCCTGTGAATAATATATTTAGATTCTGACTGAGATAACTTTGTTTTCAGACTAATACAAAAAATCTCTACAGTAGTTTCTTGCATAAAATAAAACTTGATTCTGCTAATAGACTTCTGACACAAACGTGCTTGGCTGACTGCTGTCACCGTAAGCCACGGTTTACTTCATTTTGCAGACTGAATTGTTGCCACTATGGATGTTTCCACAGCAGGGTTGGTGTCCAAAGACCGGCTTCAACCTCTCAGCTTTTTAAGCAAATTTTGAAGAAAATAGGAAAAGAACATTATAAATGATGGCAGATCATGGGATGAAGGCTACTGAGTATGGTTTTGGGGTGAGGAAAGGAAAGGTCTTTATTTGCTTTGGTGTTTCCCTGAATAGGAGTGACTGTTCAGCTAGGGAGGGTCTGTCACATTGCTGTAAGCAGGGTGACTGTTCCCTGTCCGTCCTGATTCTTTCCTGTGTAGTTATAGGTATGCAAACTGTTCAGGTCTGAGAAGCTCATGAGAAAAAAACTGTCTGGCTAGTGAGAAGCTACCTTTGACCTTGACAAAAGAGGAAATGGGGTTTTTTCTCTATCTGATCATCAGACTCAAGTAAATAAGATCTATTGGTGAAACAATCACTAGCACAGTAAAAGGAGGAAATTTAAATAAAAGGGATTGAGTCCTCTCTGCAGTAATAATCATATTTTAAACAGTGCTGTAATTGTGACAGTAGTCAGACCTCAGGAACACGGTAAGATGCACGCAGGTTTGAAATGTTAGCTTTACATTCATGTAACACTTTCTTTAGGCAGATTTCAGTCACACTTCATTCTGTTTCTTATTGACTCCAAACTGCTATGCACAAATTTGTTACTTTGCCTTGATACAAAAGCAAATTTTCTTCCTTTTCTAGTCTATACTGAGTTTCTTCCTTCCACCTGAAGTTCTTGTCCAGAGTATTTGGCAGCACCATTAAAAGCCTCAGAACTAAGTTTCACTTTTTCTTCAGTATGGCTCCCATATAGAGTCATGCACTATCACAGTGCTTCATCAGCAAATATCTCTTAGTGCTCTCTTTCCTGAATCACTCAGAACTCAGGCCTACAGAAAACTTTTCCACAGGTGGGGTTTTTTTTCCTGCTTTCTGCTCTTGGCAAGCAGCAAAATCATGGGTGAAAGAGAAAATTGGTGACAGAGGAAATATTCCAGGTGGGATGTTTCAACTGGGATTTTCAGTTAAGTCTTTTCATCAAGGATTTCTTGTCTATTTGTTCTGATTTGAACTAAAGCACAATCAAATTTCTAATTTTTCAGCTAAGCCTCTTCTAAAGAACTAAACTTTCTGAAAGTTAACAGTGTGTTTGTGAGGCAGTGTCCATATCTAGCAGTGATAATGTTTAATATTTATACTTGCATTAAAGTAACAGTACACCGGTGTGAAGAAAAGCCACGACTTACACTTATTCCTACAGAAACCAAGACACCTTGAGTTGATGTAATGCCATAAATCAAAAAGGCATAAAAGGGTCACACATACAGGGAGAAGTGAGCAGGACAGTTGACCTCAAAATGACTAACAGAGTATTTCATCATATATGCATCATACTTGGTATAAAACTGAGAGATCACGAATGTCAAGCTGGTGTCCTTTGTTGTTTGATGGATGGTGTCCAGTGAGGACCTCATCCACCTCTCCTGATCTGTGTATTCCTGAATCCAGTTTCTGAATTCAGCTGCCATCTGCCACAGAGTTCAGCCTGGGACTTTGCCATACCTGTTCTGTAGCATCAGTGGCAAGGTATAGTCATTGAGGGGGTGTCGTGTGTGTGTGTATATATATTTGTATATTTTATTAATATTATTTTCCTTTTTATTATTATTGTTTCATCACAGCTGCTTTAGTTTTAGTTTCCAAGCCACAAGTCTCTCAATCATTTCCATTACCCCTTATTCTGGGGCAGGGCAATTAGGTCTACAACTGCCCAAGTTTAGCTGCCAGCCAGGCTGGGAGAGGGGCTAAGGTGTCATAGTTAATTGGCACCCAACATGGGATGTGGGACCCAACTGGGCTGAAGTTAACCAGACCACTTCAAACCACTCCAGACTGGTCACCTAGCCTGCTCCAACACGTCAGTTGGAAACATACCAGAATTTTCATGTGAAAAGTCTGCCATAGGAGTCTCAGTGCAGCCTAGCAGCATTTTGGATAGCTGTGCAGGTAGAGCTCTGGCATTTTTAGTATGAGCCTTGCAGTTCAATTCTCAGCAAAGGGAGATCCACAAAGTGAATTTTTGGAAAACTTTGCCTTTGTTCTTTGAGAGCTATAGGCGTTGGAAATTAAGAGAGACAGCTAACTTCATATGTGTTTTGAGAATTCTGCTGTGTCTTGTCCTTCAAGAATTCTGACTACAGTGAGCTAAAATAATACTATTTACTGCAATAATACACGTTATCAGCCTACGTACAGTTCGTAGAATGAGTGCTGTCTGGTTGCTTAATGGTCCTCAATGTTGTATTGACTGCTCCCAATTTTAGGTGCTGGTGTAAGATAATTGTTACCACATGCTGCCTGGCCTTTGTTTATTTTGCAATATTTTTAGCTCTAACTTCAGCTGTAAGCTTCAGGCACAAAATACCATATTGTGACTTTGTAGAATTCTTTGTGCAGTTAGTTTCCACGAGGCTGCCTGCTGTTTGGCATAAGGGACATGCAGCGTGTTATGGCTTAATTGCTATCAGTATCATCTTGTTGGTTGTCAATTACACACGTTGGGTGAGAACAATATTTGTGGTTTAGCTCCTAATGCTGATAGACCTTGCAGTATTTTCAGCCACAAGCTTACCGGTAAGCTATAGCTGCCACCTAGTGATCTTAATTAGAATCATAGAATCACCAGGTTGGAAGAGACCCACTGGATCATCGAGTCCAACCATTCCTATCAAACACTAAACAAACACTAATTACACCTTTGGCATTGCCCGGGAGAATGGGGACTGCACGGTTGGCCAACAGTAAGGGGTCTAAACCGGGGGAATTATGGCACTTCATACGATGTTGTATGCCTTGTTTAAAGTTACAGATTTTAATCAGAATAGCTTCATTTTTGGAAGTGGTTTTTCTGCTAAATCAAATTATTTTGTTTCAGGCAGGATGCTTCATGAGAGTGATAAGATAGAGTCATAAGAAGTATGTAAACATCTCAACTTCCACCAAGCATACTACTCCCACAATGGGCACTGCAAAAGAAAAAGCAAGGACAATTGAAACCACATCTTAGTAAATGAAGTACTGTAGCCACATAGACAGTTATAATGCATACTCCTGTACCAGTACCAATCATGGTGAGTACAGCAGCTAGCCAGACAACTACCATGGATACTCATGTCCCAGTACCAGTTGTCACAAGCACTGCAGCTACACAGATAGCAACCCAACCCAAGCTAGTGCCAGTCTCTACAAGCACTGTAGTTGCATCAACAACTGCTACTGGTGCTCCTACGCAATCTGTATTAGTGCCGGTGTCCGTGAATGTTACAGCTATGCAGACAGCTACTATGGGATCTCCTACCTAATCTCTACCAATGTCAGTTGCCACTGTGAAGACAAGGAAATACAAGCTTATCCTAGAGAGAGGAAGAAACACACAAGATATTTTACTCATTAAGAGCTGGATTCACAAGCATTGAGTACATGGCACAATTACTTGCCTAATTCTACTCGTCAGCCAATTTCTGATAAAAGCTAGGATGCTGTTGAACATCTTGGCCACCTGAGCACACTGCTGGCTCATGTTCAGATGACTGTCAACCAAGACCCCCAGGTCCTTATCTACCAGGTAACTTTCCAGGTACTCTTTCCCAAGCCTGTACCATCGCATAGGGTTGTTGTGGTCCAGATGCAGGACCCAACACAGCCTTGTTGAGCCTCATGTATCTTGCCTCAGCCCACTGACCCAACCTGTGAAGATTCCTCTGTAGAGACTTCCTTCCCTTATGCAGAACAACAGTTCTGCATAACTTGGTGTCATCTGCTAACGTACCAAGCATGCACTTGATTCCCTTGTCCAGATCATTGTTAAAGCTGTTAAACAAGACTGGCTCCGACTCTGAGCCCTGAGGAACATCACTTGTGACAAACCACCAACTGGACTGAACTCCACTCACCATAACCCTCTGGGATAAGCCCCCTAGCCTGGCTTTTATCACCAAATATCACACTTGTCCAAACCATGAACATATGACTATCAATGGCTACAGGCTGTTTATGTTACCATCTTTCAATGGCTACAGGTTATTCAGAAGGGACAGACAAGGAAGAAGGAGTGGAGGCATTCCCCTCTATATCAGGAAAGGCACGAAGTGTGAGGAACTGTCTTTGAAGAGTAGCCACAAACAAGTAGAAAACTTGTGGATCAAAATAAAAGAAAGAGGAACCAATAGGAACCTCGTGGTTTGTGTACACCTGATCAAGGAGAGCCAAACACTGAAGCCTTCTTTCTCCAGCTACAGAAGGCTTCACATTCACAAGCTCTCATCCTACTTGGGGACTACAACCACTCTGACATATGCTGGAAAAGTAGCATGGCAAGCTGTAGGGAATCCAGGAAACTCATGGAGTGCATTGGAGATAATTTTTTTAACCCAGATAGCAGACACCCCCACCCAAGAGAATGCAATACTGGACCTGATGGTCATACAAGTGAACTCATCAGCGACATTAAGATTGGAGATAGCTTGAGATGTAGTGATCATGCACTGGTGGAGTTCAAGGTCCAGAGGGATATAAGACAGGCAAGGAGTACAGTCAGGACCCTAAATTTCAGGAAAACAGACTTCCAGCTCTTCCAGGAGTTACTTGGTAGAGCCCACAGGACATGGTCCTCAGGAACAAGGGAGCAGAAATATTTAAGGGTGCTCTCCATAAAGTGTAAGAGCGCTCAGTCATCATATGTAGGAAATTAGGCAGGAAAGGGAAGAGATCAGCATAGGTGAGTCAAGACCTGCTGGTTAAACTAAAGGAGAAGAGGGAACTGCACAAGCAGTGCAACCAGGGAAGGGTAACCTGGAAAGTGTATAGGGACACTGCCCAGTTGTGTAGGGATGAAATCAGGCAGGCCAAGGCGCAGTTGAAACTGAACTTGACAAGGGAAGTGAAGACTAACAAGAAGGGCTTCTACAAGTACATCGGTCAGAAGAGGAAGGTTAAAGAGAATGTACCCTCAGTGATGTCTGGAAACGGTGACCTCATAAGCGAAGGAGAAGACTGAGATATTTTACAACTTTTTTGCCTCAGTTTTTACCAATAACTGCTCTTCTCACCCCTTCTGGGTCATGGGACAACAAGATGGGGACCAGGGGAGTAAACCCCCTCGCAGTGTAGAGGAAGATGAGTTTCATGACCATCTGAGAAACCTGAAAATACATTAGTCTATGGGACTTGATGAGACGCATTCCAGAGTCCTGAGGGAATTGGCTGATGTGGCTACCAAGCCACTCTCCATGATGTTTAAAAAGTCATGGCAATCAGGAGAAGTCCCTGGTGACTGGAAGAAGGGTAATGTTGTTCCCATTTTTAAAAAGGTTAGAAAAGATGACCCTGGGAACTACCAACCTGTCAACCTCACCTATGTGCCTGGAAAGATCATGGAACAGATCCTCCTAGAAACTCTGCTAAAGCACATGGAGGACAGGGAGGTGATTAATGGCAGCCAGCATGGCTTCACCAGGAGCAATTCCTGTATGACCAACGTAGTTGCTTTCTGATATGGGGCAGTGGGCACAGGTAAACCAATGGATGTGGTCTACCTGGAATCCTGTAAAGCCTCTGACATGATACCCCACAACATCTTTCTCTCTAAATTGGAGAGATATGGACTTGACAGATGGACAGTTCAGTGGATAAGATCTAGTTGGGGGGTTGTATTCAGTGATCAATGGTTCGATGTCTACATGGAGATCTGTGACAAGTGGTGTCCCTCAGGGATCTGTACTGGGACAACTGCTGTTTAATATCTTCATCAATGATACTGGCAGCAAGACTGAGTACACTATCAGCAAGTCTGCAGATATCACAAAGCCGAGTGGGGTAGTTACCGCATTGGAACAATGGGATGTCATCCAGAGGGACCAGGACAGGCTGGAGAAGTGGGCATGTGAGAACCTTATGAGGTTCCACAAGTCCAAATTCAAGGTCCTACACCTGGGTCAAGACAATTCCTGATTTCAGTACAGACTAGAGGAGTATGTGATTGAGAGCAGTAAGATCAAGAAGGCATTAAGTACCCCTCAGCCCTTTCCTCATTTTTGTCACTGTGTTTCTCCTTGCATCTAATAAAGGCTAGAAATTAAATTAAATATATGCTTTTGAAATTTTGGGGTCTAAATTATTTATGCATAGATTAGAAAGGTGCAAGCAGCCATTTATCTGAAATTACTTCATTAAAGTTGATGGTTTTAGGTGACTTGTGTTCTCTCTTTGTTCAGTTTTCTATGTATATATGTACACAAAGATCTCAGCACACCCTCATACTCAAAATGGACCTTAGAACTTGACATTAATAAATATGACTTTAATTTCCAGTCCTAGGCCTTTGGCTAGGTGGAACGAAAGCTCAGTCACATCATGCTGTGAGGTAATAAATTACCTTGAACTGCAGGTGGGAGGAGTGCATCTCCATCTTATAGTGTCCCCATGACGCTCTGTCACAAAGTCTATGTTTAAAGTATTCCATTAAACAACTATATTTTCCAATCTGACAATTACACAAGTAAAAGATTAAACATTTTTATGCTCACCTGGTTCCCTTTGTTCCGTGTAGATGAGTAAGGACATTCTGTTTGCATCTGCCAAAGAAACTAAATCTCTGGTGTCTTCTTTCAGAACTACTGCTCCACAGTGTTCAACACCCTTGCTGGTAAGAAGCAGCATCATTTTCTTTTCCACTACAATAGCATTTTCGAAGGGAAACTAGAAAACTCGGGCCTTTCATAAATACCCAAATCAACCCTGTAGGTATGAATCGATTTTCTCCTGTTGGCATATTGTTGATGATTTCTGAGAATACAATGTATTTTAATTTTTAACAAATAGAAAAAAACCCATGGACATAACAAGGAATAGGATATACATCATATGAAAATTAACTTTATATTTCCCTGGTCTAATTGCTGGATGGGACATAGGCAGAAAAGTATATTTAATAGCTGTGGAAATTTTCATTCTTATCCACAGAGGGCTTGTTGGCTAGCCTTTATACGTAATTTCTTTTTCCTCATCCTCTTTCGCTCAGAGATATTATGTAGCTGAACTAGCACACTATTTGACATGCTTAAGACAGACTTTCATCTAACTTTCTTCTCCTTACTATGAAAGTGCTTCCTGGTAGAGACTTTAAAAATTAGGAGCTGGTTTTGGGGTTTGTGTTTCTGGGGGTGGGGTTTTTTTGTTTTTAACAAGACACTATTCAATTTTAAGCACAAATGCAATATCAAAACAAAAATATTTGAGAGAAATCCTGGTTTTCCTACTCTCATAATCAGGGAAAGAGGCTAAGTATATAGCTTGTTTTCATTAGCTTATGTGAGCAGAAGTACAATAAGATGCTTGCAGTACGTGCTTATGTGGATATCAGTTTTTAGAAAGGAGTGAAGTACAATAAAATGTACTTTATTACATTGTGATTTATGTTTATATCTCTATATTAAAAATTACATTTTCGAGCAACAAGAATTCTCTGCTGATCTTGTAATAACTCTATCAAACATGAAACCATAAATATTCTAGCTGCCTGTTAGGAAAAATGTCTTCTTAGGAAGTTCTTGTTCTTTTTACATTGGAAACAGGATTTCATCTAATAGAATTGTACTGTTAAAACTATTAAAATTCAAAAAAACCTTTGACAAAACATTTTTATCTTAGTTAGGAAAGTTGGCCTGCAGAAGTACATTTATAACATTGAAAATTACCTTTACTCTCACACTTTCAAAGAGCAGTAAAGCAATTAATGGACACAGGAATGACTCTCACCTTCTGAAGTGGTACTACCTATGTTCTTTTTTATACTGCTTTATATTTACTTTGGTTTCTGGATCCTGAACATTCAAAATGTTGATAAGTCAAATACAGAGTTTCTAAAAAACTAAAAAAATGAGAAGGAAGATTGCTAAACTATTACTATCTGTGTTCTTAATATTTATGGATGATACATGAGTTGTAGTAGTTGAACTACTGACCAGTTTATAATACAATAGTCTTATGACCTTTTTCTCTCAAACCTAGAACAGGTGGGTATTTCCTGAAGGAACTGTAGCCCTTGGAGAACTCACATTGGAGCAGACATTTATGAACAGGAGGAGCCTAGAGGGACCTTAAACTCCAACATCTTTCTGCTGCTGGAAGGCAAGTAAGGGAGTTGAGCCTAGGTAAAGCCAAATGTAAGGTAATGTTTTAATTCTTATCTTTGTTTCTCATTATGCAAATGTATTTTAATTAGCAATAAATTAAATTATTTTTCATCAAGACTGTTTTGATGAAATCTGAAAAGTAATCTACCTATCTTTATCTCAACCCACAAGCTTTTACAACCTATTTTTACCCTTTGTTCTACTGAGGAGAGAGGAAGTGGTTGAGCAGCTGGGTGGACGTTAGGATGCCAACAAAGGGTAATCCATCACACATTTGCATTCAGATTAATTGATTCCTATTTTATAGAAATTAAATTAAAATTGAGCATAAATTAATTTCTTAGGTTACATTTTGATTGCATAGTCTAAAATGGTTTAATCCAATCTCATTTTATTGACTACCTCTTCATTGCTACAGCTGGTAGAGTACGTTTTCCCTTTCAAATAGAATAGTAAAAGTCTTGGTGCATTTTCCTTTATGTTATTTGACTATTCCTCCAGAAAATCAGAGCCTGAGAAAATCAGATCAGAGCCTGAGGAGCCCATAAACTTGTCCTTAGGTTCTTCCTGGGTGCAGAAATAGGACCTCTGACTCTATTTCAGTCCTTGTAAGTCTGTTATTTCTTTGTGAAACAGCAAAACACTACTGAAGAATCCAAGAAACTGTGCCTGTATGTCTAGGACAAATCTGCACTTTCAAAGATGCTAGTAAGAAGTATTGACTTTTACTGTTTAATTGTGAGCTATGTGTTGGGTCTGATAAGTACTGTTTCAAAATAAAAATAAATCAAAAAATCCCCTGCCTTAGCGTACTTCTACATTTCACTTTGGATTACATATAAAGAACACTTCAGACACTAGTTTGTAAAAAGCAGTTTAATACAGTTAAATTTCACTTTTATCTTGGTGGAGTTCCTGGGTGTTACTGTTTTTTGAGTGGATATATCCGATTACCTCCCTGTCCCTGCAAACTGTGGTGCATCTCCAGGACTTACAAATTTCAGTGTCGTTTAGTCAAAGGAAGACAGAATTTGAAGCTAACTATGGAGGAAATTGCAAAACAATAACCAAAGCTACTGTATTTTCATTGTTCTAGTATTGATATTTCACTTATCCTTGCAGTCTGGAAGGATGGGATTCAACTCAGTCAATTGAAGTCATTTAAAATTTATGGATCTAGCCTAAGCCAGCTGTCTTAAGTATTCTTTACAGACATAGATGCTTGCAGAGGGCACTTCATCTTGTATAAGACACCTCACTTTGATGGCATTCTACATAGCCTAGACATCATTTTCAACTATGTATATGGTCTTCCTGGACTTCAGCAAAGCTTTTGACATAGCTTCTCACAGCATTCTGCTACAGAAACTGTTAGCTTCTGGTCTGGACAGGCGCACACTCTCCTGGGTGGAAAACTGGTTACATGGCCGGGCCCAGAGAGTGGTGGGAAATGGAGTTAAATCCAGCTGGAGGCCAGTTACAAGTGGGATTCCCCAGGGCTCAGTGCTGTGTCCAGTCCTGTTCAATGTCTTCATCGATGACCTGGGTGAAGGCATTGAGTGCACCCTTAGCAGGTTTACAGATGACACTAAGCTGGGTGGATCTGCTGGAGGGTAGGGAAGCTCTGCAAAGGGACCTAAACAGGCTGGACCGCTGGGCAGAGTCCAATGGCATGAGGTTTAACAAGGCCAAACGCTGGGTCCTGCACTTGGGGCACAACAACCCTATGCAGAGCTACAGACTATGAAAGGTCTGTCTAGAAAGCTGCCTGGAGCAGAAGGACCTGGGGGTGTTGGTTGACAGTGACTGAACATGAGCCAGCAGTGTGCCCAGGTGGCCAAGAAGGCCAATGGCATCTTGGCTTGTATCAGAAATGGTGTGACCAGCAGGTCCAGGGTGGTTATTCTCCCTCTGTACTCAGCACTGGTGAGACCTCTCCTTGAATCCTGTGTTCAGTTCTGGGCCCCTCACCACAAGAAGGATGTTGAGGCTCTGGAGCAAGTCCAGAGAAGAGCAACAAAGCTGGTGAAAGGGCTGGAGAACAGGCCCTATGAGGAACGTCTGAGAGAGCTGGGGTTGTTTAGCCTGGAGAAGAGAAGGCTGAGAGGAGACCTCATTGCTGCCTATAACCACCTGAAAGGAGGTTATAGAGAGGAGACAACTGGCCCCTTCTCCCAAGTGCCATGGGACAGGACAAGAGGGAATGGGCTCAGGCTCCTCCAGGAGAGATTTATGCTAGAGATTAGGAGGAGGTTTTTCACACAAAGGGTCATTGGGCATTGGAATAGGCTGCCCAGTGAGGTGGTTGATTCACCTTCCCTGGAGGTGTTTAAGGTATGGGTGGACGAGGTCCTGAGGGTCATGGTTTAGTGTTTGATCAGAATGGTTGGACTCGATGATCAGGTATGTCTCTTCCAACCTGGTGATTCTATGATTCTATGATCTAGATTTAAATGACCACAGTTACCTGCCATATAATTTATCACAATATTCTCCAAGGCTATGAATTCATAATCAAACATCATATTTAATCACCTTTGAATTATTGAATTATATAATAACATTCTGTAAAGCTCACATGAATCATAGAATCATAGAACAGATAGAGTTGGAAGGGACCTTAAAGATAATCTGGTTCCAACCCCCCTGCCATGTGCAGGGACACATCCCACTAGATCAGGTTACCCCAGGCCCCATCCAAACTGACCTTAAACACTTCCAGGGATTGGGCATCCACAGCTTTCCAGGGCAACATCTTCCAGTACCTCCACACTCTCATGGCAAAGAAAATCTTCCTAATGTCTAGTCTAATTCTGCCCTTCTCCAGTTTATATCTGCTCCTCCTTGTCCTATAACCACAAGCCTTTATGAATAGTCCCTCTCCAGCTTTCTTGTAGGCTCCTTTCAGATACTGGAAGGTTGCTATAAGATCTCCTTGGAACCTTCTCTTCTCCAAGCTGAACAATCCCTGCTGTCTCAGCCTATCCTTATATGGGAGGTGCTCCAGCCCTTTGCAGCCCTCCGCTGGACCTGTTCTAACAGTTCCATATCCTTCTTATGTTGAAGATTCCAGATCTGGACACAATACTCCAGATGAGGTCTCACAAAAGAGGAATAGAGGGGCAGAATCACTTCCCTCGACCTGCTGGCCACGCTCCTTTTGATGCAGCCCAGGATACGGTTGGCCTTCTGGGCTACAAGTGCACATTGCTGGCTCATGTTGAGCTCCTCATCAACCAGCACTCCCAAGTCCTCTGCAGAGCTGCTCTCAATCATGTCATTGCCCCAACCCGGGTGCAGGACACTATACTTGGCCTTGTGGAACCCTCATGAGGTTCTCACATGCCCACTTATCCAACCTGTCCAGGTCCCTCTGGATGACATCCCGTCCTTCCAGTGTGGTAACTACACCACTTAGCTTGATGTCATCTGCAAAATTGCTGAGAGTACAGTAAATCTTGCTGTCAGTATCATTGATGAAGATATTAAACAGCGCTGGTCCCAGTATAGATCCCTGAGAGACACCACTTGTCACAGATCTCCATCCAGACATTGAGCCATTGACCGCTACTCTCTGAATCCAGCTATCTTATCCACTGAACCCTCCACCAAATACATATCTCTATAATTTAGAGAGGAGGATGTTGTGGGGGACCGTTTCAAAGGTTTTACAGAAGTCTAGATACATCACATCCATCAGTTCACCCATGTCCACTGCTGCGGTCACCCCATCATAGAAAGCCACTAAGTTGGTCAGGATGTGCCCCTGGTGAAGCCATGCGGGTTGCCTTTAATCACCTCCATGATGTTAAGCTATCTTTTTCCTATCTGTATAAACTTGATAGAAATGTTGTAGCAATTGGAAAAGCAATTACAATCTTTACTTTAAATGTGTGTTTTTAGTGCATTTTAATGATTGTACACATCTGAAACACCATAACTCTGATGTCTTCAATATCCTGCTTTCAGTATTGAAAACAGCAATTTTGAAAGATAGACAGGTATTTTGAATACATATGTAGAATATTAAAAGATTGATTCTAATATTTGGTTAAATTCACAGTTATATTTTATATATATTCCAGTATCTAGCTATATATCTGAATAAGTTGTGTTCTGAGAAAATTATTATTTTGAATACTATGTTTCTTTAGGTTTATTTATTGCTGTATTTCTCGTACTGTATTTCTCTTAGGAAGAAAAGCCTGAAAATGAAACAAAGAATTTGTTTGAAAAATTAAAATGATTTTTTTTACTATTTATTCTAAAATGAAATATTGGAATACTTTTAATTTCAAAAAAAAGCATCCTGAAGAATGAGAGGCCTGCAGACTGCTTTCATCTTCCTGCCATTGAGGAAAATAATTACAAATTGACTTCTTATCTGACAAATTATCTGTCCAACTAAAAAATAGCTTTCAGTGCATCCTCTCAAAATTGCCAACATGATCTGCTGTAGTGCCAAGAGAAATGTTTTACTGATTGCCTTCACCTGTTTTACAGGAATATATTTTATTTTCTACCTTTCGAATTCTAATTATTTTACTGTTAAAACTGAAATTCAAGTTCAGCATAATGATGATGACATAGAAGAAAAATACATTATTTTTACCAAAAGGGATGATAATCCTCAGATGGAAAGTGAAAATATTTTACATAAAAACATTACTTCAAAATTAAACCAATTTGTATTGAAAGAAAATGGGGATCTGCCAGCTGAAAATGAGAAATCTGGGGATAAAACCAGATCCACTGCAACACAGTCATTCAAATTCATTATTAATGAAAAAGAGAAGTGTAAAGATAAAACACCTTTCTTGATATTGCTAATAGCAACTAAAGCTTCTGAAATCCTGCACAGAAATTCCATCAGAAAAAGCTGGGGAAATGAATCTGTGGTCCCAGGAGTTGAGGTTATTCGGTTGTTTATGCTAGGTGTTGAGATAAAGCATCCAAATGATGCCCTACTGAGAGAAGGCAAGCAATATCATGATATTATTCAACAGGATTTTCTGGACACTTACAATAACTTAACTCTTAAAACTTTGATGGGCATGAAGTGGGTTGCATCTTATTGCAGTGGTGCAAGTTTTGTTATGAAGACAGACACTGATGTTTTTGTTAATACAAGATACCTAATAGAAAAGCTCCTCAGACCTCTTTCATCTCCACCACAAAATTATTTCACAGGCTTTCTCATGCAAGGGATGAAGCCTATTCGGAATACAGAAAGTAAATGGTATATATCGGAAAAAGAGTACCTTGGTAAGAAATACCCTCCTTTTTGTTCAGGAACTGGCTACATTTTTTCTGGAGACCTGGCTTCAAAAATTGTCAATGTTTCTGTAACTGTAAAACATATACATTTGGAAGATGTTTATGTAGGTCTCTGTCTTGATGCAATGGGAATACAGATAGTACCTCCACCTAGTCGTTCATTGTTTAACATACACAAAGTCCCATTTTCTCCTTGTCATTACAACAATATAATTACATCTCATCACATTGGGACAAATGAGCATATAAGATATTGGGAAACACTGCAAAAGAAGAAAGACGCATGTTGGAAAAGTCCATAGAGGAGAGTCGTTTCTTTGACAATGGACAAAACAGCAAATGTTTTCTTAGAAACAGAGCACCTATGTAGTGATAACTTATAACTTTCAGAGACATCTGAATCAGGGGTATATTTTTTGTATTGAGATGCATTCAAAGGATTTTTCTTCAATAAAGCAAGCTTTCTCTGTTGACTGGGTACTCCTTGGAGCCTTATTTTTTGGGGATTATCTACCGATTTGTTATTTTACTGTTTTAATATATGGTAAGTGATCATATCACCTATACTGAAGAGAAAGTAATGAAGATGCAATTACAACTTAATTTTTCATTAAAATGTAATAATAAGTTAATAAATTTATCCTATATTGCTGAAATGTATTTATGTATCATTACATTCACCCAGATGGCACTTCAATGTGACTTAAGACGAAAGCATTTGCAATATCCTGTGATGGTGATATAAGTATTGAAGACACTGAATATTTTCAGAAAGATCTAATGTCAGGATTTGCCAGACCTTTATTGGTACATGTAGCTGCTGTTATGCTATGTAGTCATGTATACAAAGAACACTTCACTGACAGGACACCACTTAGTTGTTATTACTGAGATATAATAAACAAGAGAAAAGTTAAATGTTGGTAGAGTATTTTGACAGGAATGCATTAATTTCCATTTCTGGGTACTCAGCCGTCTACAAAATATCCTCATATCTAAGTTAAAAATAGGATGATGCTTAATAACCTCACAAGTTAAAAGTTTCAGTCAAAATGCTTATGGAAGTAAATTATTTTCTAGATGTAATTTCCAACCAAGAATATAAATTACCTACTTCTCCGAATAAGAACTAAGAGACTTTTGTAGTCATTATTGGGTTGGCCAACTGGCTGTATTACTGAATACCTAGAAAAAGGTACCTGTAACTTTGCAGGAAGTTTATCAGATGTATCTGGGAATCAAAATGTCAAGCACTGAAATGCCAAATACTTCAGCTGAGGCTGAAGTGAGAATGTTCATGTATACTTCCCCACTATCATCTTCTAAGTATACATTATGATGTTTAATAAAGAAGTCTAGTTGATTTATATGTGTTCCTGTGAATAAAATAACCCTCTTCTGCAGTTCCTCAGATAAATCCAAAATACACTTCCTTTAAGAAATTCATCCTTAGAAATCAAGGTTATAGACTGAGTTTCTTTTTTCCCTCTTGATAAGCAGCTAACTTCTATGTGTTGTCCAATGCATCCAAAGATTTAAACAATTTACACAGAATCCAAAGGAGAAAATGATGAATTACAAGGTGTCTTGATTAAAATGACCAACCACAAAAACGTGAAGAAGCTAGAGCTCTTTTCTCTACACCATTTTCTAATCCAAGTTTATGTTGCAGTAGTGTGCCATCAATAGCTTAGCTGATCTGCCCTGGGATGGAGTTAAGGATTAGATTGTACTTTTCATCCTTACGACTAGAGAAAGCCTGGTCTGAGCTCACAGCTACCTGTGCTTTGAGCAGGGGTTGGGGACTGAAGAACTCCCAAGCTTCCATTCAAGTGGCATTATCCTATGATTTTACAATATGATATGATTATGGGAACTTATCTAAAGCATGACTAGCCTCTGAGTGATTGCAGTGACATTTGGACAAGAACCAAGACACGCTCCAGCAATAATTCTTACTGAGAAAGGACTTGCTTCAGATGCTGCCTGCTAGAGTTGGCAATGCTTGTTGATGCAGATTTGCCAATTAAGTTCAAAAAAACAGTGCTTACTTGGAGAAGTTTACTGAGTGTGTCAAATTGATATGCATAATATGCGTATACAGTTAGAACAATGTTGTCTCTAACAAGCAGAGCTGTGTATCTGGCACCAGAAAAAGAGAGCAAGCTATTAAATACTGCTTTGTTTCTGCAATATGTCCTAAGCTTTTTCAAAACATTTCTTTTTGTCCCTAAAAAATTAAGGATTCTTAAAGAAAATGATGAGATTTGATTCTACGTTTCTTGTGGCACAAAACCACTTGAAATTCTTGTTTGTATTGTTGTGCCTTTGAGAAATCTTAAATTTTTGTTTTGTAAATTAAATTAAAATGCCCTGTGTAAGATGTGCTGCTGATTCTTTAAGGTTCACTGCAAACACCAGCAAGTCTTCCAACTGAGGTGACTTGGAAACAGTCATGGCAGAGATTGTAGTGCCTTTGAAACATATTTGAGCTGCCCAGTCCTCTCTCCTCTGGAACCATATTTTTTTCAAGAAAGTCTTCATTATGTTAGAAGCACACTTACTGCTGTGAGTGGAAGGATCTTGGAAAGAACTGTGTTCCAGTTCTGATGTTAGCTGGTAAAAATGTAATATGTTTTGCATCCCAAAATAATTTAAAGCTATGTCAAAAAAAAACTAACCAAAAATTGTTTTGTTATTGCTATTATGAATGTTGGCATGGTTTTTTTTTCCTGTTCTGCTTGTCAGTAAATAAACAAACAGTAAATAACAGAAATAAAATAATATTTGTTTTATATTTGGTGTCTTGATTTTTATATTAGGGTTTCTGTACTTCAGAAGCTGTTGGAGGAGGGTATAAAACTTTGGGATAAGTTTTATCTGATTTAGAACAACCATTTGTCTCTCAGGGTATCGAGATATTCCCTTCAGCCATCCTCTATTTAGTGCAGTTTTGGGGTTTGGGTTTTTAAATGGATGTATTCACTCAAAGTATAAGATTTCATGACGTGATACTAGGGACAGAAGTTCTGGATTACTTAGCTGACCTGGCCAGGTAATCCACAAAGAGTAATGTAAGTAGCCTGCTATGGGAATACGTAATATCTGAGATGAGAGATGAAATCAAGGGATAGGTCCATAGCTTGGCAGAGGACCAGACTGTAAGCAGTTACAGATGCTCTGGATCTTGTATGTCTTTTGTTTTAGAATAGTGTCCCTTGTCCTTTGGAATAAAGATGTTGTGACTAGGGCAAGGCCGAAGCAATTTGAAAGCGTTGCTTAAACTGCTTCTGTGACAATTCTCTTGGGCTAGAATTGGAATCTTACCCAGGTGTACAGCATAAGATTTTCTTCAGAAGGACTAAAGTCCTGCAACAGTTTCCTGGTTCAGCTGCAACCCAATTACTGGTATGTAAATAACCCATCTGGTGACTTGTAGTTCCTGAGACCTTAAAATGTTCTTCTACAATAAAACTGCTGTACTTGGTCACAACTTCCTTCTTGGTTTTCCATGCCATAGATATACTGAGCTATTTTACTTGATATTTTTTTCTCATAATTTATACATGCCTATATAATTGTGTGAGCTGTTTTTAACGGATGTTTGTAGTTTACAGACAGAAGCTGCTACCCTCTTGTTCTAATAACAGGACTATCTCCAGACTTTCCTATACAAAGCCTTATGCCACATGTAGTTGCAAAATAGGCCATAAGAAAAACAGCAGTGCATGAGTAGGGAATACCTCATATAAGACTCACTTCTAAATGCTGGCGCAATGTAACTTTCCAGCAGCTTTGCTTTATTAGCATTTCACTGATCATACATGCAGTCACTATGAGAAACCTCAAGTTCCTTAGTAGTGCTACTTTGACCTCTGCTTAACTAACTGCTAACACAAACAAATTTATATGCATTAAACCAATTGTCCTTAGTAAGTCTAGTTTTGCTGAAAAGGGTCTTTGTCAGGTGGTAGGTGCCTCTGATATGAATTTAGATAACTTACCAACTTTCTGGCTACCATAGTGGGATACGGATATATTATAAATATAAGATGACTTCTAATTTTTTCCACCTTGTCATTGTGAATGTTCTAAGTGAGAAGAGAATATATGAATAATATATGAATGTTTCCTATGGGCAGACTTGTAAAAATACTGAAGCATAAGTAATAAATATCCTTTGTTAAAGCATCTATGTAAATGCTAACGTTGTGTCAAATAACTGAGCAATTAAAACTGGAACTGGCATTGGGGAAAATTGTTGCAGTAGAACATTGCATATATTGTGGGAAATATTCCTTTTTTTTTGCACTGAATTTTCCATTAGGTGTTAAAAAATGAAGCCCTCAACCATTTGTTTCCTGTCTCGCTATCCTCAGTGAGCTTGCAAATGTTTCAACTGATGCAGCTACAGCAACTACAGTCTTGAAAGTTGTATTAGCCCAGTTTAATCTCAACTGTGCAACACCCTTATAGGTAAGACCAATTGCAAAAAATCAGCTTAAGTACTTTAATCTAACTGATCTGTTTGTATGAATTATATCTGCCTGTAGATTCTTATGCTAGATGTGTATAGAAACTACATTTTTACTAATTTTCAGTAGTGGGATAAAGTGAACTAAAATCAATGGTGTGTTTTACCTCAATTCCTCCATTAAGTTTCTTGCTTTAGAATTAAATTCTACTTTCTGTAATGTTTACATGAAGCCCTGTAAAAATCAAAGATACCTCCTTGCATTTCAGTCATTAATCTGATTTGTGACTATGATTCTTAGATTGCCTCTATTAAAGCTTTTTGAGAACTGTCTAGTCTTCCACACATGCATTTTACTGACAGCTGATTTTTTTTTTGCACCTTCAAATCTGTGTTCATCCCTAGCTGATGTTCAAGACAAACTCCGAGTTCATGCCATTGAGTACGTTGTAGATAAGAAAATCTGAAACTTAAAGAAGCTTATGTCTGAAGCCTAGTGCACAAGCAGCAGGATTGATTGTATTAACAAATACTTGCCAGCTGTCCAAAGAATAGACTATAAATATGCTGATTCTTTGTTTGCATTTGGAGTTTGTCATACCTCTGGACAGTCAAGGAAGCAATAACATTTTGTAATTTCTAGTGGGAGTATATAGTGAACTGTTTAAAGCTATACAATTGCCTGTTATTTATCAGCGAGCCCTTACCAGCACAAGAACAAAGGAAGAAATAGGAAATGATCTAGAGAAGTTTTAGAATTATTAGTAATTGGTTGTGTGGGTGTTAGTGATTAGGCAAATCGTATTGTACCATGTTTAAAGATATAGAACCACACTTGGGGTATTTCAAATTCTTTGGGACATCTCATGAACAAGAATAAATATTTACTCTGTTAATTCTATGCTTTACATCCCAGCCTCTTTCCCTGGTTGGCATAGGCCAGTTGCCAATTTTCCTAACAGTAAGCAGTCAGAAATCTTTAGTTCACAGAAATTTCAAATGTTTGCTTTTAACTTTAAGCAGAAGAAGTATTTGCCATTAAAGCTTCTTGGGAGGCTGTGCAAGTTTATGCCTGTGTTGAATTATCATGCCTGACAGCATTCTTGCATTCGTAGTATAGACACAAATGAAGTATGTAAGGAAATCATCATTAATATTTTAGATTAACTTCAGAAGATGACCATAAGCAAAATCTTGTTCATTTATTGTAACTTAATATAAATTAATAACTCTTTTCCTGTCTCCCTGTAATCCATATATTGCATCAAGCAGAAGGAACAGTGCCTGAAAATTATAAGTGTAGCTCTCTAGACATTTATTCAATGTATGTCTGTTTCAAAGTGGAATGTGGTGTTTCTAATACAATAACAAGAATATGAAACAATAGCTTATGCAGATTGCTTTATTTTATAATTCTGCATTTATATCACTGCCTAGAAAAAAACATTTTTTATAAACTCGTACAACTTGATGTCACTACACAGTGCTGCTTGTTTTCATTAATTCATTTCCAGATTGTAGTGACTCATTTCCTTCAGATATCAAGTAGAAGTTAATGGAGCAAAAGCTTGTGCATCAGTACTCCAAAAGTGCAGAATGCTTGCTCTCAGACCTAGCTGCCGAGAAACTACAGATTTGTGTGTTACTTCTGGTGCACTTGATGACACTTCAGATTTTTTCTGCTGCTGAAGCATAAAATCTATTTCCTCTTCAGCATTTCATTGGTGCATTAGTAGACAAAGATGTATAAGAAATGGTAATATATATATACTTGTACACTTTAAAGTTTTGGAAGAGTAGTTGTATTAGAAAGCCATTTGTGGAAGGGGAAATATACATGCTGGGTAATAACTGTTCTTTTCCAAGTCAAATGTCATGAAAACTTCACTGACTCATTGTACTGCAGTTTTTAAAAAACTCAAACTCTTTACGTTCTACATTCTATGTGAATTAATGCATGTTCTGGAACTGGAGTGAGATAGTTAAAGAAACACACTGCATTCCACTCGAACACTTTTTGTGACTTTTTATTGCAGATAGTTTTCAGAGGTAGGTCTCACTTTGCTGGAGAACTTCCTTGTGAGATTGTAGTAATTACTACCTGTTATCACTTCCTTCACTGGGATTGTGTCTTTGGGTACCGGGTGGCTTGGTGTCACACTTGGTATGTGTTAAAGTAGTTCTAGGGAAGACTGGCATCTTTGAGTTATGGGTAGAAATGAGTCAGAAGGGCAAAATTACATTCAGCTAAACACAGATTGAAATTCTCCATAGTTTATTTGACTGAGAGAAATAAACATAGGTTGTCTGGCCATCTGACTTTTAACAACTGTTTAAGAATTAAATTTCTTCTTTATGCCAGTGATCATAGGCCTAAATTTCTCCGCCAACTGAGCTAAGTACGACCAGAGAAAACTGCTCTCTTCAACAGTCATTTGGACCTGCTTATTCTAGAACTTCATCCCTCC
Source organism: Coccyzus lansbergi (assembly GCA_033558105.1). Lineage (NCBI taxonomy): Eukaryota > Metazoa > Chordata > Aves > Cuculiformes > Coccyzidae > Coccyzus > Coccyzus lansbergi. The sequence goes on from JAUMJK010000116.1 coordinate 1,307,490, forward strand.
TCCAGCACCGAGCATTGAGATTAATCTTCCTCAAAATGGTTTCCAGTCCAGCTAAACTTGTATTATGTTTATAATGATTGTGATAAGGAAAAAGCATGTGAACATAAGATTAATGGTTATACTACATGCATAGAACTGCCTTCCTGGCCACCAAAGGAATGTGTGTACAGTCTCATTTGGTGTTAATGTTGAAGTGCTTAGGATGGTTCTTGAAACATCTAAATCCCACTGGAATGGGATCTGTCTGTGAAGAGATGTCAGAGGAAGCAAAGTTGTTCTGCTTTCAACATAAAAGATAGTATATTGAATAACAGAACTTTGTGGTATGTCATTCATGGAGTATTCATGGATTATGACTTCTTCTTCATAAGCAAACATTGTTAGTTTTTATTAGCTTGCCTGTCTTCCAGCTTGAAGTGAACCAAGTATTGTGTTCAGAAATATTTTCCTTCATTCATTTTAAAGACTGCGTCTCCAGCTGTCTTTGTGTTTGCTTTAGCAAATCTTCTAGGGCTAATGAGCAATTAGAAATTCATTAAGCCTGAAGAAATACCAGGTCACATTAAATGCTCCTATTCAAGTCTGGCTGAGCAGCAATTCTGCTGAGTTGAGTGGGAAAATGGATACACTTGACTGCTTGTTTCTACTGCTTTACAAGCTGTTAAATGTCTGGCAACAAGTTGTGGCTATAGATACTTGTGGCAGAGAGTCCTTAAATCTCTGGTGGCTACTATAGGCAGGGAATGCCTGTGAGTAGTGTGTGAATCACACTGAAAGCAGATCATCTAGTTTGCCAGCTGAAGGGTAGGTAGGTATATTTCTAGAATCCTATCTGACTACTAGAGACTCCATTGGAAAGTTCTTCAGTATGAAACAAAGGATCCTCTTAATATTTTGGAGTGAAAATTTCTAAGAAACTTGTATTTTTGGAAAGCATTCAACTGGAACACAGTTTTATCTCTGAAAACATTAAAAATAGGAAGTTATTCACACTGCACATGTAGTTTCTTCTGGGATAACTTGTATGACAGGTCTTGGGTGAGATCCTGTAACATATACAGTATTTTTAAAAACCATAGACTTCAGTGTGTGCAGCTGTTCCAATTAGTTTTCTTTTTTTTTTCCCACACTACCCTGAGGAAACATTTAAAATACTTTGTCTTTACCTGTGAATAATTTGATAAATGACTACAGTGTATGGAAAAACACTGAACAATAATGGACATTACACAGAACCACTGAAATCCTTCTAAACCATGGCACTACTTTAATATATAACAATATTAAAAAAAACTGTTGAGAAACCCCTACTTTTCAGTTATCCTTTTTCTTTTTAAAATTAGTACTCCTAGTGTAGTCTTCTTCTGAATTAGTCTTCTGATGGCTTCAGTCCACCCTAAGAACTGCGTGGGGTTTTTTTTATAATTATGGCTTTAGGATTTCTGTCTTAATATGGAACACACTAGTTAAGTTTTGGAAGAATTAAGAGGAAGAAATAGCAGATTTGCTGTCATTCATAATATGAATGTGACTTGATTACAACATCCTTACAATGCTGATAAGCATACTCACATCCATGAGATGGTCACTGGACAACTGGGGGTTTTTTTATTTTTCAGAAAAAAATCATTATTGTTCTACCTAATAATATAGAAGAGACTATAAGCAAGGTACAGGCATGTTTAATTCTGTAGAAAACATGACCAATTGTGGCATTTTTCTATGTGTTGACTGAAGATTCTGTAGCAGCTTTCAGATGTTTTTTCAGAAGCCTTTCCATGTAATACAGTATTACATTCATCTTATGGAATGGGTTAAAAATTTCTTTAGTTTTCAATGTGATACGTAATTTCATATGAAAATATATATGAAAATATACCACATTTGGATAGTATGAATGACTGGGGATGTACAGAATTTGGACAGCTGCAGTTCTGGCATATTCATGGAAATGGGAAGGACTTGTAATATGAATTGTTCCCTAGAGGGATGCTCTCACTTTTGTATCATAATCTATCCAGGCATCTAACAAACTTGCTAAAACTAGAAGTGTTATATTTCACCTAAGCTACCATTGCTTGCAGCTTCACACAGACTGTTTTTGCAAATATGGGGTGACATAAGGACTTTCTGCCAGGTGAGATCCTCTGGGCTCCTCTGGGCTCAGTGACTATGTCTCAGATTTCAACCTCTGTGATGTGATGAGGCTATGCCTCTGTATAAACGCAGAGAACTAACATTCAAGTCCTGAGAGCTAAGAGGGGACTGAAACTAGGCTGTTCTAATATAAATGGATGAAAGGCTGAGACTAAAATTGCTAAATTCTTCACACACAAAGCCTTGCTGGCACCTTTAGGTATTAATATATTTTTCTACTACAAATTATGCCTCTCTAATGGCTATCAGATAATCTTTACTGATGTAGGTCAGAGGCTTAGTCACCAACATGCTGACACCTTGATAAATATGCTTAGAAGCATCTAAGCAAAACACATGATGGAATCTGTCACTTTTAAAATAATTTGTTCATATTAGTTAAGTAGTAAAAGGTGTCATAATTATGTTAAGCTGATGAAGTTCAACTACCACATTGAACAGGCCACAAGCCTGACAGTCCCTTAAATTGGATTTTCTAGACACCACATTGCTAAATTTGGCCACTTATCCACTGTCATTTTGCTTCCAAAATCTGAAGAAAATATACCACCCAGTTTTCAAAATGTTTAGTGGAAACAACAAGTGTATAAAATTGTCTCTTAAATTTGTGTTAAGTTACATATCATAGTTGTGTTTCCTCCCTGGTGTCTTGTCCCACTGTATTGCAGAAGCTGTCTTTCCGTCTGGGTGCAGCATTTGGAGCATAAGCCAATGGATCAGGTCGGATCAAGTATCTATAAAAAAGAAGATAACTCTTATTAAAAAGATTTGTGCAAGGAAGGGCAAAATAAGTCCATGCAGCTGTAATGCTGAAAAAATCTGAAGAAGACTTACACTTATTTTGAAGGTACTTAGTCTAGTTCCTGTTGGGTAGCCTGGACACACCACTGACTTCAGATACTAATATTAAAGCTCTTCTCATTTTGTCTGCCTACACATCATCTGTATGCTCTAGGCACAGCTAAACCTTAATTTTCTTTATTTCTTTATGCATGTCCTTTATTCTTTATGCCTTAAAGAAGAGATAATAAGTCCACAGAGTAATTTCTAAAAATTCTGTGACAAAATAATGGATAATTCTTGTCACTGTGCTCACTAGATAAAAAGCATGATGTTGATTATATCAGTGTAGGCTGACAGTCTGGAGATGGACCCTTATTTGAAGAACATCTAGTAGATCTTCATAGTTAAGGAAAATGCCTCATTGAGTTTGAAGCTAAGTTTGAGATGTTTAAAATAACTGGTTTTCTTAGGATGAGGGTGGAAGAACGCTTCCCATTAATTTGTAAATTTAAGTTCTGCACTGATCTGAGACAGCTTTTGGCAATGACACATTAGCAGGTTTGTGCTGCTGCAGAAGTAACACTTCTGTGTTATGAACTATCAATCAGTGCTTTTCAGTGCCACTGTGCTCCTAAAGAGAAGACAGACAACTAGATTAAATCCCAATATCTTAAACTTGTCCAAAGATAAGCAGTGTTGTTTAGGTCACTGGAAATTTTATTTCAAAACCTGTGTTTGACTCTGTTTCTAAGTCAGGGGAAATCTCTGGTGATTAAAGGAAGACCAACATTGTGCCCATTTTTAAAGAGGGTAGAAAGGATGATGCTGGGAACTACCAACCCATCACCTTCACCTCTGTGCCTGGGAAGATCATGGAACAGATCCTCCTAGAAGGTATGCTAACGCACATGAAGGACAGCTACGTGATTTGAGAGAGCTAGCACGGCTTCACCAATGGATGTCATCTATCTGGACCTCTGTAAAGAATTTGACACGATCCCCAACAACATCCTTCATTCTAAATTGGAGAGATACGGATTTGATGGGTGGACTGATCAGTGGATAAGGAATAGGTTGAATCGTTGCATTCAGAGAGTAGTGGTCAATGGTTCAGTGTCCAGATGGGGATCCGTGACAAGTGGTGACCCTCAGAGGTCTGTACTTGGACCAGTGCTGTTTAGTATCTTCATCAATGGTATAAACAGCAGGATTGAGTGCACCCGTGGCAATTTTGTAGATGACACCAAGGTGAGTGGTGCAGTTGCTGCACAGGAAGGACGGGATGTCATCCAGAAGGACCTGAACAATCTGGATAAGTGGGCCTGTGTGAATCTTGTGAGGTTCAACAAGGACAAGTGCAAGTTTCTACACCTGGGTTGGGGCAATCTGCAGTTTCAATACAGGCTGGGGGACAATATGATTGACAAGTAGCCCTGCAGAGAAGGACTTGGGGTTCTATTTGATAAGAAGCTTGACATGAGTCAGCAGCATGGGTTTGAAGACCATGTCCTGGGCTGCATCAGAAGAAGTGTGGTCAGCAGGTCAAGGAAGGTGATCCTCTCTCTTTTCTACTCTCTCATAAGAGCCTATGTGGAGTATTGTGTCCAGTTCTGGCATCCGCAACATAAGAAGGATAGGGACCAGTTGGAACAGGTCCAGCTGAGGACAGGATGAGAAAGTTGGAGTTTTTCAGCCTGGAGTAGGAAAGTCTCCGCAGAGTTCTTATAGTGGCCTTCCAGGACCTGGAGAGAGCCTACAGGAAAGCTGGGGGAAAACTTTTTATTGTAGTGAGAGAATGAATGGGAATGATTTTAAACTAGAAGGGGAAAGATTTAGACTAAACAGTAGAAAGAAATTCCTCACAATGAGGGTGGTGAGGCACTGAAAGACACTGCCCAGGGAAGTTATGTATGGGCCCTCCTTGCAAGTGTTCAAGGCCAGTCTGAATGGGGCCTTAAGCAGCCTGATGTAGAGAGAGGTGTCACTGCCCATGACAGGGGTAGTTAGAACTGGATGGTCTTTTAGGTCCCTCCCAACCTAAACCATTCTATGAACCTATTTGTTTTATTGATTCCACTGATTAAACTGAGGAATAGAAGAGTCTCCTCTACTCTGTTCATCAAATCCAAACTAAGTATGTTTAAACACATAAAAACCACTTTACTTTTCTTGCTTGGCTTTTCTTCTAGGAATAAGTTTTCTTAGATTTATGGGGAAAATTCAGGTGTTTCTGATTTTCTACTTTTTTGGTACAGACTTTCAGCACTAGCAACAGCATGTATTATACTAATTCTAGAAAGAAAGAGAACAAGGAGTGTTACTGCAAGATCCATTCATAAGTATGTCAGTAAACTCCAGTAAAGAAAAAGAACATCATGCTCTGCTGACAGTCAAAATGTTAAACCTTTGATACAAAAATCTCATGGCTATAGGATGAAAAAGCTGCTATTCAGTTCTTGCTTCTTAAGGGAAATAGGTTAGATGATATATGGAATTATTAAGGGAAACTCTGAGCACATTTCTTGATGTGTAAGAGGTTTTGTTTTATTTGTTTAACAAAGACAGTGAGGTCACTGTCCTTTAAGCTCCTTGAGGTCAAGACACTAAAGATCATATTGCTAAGACAACAAATGTCAAGAAAGATTTTTTGAGCAACCAATTTCCTCATATGCTGGTTCAGGCTTGTACATTATCTAATACACTCACAATGTATTACAAATATAGTAGGACAATACTAATGCAAAAGACTTAAAATTGTATAAGTATGGCAAATCAGAGAATGAAGGATTTGAAGTGAATACATTTTGGCTTCTATAATAGATGTATGTAGAAAAACATGGTTTCGATAAGAATAAGCCATTTTAGCATAAATGTGCAGCTATCATGTGATAGAAGAGTAATCCTTAATATAGCAAGCACATTGGACTTCCATATGAAAGAATGCCATATAAATATGTCAATTTCTTGACTTTTGAAACATTACAGTTCAAATTTATGGTCAAATTTTTGTTGTTGTTGTTGTTGTTGTTGTATATAGTCTGAAAATTCCTGGTAAACAAGTGGAAAAAATGTCCTGTGCTAATTCAAAGGCAAATGGCAGGACCTCATCTTAGGCATGAGTATCACATAATATTCAGGGCTCTTTACTTTGACTTTGAATCCATGTAATAAAATCCCATTTGTAAACACTGACTTTGAAGGGTTGATCTTTCTATTAAGACTAGGTAGCTAAATTACAAGTAAGAAATTAATAAGCATATTAATTCTGTGAAGCTATCAACCAGACTCTTAGATTATTTTTTAAATATACAAGGTAAAAGGAGGATGAGAGAATATGGAAATAAGAGAATTACTAACAATGTACTACGTATTTATATGTGTGTTTTAAATAAAGACACATATGTGTATAATTAGTTGTCTATTTAAGTAGAAGCCTCCGTATTTTCCTTTTATTTTTTTTTCTTGCAGATGCATGGGAAGGTTTGGGGTTCTTTTTCAGCAGAAAGATAATAAAATAAATTCTGGCAGAAAATGTAAATGAGAAATATTGCAGGGCTTGTAATTTTTTTTTGTGTTTTAACTTACACTATATCATTCAGTTCGAGTCTTGTATCAGGAGAAGGATTGATCAGGATGTAGGAAAGGGTGTTCTGATGATCATTCATTTCATCTAGAGGACAAAAAAAACCCCACATACCAAATTAATTATATTTATAAACAAATTGTGAAAACTTTGATTTCTGACAAACTAATTTGATAAAAGATCATCTTTGGTTCATAGATCTGTCAAAAAGTGTCAGGTGTCAAAGTGATTTGGAATAAGATTAGCAATTTCTTTTTAACTGTACTTGAGTTGGAACTGTCTGATATAGCAACCTTTGAGTTATCATCTCTGAAAATATCTGGTTTATTTCTGAGTGTTCTATGAATATTCTTTTGCATTTTTTTGAGTCAAAGCAATTCTGAATGCAACCTAATTTTAGTGTAATTTACCAACCAGTCAGGTGGTTTATATTAGTATGTGATTTATATTAGTATGGGAGTAGAGAAATCCATCCTCAGTAGATATTGAGTTCAAGTGATACGCAAGGTTAAATGCAGGTTTGTGGCATTCTTATCCATTTCCACCCTTGGTCAATATAAACTTTTTTTTTCCCTTTCCTTATTTATCTCATGTTTTCTTTTTACCAACTGTGTGAATGGTTGAATTATGAATGCTGTATGAATGAAAAGTGGTATTTATTCTCTTGCATTTTTAATTGTTCTTCCAATGTTACATTGCAAAAGAAGGCTGATGGAAATTTTTTTTCTTTTAAGTTTTTAAAGTTTTAAGTCTCTCTACACTTTTGTAGATATTACTGCAGTATCTTCCTCTTGATACACTCCGTGGGGTGCTGGAGTGAGAGTAGTTTGAACTCAGTGGGACTAAAAAGGAGAGACACTGCTTCTGTGTTAATTTCTTCAGGCATTTCAGGGAAAATTATTTGGTAGAGAACAGCCTCATTCTAGTTTCAACACAATACCTAAGCCTTTTGTTAAGTATTCTTCTACACACTCTGCAGGTTGAAAATAACTATGGTGGGTATTTTCTAGCACATATAATTTTTCTACATGCTTGTATCATATATTTGTATCACCATAAGTACTTCTGTCTGGAAAACAATTAGATAAACTCATATACACTCTTAGTATAGATGCAATTATACAGCCAAAATGGTGTATTAAAATACAGGTCATTACTGCAAGGTGAAACTGATGCAAAGTATTCTAACTAGTATAATAACTAGTATTCTAACTAGTTATACAAGCCAGTTATACCTGTACGACCATACTAATATGAAAATACTAATAAGAAAAGAGAAAAGAAAAGAAAAGAAAAGAAAAGAAAAGAAAAGAAAAGAAAAGAAAAGAAAAGAAAAGAAAAGAAAAGAAAAGAAAAGAAAAGAAAAGAAAAGAAAAGAAAAGAAAAGAAAAGAAAAGAAAAGAAAAGAAAAGAAAAGAAAAGAAAAGAAAAGAAAAGAAAAGAAAAGAAAAGAAAAGAAAAGAGAAGAGAAGAAGCAGGAATACAACAAAGTTTTCTTTTTACTTCTATAAATATTTACAAAACTTCTTTGCATTTGATAAAATGTTATTGTGACCTGTGTCACTCCCAGAAAATATTTAGTCTGAACCTTCCTATGGAATGTTGTATAGTATCCACATAGAAAGCAAGAATAGTAATTATCCAGCTGGAGTGTGAGATAAAGAGCTGGCATTACCATATCTAATTTGAAAAGATTGAGCAAAAGTATAACTATGTATTCCATAGCAGCCTTCTCTCACAATTCATTTGATTTTGTATCAATAGCAACAAATAAGAGCTAGTGTTAGGTAGTACCTTGCTATATTGTGTCAAAACATGTTTTGATCCTGCTTGAGACGATGTGCAGTTAAAATGGACAAATAAAGATCTATTCTGTAGGAAATACAACATTTACTTTCAGTTCATGGATATTTTAGGGATAAGTTAAATTTTGAAATAACTGCATGGAAAAATGAAGAATAACATATTTATAAAACAGCACATTTTGGATTCTTCAAATGAAAATCGCATATGAGAACCCATGTTGCTGCTTCTGAAGTAGAAAGCACAAAGCTCTAGATTGGACCTACTGTTTGGACAAATAAGCTGGTATCTAGAAATCCTTCGTGTTTCTAGGTAAACTAGAGTTCTGGGGGTTTCCACACAACATGATATAGAGCCAAAGCCACAGAAAGGCAAGCCAGACATCTATGTTGAATACATTTAAAAGGATTCTTGTTGGTAGCCTTTTTTTTTTTCCCCTTTTTCCTTAAAACAAAGCAACCCAGCATCAGCCTTGCTGGAGATGAACTTAATGAATACAAATGGCATCTAAAGACCTAGTGAACTAGGCTTCATAAAAATTACTTTAGTGTGACACTGGTATTAATTTTAAAAACTGTGGGAAAATGCAGTGTCCTTCACTTATAAACAACTCCCCACCTTGACACAAATGAATTTCACAACAGTTCCATCTTTAACTATATCTCAATGAGTTTGTGAAAATACAGTACAGTTGTTAAATGACAGGGAAATGACAGGAGCTTTCTCAGTTAAAAATGAAACAACAAAACAAAACAAACACACACACAAAAAAAACCAAACAAAAACCAAACACAACAAAACCAAACCATCATCATAAACAAGATTTTGTTTATGGCACCCTCAGTTTTTTTTAAAAAAGTTCATCTTGGATATTAAATACTTATGGTTTTATATCACAGTAATCGTACCATATCCTGCTGGGGAAAGGCCCAGATGCTTCATTCTGTTCTTCACAAGTTCAGCAAGTTCCTGTCTTTCTGACCTCCTGTAAAGGTTCATTCGCTGCTGATTTATCTTTTCAGCTGTTCTACCAGAGTGTCTTGGTGCTCTTCTGCTCAGCCGTCGGGCCCACTGCATGCTTTTTCGTCGTAACAAGGGATGATCAGACTGATCACTAGACGTTGAGTTCCGATGATTGCTACGATAACTAATCTGTTCTTTGGTGTCTTTAGTGTCTTCCCATTCTTCCACATTAATAGAGATTTGAGACTTGAAATGAAAATGACAAGAGAGATAATATGCTTTAAAAAATGGAAGGAGATTAATATATTTTTTTCTCTTCTCAGCAGTATAGCTGAACAGGTCTTTTGGATGCAATGGAGCTGAAAGAATTCAGCTGTTAAAAGTCAAGAAGTATTCCTGAATTGAGCATCCTTTATTACACTTTGCCTTTTTATGTAAAAAGCTGATTTATGATATAAATACATTTCTCAAGTACAAAAGCAATTACGAGTTATTTAGTGCCTGATTCTATTTTAATTCTGAAAAGATTAATTCCAGCCTTCTGATATCGCCTTTGCTGAACCTAGGAATTCATTCTGAATAACTTCTCCACTTACTTCCAAGTTTGCCTATTTTTAGAAATTCAAGTTCTGTAAGTGCTTTTTAGATATATGTTGTGGATTCATTCAGAAATAGTTGTACTGTTTTGAGTACTGTTTTTAGAACACAGGGGCAATGTGCCTGTTACTTATGTTTCAAATTCCCAGGCATTTTTAACTTTCCAGCACGTAGTGTCTGGAATGCCTGTGGGTCTGAAAACAGGGACGTCTGACATAGCCTTCAGTGTGATTCAGAGTACTTCTTGCAAATGAGGTAACTAATTCCTACCTTAAAACAGAATCACAGAATCACATCATGATTCTGCAACACAATGATGTTGCTTTTTCACTCACATCATAATAACAAAAAAAAAAAAATGCAGACTTAAGGGACAAACTCTGGCCTTCTGTCATTTTGGTTTCTTCATGTCACCCAAGTGTAACCAGCACTATATGCATATGGCAGTACTGAAATAACTTGAGTGGATGGGCTACACATGCAGTTCTAACCGGCAAAAAAGGACACAGAATAAAGAGGAAACATTTCAAAACACAACTTCAAATTTGTTTTAATGTCAATTTACATTTAACTAATACTTTAAGCTTCTAGATTCAAAACTACTTCCTTATAATCCTGTGTTATTGTGATCTTTGAAATATGTCTTTTATTGACACTGAAATAGTGACACCCTTGCTGGTATCAATGGAATCATATTAGCAAGTGACTGGTGACTGGTTTCAGTGTGTTGAGTGTTTAAAATAAACAAATGATGTATAAATAAAGGTGACAAAATAAAGCTGACTCAGTCTGTATGACTCCCAAAGAAGAGAAAATGTTCACAGTGTGCTGGATGTGATCAGTGAACAAAGCAAATTTGACTGAAGAGCTACTGGGGTTCTCAAGGCCTTAATATAAAATCTGAAAGCAAGATTCTGTTGACTTTATCAGTGACAAATATTATCTTTCTTTAATAAGCTCACACAGAATCTGTAATTTTCCTGAATTCCATAAAATAATACTTGATATAAGTAAGCCTGACAGTGTGAGGAAGACACTGATATTTTCCCTTTTGCACAGAACAGCTTTTATCTCTGTAAAAAAAAAATCAAACAAAGAACATGACAATCAAAACCAATAATTAAAAAGAACATTAAATCTGCTTATGTTGTAGCACTTAAAGTAAAATCACATTTTTAATATTCTAGGCTAGGATCTTGCAATAAGCCTCATGCAAAGACCCATTAATTTACTGAGGCTTTTCAGCTTAGTCTGCAATAGAAAAGTGGGTTTTTTAAAAACAAAATATGATATTTGAAGTTTTATTACTGACTCAGCTGATGTTGTTTTGTGCAGGGCATTAGACAGAACCCTGAATCCCTGTGTACAGGAATGCTGTTTGGTGGTGATTACTGTTGGTTGCTATTTTAAACTGACATTTTTCTTTTGCATGTGTTCTGCAGTATGGATTAAGGTAAGCAAAGTGCATTCCACATAAGTTGCTTCTTATGGACAGGAAGGGTCTTTTTGGTGTGAACAAATCTATTACAAATTGAGTACAAAGGAGGGTCTTATTTTGCACTTTTTCATGTCTACATTGGTAGCTTTCCTTGTCCAACTCTTGACAAAATAGACATCTGGACTCACTGGAAAGGCAGGGACATATCATCTTAATTATTGCAGGGTAAGTCACATTTTTTAAGCCAGACATTATTCAGGAGAGGTCAAGTAAAAGAACAAGTCTTTTGTTTCTGTTATTTCGTAATCCTTAGCTCGAGTTTTTGCAGGAGTGGGAATGGTGAGTTAAAACCATAAATGAAGGTAATAAAGCTCAATGTTTACTTAGGTTTTTACAGTGCCTGTTGAGATAGGTATGTAGAACAGACCTTCCTTGTATGCAGGATTAAAATAAATAAACAATTTAAAGACAAAGTAAAAAAAAAAAAAAGAAATTCAAACCCTCTTTCAAAGGCAGCAAAAAGGCATGTCTGCCAGTGGCAGCTGTCTAGTACATAGAAGATAAAAGCCCAGTGCATGGTACTTCTATCTGTCCCCCTCTGTTTTAATGAGTCTCAAACTTTCTTTAAATATACTTTTGTAAAGATCATTTGTTTTGAGGTTTCATTGTTTTAATTTCTTTTCCTTTAATTTCCATTTTGCACAGCTTGTAATTTTACTGTAGGAGAAGCATAACTGATGATGTGATGTCACCACTACTATATAATGTGTGAATTTTATTTTACTTTCCCTAAAACAGAAACAGTGAAATCTCTGGAAAATAACAAGGTGAGTGTCACTGCTGATTTTGCTAGAGAAAAATCTGTGTGTCACACAAAGTGAAGAAATGTTTGCCCTTAAATTTATTTATTTTTAAGTTTCATTTTTTTTTAAGGCAGGTTCCCATCTCAAGTATCAGTCTGTATGCCCAAATGGGTGTGATTGCTCAGTTGTGCTGCGGGACATCTGTGACTGTCAGGTATTTTTCCACTCAAGGTTGTTTCATATCCTTTTGTAAACAATAGCTCAGTTTTGCAGACGCATGGCAGAAACAAATGTAGTCACGAACACACCAGTGTTCACATTTGAGATGGTCGGGTTAGCTGTGAGTATTATGGTAACAGCACTGCAATACCAAACATAGATAGTTGCTTGGATATTTGTTCCTTGCATTATTGTTTCCTGGGTGTGTAAAATATGACACAGTTTTAATGTGCAAGTTCATCTATTCTATTTTGAAGCAATGCCTTATTTTTATCTAACTGCAAGTTTTACATTAAAGTAACTTTCCTGTTCTCCATACCTTTGCATCTAGGGTTTTAAGAATGTCTTTTCTGCTCCACCAGCTGCCTGAGTCATTGCTAACTCCAACCTCTTATTCTTTTTATAGTAAACTTGGGGATTTTTGTCCATTAGCATTTAAGGTGTTTCGGATCAAGGCTTTCACCAGACTGTAAAGATGATCTGTTATCTTCAGAACCCAACTGGGAAAGGCCTAATGGGTACCAAATACCACAGGGCTTTTTTGAAAGTCCCAATTTGTCACCTTTTAGATTTATAATAAGAGATTTGTGTCAAGGACAATGTTGCTTTAAGCTTTATTTACTAAAGGATGATCTATTGCATGGTTCCATTTCCTGTATGGATTTTACTCCCAGGTACTAGTTTGGGCTGGGATGGAGTTAAATTTCATAGTAGCTTATATAGAGCTATGTTTTTGGTTTGTGCTGAAAACAGTGTTGAGAACACGGGGATGTTTTTATTATTGTTGAGCAGTGCTTTTACACAGTGACAAAGCCTTTTCTGTTCCTCATAGTGCCCTGCTGGTGAATAGGCTGGGGGTGCACAAGAAGCTGGGAAGAACAGCTGTCTCCAACTATGCAAAGGGATATCTAATGCCATATGGCACTGTGTTCAGCAATAAAAGCTGGAGGAAGATGAAGGAATTGGGGTACTTGCAGAGTTACAGTACTTGTCCTACTAAGTATGCATGATAGAACCCTGCTTTCATGGAGGTAGCTGAATGACTGCTTGCTGATGGGAAATACTGAATGAATTCCTTGTTTTGTTTTACCTGTGTACATGGCTTTTGCTTTACCTATTAAATTGTGTTTATCTCAAACCCTGAGATGATTCATTTTTACCATTCTGACTCTACTCCCATGACACTGCAGGGGAACAAACAAGCAGCTGTGTGGAGCTTACTACCTACCAAGCTTGAACCGTGACACCCAGAAACAGACAGACAATAAGCAAATACGTACCTGGGAAGCCATGTGTTGTGACTGACAAAGGAGGAGGAAAAAGAAAACAGACAATTTAAACAGAAGAGAATGTAAAGAAACAGATACAGACTCTTTAACAGGAACCACAGAAAAGCAACTACACGGGTAGTAAGGAAAAATTCCAAGACTTCATATCTCCTCTTTTATTTTTGATTAAATGGAAAGGATTTGTTGTAAGTGCAGGTCATTGAGAGGCAGGCTAGATTTGGTTGCTATTTAGTAAGCAGATCACTGAAAACTTGCTTGGTTTCTTTTTAAAGGAATGAAGCTTTTTTAAAGGAGTGAAGCGAGGGTTTCTCATTTGCATGGTACAAAAAGGGAGCATGAAAAGAGAAATATATATAGAAATATATGCAGAAGTATTAATATACTTAATATTAATTAATGTTAATATAGAAATAGTAATATTGGCATATTGGTTGGGGTTAAATAGGTGTACAATGAGATGGATTAAGAACTGGCTGGATGGCAAAACTCAGAGGGTTGTGATCTGTGATCAAAGTCTAGTTGGAAGCCTGTAGCCAGCACAGTTCCTCAAGTGCCAGTAATGGACACAGACTGGATTAACATATTCATCAATGACCTAGATGAGGGGACAGTGCACCCTCAGCAACTTTTCAGATGGTGCAAAACTAGGAGGAGTAGCTGATAAACTGGAAGACTGTATTGCCATTCAGCGAGACCTGGACAGGCTGGAGAGATGGGCAGAGAGGAATGTAATTTTACTCCACAAAGGCAAGTGCAAAGTCCTGCACCCAGGGATGAAGAACCCCACCCATCAGTACAGCCTAAGCCATGACTGACTAAACTGTAAAAGCCAGCTGTTACAACATCGCTGGTCCACAAAGAAAGGTACTAGTGAACTTAGTGGAATATTGCACAGCTTTTTGTAAGCCTTGCTTTTAGAATCATAGAATCATAGAATCAGCAGGTTGGAAGAGACCCACCAGATCATTAAGTCCACCCGTTCCCACCAATCTCTAAACCATGCCCCTCAGTACCTCATCCACATGTGCTTTAAACACCTCCAGGGAGGGCAAGTCAACCACTCCCCTGGGCAGACTGTTCCATTGTCCAATGACCCTTTCTGTGAAAACTTTTTTCCTTATGTCGAACCTGAACCTCCCCTGGTGGAGCTTGAGGCCATTCCCTCTTGTCCTGTACCCTGTCACTTGAGAGAAGAGGCCAGCACCCTCCTCTCTACAACCTCCTTTCAGGTAGTTGCAGAGAGCAATAAGGTATCCCCTCAGACTCCTCTTTTCAAGGTTAAACAACCCCAGCTCTCTCAGCTGTTCCTCATAAGACCTGTTCTCCAGCCCCTTCACCAGCTTTGTTGCTCTTCTCTGGACTCGCTCCAGAACCTCAACATCCTTCTTGTGGTGAGGGGCCCAGAACTGAACACAGAATTCAAGGAGAGGTCTCACCAGTACCGAGTACAGAGGGAGAATCACCTCCCTGGACCTGCTGGTCACACCATTTCTGATACAAGCCAAGGTGCCATTGGCCTTCTTGGCCACCTGGGCACACTGCTGACTCATGTTCAGTCAACTGTCGACCGACACCCCCAAGTCCTTCTCCTCCAGGCAGCTTTCCAGCCAGACTTCTCCTAGTCTATAGATCTGCACACATTTGTTGTGCCCCAAGTGCAGGACCCGGCATTTGGCCTTGTTAAACCTCATGCCATTGGCCTCAGCCCAGAGGTCCAGCCTGTTCAGATCCCTTTACAGAGCCTCCCTATTCTCCAGCAGACCCATGTTTCCACCCAGCTTACTGTCATCCACCAACTTGCTAAGGGTGCACTCGATGCCTTCATCCAGGTCATTGATAAAGACATTGAACAGGGCTGGACCCACCACTGAGCCCTGGGGAACCCCACTTGTAACTGGCCTCCAGCTGGAGTTAACTCCATTTCCCACCACTCTCTGGGCCCAGTCATTCAACCAGTTTTCCACCCAAAAGTTAAATTAACTTTAAATGAATGTTTGTACTTCTTTCAAGATAAATCTTCCAGTTAACCGTTACATGGCTTACTTTTTTATAACACTTTTCTGAAACATGGAAGCAAAGTTACAAGCTATTTGTCTTTGAAATTAGTAGATTATGTCTGTGTATTTAAGAAGAAAGGAGAAAGTTGTTCACTGTTGCGTTTTAGAGTTGTATTTGAGCTATGTTTTAATGAGATGACAGTGTTAATGGCTTTGACATGACAGAAAAAAAAGCTTCACAAACAAATAATGTATGTTACAGGAAAAAATATTTTTGTTATTCTTTATATGTATATATATGAGGAAATATGTGTACATTTATATACGGCAGAGACGTAAATACATTTATACAAAAATTAACACTGTTTGGCAGCTAATCTTAGAGAACTCACACAATGATTTTAATAACACTAATTTATTCTCTTGTTCATTTCTAGTTAGAAATTCATGTAAACATTGAAGTGCCACCTGTTTTGAAATACAGCATTGACATTGTTGTCACATCTGATACAGGACCTGGCCATACAGCTTGTTAAGGCTACTGTTATTAGTCACCACAAACAAATTTAGACTAGAGCTAACTATCTTGTCCTGTCCTAACTGTCCCTGAGATAGGGACAGTTTTCATATTCCTTGAAATAAGTGGTTCCAATTCTTATGAGGTACAAAGAATGTTATATACTCTGTAATGAAATCCAAAGAAAGGAAGAGTAAATTGACATACCTCGGATGTTGTAAGCTTTTGGGATTCTGTCCTATAGACTCCAATTGGAATGTCTCCTGTAGAAGAACAAAGTTTCTGATATAATCTGGCATATGTCCTAATCCATAGATCCTCTTCTGTGATTTTCATCTGAACAAATAATAGGAAGGAGGACTTTTAAGCCTTGAGGGCTTATTACTTGTTCACTGCACTACTCTTGAAAAAAATTATAACTTAACGCTAGCTAGTAATGATTATCACATAGCATTGTGCCTTTGCTCACAAGTAATCTGGAAATTGTGTTGAGTTTCATGGACACTGCTTCTTTTGTTCTCCCCTCATTTGCGCAATGGTTCAGTGTTATGAAATTACTTCTGTTCATGTTTCAAAATTACTTAAAAACTTATATAGCATCCTTCATTTAGTGTTCATATCTGACTAAAATACAAAGAACACACCTCAACTTTATGTAAAATCCAGTTCTGCCCCTTGCCTATAAACAAAGCAAGTCTGCACTGGGAAATACTGACAGAGGTAATAACAACATGACTTTTGAACCTCGAAACCTAAAGTAATTCAGCACATCTTATCTTTATATAAAAACTGATTCTGGCTTTTATTGCCTATCATGGAAATTATTGCTGTTAATTAGCAGTGCTATATATGTCAGAGAGGCTGTACAACACACCTAGCACTTCCTGGCTTTTTATATATTTGATTTTGAAATGTGGCTGCTGAGCTGCCATTACTGTTTCATATAAAATGTACTTTTCCTGTCCTTCCTATTTTACTTTGTACTTTATAGAATATATTGTGTTTTTGTTGGGGTGGGGGTGTTTGCTACAGAAGTAACTAAAATGGATATATTTCATGGAAAAGGTCACTGGGTACTGGAACAGGCTGCCCAGGGAAGTGGTTGAGTCACCTTCCCTGGAGGAGTTAAAGGGACAGGTGGACAAGGTGCTGAGGGGCATGACTTAGTATTTTATAAGAATGGTTGGACTTAATGATCCAATGGGTCTTTTCCAACCTGGTGATTCTATGACTCTATATTTTCTATCTGATTTTCTTGACTTCTACCCTGATGAAAAGAGGAACATATAGCCTTTCTTGGACCATATGAAGAGAGTAGAGAATCTTCTCTGGTAGTCTCTAATAATCTTTTTCATAACTTACAGAACAAAGAAACCCAGATCCTGGTGTGGTATCAAGTCCCAGCAGAAGCCTTGTGATAGAAATCATATAATCTTTCACAAATGACTGCAAGATTTTTAACAGGAGAGACAGAAAAGAAAAAGAGTTTCAATGAACAGATGAGCAGGTAACAATTAACAACATGTGTAAACTTCAAAGAAATTGTACATCTGTGTTTACAATCAAACTCTTTATATCTGAAGTATCTTAATAACTGTAGAAATAGCTATCGCTTTCGTTGTGCTGAATCTACTTATATAAAATAAATTTTCTTACTTGATTCTGCATATGTATGCAATGTACATACAGGATTCAAAAAGACTAAGGCACAATAAGGCACCATGAAAGTGAAAATAAATGCAAATGTAAAATCAGTGGAAGTACAGTGTTAGCCTTATTAGATGTGCTATTATAATAATGAACTCTTCGGTGCAAAAGAAATGACGTCATGTCAGGTGGGTCTGCAGTACTGAGCAGTGGGTAATACTGAGGTGAGACTGCTAATATTTTAATTCAAATGAGTCACTTGCCCTTGCCAATCTATGTATTTTTTAAAAAACAAGACTGATCTGCCTTATCTCAGGTCAGACTTATTGTTCTGCTAACAGAAGTGCCTGTTTATTGGTTAATAGGTAGAAAATAAGCTAAATGTAGAAGTATAGGCTAAGACTGGGAACAGATATTAGGTCAGCTAAAATGACAAGTATTTATCCTCCTTATGAGCTGGGCTGCTGGAATCAGAGGCCCATGTGCATGCTCCACTAACTGTGATAGGATTGTTCATTGCGACCTCTCCTTAGGTGTAGTACAGCAGCATTCAAAGCAGGATCTCAATCCTTGTTGAAACACAACTTGGAAATAGCTTGTTTGGCTTAATGTAGACACAGAGTTCACAAATAGGCTTCAATAAAGAAATACCTTACAAAGGTGTTATATTAATCCTTTAGAACATGTGCTAGCTGAGAAACTAAACAGATATAATATGATACATCGTGATTCAACTATTTCAATTTTTATACAGATAATCTCCCAGTTGTGATAGGGTAAATGCCAATGAGCATCGTCTTGAACAGAATTTTTTGTATACTTCAGTTATTTATTATCCTGGTTGTGTCATTTATGCTATGGAATTAGCATTAGATTCCTAAGTATATTCACAAGGATTTGCTAGACCATGTTTTCATTTTCAGTTAATGTGCTAAAGATAATTTGAAGCCTTTTCATTTGTCCTTAAAATAGGAAATACCAGAAGAACCACACTGTTTCTCAAGTCATTTACTCTGTATGCAGAAGGAAAAGATGTCATTAAGAAAAGGATGGGACCGTGAAAAAGAACAACAAGAACATGCTATCACAGTATTTGTAATTTGTAAAAAGAAAGATAATTCTAAAAAAATGACAGTCTACCTGAGCAGTTGAAGTTCAAAGAAAGAATGGATGATATTTAAGTGAGAATGAGTGTAGGATTTTTTTTTGTTTGTTTTAAGCATTTCCTAGTGAATGGTTTTTCTCTAACAAGTCACAGCATATCAGATCATGACTAGGAGCAAATCTAAAATGTTGAAGTTACTTATGTGCTGGCAGGAGTTGTTGATGATAGATCTGTTTCTATACAGGTGTCTTAATCCACTTTTTTTAAAAAAAATGCCATATGTGTTGTTGATATTCTGGGAAATGATTGAAAACATGTTTTATAAGCAAAAGCATTTATTTGTAAAACAGCTAGAACTTGATAAATGGCTTTACATCTGCTAGCTTATCTGCTCTAGTACCTATCCACATACATGACTGTTTTATATACTAAGGATTTTTTGAGAATGGCTTAGCTTCAGGAATTCTTCTATTTTTGTTGAATTTGCCTTCAGGGAATTTATTTGGAATTATAAGTGAGATCAAAAAATCAGCTTTCATGCACCAAATTATCAAGTAAACTAATTTCCCTGAAAAATCATTTAGCACCCAAATACAAAAGCATCCATAGGCTACCTCTAAGTATAAGTCATGGTGATGTTGCTGCTTATTCTGTGTAATTAGATCCTGGAAGGCTAGTGCCTTTTTTTAGCCACCATCTCTTTGTAATCACTGCACATTTTTCTTGTTAGAGTTTGAATGGGTTACTTTAAGATAAGATGACTGGACATCTGGAGGTCTAGGTGACATGAGTAAGAGGACAGGACACAATGAAGTAATTGAGGCAAATGCAGATGACTGAGAAATTACTCATAAATGTAATTCTGTTGATCTTTGTGGCTAGCAACACAATGCTGCAGGAATAGGCCACTGCCTTTTTGTTGCAGAGTACAAGAATTATAAGTCTATAAAATCTGTATTGTATGTAGACTTTATGAAAGCTACCCTGCTTATTTGACTGTGGAGAGGTTTGTGCAAGGACAGGGTGAAGTCTGTGTCAATCGTTGAGCGTGTACAGTCAAGTGACACATGCTCAGTTATCTTTTGCCTTTGATTTTTTCTTGTACAGACAAACACATTAATGAATTGCATATAGGAAAACAACATCATCTAATAACTAAGTATAATCAAATATGTGACAACAGCATATATCTGCGTTAAGTCACATTATTGTTCATAGTACCTGATAAAGCAGCGTATCCAACATACTGATGCTGAAAACCCTACCGGCAGCAAAGGGCAGTCGAAACATAAAAGCCAAATTTGATCCCTTCTCCCGCTCTTTCTGTTAAGGAAGCAAAAAATATAACGTATTGTTAGTGATGGGTTTGGAAGAACTATAAGAAAAACATTAAATTAATATTATCTTTAAAGAGTTCAAAAGTGAAAAATCTCTTTACTATGAATATAGTTTGGTTTTACAAATATGTAACATCTTTGTTTAGTATTTAGAGTTTTTCAGGTTGAAATGTTTTGGTAAATGCATATGTTGCTTCAATCATTACATCTCAAATTGCATGGGCATATTCTACCAGATCATTTAAAAAAATGATTGAGGGATTTCAACTGTCCTTAGAGCTAATATCTTGTTATTCCTGCTCCAATTCCCTGATGCTGACAGTGGACTCTCATTCAACTCCAGAAAATTTACTAGGAAGAGGAATATGAAACATATACAGAATCTGATTCAAAAGGGAAGAAATGGTATTCCAGTAAATATAAGGATGTGAGATGAGATCAGACATGGACGGGGGTAGAAACTTCTTGTTCTGATGCTTCTGGGGAAAGAATGAATAAAAACATAACTATAGTTACGCCTTTTTTTTTAATCACACCTCATTTGCAGAGGAATCACACCACAATGTGCTTCCTATTGCTTCAGTTGTCGGGGAACAAAACTACATGTTGGAAATGATTTTGTTATTTGAAGAAGAGAGGAAATATCAAGTTTACAGTTCAGAGAATTAATGAAGAATAAGAGTTATTCTCAAAGTACAGAAGTGTTACGCATCTTGGAATTGAGACATTTACATCCACACATCTACGCAGTAGTGCACGCTGGGAACCGACTGACTGGCAAGCAGTTTCATTGAAAAAACCTTAAGAGTCCTGGTGGACACCAAGCTGAACATGGATCAGCTACGTGCTTGTGGTGAAGAAGGCTAGTGGTGTCCTAGGCTGCATTAGGAGGATTATGCTAGCAGACCAAGGAAGGTGATACTTCCCTTCTATTCAGCACTAGTAAAGCCACACTTAGAGTACTGCATCAGTTCTAGGTTCCTCAGTACAAGGAGAGATGGAGCTACTAGAGGTACTCCAGAAAAGCATCACTAAGATGATCAAGGCACTGGAATGCCTCTCCTAGGAGGAAAGGTTGGAATTGTTTAGCCCAGAGAATGGTAGACTCCGGAAGAAGTGTATAAATACCTGAAGGGAGGATGTAGAGAAGAGAAAGTCAGGCTCTTCAGTGGTGCCCAGGGGACAGAGGCATCAATCAGGTACCAGCTGAAACACAGTTGGTTCCTTCTGAACACCAGAAAACATTTCTACTGTAAGAGTGACTAAGCATTGGCATAGGTTGCCCAGGGAGATTATGGAGTCTCCCTCTCTCTGAAGAAAATCACAAACCCTCCAGACACCATCCTGAGCAACTGGCTCTAGCTGACCCTGGTTGACAGTCTGAGCAAGATGACCTCCAGACGTTCCTACCAACCCTAACCATGCTCTGATTCGGTGATATGCAAATGAACAGTCTGCTTTAAGTTATGGGTTTACTGAACAGCAGGATTCTAATCCCTGTTTGTCATTGATGGATAGTCTGGTTGCACCTGTTAATTTCTGTGGCTGCATATGAGTAGAGCTGAAAAAAATGTCAATCCTTTTAGATTCATGCCATAAAATATACTATAGACTGAGAAGTGACTGTCCTCCTATCATGTGACTCTGATATTATATTTATCCTTCCATCTGCTTAGAAAAATTTGCAGCACATTCTGTTTCTGTATCAAGACAGGTGGGATAAACCAAGAGGTATTTGGGGAACAATTTGTCTCCTATCCAAAATTCACATGCTAAACATAAGGATATTCCTGTTTGTTTTATTTTAAAATGGAACCTCTGAAATCTATTCTCCCCCTTTATTTTAAACTTACATTTTTTTCCTTCCATGTCTTATTACAGATTTGTTTATTTCTTATTCCTGCTTAAAAGAGATTTGTGAGAAATACAGTTTTTACTCAGGCATTTTGAATTGAATACTGTTTTATTACTTGCAAACATATTTGCTTCCCAGAGAATACTGCAGGTGTAGAAGCCAGAAATATGCTAGAATATCACAGCAGTTTTACTTCACAATAATTGTGATGCCCAGAAGCTCCTTCCCTGACACTTGGATATAAAAAGGAAGGGGACACAACTACTTAAAGACCTTAAGATAATTTCTAGGAACATATGATGTATGAGTGTGTCCCTTAGACCTTCAAATATATAGATAGCTTTTTAAGTCGCAGCTATTAATAAATTGAGATCTTTACTTCATCCTCAGTCTTCCTATGTTTGTGGCTTTCTTCAGGTCATGAAGTTCAGAATTTTTACTACTTCCTTTCTAAGTAATAACAGGTATATATTTGATTTGAGAAGTTCCTAGCATGTTTCCTCCAATATAGGTAATTTAATTTGAAGTTCATTAATTATTTCCTTTTGGGTTTTATTTCTGCACAGCAGGTTAAGTACATAAGCTTTTCAGTTTATTTCCCCCTTTTCTACCTCCATTTAGATCTATGTCATTAGTAATCTAGGTATGGAAGCCTCTTTACAATCCCTTTCTTGGCATAAGGGATTTTGGATCTATAACGCTTTATCTCTAGAACAATTTACAATGTTTTGGATGGTGTGTTTTCAATTGTTTCTCTTCTCCCCTTTTTTGGCAACAACAGACTCATTTTCTGTTGCTGATAGGTAACAATTTTCTAAAAAACTGTCAGTTCAACAGTTAAATGTGTATGATAATGAATTATATTGTTTTGGAATTGTAGCTATGTAAATCATACAAGATCCACCTAAAGTAAAACATCATTTAAGAGGTACCAATCTATATTTTTTATAAGCTATATATAATTACTACATGTTGTTACTTAATGTTACTTCAAATCTAGTTAAACAGACAGAACGCCCTATCCTCAACTAAAGGTGAAAAAACCAGCCTGGCTTTGTGTACATCACTGCAAATATCCTAGGCCATCATGGGTAGCTTCCTGCTCACCTAATGCATATGTGCTTATCCCTATGGAAGATACAAAATCACAGTTCTGCTTTGATTAAAATATATAGGAGTATGTACATATTTTAAAATGACCACTTAAGTGTTTAAATTTGTTGTCCTTCAGTTAACACCTGCAATATTTATTTAAGAAATAAATAAATAAAAATAGAAAACTAAAATGTGAATCTTATCACAGGCATTTTAAACCCTTTATGTTAAGAAAGAGGTAGTGGTAGCCTCTATTTTTTTTCTTATCTAAGACAAATAGAGAACATAATTTTTAAGTTTAGATAAGTTGTTTCACCTTTTCTCTGTTGTATAAGGGCCACTGCTTTTTCCTATGTCATTGCAGAATTTGGCATTCAGATTTATTTATCTCTAAAATGAGTAAAGTTGCAGCTGCAATAGCAGATAGGCTTCTGATTTGTGTATCTTTCTTCTGCAGCCCATTAGGTTGAAAAGCCCATTTTGTATGTATGTCTCAGTACTACCTGAAGGCAATTTGCCTGACTTCTTTAGTCTTTCTGAAAATGAGGTGCTTAATGCAGAAATAACAATCAACTCTACGTTTGACTGCATTAGATAATTTTTACTTGAATTTTTAATTGCTTTTCATTTTACATGAGGGAGTTCTAAAACATCAAATGAACCACAGCACCACCTGTGAAGTACTCCCTGCAAATGTTCAGATGAAATGAGTGGGAAATAGCAACAGCAGGCAACTTCAAGAGCTATGAAGAAAATGTTCTTTCTTTAAGATAATTTATCTAGCTTTATTTCAGCATAGCATAATTTAGATAAGAAGTTAATTAACTGTTCAGTTTCCAACATATACTTGCAACTTTAGATCTGCACCATTAATTAAAAAAGATAAGGAAGGAGTTATAATATTTCTAATGATTTCCAGAACCTTTGCTGGAAAAATGAAGGAGCCTATGTAAAGTATGAAAGAAAACCAAGATAAAAATTCTAGTTTCTCAGCACTGACGTAGAGAGGCTACAACCCACAGAGTAATCCAGTATAAACTGTAGACACCATATGATGTGAAAGCTATTACTATTCTTATCACTCTTCTTATCACTATACTGCACAGATTAAGGGAATATGATTTGAAAAAATCATGCCATTGGTCTAAGTACATCAAGGAAATAAGTTAGGTTGGAACATAATCTTGAAGGCACCATCCAACTGTTGGTGCTCATTACCCTGAAAAAAACTGGCAATGCAAGATTTCAGTCAGTTCCATCTTATTCTTCCTGAAGTTGCCATTGAGGGAGGCAGAGTTAAAATGGAGGAGCCATAGATGCAACAGATTGTGGGAGTGTCATAATCCACATGAAGATGTGCCTCCTGCTGCAAACTGCTCCTCTCTTTGTGTAACAATTTTTGTCTAGTTTCCTCACAGTTCTCCACTTCATGTTCTTATCAGATTACCACCTAAACAAGATTAAGCCTTCATTCTATTTCAGGCAGAAGCCAACAAATCACAAAAGATTATCTAGACATTTATAACTTGTGATCAATATGTAAGTATGATAGTCAATTAAGTAAAAGATTGACTGTACTTATACAAAAATTACCTATTCTAATATTTATGCTATCTGGCTTAGATAGTCTGTATTTTTGCAGAAGGCTATTTCTGTGTAAGGAACTGGGAGCTGGACTGTGAAGATAAGTTTGTATGAAAAGTTTTCTTTCCATTAAATATATACTAAAATTAACTATGTGAATATTGTAGAGTAAATAGTGAAATATATGGAATTCAGTGAACTATCTGAAATCCCCAAAATCTAGGAAATTCACTGTACAGCTAGGAAATTGAAATTATATGCTGATAGTGTACAATGATAATGATTTTAGCATTAATTCAAATTTGCTAAGATATGTAAGATATCTGAGTTTAAGAGGTTGGGAGGCTACATGAAAGGACCTAACAATAATATCTAGAATAATGGAAAGGGGAAAAAAACATGACTGAAGTGAAAGATCTCTGTCCTTGAAAACCGGTACAGTAATATTATTTTTATTACTCTCATAAACTCAATAAATGGCCTGAAAGACCACGTAAGTGGTACTGTAAGTTTTGTGGACTGCAGAGGTAGGCAGGTCAGATCATCAACAAATATCAGTAAAAAATAGGACTGGCCTTGAATTTATGAAGTTAAACACACGCACAGTGTTACTTCACATACTCCACTTCATGTTTTAGCAATAGGATTTTGGACAAGCAAATTAAATTAAAACTTCTCTCCATGCAGCCTCCCTGTTCCACAGCTTGAAGATGCCAACACATGCACTAGAACAGAAAGGTTTTATCAAGCATTTAAGTAGTGTTAGTATTATCATCACTAGCACTGCCCTTCAACAGAGAATGATTGCTGTTTTCGAACAGTCACAGTAACACAAATATACAGATTCATGGAAATGTACACACAATATGCAATTATAGTGCCTTTCAAGCAAACTGGAATAAAAAATGCTTTATAATAAAAGCTGTATATGTTGTGTTTAGCCAACTGAAATATTCTCCGCATCAATTGGATGTGGCAGCCTCTTAGAAAACCATACTGGCTCTAAATATTCAGTTATCCAAACATATTCAGTTTTCTTTGAGCAAATTCTGTGTACACCTCTGTCTAGAAGACAAGTGGATTATTATTATAATCTAATGTGATGGAACTCAAATCAAACTTATTTTTAAATGTAGGTAGAATTTGGAAAGACAAATAATCTTTTACATTAGTTCTGCAACCATAAAATGATTTCTCTATTCCCATTTGTTTTGAAAGCATTGTTACAAAATGAGGAACAAATGCTAGAATTATAGCATTTAAATTTGGGGCAGAGGGAGGCAAATCTCCTTACCTTTTCTAATTTGGATAGAGCAAGAGAATAACAGTCTTTGGCTCTGAACTGCATGAATCTCATATTGGCTGGGTGAGTTAGTTCTGTGATAATACTTAGGCTTGAGAACAACCTGTAATTTAAAAGAACATAACAGTTATACCTCTGATTATAACAATTCACAAATGTGAGACTCTACGTATAGCTTGTGCTTATGTCCATGTTTTTAGTGAAGTGCCTGAAACCTGTGGTAAAATCTCAGAGGTAACTACAAAATGTTTTCCATTGAATTCACAAACAAGCAAATGTACATACAATGATCCTGTCTATAAAACATTTTAATGTTTAGAAATGAACCACTTCATTTCATTCCAAGAGTTTTTATTTAATAATGCCTGAAAATACAAAAATCTCTAGGAAGCAACAAAGAAAAGCACAGCTATATAACCTGCATTTAATGTCTGGTTGCATGTAAACTAGCATTTTATTAGAACTGGCTTACGAACTCTTTCCTTTTGGGAGTGTGGGTGGTGGTTCAGAGTTCTATTTGTATGTTCAGTGTCCACAGACTTATCAACAGAGGTGAAAACTAATACTTCTTGGGTGTTGCTGAGAAAATATATGTTTGAGTATACCTATGTTCTTGCTTTGAAATATTTACATGCACAAAAATTTTACATACACAAAATATGTATAAGTTAGCACTAATTTAGGCTTTCCATAACAAAAAAAAACAGTGAAAAAAATTTAACTCTGATCTGGCTGACTTACACGGATTTTCATGAAGCAGACTAAAGAAATTTGTGGTTTATGCAAATACTAAACAATTTGGAATATAACTGGGGTTATTATTTGAAATATAGAATAGAATCATAGAATCACCAGGTTGGAAAAGACCTATTGGATCACTGAGTCCATTCTTATCAATCACCTCCCTGGGCAGCCTGTTCCAATGCCCAAGAACCCATTCTGTGGAAAATTTTTTCCTTATGTCGAGCCTGAACCTCCCCTGACAGAGTTTGAGGCCATTCCCTCTTGTCACTTGGGAGAAGAGGCCAGCACCCACCTCTCCATAACTTCCTTTCAGGTAGCTGTAGAGAGCAATAAGATCTCCCCTCAACCTCCTCTTTTCAAGGTTAAACAACCCCAGCTCTCTCAGCCACTCCTCATAAGGCCTGTTCTCCAGCCCCTTTACCGGTTTCATTGCTCTTCTCTGGACTCACTCCAGAACCTCAACATCCTTCTTGTGCTGAGGGGCCCAGAACTGAACACAGGATTCAAGGTGCGGTCTGACCAGTGCCGAGTACAGAGGGAGAATCACCTCCCTAGACCTGCTGGTCACACCATTTCTGATCCAAGCCAAGATGCCATTGGCCTTCTTGGCCACCTGGGCACACTGCTGGCTCATGTTCAGTTGGTTGTCAACCAACAACCCCAGGTCACTCTCCTCCAGGCAGCTTTCTAGCACAGGGTTGTTGTGCCCCAAGTGCAGAACCCAGAATTTGGCTTTGTTAAACCTCATGCCATTGGTCTCAGGCCAGTGGTCTAGCCTGTTCAGATCAATATTTCCAATACAGATTAGTGTCAGAAAAGATGTTCTGTTGATCCTGAAAGTACTTACCTACACATGGCAACGGATAATTGTAGTACTAATTACATTATAAATGTGGCTTCTGTTTCATTCAGATAAAAATTAAAGGGCTTTTGTCTGAAAGTTGAATTTAGTAATTTAGCTTCAATGGCATCCAATATGTCTTTTTGCAAGTCTTTATTTTTTTCCCCTAGTTTTTGTAGGGAGGAACTGCACTGAAATGACAGTTCAAGCAGAGGCTAAATGTGGGGAAACATATATCAAAACTATCTGCTGCTTTGTGTTAATACCATATTATTGCACTATGGTGTCCTTAGTCTATTGATGCCAAAACATAGACTGGTAATGATTACACTATCCCAAACAGGTACCAAACATATAATGACATGATGGTAGAAATGCTACCCATTCTTATGCTAGCATGTCCCTGTGAATAAACAGATATTGAATGTAATCACACAGAAAAAAATGGACTTGGCAAATTGTGTGAGTATATTAATCACTTAACAATGACCTGTGTCATTGTGGGCACTTGTGCACTGTCACTCAAAAGGCACTGAGTTTGCTCAAGAATTTCTGTACCTTTTTAGCTCTTACACTCAGACTTTGATACAAACTCTGGGTTGTGTAGTATTGTTACAAAAAGTCTACTTATGTCCTAAGCGCTTAGTGCATGGAGTCTACATACATTATTAAACATATGACAACCACACCCCAGAGATGCCACTGTGGTCACTTGTATACCGTATGTTATAAAAACCTACAAAGTGATCATGAAAACTAAAACAATTGTGGATAATATCAGACTTGTAGGTATAAACTTGTACTTATTAAGTAGCTTAACAAATCTTTTATGTTATGAGGAAGGAGAACAAATTTCCTCTGCATTACTTATGTGTCGTGGAGCATAGAATTATTTACGCTTCTGCTGGTTGGAAAATTTCTTACCTTGCAGCATTAAAGGATAGACATTCATACCTCAAAATTAACAACTTAACACTGAGGCCTAAGGATAGAAGAAAATTAGAAGCTGGTCTACTCATAAAATACATACAAGTTACAGAAAAAATGCAGGTTACTAGGTTTCTGTTAAAGATGGGTTTAGTTTATCCCCAAGGTATTCATACTGGTTTATATTAAGGAATCAGTTTCAAACCTGATACCGGTAAAATGCAGATTTTACTAAAAGCGCAGATTTTACTTAAAAGCGCCTTTTAGCAGAACTAAAGTTACTCTCCAGAGAGTTAGGGCCAGTTTGCCCCTTGCCCTGAGTATAAGGCGCTCTGCCCAAAAGCTTTCAGCACTGGTGCAGGCTGTCTGTGCAAAGACCGCTGACTGCCAGATACCAGCCAAACTATTGACTTATTGAGTGGACTGCTACCAACAGGTTTCCTGCAGTATTTGAAACATAGTCATCAAGATGTTAGCTAACAAAGGTTTTGAAACAGGGTCTCCCAAACGCCAACATTTAAACCCACAAGAAGCAAAAGTAAATGCAAACACTCCTTCTTGTACAGAATTGCTTCCTGAAGAAATTCACTGTTTTTCTGAGGTGGATTCATAACTGTCAGGAGGGAATCAATAGTTGCCTTCATATGTTATGTTAAAAAGTGAAAAGTATCTCTAGGATATAAGGTATATAAGAACTGGCAACCTAGACCCAACATTCTTACATCACCTTTCAGGCCTGCCCTCAACTCTAGTGAGATCAGCTGCTCTGAGACAACCAAATAATTCAGGCTGTATCTTCTGAATGCTTTCACTGGATTAGACTTGAGTGCTATCTTCTTCATTGTTGTGATATCTTTAGGAACAGCAAAACTCCGGTGGCTTAAAATTCTTCTTTAACACCAGTCTGTGTTAAGTGTTGTGGTTCTCCACCATGTCCAATCTCTTCTTCATTAGCTTCTGATACTATTAGTTCATATTAAGTAATGAAAAGCCTTTCAATGTATTTTTAAAGTTAATTTACAAAGCAACTTACTTTGGTGCAATGAATGTAGTTTATTCTGTAGAATAGGTAAATGCCACTATCTTAGGTCTATTCTCAAAGCTTACTTTTTCCTACAAGTTCTATATAATATAAAAATATAGTGAAATTATTTTACATGTTGTAGGGAGAAAAAAATGGAAAAAAATATACAATACCTTACTTGCAAAAGTTTATAAAGAATTACTAAGGCTTAAATCAAAATATTTATGCTGAATTTTTTTTCTTTCATGGTTGTAAAAAGTACCATGCATATTAAACCAGATACATACTTCATACATGACTTAAAGCTGCCACCTAGTTGTATGCATTGCGCAAGACAACTGAATGATTATATAGTAATTTCTAGTTGGATACCCACGATACTGCTATGATGTTATATCTTTGTTCAACTCATTTTTCTCTTTTATATTTGAGGGTAAAATGTATTTCTGAAAAAGTGATGTACATCAAAACCTCAGTGAGATACCCTGACACAAGATGCTTAAGAGTAGATTCAAGTGATGCACAGGTTAAGTTCAATTGTAGTTTCTAAATTAAATTTAGGTGTGACTATGAAACACACACACTTGTACCAACATTGGGTACAAATTCAAATACTCGGAGACAGAACTAAAGCATCCTGTGCAACTAGATTTTGCTTCTTTTGAGCACATGCAGAAATACAAACAGCATTTAGCCACATTCTCACACACAATTTCATTGAAAATGAAAATATCTCCATTGAAATACTTGTGTTTTAATGGGTCAGTTCTCTAAAAACACTGCCAGATTGAAGACTTTTACTATGCACCTCCCTCCAGTCTTAGGTGGAAGGTTCAGCACAGAAAGAGGCAGCAATATAGAATCACACTGAATGCCATAGGGAAGCATTTAATTTTGTGCAGGTCTTATTAGAATGAACAACAGGAAGTTCTAGACTGAAGTTCCAAGTCAGAGAAGCATTCCATACTTGACAGTGTAATATGTTTGGTATAGCGTGGAAGGGGTTTTTGTTTTGTTGTAGTGGTTTATTTTATTTTGGTTTTAGCAAATCAGAATTTTTTTCACATTTTAAAGCGAGATGAATCTTCCAGTGATTGTTGAATCAAGACATTTAACACAAAGTGAGGCTTTAATCAGAAGAGGTTTTAAAAATGAATAGGAAGTCTCAATGTGTTTACCTCTTCATCACAGCTCTACCTTCTCAACCTCTTTATTAGACTGATTATGTCTTCACCGTGTATTCAGTTATTTTTCCATGACTCTTGGTATGTCAGTGTCATACATAATGTTTCAAACATGTGCCTAAAAGCACAATTTTTGTTTAAAACTAATTATTCAAAATGTGAACACTTACTGATGAGTTGATAGTGATGCATTGCCTACACTTTAGCATTATAAGGACCTGCTTTTCAAACTGGCTTTAGCATTTCTGTGAAAGACTGCTGCTCTGAGGAAAAAAAATCTTTTCTCAGCTATCTTTGATCCTAAGTTTTAAAGAGTAGCTTTCTTTTCTTTCCTGCTAAATCTGTGAGTTGGCTTTTAAAATGATCATCTTGTTTTGGGGTGCATAGATTTTCATTTGAGATTTCGGTATATGACTAAGCAGGTGGGAAAAAGTTTGCCCACATAAGACACAAATTCATATAAGGGAAAACTGTAATAGAAGAAAGGAAAAAAAAATCTTGTTGGAGTACAAAAGGCATTATTTCAGAGTTAATGAGGATGTATAGATAGATTGCAAAAATGCCTTACCTAAAGAGTGTTTGAACATTTACAATAGTCTTAGCATCTGCCATGTAGTCTTCCTCGGCACTCATTGTACTTTCTTTGTCCACCACCACCATATTAGCTGCAAAGGTGACCCCACATCTTAATAAGTCATCTAGGCTTTTGTGAAGAGAAAGAGGGAGAAAGAAACAAGCAACTTAAATATAGAACATTTAAGATTAGGGATGGTTGGAATATGCAGATTGTAGGCTGAGTTGCTGGTTCCCTTCATCTCCACATATATATCAAAAATTCCAATATAATCTATATCGAGTATATAATCTCAATTAATTGATAGAATAGAATATGGATAATTATTTTCCATGAAGTTACACAATAAAAGGTTGTTACAGTCCCTCTCCTTTTGCTAAAAGGATGAATTTATTTCAGCTTTTAAAAGTAAGTCCTTGAGCACTATTTCTTTACAGGCTGCAACAACTTGCTCATTGCAGTTATTTTTGGCAGCGAACCGACTCAAATGAAGCCTTCAGGTTGCTCTTTACCACAATTATGCTTCGGTATCAACATGCCAATAACTGTTCTACCAGGACATCTAACACATTCTTCTTTTAGGTTAATCTATGTGTTAGAGAGTTCTCATGATGCTTTTAGGAGCATCTGTACATCAGTAAAAATTTGCACACTGCTATTTCCTCTGAAGCCTGACCATGGAAAACACTCAGAGACATCTGAGTTACAGTTCACATAATGCCTTATAGCTTTGTTTCTAAAATTAAGCATGTTTCAGTTACTTTAACAATAATGTTTTCCATAGAAACCAAGTACTTTTTTTAGAAGTTTACAAAGGACTTTTCTGTAATGATAAATCTAGCAATTTTTGAGTGAAAATAAGAAGCAATGGTGAATTTAATGGTTTCCATGGAATACTGGAAAACTGAATTTTTGCATCGTTCTTTTTACTTCCAAAGTCAAAAACTGTTTTGTCATTGTAATTGATTCTTTCTTGGCAATCTATAATATTAATTAACTCTTAATTGTTCTGAAAGTTCTTTCCAGTACGGATCATCTTTGGTTCCTAAGTTTATGTGAGCTATTATAAATGTGTTTTGAAATTTTGGGTAAAGAAAACTATAAAAAATTGTGGTATGTGTTTTACATTTTATATATATTCTTCAAAAACCAACACCAAATTATAATTG
The DNA here is from genome assembly GCA_033558105.1 of Coccyzus lansbergi. Classification (NCBI taxonomy): domain Eukaryota; kingdom Metazoa; phylum Chordata; class Aves; order Cuculiformes; family Coccyzidae; genus Coccyzus; species Coccyzus lansbergi. The sequence goes on from JAUMJK010000116.1 coordinate 1,340,028, forward strand.
TGTTTTGAAACTGTGCAATATCACAAATGGTTGACTAGTACAAAAGAAAGGTTGTATTTTGCATGATCAGTACTAACAACTTCAGTGCACAAGCAGAACTCCAAAAGTTCTTTGAGTAATCTGTATTCTTATTTTAGCAATTTCAGCTAATTTGTGGAGAATTTAAAAAATAACTATTATAATACATTTCTCTGGTAACTCTAGGTATATCTTTCTTAATACAGAATATATTTCTCCAAACTGTGAAACATCTCAAATCATTTATCCCTCAAGACTGTAGAACAGATAGTTACTACTTGATGACATATTTTGATGAAGTTCATGCTACCTATATGTTTTGTTAACATTGTTTTTCTGTGGGTCATTCCCTTCTCTACAAAACTGAATGGTAAACAGGTGTAGATCCTTTTGGTGGTTTCCTCTCTAAGATGATGATATTTGACACTGTGTGACCAAATGACAAATACGTTAAATAGTCAAAGGTAGTACATAACACTTTGCGAATGTATTCTACACCCACTATATAAGAAAGGAATCTTTGTGTATTTTACATTGTAGTTCTTAGCTAAAGATAATTGATTTCTATTAATTGTATACGATTTAAAAACATTTTTAGGAAAACACAGGGAATAACTATGGACTATGTATTTTTAAAATATTGATGAAAACAATTGTCAAAAAACCTCCTACAAAATATAATTAAATATTGCACTAGGGATTAAAGTGATAGTATTGTCAGAAAAGATGCAGAAATTCATGCTAGTATTACTATAAACCGTAGAATTCTGTATAATTCTTCATTTTTTTCATGCACTCACTTCTAAAAGAAAAACACCTTTAGGGAGGGATTTGGGTTTGATATAATTTCTGCAAGTTTAACTGAAGTTTAATTTTCCATGTTAATAAAACACGTTAATATCTTTGGATTATTAATTACTTTGGACATTTTGAGTCAATTCAATTTATTCTGCTAGTATGAATTCTATTTATAATTGCTGAGGAATTGACAGTTAAGAATGTAGCAGGTATTAACAACCTGAGATGCTATTTTAGTTTAGAGGAAAAAATGCAGAAAGTGAAAAACATTTCTGTAGATTCTTTGCAAATCTCACAATGACTAAGCTATCACCACGGAAAATCTACAACTCTATCACTATTAGTAGTAGTTATAAAGCCCTTCTTACAACAGGTCGAGATGGAGAAATGTTAAATCTCCAGAATTCTCACTGAAAAATTGTATTCTGTTAATTCAGAGTAGGAAATAAGTTTTGGGTTTTTTTTATTTCTACCTGGGGAATGAATATTATGGGATCGTAATACCTAAATCGGTATTAGCTATGTAGTGAAGCAAAACATTTCTTCTCTAAATTTTCTCTCTACATGGAAGAGTTTATTAAAATGTTAATGAGCCCTTGCTCTTCTCTTTTTTTTTTCTGCCTGATTTTTATATTAAATCTATGTTGCTAAACCTAGATATGCAAATTATACTAGCAGAGGTGAAGACAGAAATAGAGGAGTAGGTGGCATCTTAAGTTGCAGAAGACAGAGTCTTGGACATGTTCAAGAATTCCTACATTCTATAGCTATCTTTACAAAGCCCTAATCAGTAAAACAATACTATAATCAGGTCTGTAATATGGCAATTTGTAGAAATACTTACAAATACCTAAATAAGTGTTAATCTTGTTTTTGAAGATATTAACCTATGTTACCTGTCATACTCTTCACTAATGACATCCTTCATAAGTCAGAAATTTGAAATCCCAAATTATATATCACACAGACACAAACCAAGCATGCAAAAAGATCATCTTCATATACAACACACACTTAAACATGCAATGACAACACACATAACAAACGACTGAGCACTACAATGTTGAGTTTTCTAACAATGATTTCACCTACTTGTCGATAGAGCCCACCATGTAGTAAACCATTGGAAACCAACAGATTGCATCCAGAAAATGCATATCTGGCCTAAGCAGCAGATGGGATTACAAAATGAAACACAATATCACAAAAGCAGCATCTCTTCTAAAATACTTCAATAAACTGGTAGGGTTTTTTTTTAAAAAAAAAACAACTTATTTTAAATGTTGACAGTATAATAACTCTTTAAACAGGAAATAGATTTGCAGAAAGCTATGAATCAACAATTTGCTGTGATCATAAAGAATGATCAGAATTAACATGCTTATATTTATAAATGCGCCTCTTAAATCAGAAATGTTATGGCACAGTATAAATCCAAACAGAAGAATGAATGACTGATGTCAGATACAGTTATACTCCAATGCATGACTTAGGAGTAATTAAAATAAGTAGTGAGAACTTTTAGTTAAAATGTTGAGTGGAAACCAAATCATCAGTTGGGTTTGGTCCCAACATCTCCATTCATTTCAATGAGACAATCCTAGATGAAACCGTATTTTTAAAATGGAATATGAAAACTAAGATACCATTTTTTATTACATTGCTTCTTTAATCATAAAAGTTATCGTATTTCTTCTTACATATAAAGAAAATTCAGAAATCTTAAAACAGATGTGATGTGTAGATATCACAATAAACTTACTGTTATAAATTACCTTCATAAATAGAGAATACAGGAATATAACAACAAAAGCTAGATGTGTTCATCAAAGGCAGTTGAATTTTTAGTCCAATTAAGTAAATTGCAACACTCAAATTAAATTGGATGGCAGTCTGAATTCTACCTCATGCATATATGAAAAGCATACTGGCTTTTCAGGTAGCTTCTGTAGTCCCATGAATGCTGGCCTTGTAGTCAGTGCAAATGTTGTTAAGGGAGATACAACACTAAGGGCATTAATAAGCAATCATAATTTTCACTTTATGTTAATAAAAAGTGGATTTAACCATAAAATGTTGCAACAGCATTAAAGTGTGTAAACTCAGGCACTATGCTAGAAAAACAAACAAGCACTAGAGGGCACTGTATGCTCATATTTTTAATATTAAGAAAGTCCTTTAGCTTCATTTAGGCTTTTACCAATTTATATAATACATTTTATGCCATAATATGTACATTTAAAAGCTTCTGTTTTGCAGACACAGGTATATACAGCTTTACTGAAGAGTTATCTGAGGCAAAAGTGGGACATTTCACAGCAGGGTTTTGTATAATAAAACACTGAAACTAGAACACATACATGCAAAGGCAAGTGTCAGCTTGGAATCAGAACCTCTAAGACATTTCGGCTGCTCTCATTTCTTTGATTCACAGCTTGATCAAATTTTCTGTATTATCATTATTGTATCTTCCAGATTGTGATTTGAAGACAAAACCAAATCACAATACCAAATCCACAATACCAAAATGTTGGAAAAAAAAAAACAAAAACCCACCACCAAAATTCATTCATTGTCAGATTATAAATAAAACAGTCTTACCAGTGAAGAATTTGTCTTAAGCTGTAGACAGTTAATGCAAGAAAGGCTAAGAATTTCAGCCATATCTAGACAGATATGGTAGTACCAACATTTTGGCACGTTTTAATTTTCTTCCCTGAATTTATATAATCATAGGCAAAGTGATTGGGTGGGTGGGTGGGTGTCCTACTGTCTTAAAAAACTGTTAATCTGCAGGTCTAAAATTATTAAAAATACACTTAACTGGTCCAGGCCACTAAGTGCCCTGTGTTAAGTAGGTTAGTGTTTTCTGATGTGCTGTCATGTACCTGTGACACTGTTACTCTGCTTGATTTTTACAGTGTTTATGAGGTCACATAAATTTAGCAGTAACACATTATTTAGTCTTTTTTTTGAAAGAAATACTTAGCTGAAATATTGGTCATGAATAATAAGGACATTTACATTCACTGTGGCTATTTATATATTTATATATATTGTCAATTTTGTCTAAGACAGTGAACTTTCTGTCCCTAACTTTTCTCAAACATAAATGTGCCATAATGTTTTTGATTTTAAGTTGGCCATGTGAGGAGTGATCATCTACTGAAGTAATGGTAAAATGAGTTTAAAAAGTTTCAGGGGAAAAAAAGATCTACTTACGGGTTATCCAGGAGCAATACAATGGGATTTAGTTCTTTCTTTGGTCGGTAATAAGCTCGGAGTGGAACAATAAAGTTATATAAGCCATTTCCAGCAGTTTCTGCTGCAACTATAATCAATTTATTTTTGAATCCGTAAGCTTTAGCATCTTCATAGTAGTTATGTTGGCATCCCTGAAATTAAAATATGAAACAGGCTCAATGGATATGAATAAAGAGAAATTAAAGGGTTTTACCACTAGAAGTAGAAAATTGTAACAGATAAACTGACATAGACCTGATTAGACATAAACACATGGTGATGAAAAAGATGAGAAAGCATATCATAGCTTAGTAAATGCTGAACAAACCTCATCTCTATGTAGAAACCAGAATTTATTTTGCTCAGAAGCTAGGTGCAAGTAAGAACGCAATTTAATCCATTAAGAGAAATTCCCTTTACCTTATCTAGTCTTAGACAGCAGAAGGGTACTTTTTCATGCAGAAGATGACAAAATGTGGGAGAGCTTCCAATATATGGAGAGTAAGGAGGATAACCTTTGGCATACCTAGAGAACAGAACAAACAGTTTTCAGTATAGCAAATTCCTGAAACAGTGGGCTATACAACTGCTTTATGGGTCGTTTATACCTATGTTTAAGTTTTTCATTTTTCTCCAGACTAGCAGAGACTGGGACATGACACTAACTACATTTAATAAGGATGAAAGGAGTATGTTTTGTGGCTTCATCCAATTTGACACACCTTAATGAAGGCTATTATGCTTTTGTGGACCAAAAGGATTTTTCTTAAGGTTTCTTTTAGTATACACATCTTTTTGGCTGATGTACCATAGTGTGCTACCCTAGTGATTTGAGCACGCATACTGGAAACTTCTGAGGAAAAAAAGGAAAAATAGAAATAATTCTGGTACTTCTGCTCCTCCTTCTCTATTTTTCTTCCAAACATATACAAGAATAAGTGAGGTAATTATCTTCTTGCTTTAATAATATACTTTCAACGTGGTTGGAAAAAAATTTTAAAGGCACATCCTCTTGCTGATGAAATGAAATATCTAATTGGCTTTAGGTTTTAATAAGAGGCCTTTTAAATCCTGCTGTTTTGATCTGCAGATTTAAGATTACTTGTTCTATGTTGGATTTTTTCACTGGAGCTCTATCATCTTTCCTGGGGCTTCTCATGCTTGCCACTGTTAGCGACGGGAAACTGCTAGGCAAGCCACTGGCTTAATTGTGTATTTTAGTTTTAACATCCTTGTCAGTAATCTCAATAAACATAATTGTTTGTCTGCATTGCAGTTGTATGATTGAATCTTCTGGTTTCATCTGAGTAATGCACTGTTACTTTCAGTAACATGCTAACAAGTACTTAAATTAGATGTGATAATTTTGTCTCATATTGCTTTTTTTGTCATTCCTTCATTCCAAGGTCAGACACATAGCCCTAGTGTTCATCATGCTTGTTGAATGATCTAATTATCTCTGCATTCTCAGGACAGAAATACATATTTGTTTACAAATTAGTTCAGTCTTGTCTTTATAACTGTAGAATGTAAGAAAAATGATCACAAAAACGTTATAAAAAATTTACAATACACAACTAGATATTCATAACTGAGTATAGAATATCTCCAACAAATGGAGGAGTTAATCAATTTGGTTTGTTTTTCATATTTTTTATTCCAAAGTAGGTGTAATAGTATTCTGGTAATAGGCAACATCATTTCATAAAAGGGAATAATTCCATAATTGGCCTTTCTGGGTCTTGTTTGCTGCAACTGCTTGGATTGATGTGCATGTCAAAAAATTATCCATGCCATTTACATAATATTAGCTTTTCAAATTATGTGGTTTATTTGATATTTAAAATACATACTCTAAGCCTGCAGAGACTTCATCGTCTGATGGGGTAGTTTCGTCTTCTGACTGGTCACTTAGCAGGTCACACGTCTGAAGTGAGGACGAGTCTGCAACCTCCAAAACAGGTGCTATACTGGGTCGTCTGCCCTCTTTACCTCCCTCAGAAGGAAGAGCTAGTGTAGGTGCACTGGACATTCGGCATCCCGTGTCTTGTAAATCAATAGCCACTGTCCCTAAAGTAGAGTTTAAAGTATTTTCTCAGTGTGGTTGTCATTTGAATAATATTCCCACATGTAGTGAGGATTATGTGACTATATGGTCAAAGAGTGAAAGGAATGCTATATTGACTGTATTTACTATATTAAAGTATAACAAATATTTAAACTATATCTGAGGAAATCTTCTCCTGTAACGTAACACTTTTTCTAACCATTAACATATGTCTTCCTGTTAATTTACTTTTTGAAATCATATCTTATATAAAGAAAACATATTTTTATGCATCAACAAACTGTAGGTTTTTATTGAGCAAAAGCATTATTATAATTAAAGAAGCTTATGAAAAGTTATCACGATTACCTTCCCTGGAGGTGTTTAAGGCAGGGGTGGACGAGGCACTGAGGGGCATGGTTTAGTGTTTGATAGGAATGGTTGGACTCGATGATCCAGTGGGTCTCTTCCAACTTGGTGATTCTATGATTCTATGATTTTCCCAGTTGTTTTCCTTTGCATGTATTTTATTACTACTATTTATACCACTCTAAGTGGTTTAGTTACATATTATCAAGTTAAAGAAAAACAACCAAATTGTACTGGGAATTTTTGGGGAAAAATATGAGGGCAAGGGTTTGGTATTTTGTCTTTCTGCACACTATTATAATTTCTTGAAATATCAGGAATACACTGCTAAAATCTTTAAAATGCACTCTTCATTGAATAAGATTACGTTGTGAGGCTTTTTACTTACCCATGCCAGCTATTATACTGTGGACGGGTAACCTAGAAGCTCCATGGTAAGATAATTTTGATTCATGTTTTTTTCTGTGCTTTTCTTGCTTCTTAAAAGCAGAATTTTCTTCTTTGGTGATATTTATATAAAAGCATATATCTGTAGAACTCATGATATATCGAGGACCTGGATTCAGCAAAATGTTTTTATTATCTTCTTTTCTAACACCAATCAGACAGACTCCAAACCTTAATTAGAAAAGGAAAGGCGCCGTTTATTTACCATAGTCCCATGTATACCAGAATTTCTATTATCAAAAATGAACCTATGGTATATTTTTATATTTTGCATTATGAACATTTGCAGATGTTTTGGATGACAAATATCAAAAAATGTTTTGCCCTAAATAGGCCACTTCTGATCAAGCACTTTCCATGAGCTTCTGAATCCCTGAACATTTGAATCCACTATTTTTCTCAATCCAGATAATGTGCTTCTAATGTTTTTTCTGACGATTTTTTTTCTGTCAGATGGATAGTACCTTCTGGGGAAATATTAGTAGAAAAATTGACATGTGATATGAAAAAATATTCATCGTGTTAAACTTTTGCATTAATCATATGTAATGGAAACCATTTTTAAAATTCTTTTTTGTGATTCACTCCTAGAAAAATAACAAATTAAAGTGAAAAAGATATCTTTCTCCCACTTTCTCTCTTACTAAGTATAAGAATAAACTCAGTGTTCAGGGTTCAATATATCATGTTTTTGTTCAATATATACCAACATAAATGATTTGTGTTCAGTTTGTACGTTCACCTGGCAGAACAGTACAGACTAAGCAGCGCGTGACCTATGTTAGCATCTAATAGAAAAAAAATATGGTTTTATTCTGAGCAATCTCCATGAGGTAGCACATACCACCTTTAGACTGAACATTTTACATAAAATATAAATGCCACAAAGGAAGCCAGATTTCCAACTGACTTCTAAATATATTGAAAACTAACAAAAAAAAAATGCCAGCACCCTCCCACTCACCCTTTTCTAGGTTGTTTTGAACTTGGAAAGGGATTTGGGTTGTCATATAAAGTCTTGAAGGTATAATTTATTTCTGGTTGTCAGGCTTATCCTATAGATCCTTTCCATTCTATTCTCTCACACTATGTTGGTCTACACAGAGTTAACATGAGCTTTTACCTGACCAGTTGTAACTTACAGAAAAATATCCATGAAATATATCAGTGGTCAGACATTTAAACCCAGAAACAGAGTAACATGTAGTAATGCACCCTTAAAACTAGAGCTATACTGCAGGTAGTTTTTTGTTTGAACTTTAATTGTGGATAGGAAAATAAACATACTTTTTATGTGCATGGAAAGAAGCATATGTGAAACTCTTCCCCTCATACTCAGCAAAAAACATACTTTCTTCGAGGTTAATATGATACACTTCATTACCAGAGCATCTGCCATACATTTTCTGCCATTGTTCTGGTGATTGCTGACTCTCCCTGAAACATGTACAGATAAAGAGAATAGTTTTAAACTGAATGTAAAATTCTTATTAATTGGAACAGTATTTCATGGCAACAGAAACTACAAGTGCCTATTAAAAAAGTCCCATAGACTAATCTGAAAGAAATACTTGAGATCAAATCTTGGGTTATCTGTAAGTATAAAGAATTATTTTAAGGAATTAAAGAGCACCTTCTGCTAAGAAATAGGCATATAAGATTATGTACTTTAATATTAGGAGAGATATAGCTGAATTATATTAAATTTACACCATAAGTAGATTTATTGCAATTTAAAGCTGGCAGGTGAAACCATGGCAAGCCCATTCTATTCATTAAGACAGTCTCCTTAGATGCTCCATGGCAGATTGTCTGGTTCCTGTTTGCAGTAGAAAAAGGATCACTAAAAATAACTTATGTAGGAAAGACCCATTTGGCTTCAATCACTTTATCTGTAAGAAAGACTACATTTCTACATTTGCTTATTGGTAATCTTCAGCATTTACCCTATGGACATATTTAGTTACCATGCCTTGTGTACTATGAGAAGCATATGCCTTCTCTTCTTTAGCACAAGACTATAAATAATTATTCTATATATATATACAAATATCCATATTAAGTATACCATCCTTTGTTATATGTGGACAACGTTCTTTATCCACTTGGACTGTTAATGCAAATGTTCCAAACTTCAACTAACACACAACGTGCAGATTTGGGCCTCCTATGAACATCTTACTTTAAGTTTTATGTGGAAAGGAGGCTGGGTCTGCATGAGTGTTACTGGCTATAATGAAAAACCTGACATAAAACTGATGAATGTGTTCTGTGTTTTGCCACTTGGAGCTAAGACCTTAAAATATTGGGATATCTTTTTGTGCCTCCATACATTTGCAAACTCTTACACAATTTCTGGTTTTCTTCTTCACACTCAGCACAGAAATATTTTGTTTCAAAATGGAACTAAGTAAACCATTTTTTATTGCAACAATATAAACAAATAGCACAGCAGGCATATAATAGCAGAACTATACATGTAATTGCAGGAGAAAATTTTTCCATATTTCATTTTTCAAGCTAAAATAAAATGTTTACCTGTTTAAAGTCTGCTTGGTTCCAGTTAGTTGTCTAAAAGCTTCCCATGGCGCTGTTCTGTATAATCACATGAAGTTTAAGTCAAAAAGTCTATTTTCTTCCAATATTTTGAATCATAATAAAAGATTAGAAATATATATTGCATATGTAGAATTATATATATTATTATATATTTATGTATAATATGATTATATATATAACCATGTCACATAATTATATAATTGTAATTATTAATTATATATGTTATATATAGAATTATATAGAATGCATAATACTCAAATTTGAAACATTTTTGAAGCTTTTACTTTCTAATGTGTCTGCTTAAAATTGTCACAGATAAACAGTGGTTTTAAAGAACAGTTGATCAATTAATTCAGTATTAATATATATGTTCTAAGGTGACTAAAGTTTGCAGTTTTCCAGTATTTTGGAGCCCATCAGGGCTTAAATGCTCTGATGAGCACTGATTAAATTCTAGGAATGACAATTAGGCAATTTAACCTTTCCAGTCTTTTTCAGCGTGCTTGCATGTTTCTATAAACAGGATTTAAAGCAATGCTGACAACTATTTGTGCAAAAAAAAAAAATTATTTTGCTTCTAGTATACAATGGCCAGACTAGAAATTAGTTACTTCAACAACCCGATCAAATCAATAAATGCTGATTGCAAAAGAAATAAGTGCTTTTGGTTTCTACTCTAATTACTTTGCATCATAGTTGTTAATATGTTCAAATGATCAGCAGACCTGAGTTAAGAATTAAATGCTAAAGTTCACAAGTGCAGCAGAAAACAAAGTAATTTCCATATGTCTCTGTCTGTGCTTATGGAAGACTCTGCTAGTTCTTAAGAATACTACTCTTTCTTCATATACATATAAAATGAAAGAACCAAAAGAAGCTCTCTATTCTGTTCATGTCAGATAATCAAAGCTAGGGAGATGAAGACTGTATTTCACCATTGTACTCAGAAGGCATGGAAACAGCATTTTGTTGTCATCTTATTAACAGGTTCTAGTTCAGCCAGTGTCATTAAAATCTTCACATTTGTATTTCACGGTAGTAAAAGTTTTAGTAATAATTTTAGTTTTCCCCATCCTGGGCACAAGAGAATACTACAAGTGCCATACAGAAGGTTAAATAATTCTGCTCATAAATATCAAGAAATTACTAGGTCCATGCTTACTTGAAAAAAAAAAAAGTATGTGTTTTTTATTAGACCTGCAAATGTCATCTTGTGCACTCTACATATTCCATTAGTACAGATATTTTTAGAATTTACTCTTTAATGTCTTTCAGTGCCCACAACATTTTAATAAGAAAACTTCATTGTTCCAAGAATATAGCATAGCAGAGATACATCAGGTGTGGTAAAATTATTTAAGTAAATAAGAGAGATGTTCTGCTGTGACTATGCATTCTATAAAGACACTGTAATTCTGTACACCTTCTGGCACTGAATAGCAAATAATATCTTAAATTATATTAGAAAAGCATATTTTTTTAGCTCAATGAACAGGAAATCTGATACGTGCACCAAAAAAAGAAAAAAAAGACCTTCAAATTAAAACTGGTACTCTTGGATCTTGTTGGTGTTCTTAAGAGTCAGAGACACACACTGGAAATACAAATTTTTCACTTCTGTTTTAGAAGTGGCACAATAGCATGCAACAAATTCTTAAATAGCATGGCATGGTGGCATTTCACTTTGAAATTATAATATTTTGTAAAGTTTTTATGATGCTTTTATTGTGCAGAAAGTTTTATTAAAAAAAATGTAATTTTCTAGGAGTTCAGGAAAAGCTGTTTTCAAAAAAAAAAAACAGCTATAACTTTTACAAGGTTTGGGTTTTTTTATGGGAGTGTATACTTACTGTCCCCTAGATGTATGAACCAGCAGGGTGATTAATGTAGAGGTTGCTGGGCATATACAATTCAGAGCTAGCATAGCATATTTGAATTCCTCTTCACACACAATGTGATCTATAAAAAAAAAAAAAAGAAGATACAAGCTGTTCTACAAAAACAGTTTTCATTTAACAGAATTATCACTTCCATTGCTTGTCTAGGAAAATGGTGAAGACAGGGTTAATCAAAATTTCCTCTGGACCTTCATCTTCCCCTTGAACTTGTAGACCAGCTGTGTATGATTTGCCACATCTATGTTATCTCTCAGATTGCATGAGTATAGTTAATTTTGCTTACAGTTCATATTTTCTGTCCTGCAACTACACATGTAGAGGATGCAATGGTTCTGTGAACTCCAATTCCACATCTTCCTGCACTAGTTGGATGAGTAAGCCAGCATAGTCTAGCGTGTATCTTTTACACCTTCTGAAGTTGTGCATAAGCCGGTATAGAGACACTAAGCATTGTACAAAGATATAGTGTTGAGTTCAGGAAATGGCATACCTAGGCTACCACAATGCAAGGCTGATGATCAATTATATAGGGCTTGCAGACCTCTTATCTGGCAGTGCCTCCAGGATTTTGTACCACAACTCACTGTGTGATGTAGATTTGACTTGTATCTCCCCTGGGAACTGTTAAATTTTCTGCACATACTTTTGGTATTGCATGAATTATTATTTAACTTGGATGGCTCATGTTTAAAATCTAAATCAGTTACATGCTCTCCAGTACCTGTGACAGTATTAAAATAGATATAAGAAGAGATAAGCACAAACTTAGAACTTAACGTTCTTGTCAGTGTAGAAAATAAAATTAAAAAGGTTTTCTAAGGTCACAAAGGCATTATTCCATGCTGATCACATTCAGTTGATGCTCAAGGGAAGGAAGGCACTACAGACAGACCTAGACAGGCTGGACTGATGGGCCAAGGCCAGTTCTATCTTCCTGATACTGAATGAATGAGAATTCTCTATATTTTTAATATTATAGCTAATACTTTTGAAAAGTGGAGAGAGAAAAAAAAAAAAAACAGAAAAATTACTTCATCATCTGTTATTTTAGTTCTTGTACTTGAACCAAATTGTACATGCAGACATGTATATGTATATATTAATATATATAAATGAAAATTAATAAATTGTGGATGGTACAATGCAAATAAAAAGACTTAATGCCTCCTTATATTCTATACTGTGTAACATATATGGCAGATATTTGGACACATTCTATGTAAAATATCATGTTAACAGGCAATACAGCACACAGCAAACAGAGCCTGCTGTCCTACAAAACATCTTAATATGTGTAAGTGATTCACATTGTGCTGTCAAGTGCTTTTACATCAGAAGCCACAGAGTTTGGACTCACAGGTCTATTCTACTCCTGTTGTAGACTTTGACCTCGTGTGAGATATTTATGCCCTTCATGACTTTTTATGCATCTCTAAAATGTCTACATGAAAATAATATTCTACCTAACTCAGAAGTGTTTTGAAGCTTTCAAACTCTCAGAGAATACCAGGTAAAAAATTCTTCAGTGATCTAATTAACATGATAAGATATATTGTTGCTATTTGAAACATGAGGAAGGGTCCTATGGATTTCCCCTCTTCGCTGCAGTTAATTTCTTGTATTAGAAGCAGATCAGGTCAAAAATAACTTGCTCATTTCTCCAATTGTTTGACAGATTATAGCTTGCCTGTAACAATTTCAGGCTTTATATTTATGCTAATGACTCTTATTGTGGACCTGTAGTGAGGGTTGGTTATACAGAACTTTATCTGATACTTTCTCTTCTAATATGGGTAGGGAGGAAGCTGGGTGACAGCTCTCATGCTCACTTCTCAGGTCTGGGACATCAGTCAGATCCCGTGACACCAGCTAATAGAGTAAGCAAATTACTCATTCAGTGTGGCAGTGGAGCAACAGAGGAGACTTCACTTTATCTTGAATTGAATATTAAATATTTCAGATTAGTTTACCAAACAGACATATTTTGATTTCATTTATACTGAAGAAATATTCCATTTAGAATTCTCAGAAGCTGTAGTTTCTGTTGAAAATACATTTTGATAGAAAATTTGTTGCTAGGTCTATCTCAACTAGATGTAGTAATGCAGTGCAGTGAGTTATGACTTCTGTAATGTTCCTCACATTAAAGCGTATTCAAAATACTGATTTATGCCTGCAGCACCAGCCATCTGGCAAGAATATCCTAGATCTGACACAAATATTCTGAGAAACCTTATTTTTGTCAGTTTGATAAGTTAACATGATCACTACCAGACCAGGTAGAGAAAAATGCCCATCCATTATCTCTAGACTATTTTTATCTGTAATAGCATAGATTAATCATCAGATGCATTCAATATCCATTTCAGTGAATCTGGACTATGTTGCTTTCAAATAGCCTCCTGAAGGCTTAACGTCAGACTTCACCAATCTCTGCTAATTCATTGGTGAATTTTGAATAACAAGCAAATGTCAAAATGTGCCCCCAGTTTCAGGAACTGTGATTATAAATAATTTCTTAAAATTCAAGGTATAGGTGATTAATTTATTTTCTGAATCGCATATATTGCTCTGCTGTGGACAACCTTCGCTTTATTTCATGTTTGTACTGAAATGCAATACATTAAGGATAAATGTCCTTTTGGAGTCCCATGCGTTCAAAGGTAAAGCAGGAAGAATAAGAAAACCATAAATAACTGCCACTGAAGGAAAATGCAGTATTACTGAAAGAAAAATTGGTTATGTAAAGGCATTCATATACTGGAAGTTACTAAGGACTAATTAAAGCATTTCAGCTTAAGACATAAGACTGTTAACAATGGTGACACACAGTTTCCTTACCCATCTGGTAACCATCAGATAAGTGCCTTTATACTTATGGAGCATTCAAAGAGCTCTTCAGATTCCACAGAAGAATCATATTCAAGCACAGAGAAATATGCCCACTTTATTAATATAATCATAAGTTACCATTTTGAACAAAGTAGTTAAACTTCACTATTAAAAACTAAGAGATAAGACAGGGTGCAAGGGTGCGTGTCTGGCATCAGGTGAAAAGATTGGAGACCTGCCTCTCTGACAGGAAACATTACCCTATGAGAAGGGTCTCCGTTCCCTTGTTATGATGACAAGAAAAAGTCATACTGAGAGGAAAAATGCAAAAGTCTTGTTTACCAGGTAGGAATCAATTGTAACAATTACTTGTCCCATACACTGTTTCTGAAGCCTAGGGCAGAAAATCTCCAGGATGGTATTTTACAGGAAAACATGGGCAGGGTCTAAATTTCAGGACTGTCTCATGCAATCTAGGATGACTGGTCAAGCTAATATAAGCTGCTGAGAAACTGGACAATAAATTTTCAATGCAGTTAAAAGCTGAACTTCTGTTAAGAGGACTTTACAGAATTCTTTGGTTGCATTTTTTTCTAAATTCAGAGTCTTTCTTTTTGACAGATAAGAGTCTTTAAATCTGTGTGTAAAGAAAAAAATGAAGAAATTCTACTACTGAATATTTCAGGTTTATGAAAATGCATGATATTGTTTTGGGAAACCACCAGAAGAAAGGAGTCATTTTTTAAAGGAATATTGAATTTAAAAGAAGCTTTTGCATTAAGACAGTAATGCCAAATCATTAGGAGAATGCTGAATCTCTTAGAAAAATACTCCATACAGTTATGACAAATTCTATTTATAAGCACTCTGGACGGGGCTGTACTACAGCTCACTCTGGGCACTTATTTCAGGATAAAGAAGAGTTGTATGAGATTAATAACCAAATTAGAGTCCTCTTAGGAAAACGTATGCAAACGAATGTTGTTCTCTTAACTCTGTCAGTGGCCTAACCATTTGCAGTAGATAAGCATCCTGTGGTGATGCTTATACTATGTTCATAACCTTGCAGAATTTAAAACTGCATTAAAAATTTCCTGTGTAATTCTCTTTGCACAGAGAGTGTGTATGGAAATGCATGTAGTGATCCCTATGGTCCAAGTAAAATTATTTTGGGATGTAAGGTCCTATATAAACATTTGAACTTACAATACAGTCCAACTGTAATTAATATTAGAGGGCCTAACACAGCACAGAATGTATAAGGTCTCCCCGGTCCCCTGAAGAACTATATAACATAAACAAAGGCTGTAAGGTACTCCATTGTGTAAGCTCAATAGAAGGAAATGCTACAAAAAGAGCTTATATTTTGCAGTTGTTTCTTGCTTTTAGAAAAGAAAATATGGTCTTAATTCTTAATCTGAAACTTAGAACAGACATGAAAAATTACCTCTGTTTTGCAAGTCTAGTTATAAATAAGCTCCTATACAGAGACAAGCCACTAAGAATAATGAAACTCTCTTGAAAATGCAATTAAGAACAGCAAATTAACACGGTTACTGATAAAGAAAAGTGGTCATGGCTATACAGAGGAGATCATGTTTTTGCTGTGTCGTTTAAAGGGGGAGATTAAAAAGTATCATCATTCTTGTCACAGCACAAGCCTTATTCCCTGCTGTGCCATCTCATAGTTGAGATTACACTTTTATTACTTCAGAACTGCTATTGATGCTTTTTTTCTTCTTCTTTTTCTTTACAATCTAGTGGTAAATTCAGTAGGTTTCAAAATTACAGCTTTAACTGTTGCTCTGGAATTGTTCTGCACTGGAATTTACTCTTTCATCACATTCTGAGATGATGGAGGAGACTAATATTTTTCCATAGATATTTTTTTGAAGTTTGCATGAATCAGCAATCATTTCTCTTTTCTTCCTTATATCCTTCAAGAAAATTTAATTTTCAAAATTACATTTGAAAAGGAAAGCTTTGCTTCTATTTCATAGAGATTTTTTTTTCCAAAAACAGGCAAAATGAGTTCATTATAGAAGCATTTGAATATTTTTGCATGAGTGTATATATATATATCTGTGTATATACATACATATATGCATGTATGTGCTTACACATACAGAAAGAGAGATTTACCTACATAGTGCAGAGAAACAATTTGTCGAATTAAGCAGGTAATCTCCAATAAGACAGGATTTGTTTGGATTTTTTAACATTGTGTTGCATTTTATGCTGTAGTTTCTCATACATGCATTTTATTGGATATAGAATTAAATTATGTGTCTCTTCCCAAACTATCTGAAAGTAACTAAAAAAATGGGGTTTTCTGCCACTCAGAAACAAAACTACTCCAATGGAGAGATTATTTTTTCATTTGTTCGTGGATAAAATTTGTCCTTTTCTGAGCATATTTTTTCTTAGTAAAGAAATTATTTAATAGACAGTAATTAAAGACATGGATAGAGCAAGTTGGAGACCTACCTGGAACTATAATTAAGGAGTAACAATGTGTTACATATCAAAGAGTGCTATTCTGTATATAACAGAACATAAGAGAGTAAGAACCCTTAAAAGTGCTTATAAATATGACTTCAATGTAAAACATGACATTTAACTATTGATAAGATATATATAGTCCATGTAATTTTACAATAACAGCATTCCTTCTTTTTTTTTTACCAGTAAATATGCCTAGGGTATCTCACTTAGCCTGTGTGTTTTTGAAACAAACTGACAAATAATAACAAGTGTTGCAAATGGCAGAAATCTTATACTTACCCGCAAACTTGATGTGGAATTTATTCTCAGGTTTCAGTATTTGCACATACAAAGGACAATTGGGAGCAAAGTCTTTAACTGCCCATGCTCTTAAAATGGTTTGATGATCCTAGAATAAAGAGTATGAGGTCATGACAATGAAATACAAATAACTATGTTTCATTATAATAAGAACAACTTATGAGACTGACTTCATTGAAGAAAAATCATTTTGAGACTATAAAACACCAGCTAGTGTGGCTGTTCATGTATATGTTATATAAGTAATACTATGTATTATGTATATTATATAATAAATATATACACACATTCACAGACAGTACAGTACTTCTGCAGACACAGACAGGGCTGAGGTAATCTCATTTTTCACCGGTCAGGTCTCTCAAGAGTCTTCTTTGAAGTAGGCTTCAAGCAGGAGCAGAATTGCCAGCAGTGGATGATTTCAGATAGGGATTGCTCCAGAAAACTCAAATATTATGAGTCCACAGGAATCGATGGATGCAGAGAGAACAGGCTAATATCCTTATACAGTTGCTTTCTTATCTTTGCAGTGTTGTGGAGACTGGGGAATTTCTCCAACAACAGCAGAAAAATTAAGTTATACCCATTTTCAAATAAAAGGATAACCTGGGGAGCTATACCTCTAGGCATGTGAATGCTATGTATTTGATAGAATTTTCATTTCCATGTTTCCATTTTCAAACGTTACAGTCTAGATGAGTGGAAAACTCTATGAGCACAATATTGGAGAGATGACTGGAGTCTTAGGGCAGGGGTAGATGGCATGTACTCTGTCCAGAGACCTGTTGCAAATGGAGTGTCACAGGGATCTGCACTGCAACTTATTCTGTTTAACACCTTTATTCATGACTGGGGGGAGGTAACAGATTGCACACTCCTTCAGGTCAGGACTGCCAAATAGGCCAAGATAAGATGGAGAAATGGCCTGACAACTTCATAAAATTCAGCAAAGGCACAAGCAGAGTCCTGTCTCTGAGACTGCATAATCACCTGCATTGGCACAGGCTGGAGGCTGACAGGCTAGGCAGCAGCTCTGCTGGAAAAGCCCTGGGTGTCCTGGCACAAAGCAAGCTAAGCACAGGCTGGCAGCATGCCCTGGCAGCAGAGGAGACTGATGGCACCCTGGGATGTTTTAACAGGAGCAAAGTGAATAGACAGAAGGCAGCAATCATTCCGCTTCCCTCAGCATAAGTCAGACTGAACCTAGACACTGAATCCAGTTTGCATGTCCTCAATAGAGCAAAGATACGTATAAGCTGGAGCAAGTTCGGCAGAGAGGCACCAAGGTGGTCAGGGACAGAAGTGGAGGCCCTGTGAGGACAGGCTGAGAGACTGCAGCTTGTTCAGTCTGCAAAAAAGATGGCTTCAGGGGGACCTTACAGCAACCAACTTAAATGGCAATGATAACCATTGTCGAATTAATCGAGAACCATGTATTAGGTATGTCTTTCCATAGAGACTCTGAGTTTAAATTAATGTTATATCAGGACAACAGAAATTAAGATAATTCTAAAAAATATCACCTCAATTAAAAACAGAACTTTATTTTTTATGCAGCTAAATGATTTGTAAAACCAATGTCAGATTTAGACAGCTACTGACCAAAAGTTTCCAAGAGAATTCCCAGACTATTAGTTTTCATACTTGTTACTATTTGTCAAGAGTGAATAAACCACAGGATGAATACTGCTATCCCACAGAAGTAAATTATGTGCTAATACATGCATATATTGAATTTCATTAAATATGGGTAATTTCAATGTATCAGCCATTATTTATTTCGTAATTAAAAAGGAATATTTGAGAGTTGCATGTGGGAAGTAATACTTGCGTTCAAATGCCTTGCCTAATCATGAAATTGGTGGTATTAAAAGATAAAATATAAAGAATGATTCATTGTGTTTGCAGCATCAGCAACAAGAAAAGCTTTCAGACTCATGAATGCAAGGGAGAATCTGTACCTGGAACAGAGCGTAACTGACATTTTCAAACCATAATATTTTAATGTCATTTGAGGTACTAGCAAGTACTTTTTCCAAGAGAAGTAACAGAATGGAGCCATAAGAGGAAGACATTTTGAGGATGCCAAAATATATTGTATCACCTTTTTCTTGTTAGTAGGTTCATACATGTAGGATTGCTGTGCCCGTTCAAAAGATTTCAGAACTTGGATGTAGTCTGCTATAAACTTTCCTTGTATGCAGTCACTTTTCCTACAGCATATTGCGAATTACATTCCTCAGGGTTTTTTGTATTCAGGGTTTTTTGCTGTTTTGTCTTAAGGGAATGAAATGTGAACACACCTTAGAAGTAGCATATAGGTGAGTAATGGGACAGACAGCAGTCAAACAGATATAGAACAGAAAGAGGTAAGAAGTTTAGGAGTGGATTTGGGACAGATTTGAAAAATCTGTGTTGTTGAAGGCATGATCTAATCTTTTTATGCAAAAGGTGCCAGGGAAACATATTTGGAGGCATTTGCAGTGATGATGTGGCTTCACAGCACAGGGTTTCACACTAGAAGTTTCCTCCTTTCCTTTCCATAGCAATCACTCACAGACTACATTGGCTTGCAAAAGTAGTGAGAAAAGACTGTATCCTGTATGCCACATACATAGGAATATAGCTCATATTCAATGACACTGAGGTGAATTTCCTTTTCAAGTATTACATATATGAGCTAAGATTAAGTCAACTATCAGTAACCAAAAGTGTACAGTAAATATAATTTTGGTTGTACATTTCAGACTAAGTATACTTTTCCTCTTATCTTCTCTTTGATTTTTTTAAATTATTTTGTCTAAAAAGTCTGGGTTTGTCAGAAGGTGAAAGAATTCTTAAAAATAAGAAGAATGAAGAATGCTTCTTAAAACTGTTCAAATGACACCCTTTTATTTAAAAAAAAATCCCCTACAAACCTACACTCATAGAAGTGAGTATTGTAAAACAAAAAGTATGAATCTCATCGTAAAATATTTCTAGACAATTGACTAGGGAAGGGAAAGATTCCTTACAATTAACATCTTTGAAGATTATTCAGCACATTTGCAGATTTAACTACGAAGCATTAATTGCTTTCCATTTGATAACTCTTATTTTGAAGAAGCAGTCTACAAATATGTAACATTTAAATCAAATACTTAAGTGCTCTGTATAGCTTCATAAGACCAATTTAATGTGTGTGTGCTGTTGATATATCAGCCTTGCATAATTGTCTCATCTCCTCTCTTTTCACTCGGTATGCACGTGTCTCTGTGTACACAAGCTGATTATTTGGGTTTCTGTATTTTTTCCACGCAGTACACTCCCAAATTCCGCTCCAGAGAAGCACACCAGAGGACAGAAATGAAAATACAGGGAGGCAGTTTAAGGGATTTCTTAGATTCAGTCTCTTCATATAATATTGGTGTCTCTCTGTTTTACACATGCAGCAATTTCTGCACTATATTGCAAAGACTTTAAAAAATGTTGACATTTCTTCCAAGTAAAAAGGAGGTATATGTGTACATAGTATAAACAGAGACAACCACAACAAAATTATGCTTCCACACAAAGTAAATAATATATGCTTCTTTGGGAAATGAGGGAAAAATAGATTCTCTTCTGTGTGCTTTCCATGCGATGAATTGCAGTCAGTGATGAAAAACTACTACTGATACCGATGGCGATTAATATAGAAGTGATTTTTAAGTTCATATATTGAAAGCTGTAAGTTTCAAAGTGGATGTAACAGGAATTTAAATCATCAGAACTCAAAGCAAGATCTTGATTTAAACTATATTTTTTAAGTTCTGACTTTTATTTCTTGCCATACATGACTTGATAAATTAGTTAAATCATCTCATGCAGTACATCCATCTTGTGATGCTATTAAAGCAGAGTAACTTCAATTATCAGTATAGTAAAGTTATGCAATTTGATTAATGGAAGGGGGGAAAAGAAAGGTGCAAGCTTGAACTCAACTGTTCCTGAAGTTTCATAAAGCATCAGAAAAAACCCCAAAGGTGTCAGCAGAAGTAGTATTTCATATATTAATATATTTATATAGTCTATTAATGAGTTATCTACAGGTTAATTCAAAAGAGACTTCTTTTCTCACTGCTCCTTGGGTTAAAGCAGCAGATGCACTCATTTCACACACCTTTGTTTTACGGACTAATTTAATGTAGGCAGCCCACTTAACTCACTGGCTAAGTTCATGGTGTGGCACAGACTAGTAGTACTGTACCACCAATCAAAAAACAAAAATTGCCCACCAGACTGAAGCATAATTTGAATTCCCTTTAAGTGGTGCATCCTCCAGAAGTGCAAGAGATATCTGTCCTACTTGCCATAGCAAATAAGCAATTCACATCTTGGTCTGCAAATGACAATTTTTGTGAAGTAACTGCATGTCACCTGTTATTGTTCTTTTATTCTGAGCTACAGATGAGATCCATGGATCAGAAGCAACGCAGACTTTTGTACGAAAACTTATTAACTACTGAAATAGCAAGCAATGAACAGCTAGTGCTATCCACAGCAAATTAGTAGATTCTCTGCTGAAGACTGTAATTGCTGGGGAGATAAAACTCCTCATGGACTTTTTAAAAAATCATGAGTAACAACAACTGCTCTGAATGGGAATCTCCTCAATGCATCTGATAACTTCTGGTTTGACATCTGTCAGATGTAAGATAGCATCCAAGGGACTTCTAATATTTTGTTGACTTTTCAAGCACAGTAGGGTAAAAAATCAGTTGTAGTTTAAAGATTGATACTGGAATGATAACTGAACTTCCTTCAGCCCAGTGACAAACAATAACCTCTTCAACTAAGTTACTCAAGTTCTTAGTAGTGATTAGAGCTGGAACAGTGTAAGAATCAATTCCATTTCATTTCAGAGCTTAAGGAGGCAGTAAAGTAAAACAAATTAATTAATAAAAATGAAAACAGTTGTCCTGTTTTCTACTTGCAGTAAAAATAATTGCATTCCCTGTAAAAAGGAAAACTTAGTAGCAACATAAAAAAAAAACCACAGAGAGAAGTGAAATCTTGTTTAAAAACTTCAGATGGCATTGACCTTCAGAGTATCACTGCAGTAGCTGAGAAACTGCACCATCATGACTAGGCAACTAGTCAACCAACAGAGCATTTTGTACCAGAAGAAGCGAAAGTCTGCCTGGAGAGAGGTGTAGCTGGCCACAACTCTGCAACCAAAACCAAACAGCGCTGGCCAGAATGGATGGAAGTTCTGTGAGCTCCATGTAAAGTCCACTGCCTTGCCCTGTAGGCAAGTTTAGCAGAGTTGAAAATTGCCCTTTCTTTGTACAAATCCTGGACATGTTATGAGCAGACATGAACAGCTTACCTGTAAGGGAGTCCTGTGGTGATGCACTTGTCTTCAAGGCTATATAAACCTAGCATGTGCAATGTAAATCACATGCTCAGCTTGTAAGGGTTTTCTCATTGGATGCAGAAGGAAACATAGTGACAAGGGATGAGGAAAAGGCTGAGGTACTTAATGTCTTCTTTGCCTAGGTCTTTAATAATAATGAAAGTTGTTCTCTCTGTGTACAAACCGAGGAGTTAAAGGAGCAGAATGAGGCTCCCATGATCCAAGAGGAGGCGGTTAGAGATTAGCTTGCCCAGCTAGATACTCGCAAGTCTATCAGCTAGATGGAATCTACCCGAGGGTATTAAAGGAGCTGGCAGGTGTGCTTGCCAAATCCCTTTCCATCATCTTCCAACAGTCCTGGAAGACTGGAGAAGTTCCACTGGTCTGGAGGCTGCCTGACATCATGCCCATCTATTAGAAGTGTCAGAGGGAGGGTCCGGGAAACTACAGGCCTGTCAGTCTGACCTCAGTGCCAGGGAAGTCATGGAACAGGTGATCTTGAGTGCTATCATGAAGCACAAGCAAAAGAACTGGGTGATCAGGCTCAGTCAACACGGGTTCACCAAAGTCAGGTCTTGCCAAACTAACCTGATCACCTTCTATGACAAAGTGACCTGCTTACTGGATGAGGGAAAGGATGTGGATGTATCTTCCTGGACTTCAGCAAAGCTTTTGACACAGTTTCTCACTGCATTCTGCTATGGAAACTGTCAGCCTCTGGCCTGGACAGACACACACTCTCCTGTGGGGAAAACTGGTTGGATGGTCGGGCCCAGAGAGTGGTGGGAAATGGTGTTAAATCCAGCTGGAGGCCCGTTACAAGTGGGATTCCCCAGGGCTCAGTGCTGGGTCCAGCCCTGTTCAATGTCTTCATCAATGACCTGGATGAAGGCATTGAGTGTGCCCTTAGCAAGTTGGTGGATGACACTAAGCCGGGTGGAAGTGTGGATCTGCTGGAGGGTAGGGAAGCTCCAAAGGGATCTGAACAGGTTGGACCTCTGAGCTGAGACCAATGGCATGAGATTAAACAAGGTCAAATGCTAGGTCCTACACTTGGGGCACAACAAATGTGTGCAGAGCTACAGACTAGAAGAAGTCTGGCTGGAAAGCTGCCTGGAGGAGAAGGACCTGGGGGTGTCGGTCGACAGCCAACTGAACATGAGCCAGCAGAGTGCCCAGGTGGCCAAGAAGGCCAATGGCATCCTGGCTTGTATCAGAAATGGTGTGACCAGCAGGTCCAGGGAGGTGATTCTCCCTCTGTACTCAGCACTGGTGAGACCGCTCCTTGAATCCTGTGTTCAGTTCTGGGCCCCTCACCACAAGAAGGATGTTCAGGCTCTGGAATGAATCCAGAGAAGAGCAATGAAGCTGGTGGAGGGGCTAGAGAACAAGTCTTACAAGAAGTGGTTGAGAGAGCTGGGGTTGTTTAGGCCGGAGAAGAGGAGGCTGAGGGGAGACCTTATTGCTCTCTGCAACTACCTGAAAGGAAGTTGAAGAGAGGAGGGAGCTGGCCTCTTCTCCCAAGTGACAGGGGACAGGACGAGAGGGAATGGCCTCAAGCTCCGCCAGGAGAGGTTCAGGCTGGACATTAGGAAAAAAATTTTCATGGAAAGGGTTATTGATCACTGGAACAGACTACCCAGGGAGGTGGTTGATTCACCTTCCCTGGAGGTGTTTAAGGCACGGGTAGATGAGGTCCTGAGGGACATGGTTTAGTGTTTGATAGGAATGGTTGGACTCAATGATCCAGTGGGTCCTTTCCAACCTAATAATTCTATGATTCTATGATTTCTACTCATTCCACAACTGTCAAGTATATTTTGTGAAATAAAATACCGTAGCTGACTTATTCTAAACTTCCTGGCTCACTTAGGCAAGGCAGTTTGGTTTTTTGATATTTTTCAGTCTCAAAGAAGTTACCAGTATTTTCCCTGTTATATGCAAGAACTGTTGCTTGTTTTATCCTTAAATGCCCTAGCACCTCTGTCACTTCCACACAGTACATTCTGCATGCTTGTCTTACTTGACTGCCACAGGATTACTTGCTACCAAGTCAATGGCTTTTGACAGTGTGTTTTCAGGAATCTATTACTGGTTAATGAAATTCAAAGCTCTTAGTTCAGTAAGTTTGCATATTATAATAGGTTCACAGATTTATTTCTCAGGGAGTTCACCGGCTTTCTGCAACTGATGGGTCCAGCACAGGGTCTTTAGCTTCGAATAAAATGTTTTTTACAGTATCTTGATAGTCTACAAAAATTTAAGTTACTTTTGATAATATTTTCTCCTGAGGGTTTATTTACCCTATTGAACTGTTATTGAACTATTCCTTTCTTCTTGCTAGCTGTGTTCTTCCTCCTCTGATAAGCCATTTGTGTAGGTTTTGATGGCAGATGAAGTAATTGTAGCAAGTGATAGAGAATATATTAAGAAATAATACATACGTAATGCAAAGAACTTGTTATCAATGTTTTAAAGTATCTACTTCTAATGTTTATAAAGATAATTGCTATTTCTTATAATGTAGCAGAAAAAACATATTTTTAATTGAGATAGCTTAAAATATAATTATGGAATTAAAAACACTGATTTGATCTTGTTAGGTAATTTGTAAGAATCTTAATTTAACTTTGTGAATATTTAGACTTATTCTGATCTTCCTTTGGAGTTCAAGATTAAACTGAATAGAGCCAAGTGTGCAATAATTTAGCATGCAGCTCATGGTGAAAAATTTAAAGTTGTGTTCATAAATACTTCCTCGGTGGACTTTTTTCCTCGATATTTGTATTCAGTAGGCAATTTCATTAGTTTGAAGAATTGTAGTTCATATTAAAATAATTTTAACTTTTATCACTGATAAACTTGAGTACAAGTTTCTATCAGCAGTCTTCCTTTGTGCACAGTTATTTATCTGACTGCAAATAATTAGCAGAATGAATGAAACCACAGTAACTTATTAAAGGAAATCTTTCTTTTTTTCACATGTAAAATTGACTACAATGATTTTTTTAAAATACTGTAAGAATGTATAAATTCTTACATTTAAAAAAAAGTTCAATGTGTAACTAAAATGTGTTGTAACATCCTAAGTTCTTTAGTACGCAGTTATGAAATTTATTTTCTAAAAAAGCAGAGATCAATACGTTAAGTGAAATGAGCCATTAGATCTTGTTTCATTATTTTTTGAAATCTTTGCCTCGTAGAATCCAATAGAAATCCTTTCATTATCTTATCTGAGAAAAGTTCATACTACACACAAAATCTCTGTGCATATAACCTAATTTTAATCTGTTCACAGAAGCCTTACTCCATGCAAGGGAATACGACTAGTGACAGTATAAACAGTATTCATGTTCGTTTAGTTATTTTTTCAGAACTTACAGCTGCTGTCCGGTCCACCTCACAGCGGCTACTCAGAATGAAACAAGCTTCGGCATCATCCATTCTAGAAGAGGGAAGACAAGCTTGTTACATACCAACAAAATACTTACAAGGATTTGTGTTTCATATTTTATAGTCTTGTATGAAACAGAATACAGAGAAAATTTCAGCATTATCTGAATGTCAGAAGCAGTCACCTTGTACAAAAAGTAGAACCAGTCTGTATGGTAAGTACAAGCTTTTATTGATAAGAATGAACAAGAGGGGGCAGATAACTTAATATAGATTTGTCTTACCTAGTTACATCAGAAAAATGGATAGTTAAATAGTATAATGATGCATTAGGGATAATTAACAAGCATTTCTCTGTATGTATGCATGAAATTAATTAACTGTTTTCAGTTCATGGTCTCTGAGAACATTTAATACCTAATTGTTCTCTAGGGGGTACAACTGATCATTCAATAAAGGGCAGTGGTGGAAGTGCCAGGAAAAAAATATGTCTGACTGAAGGTTTTATCAAAGTTTGTTTTTCCTTTCTTGCCTCAGATCTTGATATCTTTCTCCAGTGAATCCTACTTCACTTACTAGTACATGGAAGTAAAGAAATAGGTTGGTTCACCTACTTTGGAATATAAGACTTTCTTGGTAAAGATAAACAGATCATCAAAATGTGTTTCCTGAAAAAGGGAAAAGTGAGACAGAAGTGAGAAAAAAATGAGTGGGCAATTCACTGCCCTTTATAGCAACTCTATTCTGGTTCTGGAAGGGTACTTTAGCTTCCTAAATGTTTAGTTCCTCTGCTGACTGAAAATGGAGTTGGTTGCTGTTAGTTTAGGCCATTTGGGAGCCCAACCTTAGATTGACAAGCCATTTTTTTAATATACTGTACAAATGCAGGACAAAAAAAGAGAGTCCTTGCCATATTAGCTCTGAAGAGTATGACAAAGGACCACAAAAGTATATGCAAATGAGAAGAAATGGTATAATAATAATACCCAGATATAAAAACTATCACAGCAGAAGGTGGTCTCACTAAATATCAGAGCAGAGAACTGACTGAAGAGAGGATACAATGGAGAATACTGGGATTAATATCCCGATGTTTCTGAGATATTCATTCTAGATTGAAAGGACAACAGGGATGAAAATCACTATGGGATTTTCATGTTAATCTGTTGTACGTGTGAAAGTCAAGAGTATTATAACCTTATCAGAAGGTCACCTCTCAGGAAAGTTGTAGAATAGGTGAGAATAAGGGGTTACTCCTTACTACAATAAAGAAGAGTAAGCCAGGGAAGGTCTGCAATGAAGCAAAGTGTTGTAGTATGTAAATACTATTTCCAGAGTGTTCTGAAACAAGGGTTCTGGGAGTTAAGATTGTATACGTCAAGAACACATAGTCTTAAGGAGGCCAAAAATGAGAGCTTGTGTGATAAAACCCTTCCAAGATGCAGACTCAGTCTCCTTAGGATGCTCTACAATAAGATTCCAAGCTTATGATATGGGTTTCATTTCGGCAGCAAAAATTAAGATCTATTTACAACTGTCTGTAACTAAACTGAAGTTGATTAATAGTTATCCATAATGAGATGTCATCTAACTTGGCCAACTTTTTAGATTTTACTGTAGAAACAGTGATTTAATTTTTGTGTTTTGTGTAAGATCATTCAAAGAATAAAGAATAGAGAAGTATAAGGTCAAGTGACATTGATTTCACTTTGGCACTTAGCAGTAGGAACACAGGGGAAGCTTCAAAAGATTAAAGTATGTGAAATGTAAAAGTCATTGTAACAAAGGCAAATCAATATATCCAGAATTATAATGTCAAATGCAGCATGTAGAGAAGTGAGGTCAGGAAGCCTCTTCTGAGAACTGATTAGGAAGAAATCATGGGACCTGTATGAGTAGTTTCAGGTAAGCATGGGAACAGAACTGGAAAGATAATGTCCTTAACAATATTGTAGGAAAGAAAATTCAGTGAAATTAGATGTGATTTTGATGAGATCTGATGAAGTAAGTCAGATTGACAGTATAAATAAATGATTTTGCAAGGAAGCAAAACCTTATGTTAACACATTCACCTTTTTCCCCAATATTTTTTGCAACTTCTTGAATCACTTCAACCCAACCAGAGACAAGAAGGATAGTAACTGAGATCAACATGTATGAACGTAATGAATTTACACAACAGAAACATTAGTAGCACCTATGAGGAAAACATATATTGGAAGCCAGAGTATCCTTATGAGAGGTATGTTATTCATGTTGTAACAACTAAAAGAGCTTTGTTGATTACACCATTTTTATGTGCCAGAAATCTGAATATGAGACAAAAAAAAATAGAGGATGGCAGAAATTAAAGAGACTTAACACATAGAAAATTGTGAAAGGAAAAAGCAAAAGGTAGAGAAAAAGAGTGGACTTGAAGATGACTAAGATTTGTGATGGTCCTCTACAGAAAATGGAAGGAGAGAGAAAAAAAATATTTGAGGTCATGATAAAACATAAGAGAAAGCTATGGGGGAAAAAAACAAGTATAGTAGTGTTATTCACTTTCTAGTGTTAGTCTGCATATAGAATGGGAGCTATTTTAATCCACTACCATGTTGTTTCAAATGCTGAAGCTTCTATAGAGATTCCAGTCATGCTAATGAACAGTACACATATCAGCATGATACCTCATGAGAGAGTTCCTTCTGTTTTTTTGTTAAAGCTGGGTCCATGAACGCTATTCAGAGAACATAAAAAAATTTACACACTGAAGCTCTCAAAAGTAGGAAGCAAGAACAAATATCACTTTTATAAAGTCAAACTGTGTACTAGGGCATATAAAGAAATATACACTGTTTAGTTAACTGACGATTCACTACTTAAGAGAGTCAGCCAACTTCTAGTATTCCTTTACTTTTTGGTGTGACTTTTATCATGTTATTTTGACATTGCATTCCACACAAAATATATTTTTAAATTTCAATAATGAAAAGTTTCTTGATTATTTTTGTTGCTGTTACCATTTGCCTTGGTATCTTCACAGCACATTATGTTCTTATTAAAAAGAAATTCAGCAAACAACTTAGGTAGAGTTATATTTCATATTAAATGTTCCACTAAATTCCACTACACTTCTTCCCTCAGAAGAGGTTGAAAATTACTTTATGACAGGTACATTCAATTACACGTTCTGTAGGAAAAAGCACAGTTCCACAGTTGACTACCTCCAGCATATTATAAAAGATAGTCAAGATTATCTTTAGGGAACAGCCTAATTTTTCTTCTCCTAATATGTAGAACAAATTCCAGGTAAATCCCCACATGAATTCCTTCTAGAAATCAGCAAGAAAGAAAGAAAAGGAACCTCTGTCTAAAAATTCCAAATCCTGAAAAAAAGTTTTATTGTATTTTCAAATTTTAAGCAGAAATAGAAGTAGTTGCTTTTTTCAGTGAAAGAAATCTGAGATGACAAAACTGCTCATTAGATTTCTCAGAGGATAGATTCCTGGAAGTATAATGAAGTCCCTGGGGTAGAGAAGGCTGAATGACAAAAATATCCAGACATGGATTAAATCCAGATATGATTTAATTTTAGATATCTGTATGAGTTGCTAAATAAGCTCTTATAATGATCAATGCAGATAAGTTAAATCAGTTATTTGCTGAGAATCACCTTTCTCTCTCTCTGGAAGAGTTTAAAGGTTAGATCCTCTTACATTAATTCTACCGCAAATTCCTCCACACTTTCAAGTGACTGAACAAGGGAAGTATGTTGAAGAACTGCGTTGATGGATGTGTTTTGATTATTGTAAGTCACTATTAACCGGTAGAGAGGATTTTTTAGAAGTGGTGGATGTACATACTAAGACAAAGCCCTAAAACAGGAGCATATGGGTAGAGTAGTGGCTTATACTACCACACTGAACTTAGGAGGAAAACAAAAATATGCAATGTGTTCAAAGGGTGATAATCATTTTTGTTTATTTTTTTCCCCTTCAGCTGATCAAGAGAACTACCTTCATGTTTACCATCTTTGCTCAAGGAACAGAAATAAATTCTAGGAATTCTGTCAGTTTTGGAATTTACTGTTCCACCTTTTCAGAAGAAATCACTGGAACTCTGCTTCAATACCTTTAAAACTGAGACAGAAAAGACAATGAAGGAAATTTGGTCAAATGAAAGAGATTGCTAAGATTTGTTCCTTCAAAATGTTCAGATATTAAGAGAAGCAAATTATATCAAAGAGTCCTGCTTTCTAAATACACATGCTTTCCTTCTAGCATGGCTTTTTTGTTTGTCAAACTTATTTATCAAACATATTTATTTGTATGAGTGAAACAAAAGTAAAAAACAATATTGGTCAATATTTGCCTACTTAGCTCTCAATAGGTCTTGATCTTTTAGTGCTGAGCCTTGCAGATAGATAACTCTCTGAGACCACATCGGGATTTGTAACACCCTTCGGACCTGAGCATCCATCTCAGCAGGACACAAAATAACAACATAATAGTCCTGTCAAAAACATAAGGGGGAACAGTCATGTTATTTTTTCATGTTACCATTTATAGTTACTAGAGAATGAGTCAACAGAGACTCAGGGTGTCAGAAATGCCTCTGATAAATCTCAGATTTCATTGACAAAAGTTATTTGAATACAAGTGTTCAGAGTATTGAGTTCTTTAATAAAAATGGCTGCATAGGTTGGCAACTAAAGTCCATTTAGAAACATTTGCATTTCCATATGAGTATAGCTTTTTTAGAGACAATTTGCATTTCTGTTATTCCAGCTGGAAAATGTAGGAAGTTTTAAATAATTGAAATGGAATTATCTTCCCCCAATTTTTCTCCTCTATATTAATGGGCAGATCCAAACTCTGTTTCCTGTGCTACAAACAGTCCTTGCTAGGAAAACAAAGTTTGCTCTGAAGAGTACATATATGTACATATGGAAAAGAGAGAGAAATCAAATGTGAGAGAGAGAGTTTAGGACAGACTTGTCATAGAAGTCTTCCTTAGTTATATGCAGACTTCTCCAGAAAGCTTAGTGCATTGAATTTGGTGCAAACTCTGTATCAGAAGCTTCCCATTTCAAATGAGAAGGAAATGTATATAAGCTCTTTTAGGCTACATAAGTAGTATCAGGACACTTCATCTTTGTCTCCAGTGCAACACACATCATTCTTCAGGCTAGTTAACTGAATTTGGGATTTCAAATTGTGTTTGCATGTATGAAGAACTGGATTTCTCTGTGCATTTACTTTTGCCTCTTACTAGCTAATAATTTGAGGGTATAATTTGGATTTGGGATTTGTCAAATTGCTGCTTGGTAAATTGAGGATGGTATTTTTGTAATATTTTGCACTGGTTAATGAAGCAGTGTACCACAGGTAACTTAGTAAAAGATACAGAGGATATTTAGTAAAAGAAATGGCCTGTAGCAAAGCTAATGATAATGAATCCAAATTGCTATCTCAGACAAAGAAGTTTTTATATGAACAAAATCATTCATACGACACCTGTTTGCATTAGCTAGGGAATTTGCATACGCTAAGAAAATCTCATGTGTAATTTTTCAATGTCCTTGTCCTTTAAAGTATTTCTATTTATTTCTTAATTCCAGCAATTCCAAAAGGATCTAATATTTCACTGGCAAAAAAACCCAAAGCAAAATGCGAAAACTAAAAGGCACTTTTGACTTGTAAGTAGTTCTGGATCCAGCCCAAAAACAACAGGAAAAAGTAATTTGAGTAGTTTTGGGGGTTTATTTTTTTTCTGGTTTGGTGTAGAATGTAAGGAATTTGCATGGAAACTTGGGTTTCTAAAAGGACTGGCATAATTTAACAAGATGATACTTCTATCTATTTCATCTATATACATCAATTTAACACTAATGCCTCCATGCCGCATCTCAGCATTTTATTGCGGTTATAGATTCCCAATTCACTCACCTACAAATTCAGTTTTACAAATTAAAGACCATTTGAGAAGGCTGTCCACAAACAATCAGTGTTTTGACTTTTCCTTTTTTCTTTTCACTATAAATACCTGCAATCTGGGATGAGCATAGAATTCATTTAAGAAATCCATCAGTAAGTCAATCTTCAGAGAGCTAACACACAGCACAACATGTTTTTCTGTCTGAGCTCTGTGTCGACTGTAGTTACCACCAGACTTCTGTCTCTCCATCCACAAATATGCCAGCTGTTCAAACTGCAAGAGATGCCAGTTGTCAGTGAAATATAGATAAGCAGATGTGCAGCAACAATGCTGCATTGTTCATCTCATCCCTCTATGAAAAGATGCGCTTAGCCCACAATGTCTTTATTCTTTGTAAAACATTCTCTAGTAAGTGAGTGTAATGAATAATAGGGTTATTGAAAAATATGGCAGCAGAGCCAATCTCTATCACACTCAAATAGCAGGATAAATCCATTAAAATATCATGAGATTGCAGTTAATATCAAGATTTTAGAAAAGAGTGAAGGATGTAACTTATTTCCTTTATGTATTTTATACATCTGAGATCTCTTTTTCCAGTGCCACATGACATAAATGTTTGCCTCAAATGGAAGGTTACATTTTCACACACTTTAGCATATACTGTGAGGTTATACCATTGGATAGAAGTACCTTTAGACTTATTTTGGGCAATAACTCCTCTCAGAGATTTTATAATGTTTCGGAGGTGACCTTCTGCAAACTCTTATCTGTCTTAGAAATTTAGATACAACTTAAATATACAGCTGCTGTTAATACAGTAAATTTGCTTTTGCCGGGAGAACAATATGTGCAGGCTAACAGCAAACATTCCTCTAGTGTTCTGAATCCTTTAGAATACTGTAACAATCACTGCCACTGTAACAATCTGCAATAAAGCATACAAACACATTTTCAAAATTTGTGTAAATAATATGCATTTAATAGTGAGCTCAGTTTAACTATGTGACTATCTGTGAGAGAGGCACTGTTTGTCATGCACATTCAGCTGGTCAAGACACTGAATCATGAATAGTAATCGATTTCATATTATAGCAGGACAAAAGCTCAGGAGAGGATAGCCCCATCTTCTGTGTATGTAGAACTATATGAAGCCCTGTTATCACTAGAGAGTTACAAAAATAAAGTAGCTCCTAATAGGTAAATTTATGTGAAAGGGCAGTGTATTCCAGATTGTTTACTGGTAATGCAGAGGTCTTACACTTGAACTCTATATCAGAACCACCTTAAAGATGAACTTTCTATTTCATAGGAAATCCCAGATTTCCTAAATAAAGCATATTTTAGTTCTCAGTAAAATGTGTTTTAGAAAATTTTTGATGAGTGAGAATATAACTGTTAGTGTATATGTCTGTGCACGTAGACATCAAATATTTAGGTATAATTAAAAAATTCAAATAATTTCAAGAAAGTTAATGCTGAAAGCTTGAGCTCCCAAGCTCACAAGGTTTCTGTGTTGTCTACTCACAATGAGCTTTAGTTCACTGTCAAAGAAGTAGAGTCCAGAAACCATCTGTGTGAGAAACTTTGGAGCTTTGTGCTCTAGTAGGTCTACTACAACCTTTGATATGCACACACAATGTCTTCCCACATCCCCTTTTTGTGGCACAAGGTCTGGGTGATTACCAAGTGTGGAACAGTAAAAGTCTAGGCAGGGACTTCCCATGTAGTCCAAGGGCTTCTGTCCTGACACCTCAACTCATGAGCTGGGAAGTGTTTGGAAGAAATTTAATGAAACTGATTGATTCTTTGAAATACTTGAATTTTCATAAATCAATCTTTTCTTGTTGAAACTGTAAGAAGTCCTAAACTCAAGTAGGCATCAAAATTCCTAACTGTGCTGCTGTCTCTGCATGTGTGTACCAGCATACACAGCTGTGAAGGCAATTTGCTTGAGTTGCAGATTTAATGAGATTTGTTTCAAGTTAGCACTGAGCTGTGAGAGTAAAAAAGGAAGTGAAAAGAACCAAGATTAGAAACAGGGAGAGCCTGCAGAGGAAATGCTATACTCATAAAGAAGGTGCTGGCTACTGTTTTGTTGGATTTTTTTAAATTGTTCCATTAATAACAAACCCAGGTCTCAGGATGAAGGAAGGGCTCTGTGGTACATGACAGGGACAGAAAGCTTTCAGCAGCACTTGAAAACTGTTATTAGTGCTTTGGTTTTTAGTATAAATCTAGACCACAGGAGGCAAAGGAAAAAGGAAGTGGGAAAAAACCATAATAGGAAGTATAGAAGAAGGTTATTTATTTTTTCTAACATTTTATAAGCAATAATTGTAGCAATAAATTATTTCAGTTGTTTTGTTTTTTTTTTTTTCAAAAACAAATATTAAGAGAAGAAAAATTTTACCTGTATGGGCAACACCACAAGAGCAACACAGATCATAATGACAACAAGCAGCTTTGAAGGCCATATCTTGGGTGTAACATCCCCAAAGCCCACAGTGGAAAATGTCACTATGCAGAAATAAAGGGAGTCAAAGAGAGTCAACCTGTTTCCTGCTCGTTCCAGATGCTGAATTCCACAAATACTATGTAGAAAAGAATGAATAAAGACACGAAAAATAAAAACTGTACTTAGGGTCAGTTCAAGTGTGATTATTATATGCGCAGAGAAGTATTCATTTTCAGAAGTCATAAATTGCTTAGCAAAAACTTTTTTTCAAAGAATAGCATCAAACCACATGTGTATGATTAATATAATTTTCAAATGTCATTAGCAATAAAAGAAACTCTTTTTTTTAATCTTTTCAGTATGATTCTCATAACTTTGTTGCTAGGTTTTGCTTTAGTGGCTGTTGGGAGAGAGAAGTGGTATATAGAACATCATGGATTGATGCAATTCCTTTTTAAAACAGAACAAAACAGATGGTATATAGTTGCCACCATCCTGATTTTTCTATAAACATCTCTTTAACTTTTTCAGGGAGAGTTCTCTAGCATGACCAAGAAAATGTACATATGGCTTTCTTTAAATCTACTACTCTTTATGTTGGTCTCAATCCCTTTCTGTGGCAAGAGAGACTGGCATGAACTAGATACAAGAATACATGTTGCATACAAGAAAGATAATGTTGGTACAAATGGGTACTGTCTAGAATAAATCGAATGTGAGAATTACAGGCTATCAAATTGTCAGAGGAATAAGTGCTCAGGGTCAGCCTTCAGGTAGAAAGTGAAAGATGCCAACTGGTGTGAAGATTCTGCTTGCTAAAAATAAAGAATATAAGGCTTGGTTGTCTTGGACAGCAGAATGAAGCAAGTTCATTCCTTCCACTGACATATTGTTGTGAACAAGTAAAAAGTAGCCCAAGTTAACTGGGAATTATTTTTCTTATAATCGGCATGATGTGCTTTTGGCTTCAAGAAGCAGTAGCAGAATCTGTCCATAGGTCTTACTATTTCATATGTGCCAATTTTAAAAATGTGTGACTTTGAAACACATACCTAGAAAAAGTTTTCCAAGTTTAAAATATGATCTTCCCCAATACAACAGAATTATTTAGATCAGTTCAGACTTCTAAATTATATTCATCTATATGAAGAAAATCAATCCACGAACCACCTTGAATAATGTTTTTCGCCCTTGGAGTTAGCAGAATGATTTCTCCTCAGAGAATTAGAAACATAACTGATAAATAATACTGAGTTCCTTAGTAATTTTTCTAGAATATAGCAAAGATAATTTTTTCATATATGGTGTCCAGATGGTAATAGTCACTCATAAATATCTGCCATGGTAAAATCTTTGCATCACCAGGGAGACCCTGTGTTTATAACAACTTTAGCAGTTGTTCTTCTGTTCTCTGTTCTATTCTCCAAAAATAATTTAGCTGTGGGCAGTGGCATTTCCAGAACATATGGATCAAATTGCCAGTTTCCTTTTCACAGTTCTAGTATTTGTAGTTTTCACACATCTCAAAATGTTCTAAAAAGGGTGGGGATTTTTTCCCTGCTGTTTGCATGTTTCATGCTTCAGTCAGAACTGCTACTTTTATAGTCCTATCCCATTTGTCCCACATTTTTCACTAGAGTTGTAATCTAGATCTTCCATGATTTCACTATGTTCCCAGTTTTTATCTTTTTTTTTTTTTTTTGGCAAAATGAATAATTATATTTTCATCCCTGAAAATATTAACAGAAGGACTGTAAGGAATTATGATAATGAAGCTGTCATTTGGTCTCAGACAAGAAGGTTTTTCAGCTAAAGCCTTTTCCAGTGTTAATGTGAAATAATGGAGTATACTGCAGATGCATCAAAGTATGCAAAAAGAAGCTGTTTTAATTTTGTTATTTACATAAGTTATATGTAATTTTGAAGCAGAATAGTGATGGATTTTTAATTTTACATATATGTTATTCTTGATCACCCTGGTGCATTTTCTACTTGTCAGTTGTCTTTGTCATGTTTACTTTAGGTATCATTTGAACTTTTGAGAATTCAGTCTTTGTTTTCCTGGAAGTTTTCGTTCTAATTCCAGGAATCTTTGTTTGCCTGAGTATTTTATGTGCCAAAACTAATTACGGTTTGTAAATAACCTCCCTCCACATGCATTACAGAAATAAACACTGTAGAGTAAAATAACCCTTGGTTTTAAGTCAGAGAGAACAGCTTATACTTCAGTCTTGCTATGGGAGATACATTGTGTCTCTTAGAAACCTGGTAAGTGTACAGAAGTTTTGACAGAAATTGGCAAAAGGTACTCACTATTTGACAAAGATGTTAATATTAAGCTGTTGCCTCTCTAAAGTCATTGAAATAAAGAAAAGGACCTGGGGGTGTTGGTTGATGAGAAGCTCAACAGTAACTGGCAATGTGCACCTGCATCTCAGGAAGTCAACCATATACTGGGCTACCTCCAAAGAGGTATCACCAGCAGGTGATTCTGTCCCTCTACTGCGCTCTTGTGAGACCTCAGCTACAGTACTATCTTCGGTTCTGGAGTCCTTGGCACAGGAAGGACATGGATCTGTTACATCAAGTCCAGAGGAGGGCTACAAGATGATCCAAGGGCTAGAGCTGAGGACAGGCTGAGAGAGCTGAGATTGTTCAGCCTGAAAAAAGAGAAGGCTCCAGGGAGAACTTATAGCAGCTTTCCAGTACATAAAGAGGGCCTAGAAGAAAGCTGGAGGGAATTTTTACAAGGACATGTAGTGACATGACAAGGGATAGTGGCTTTAAACTGAAAGAAGGTAGATTTAGATTAGATATTAGCAAGACATTGTTTACTATGAGGGTGGTGAGGCACTGAAACAAGTTGCCCAGACAAGAATTGGATGACCCATTCCTGGAGGTAGGTGTTCAAGGCCAGGTTTGATGGGGTTGTGAACAACGTGTTCCAGTGGAAGGTTTCCCTGCCCATGGCAGGGTAGTTGGAACAGGATGATCTTTAGGCTCCCTCCCAACACAAATCATTCTATAATTCCATTAATACTGTATCTGGAGAATGTCCTACTTTATACACAGGCAACCTGCTTTTCATACTGCAAGTTCTCTTACTGGAGTGGTCTATCTTCTCTACGGTACTGATGTATAGCCAGATACAATTTTGTCCTATATTCTAAAATTAGACATTATTAGAGAAACAATTGTTGGTACTTTAGATTTCATTTACATAAAATCATTAAACACTCAATTTACACTTTGCAGAACTCCGTGCTGAATACTATTATAACTGGGGTGACACTGAAATTCTATTATTCATTCACAATATCAGACACACATGGAAATATTGTATGTTGACTTCTGACTGATAATACATATCCTTTGAACGTTGATTATCTTCTTCCTATGAGACACTACCAAGCTTGTAGTCTGGTCCTACAAAAGCTGACGGTTTTCCAACCACCTATGACCTAAAAACCTAAAGCCTCCTGACAGAACCACTGACTCCTGTGTAAATAATGAAGAGGCAAAGACTAAGCATACAATGTCTATCCCGTCCAAACACCTTAGAGCAGAGTTTATAAGATTATGAAATCCATAAGCTTCAATTTTTATCATGTCTGTGATGGCTTCTCAGATTTTCTATAAAACCTGTTTTTCTCTAAACATTTATTTTCTGAAAGAGAAAATATATATATATATATATATATATATATATATAGACTAGGTTAAGTAGCTGTGCAGTTTCCAAAATGTTAAAATGAGAGAGTCTGGAAATATTTCAGCTGGAAACTTCAACTTTTTCTGTATTCCAGTTGTATCTTTATCCTAAATGTGTTTGATGATATCATTCTTGCTTGCATACAGTGCGAGCATCTTCCTTCCCCAAAGATCAGTACATTACGTGCAGCTCATGGTTGCAAAAGTTCTATTTATAATAATAAAGTTCTACTAGTAAGCCATGTGACTTTAAGAAAGTGCAGAACTTTTTGTTAAGCAGCATGATATTATGAAATGACCAACTGTATATAAATATTTGTTGAAACTGAGAACCTTTTATTACTGCTGCTGCATTTTGTGAAATGAGAAGCAGAGTTGCAATTAAATGACTTTGGTCACTGAGACTGCACAAGTAGAGCCCTATTGTGGGCAGCATTCAGCTAAGTGTATTTCCATAAAAAGGTCTGTGCAGAATTCAGTCTGTAAATTCAAAGAAATGTCTGTATTTTTGTATGCTTTCAGTCTGTCCCAGAGCTTTGATGGTAAACCTTGGCATTCCACCTTCAGTGTGTCAATAGTGTTGCAGCTAAGAGTCTGTTGGAGTCTGAGGTTTTGGTCTCCTCACACAAGAAGAGAGTTACTATTCAAGAGATAGAATCATGTAGTCAGTGCCTCAACCATCAGACATTCTTCACCTGCAAAGCATTACAAAATTAGATGCTACCAAATATCTATCCTTTTTCAAGAGGAGTAATTAAGTAATCTATTTATAATAAGCAGAAATTGCATGTGTTGTGGTAGAAAATCCAAATGCAAGCTTCTCATTTGATACACCCAGTATATTGTGCTTTGAAACATCATCCTTAATGTTTACGGCAGTAGTTTTGAAACACTCATAAAGGTGTAACAGTTATGAAAACCACTCATATTCCCTCAATTAAGTTGAATTAACATCTGAGAGATTTGCTATCCAAATATTCGTTAGATGTGTGTAAGAAGGAACTAACCCAGCATGTAGGATCAGGATAGGAATTGAAGACAGAGGTATTGAGTATGACTAGATACACATGTATTTGATTTCCTAGTGAAAAACTTATTCCACAGTTATCCTCTTAGCATAGATGATAAAAATAATAGAAATCCTTATAAATACGAAGAAAACCTAAAAACTGCAAATTAGCTGTAGGACTGTAGATATCTGTCTGATCATAAGGGTTTTTTTGAGGTAACTCATGGAAAATTATATTTGATTTCCAAAACCCAGCATTGTACCAATACCACTTTAGAACTTGTTTAACTATGTACTTGACAGATTTTAAACATGCTAAACTTTGATTTTTATCATCAGATTTTATTAAAAAGAATCATATCATAGAAAGCCGTCTAAGAAAAGATAATGGTAATAAGGAATTGAAAATGCCAAAAAAAAAAGCTCCCTATAGTAAGAGCGTTTCCATTTCTTACTGAAATGTGCACTATCTTTCAATGTCTGGGAAATCCCAGATGTCATTATTCTTTAGGGTAGTTTATTAGGTTTATGCAGCTTCTTGTGTGAATAGGGAGGGGTAAAACACCTTAGATTTAGTCTGTTCAGATAGTTTGCCCACAACATATCTATCTTTCTAAGTTTTTTTTATTCACATTTAAGCTCATTCATGGAATTAAAGAAATGTTTAAGAAATTAGTTGTAAAATTAATTAATTAGTGTGCACAATTTTACAAACACACAAGATAGGATTGGTCTTACAATTTTACAACAGTTGCAGATTTCTGATATGATCTACAAGCTACTGATAAAATTATTTTGTACATTTTCAATCTAACTGAAGTCACAACATATTTAATGACAAATAGATTTAATTTTATTCTTAAGTATTCATTTAGATTTATCTTAGAATCAAACCCCAACAACTTCTCTTCTCCTAGTGCCTTCCTTTTTTGAACTTCCTTTTAGGACAGGTTTTTTGGTAGAATTGAATTTTAGGAATTTTCCTCCTAGTTTTCCTTCAGTTCCGGTAGTCAAAATTCTCTCCTTACTGTATTTTTCTTTTTCATTTGCCTTTCAAGGATATTCATGATGGATATTCCCTGCACTTCTATTCATTTCTAAATCTCCTTAACATCCTTACATTTGCTTGCATTTTGACTGCAACTCTTCATTGCTGCTGTTAAATCAACTACTTCAGGATAAGCCAAATTAACTTCCTCTAGTTGCAAAATTTTCTGGTTAATAATACCATAAGCAAAAATTTCTCAGAAATTTGCAGATAAATAATATTCAGGAAGAATGGTCCTTATGTAATTGCTTATCCTGATGTAAGACTCAGACCAATGGTAAATGCAGGCTGAAGTAGTCTAAAAATTGTGATTTACAGCAGATTGTCTTATCTACCTTAACCAAAAATATGAGGAGTGCAGCCCTTTGGAAAAATCACAGGTGGAATTTTCTTTCCAGCTTAAATTTCCATAAAGCAAATATTCTGTTGCAGTTATACCCAAAGTCTGTTAGAAATTAAATTTATTTCTAGACACGAAAGAAACTGATTTCTGCTTGCTTTATTTATATCTCACTCACAATCTTTTAATATGCTCTGGCAGCCAACCCTCAATGTCTGTGTTAAGCTCATCTTTTTCACAGAAATTTTCATTCACACTTGATTTTATCTCCATTTATCTAAAAGGACTGAACAGTATAAAGATAACGTTTAGCAGTCTTCATCACCAGGAGACACACAGAAGTTAAACCAATACCAGAATGCTGCCTTTTCCTGAGCCAAGGCATAGACCTTGAGGTCCCCATGAAGCACAGCCTACCTCACAAATTTTACCCTTGTCACTCTCAGACCTGCAAGACTAGCTTGTAGGATGATTATTCCATATAGCAATACTTCCGTATGTGATATATAACTGAAGAAAGAAGAACTAGTCACAGAACATCATTTACTAGAAACAGCTTTTCATATGTTTACTGAGCTTATGGATTCTTTTGATAGGTATCACTTCTTGAGAAAAACAATAGAATATGCATATGGAAGACTAAAGAGTGAATAAATAGAAGACTCAGACATGTAGGCTAGAAACTGATGAGAAGTATCTGTTCCTCATGGCAGCTGTTTGCTGTGCTTTATATAATCTTTCTAAGAACAAAGGAGAGAGGTTTGTACATAGGGAAGGACAGATGGAACACGATGGACTTGAACATTTTGAGAAGACCAAATGAAGACCACTGTGAAAAGCTACAATTAAGTAGAAACACAAATACAGAGGTCTGCTGTGTTCCATCTATAGCACAATGTTTACTCTTAGTAGTTCACTCTGCAGATGAATATTTATAGATCAGTGAATGTAAGAGTTTTATAACTTAAATGAGAATGTTATCTGCTACATTTGGAGTTTATTGTTGCACAGTTTCTTGCTATTTAAGTAGATCTGTGTATTTTTATAAACTAAAGATGACATTTTAAATAATTGTTTAAGATGTTGAACAATGAACTTAAGCTCTTTTTTATAATAATAAAGAATCAGTGAAAATAGCATTATTTAAACTATAAAGCTGTGCTGTTTTAAAATGCAGTAGCCCCTTTATGTTTATAAAATAAAGCAAGCAGACAGGTTTCTTCTCCAAGCAACAAGTTAGGTGGGTATATCTCTTTTCTGCATCTCTGGATGTCGGATAAAACACACCTTTATGGGTGAAAAGTTTAGGTAAACTTACTATTCTTCTCCCTTCTAGAAAATTTACATTTATAAAGAGCATTTAAGGTAAATGGCTGCAGTCAGATCACATCAGGATAGGAGTGTACACTTCTCGCACCTCAAGCTGTGCTTGAAATCACTGACTCATCGATGGTCTTTTATTCCTTATTATGAGTGTTTCCCTTCAATTATTGTGTTACTATGTGCATAAATATGGCATCATTTAAACACCTTTCATGCATAAGCATTGTCAGCATTGGTACTATCACCAGTGAGGTCATTCTTACAGAAAAGAATAAGGCCTCTAGCTATTGTCAAAGCAGTAGCCTCCTTGGAACATTCGAGTTTTCTTTGATCATTCTCAGCTCTCACTAGACTGTTCCAGTCTTAAGGCACTGCCATTATCTTCCTTATTTTTGTGGAGAACTGCTGAGATTGTGAAGAACAGTGACATGACATGGGTTGATTATATTAGGATGGCCTTGGTCTTAGCAGCAGTGCAGAAAAATCTGAACAATAATTACACAGATCCTTCTCCAGATGCCAGTGGGGTTTTCTGGAGCTGGGCAACACAAGTACATCTTATGCAAGTGTATTTCTGTTAGTTTGTCCTCAATTTAGCTCCTAACACTCCGTGTTATTCTTAAAACAGAGAATGATGGTTCAGATAGCAAGCAAAATGGAAACAATACAGTGTTGCTGCTTTACAAGGGTAGTGTCCATCAAGTTGGTTAAATGGGTGGTTCTGAGGGTTGTCGCAAGACAACAAGTATCTCATCTATTCAGAACACTATCTGTAGGTGCATGATGAGTACAATGTTTACTGAAAAATGTAGTAATAAGATTGAAAAAGCTGTATGGAAACACCAATGTAACTTGAGGTATATCCCTCATTTTTTTAAAAAATACTCCAATGGAGCATTGAGTCCTTTATTGCATAATTATTAAAAAACCAAGAGCGTAAGTGAAAATGTATGCCACATAAATATTTTTTCTTGTTTGTATTCCTACTGGAAAGGTATTTTTGTTTTATAGTTACCTCCTTGCTAACCTGCTGTCTTAG
Source organism: Coccyzus lansbergi (assembly GCA_033558105.1). Classification (NCBI taxonomy): domain Eukaryota; kingdom Metazoa; phylum Chordata; class Aves; order Cuculiformes; family Coccyzidae; genus Coccyzus; species Coccyzus lansbergi. The sequence continues at coordinate 1,382,661 of JAUMJK010000116.1, forward strand.
CTTGAGAGAACTTGTTTAGGCAGTGAGGAGGGAAACAACTGGCTTCTGAACAACACACATTTAAGCATCAGGCTCAATTTCGGTTTATTAAGGTTTATCACAATACCAGAAAGGGGGCAAACGTTAAACAGGGAAAAAATATAGGAGGCAAGAGATAAAAGCAATATATTACATATATTACAGAAGTAGGCTTCTTTAAGGCTTGAGTTTCTGCTTAGAAATCTAGCATTTTTTCTATCTATGTGCCAGAGGATTTGGATACCTTAGACTACCTGTCTTGTTTGGTTTGCCCAGCAAGCTCTATGATTTCATCATCATGCTCCTTGTTCTGCTCACTATCATTAACACTAGTGAAGTCCTGATGGTGTTCTCAATTAGATGTTTCAATCGAGTGAAAAAGACTGAAATTTACAATAGCTAAAGAGCTTCCTGAAGGTCATAGAAGTTTTTATAAATTACATCTGAGTTTTCTTCTTTGGGCCACATATTTTGACCATTCGTTTGCTTAAAGAAAAAACTTTCAAGTTAAATAATTTCTTTGGCTATAATTCAAATGGATCTATGCATATAACTCTTTCTAAAAATCTATGTATATAAAGCTTTTTAAAAATCAATAAAATCCAAAACCTCACAGTACTGTTCTGAATTTCGAGGCATGACTGTTTAAAAAGCACAATTGTGTTTATGCGGTTTATGATGAAATACCAGCTATCCACATTTTCAAAATAGTATACTTGATTATTCTCATTATATAAAAGAGGAACACAGGTTGTACTAGGATGACCAAAAATTAGCAGATATCAAGTGAACACAGGAGCTGATTAAAGTGGCCAGCAAGATTGTATGAGATTAATGATCACAATACTGGAAAGACACAATATATTGTAAGTCTCTGCTATGTTTTTTTCTGGTATAATTTACCCTTGATTGCTTAACCCATGAAGAATACTCAGTAAGATTTTATTATACTCACTTCAGCCCTTAGAACTAGACTTCCACTCTGAATATTCAAGATGAAGTATTTCACATTTTATTTGCTGCAGTTTTTACTTGTTTAGTTTTAGAATATTAACAAAATGAACACAAAGATTGAGTAAAACATGATTCACAATCATTTTCCAGTATTTACCCAGATGTAGGAAGTGTACATACACACCGACATGTACTAATGCCTTCTCATCAGCAATTTTATTTTTAACTTCTTTGCACAAAATATTTCCATTTACTTTGTTTTCAGTGATCATCACTAAGATAATACACTTGTAAAAGACAGGGGCTGTATCTAATTTGATGACATCAACACACTGTAAACTGAAAAGCAAATTAAGTGCTTACTGTCAACAGTTGGCTAAGGTTCATCATAAATGTAATCCGGTAACAATAATGTCCTGAAAATATGCAAAGGTAACTTAAAATTTTATTGGAATGCTATTAAGAGTTAAGAATTTTGTACTTACATTGCAGAGCTAAGCAAATCAGCAGAATGCATGCAATTATAGGAGACCATAATATACTGGATACCTTTAAATAGTCTCATTCCTTATACAACTTCCTACTCCTTTTATAATATATTAGTAAACATACTGCTTTGCTGTGGAATGTAATTTTATACAGTATTCTGTGCCCAAAGGAGCTGACAATTTGATTTCCTGCCCATTGTTAGGTTTTCAGTCTGCAAAGTCAACCCACATTTTGTATTTAAGTGTTTACTAAATGAATACCAATTATTTTTTTCTTCCTTATTGCTGTGACTCAGGCACATCCACCCTAATAGACAGTAAACAAAATTTTCCATCTATATTGCAGTACTGTACGATTTCCACAGACAAAAAAATATAGCTGTGGTTTTGCAAAAGATGGGACCATTAAGGTTACATTTGAGTTTATAAGCATAAAGTTAGATATTTTACTAAGGTTGAGTGATAATAAAATTCAATATAATTTATTATTTTTTACTTGTTTTACGAGAAGATTTTAATTGCAATGGAAGAACAGAATTCATTAATCAGTGTTGTTTATTTAGATTATACTCTAAAGGGACTTTATTTACAGACCTCCAACTTGTGGAGGAGAGGGGAAAAAAGCACTATCTGCTAATAGTGCTAGAAATACAAATTTATTTAAGCTGAGATACCATTTAAGAGATTAATTTTACAGGCACTCTGAAAATACGTTGACATTTAATTGTTGTGATTACATCACACAATTGATAGATATCACAGAATCACAGAATCACAGAACAACCAGGTTGGAAGGGACCCATCGGATCTTCTAGTCCAACCATTCCTATCTAACACTAAACCAAGTCCCTCAATACCTCATCCACCCGTGTCTTAAACACATCCAGGGAGGGTGAATCAACCACCTCCCTGGGCAGCCTATTCCAATGCCCAATGACCCTCTGCGTGAAAAACCTCCTCCTAATCTCCAGCCTAAATCTACCCTGGCGGAGCTTGAGGTCATTCCCTCTCGTCCTGTCCCCAGTCACTTGGGAGAAGAGGTCAGCTCCCTCCTCTCCACAACCACCCCTCAGGTACTTGTAGAGAGTAATGAGGTCTCCTCTCAGCCTCCTCTTCTCCAGGCTAAACAACCCCAGCTCTCTCAGCCGCTCCTCATAGGGTCTGTTCTCCAGCCCCTTCACCAGCCTCATTGCTCTTCTCTGGACTTGCTCCACAGCCTCAACATCCTTCTTGTGGTAAGGGGCCCAGAACTGAACGCAGTGTTTGAGGAGCAGTCTCACCAGTGCTGAATACAGAAGGAGAATCACCTCCCTGGACCTGCTGGTCACACCGTTTCTGATACAAGCCAGGATGCCATTGGCCTTCTTGGCCACCTGGGCACACTGCTGGCTCATGTTCAGTCGGCTGTCGACCAACACCCCCAGGTCCCTCTCCTCCTGGCAGTTTTCCAACCAGGCTTCTCCCAGTCTATTGTATGTTTTGGTAAAGACTTTTGTTGAAGTCCACAAATATGTATCAGAGTTTGAGTTTACAAGCAACACTTCTGTAATGAATAATACTTTTACTACTTTTATGTAAGCTCAGTAAGTGATTTTTGGCATGTGACAAATCTGGCATCGTGGAGAGGTCCCTATTGCTAATGGAAAGAATATCACATAGAGGTGAGTTAGAGGAATCCATGGACATTTAACTTTTCTATGTATTTGTTTGTCACCCAAATGTGATACTATGTTTGGACTGTCTACCCTTCTAGTCTTTACCTATCTGAAAAACAACTGTCAAAAAATTTTAGCAATTTCTAATAGGACATCAAGTATATGGAAGAGAAAAATGAGATTTTTTTTCTTTTAAAATTCACTGTAAATGCATTAAAATCCATCTTCTTTTAGTTTGTCTAATATCACATCCTAACCCTGCCAAAGCCTCTGAGATATCCTTTCAATATTCCATGAAGTTCTGCCTAATACAAACAGAGTCTAAGTAAATAATTCCTAGTGGCTGATGCCAGCTTCTGTTAGCATGACTAAAGTTGTATTATTATCTTTTTTAACTCTTCAATTTTTCATTTAAGAAATATGAACTTTGCTAAACTTCACAACCTTAAAAAACAGTTGTAATATGAAAAAAATAATAGATGCAGACAAATCACTAAAGAATTATGCTGATTATAAATCACCATAATGACTTACTACTCCACAAAGAACTAGAATAACTGATGGCATCTAATAATACAGTTAAATGTGTTAGCATAAACCACCATAAACACCAAATTTTAGTAAAGTAAAATAGTTTGTCAGCCTAATGAATCAGTCAATGAAAGACACGCTTTTTTTTTAAAGTCTGCATGTTAAAGACAACTTCATTTTTGAGCCAGGAATACTGAGTGATGATGGTTTGCTGCCAAGCATTGAATTTTAAATGATGAAGTAACATCGCCCAACATAATTAGTCATCTGTTGTTACACATGGCATTATATTTGCTACTGTCTAAAATGATATCATGTTCTCAAAGACAGCATGTGAGTATTAGGTTTTTCTTTTTACTGCAAAGATAAAATGAAGGATATAAAATATAATGCCTTCCAGTAATGAAAGAGATGAAGACAGATTTCTAACACTTATTTTATAGATCAAAAATGCTTTTTAAGGGTAACTCTACCTGCTTTTATTGTAGACTCCCCAAAACCAAAGCAAAACCTAAGATTTCTTTTACCATTACAGTGGTACAACATTTCACAATCTGCAGAGTTTGGTTGTATTCCAGATCAACTTTTATTTCATTTTTCTAAGTTATTCTTGTCACCCCTATTCTGAAGGTAACATGCACATTTTGCATATGTAACATTTACATTTTACACAAGGTATCTACTTACAAGCCTGTGGTTCAGCAGCAGATGTATGTGTGTGTGTGTGTATTTATAAACCAATGGAAAGCTTACATGAGAACCTTCATCATAACTACTGCCATGCCATTGCACCTTTGTTTAGCTTATCTCCATCACTGCCCACGTTTCAGTCCCCAAATCTTTTCTCTGACTGGATTTTTTCTGTGGGTCTTTTTGAAGACACCTATCTCAAATGCGTACTCCACATAACAAAATACAGTAATTGATTTTTGGTAACAGAATATGGCATTCTGTTTCTCTTTGACACTCTTTATTTGGCCTTGCTCCTTGGATAAGCACTTACAGATTTTCACCAAATCCCTCTTTATTACATCATAGGTTTCACATGACAATTATGGATTTATATTAGTGGCCCTAGATCTTATGTGCACCAACGTGACACAGAAAATTAAAGCAGGCTTTGCTATTATTCCTTACAGTAATTCTATGTGGCGCTATGTTCCTGCAAAAGAACAAGGACCAGATTGCATTTAGATTAACTTTGAAGAATTTTCTGTGTTGCATTCCACACTTGGCAAACTATATCTAGTTAATATTAGCAGCAGCTTAATTTTATTTATCTCCCACAAAATTCAAAATATGGTTGAGAAAGAAAGGATGCTGTGGAAATGTAGTCTTTTAGAATTTTGTTTCTAACACTACAAATATTATAATACTCAAAATCATTTACTTTTTTCCCTCTTTTCATAATAGTACTGGTCTTGACTACCAGAACCACCTTTCCCTCTCATGTATCTGGTAATATTATTACTGTATTACAAGATGTCATGATAAAAGCCAAAAACCTGCTCTCTCAACGGCATATTCAGAGTGCACAATGCTTTGCAAAATACTGTGTATATTCTCAATGCATCTTTAATGAAAAGTTGTCCAGTTTATTGTAAACATTAGCAGCATTTGGTGTCTAAGAGTCATTTTTACCTCACATGAAACTTCCTGAGGAATGTATTGGGAAAGAATGTGAGACATTTTATCTCCTTCTTGGGGAAGAGTTTTGGTTTACATCTATTTTTATACTTAAATATGCAGATTCTGATTACTGAATTATCAGTACATTCACATCACTGAAAAAAAAAAATACTGATTAGAAGAGAATGACCACAAATGATTCACAGGACAGAGGCTGGAACATTCAGAATGGAAAGTAATTTAATGTCTAACTCTCACCAGGAATAAAAGCCTTGCAAGCGATGCTGAAAATTCTTCCTAATGTCAATTGAAAATATTGATTAAAACAACACAATACTAGACTGTGAAATTGCCATTACATTGACTGTCAAAGGATGGTTTACCTGACCTATAATTTAGGGTTACATACGATACAAAATATTAAAATAGTGTCATACCATCACAAGAAAAAAATGTAGAGCAGTTATGTTATTTTTCAAATTTACGCAAATTTAACTTTGCACACATCTATCTAAACTCAGGTTGAAACTACTGATTTTCAGGTTAATAAATAATCTGCAACCCATGCTAGGAAATCAGTAAAGCTTTGATTGTAACTTGAAATGATCACAAATACCTGAAGCCAAACACATCTTCCAGGGTGTAATAAAACAATAGATAGAAGACGACTACAAATGTATCTCTTGCACTCAGAAGACAATTTAGATTGAACTATCAAACCTTTATGACTTTGTTCTACAGTCCACAGTAAATTCAACTATTCAACTTACTATTAATTTCATTGGTCTTTTTGCCTAGTTTTAAATGTTCCATTGCAACAGTTGCACAAAGAATTCCCTGCATGTAGCATGGGAAAGATGCTGACGCAATTATTTTAGAAATAACTATGTAGAAACAGCTAAAATTATTAACAAAGGAAATATTATGTCACTACCAAATTAATAACCAAAATAGCATGAAAATCACTGTGTACTTATCTAGGTTTCCATAGAAACCATGTTTGATGGTAGCCAAAAAGGCTTCTGATTGAGCTTCCATACTTTTCCTTTACCGATAATAAACACAATTTCTTGTCTGCCTTTCAGAAACAACTATCTGGGGTTTTATTCAGTAGCCTGTCCTTATCCTATATATTTCATGCAGCACTCTCTAACAGCACTAATCATCTATATCCTTTTTTAAGATCTGAATTCTTGAATTTAAGCATGTAAATTTTTTTTAATATTTTATGAGAAATTCCATGCTATCAATCAAAGGAAAGGGAAAAAAAAGGAAAACAGAATAATATATGACAATATTTTTATGTTGTCACAACACAATAGTTGCATAACAAGAAGCAAAGGCATCAATCCAAGAAGCAAGTTAGGGTTTTAATTACATTTTGTCATTGTAATTTTCCATTACAATTTCTCATGAAGACTTTTCAAAGGCTTTGGCCCTTAAATACTTATAATATCAATGTAAGCAAATGATCCCCAATGCTAGCAAATATGAAAAACATGTGACCTATCCCATAAGTCTGGATTCCATTAGAAACAGTAGTAGTTTTATCTGAATTTGTATTTCATTTATATAATCTAGATTGACAACAATTTGAGGCAGACATCTGTTTTCACATGCTTCTTATACAGTAGATTTTAGCAAAATCACCTTAGAAACTCCTATACATAAGAAAGATAAACTCAGTATGTGTTTCTGCTACCAAAGCTGATGAAAATGTACTTTGTATTCATGCACATGGTTTTCTCAAGATGCAACAGTCCAGATAAACTTTAATTGAATTTATAAATTGTTCACAAATAACAAATGAGTATTTTAAGAAATGTTTTGTTATTGACTTTTCAGAGGCTGCACAATCTTTTTATAGTCCCATTGCCTAAGGAAGTGTTAAGGTAGTGTCTGAAGTAGTCCTCAGTTCTAATTATATGCACTCATAGGAAAACTACCTGTACTTGCTGCCCTGTTTCCAGAAACTCAGAAACAGGACAAGGGTAAGGTGGAAGTTGGTACAATGGATTTGGAAGGTACTACACGTGCTACCTGGCCTACTCCTAGATCTGTTTGTTTATGTTTGGAGAGCACTGAATAGGAATCTCTCAAAACAGAAAACAGAGATCCTTTACTTTAACCAAGCAATTTCCTGACAGATCTGCTTTATTTCAGAGAAAGAAAAGCACAATTGCTATTACTGTAGCACTTTGTGGGATTCTTGTAACAGATGAATAATTTATTTTGTATTATTTACAGTTACCTAGAACTTTCAATTAATGTTCTATAATAGTCTCAGTTTTAAATTCTCTAACTCCTGTTTAGTCTGTTAGATCCTGAGACTTCATGTGCTTTGCCGCTTTAGAATCATGCTAAATTTGATCAAGCTAAATGTCAGAATTCCAATTTAATTTGGTGCTACTTTTGAAAGCAGAAAATTTCTCTATATCTTAAACTGAGATTAGGTCTGAACAGTGGGCAACAAAACATAATATCACAGAATAAAATATAGACCCAACCCAACATCCCCCCCTTCTATTTTATGTTACATTATCCACCAGCATTCTTCAAAGTCATCCTACTTAATGCTAGGGACCTTTCTTGGAGAACTGCCATTGTAGACTCCTGATTTAAACAACACAGAAGGGCACAGAAGCACAGACCTCCATGTGGTGATTTAATCCCCTTCATATCTGCAATGCCCTCTGAGTTGTCTGTCTACTTCTTGATAATAAAGAGAATTTGAAGACTGAGTTGTCTTATTTTCGTAAGTAATCCTTTTTTATTTGATTTCTTTTTCTGTAACAAAGCTTTTTAAGTCTGAAGGTCCTGATTTGTCCTGCTTGGACTAGATTATTGTCTGGATTTGTTTTCATCCTTACAACCACTTTATTCGTACTGCTTCTTCTAGACAGGAATTTCAACTGAGTAGTTGACATAGAGGCTACAGTGTTGACACAGAACATTTATTCTGTAAGTCAGAGTGTGGAAACATGACGGTTTTCTTATGTTAAAAGCACTGAAGGGTAAAAAAAAAAAAAATGTTAAGATTGACCCCAGTGGGTTTTCAGTGAAGACATAAGTAAAGTTTGTGCCAGTTTCTTAGTCATGAGTATGAAAAAAATAAACGCCCATTTCAAATAATTTATAGCCACCTTTTTCACACAGAATCACAAGGTTGGAGAAGACCCATCGAGTCCAACCATTCCTATCAAACACTAAACTATATCCCTGAGGACCTCATTCATCCATCTTTTAAATACCTCCAGGGAAGGTGAATCAATCACCTCCCTGGACAGCCTGTTCCAGTGCCAAATGACACTTCCCATGAAAATTTTGTTTCTGATGTCCAGCCTGAACCTCCCCTGGCAGAGTCTGAGGCCATTCTCCCCTTATCCTGTCTCCTGTCATTTGGGAGAAGAGGTCAGCTCCCTCCTCTCTACAACCTCCTTTCAGGTAGTTGTAGAGAGCAATGAGGTCTCCCCTCAGCCTCCTCTTCTCTAGGTTAAACAACCCCAGCTCCTCCAGCTGCTTCTTGTAAGACTTTTTTCGCAAGCTAATCATTCCACATTGGTGATACATGAGTAACACTGATTTTAAAAGCAAAATAAGTCTTAATAGATGATTCATTCTGTCACAGAAAGATGCCTGAAATAGACATTCACTGTTATTTGTCTTGTGGTACAGTTAACAGAAATTGTTAGTATTCTGTTTGACAAACAAGTGCAAACATCCATCAGCTAAATGATACAACATATACTTTGACTAGGTACGTAACTTTCAGTAGAACTCAGTAACTGCTGAACAGTGTTATACAGGAGTACACATCTTTTAGTGTATCTGTGATTGGGTCAGGATAGGAGGCTACTGAGATATTTAAAGAAAGAAAAATCATTCGATAGTCAAATCTGTCTTTGAAATAATAAGAAAAGAGAAAAAAAATCCTTGTAGGTAATCTCTAAACTATAAACACATGGAGTTAGTCTTTTGAATTTATTGAGCTGCAAATGAGTGCTGTTCCCAGATCCATAAACAATTATCTTCAAAAATCAAAGAGTGGAGCAAAGAGCAAAAATCTTGTTATGTGATTACTGTTTGTTCTGTAATAATGTTGAAAATTGCCAACTGTATAAAAAAATACAGGAGACTTTTCCCACAGTTTTCTGAGTGTAAAGGACAGCTTGAATAATGATTTCGAAAAATGTTGAGCTTAGTTAATTAGCAGTAAAATTAGGGTTTTTTTATTTTTTTAACTTTTCATACGAAAGGTTACACTTCAGTTATAAGACACAACGTGGAATGTGACTACACGTGTAAGCACCACTTATAAGACCTTGTTGCTGAGATGCAAGTGATGGGTTTGCCAATGGTGCATGAGAAAGAATTTAATTAATGCTCTGTATTTAGGGGGAATACACTCAGTTAATACTTACTGTTGCAGAAAATGTGAAAGATAGCCTGGTGAAAGCCATCCTTAATGGACTTTACTCCTCTTTCAGCACAAAGAAAGTTATGTAAGCCCTAAATGATGCCTCTTAAAATGAAACACTGTCTCAAATGTAACATAATCATAGATATTAAGCTAACTGATTTTGACCGTATATACAGAATATTTTACGTATTTTTAAAATATACTCTGTAAGATGTAGCCATTAATAGATGAGTTAAAAAGTGTTGAAAATACCATTATGTCTGTTCACATAAGCAACAGTAACAACTGCCTAAAAAGAACTACTGTCTTAGGCAAGCTGCAGATTCTTGAACAACTATTCTTAAGTAATTCCAAAAATGTTTCATTTCCTTAGTTATTGCATTACTGGGTGCTTTCATCCTATTTAGATTATTTTGAAGTCTAGCAGGGTCAATAATAGGGCAGTATATAATTATATATAAAGACCTGGTATCTGCAGCTGTTGAGAACAGACATAATTACTGTAGGTGACCTTGCCATTTTCTGTATGTTTTGTAGTCAGTTATCAAAATGCCTGCTGATGAACAAGATGTTTTGTTTAGCTGCAGCTTCTATACTTCATTCAACCAGAGATCATAACAGTGAGTTCTTAGGAATCACAGAATCATAGAATCATAGAATCATAGAATCATAGAATAGTTAGGGTTGGAAGGGACCTTAAAGATCACCTAGTTCCAACCCCCTGCTAAGGGCAAGGACATCCCACTAGCTCAGGCTGCCCAAGGCATTAAACACCACCAGGGGCAGCCACAACTTCCCTGGGCAACCTATACCAGTGTCTCACCACTCTCAAAGTGAAGAAATTCTTCCTATTGTCTAGTCTAAACCTGCCCTTCTCCAGTTTATAGCCCTTCTCACTGGAAAAGACTGCTACTAGCTTACTTCATTGAGAACTGGATCCATATTTTCTTCAGCAGTTCAGTAAAATATTGAAGTAGGTTAATTGAAATAGTTAAGGCATATTTCATACAATCATAGAAATCATAGAATGGTTTGGGCTGGGGGGGACACCTTAAAAACAATCCAATTCCAACCCCCCTGCCATAGGCAGGGACACCAGTTTGCTCAAAGTCCCATCTAAACTGGCCTTGAATACCTCCAGGGATGCAGCATCAACACCTTCTCTGGGCAACCTGTGCCAGTGTCTCATCACTCTCACAGTAAAAAAGTTCTTCCTAGTATCTAATCTAAATCTTACTTACTCAACAGTGCTTTGTAGTGTAAAAAAATAAAAAGGTAAATTAGAGCCTAATTAAAGCATCCAAGTACTACAGTGACAGAAATTTATGCATTCTGGTTCAAATACTGTAGTCCCTATTCATATAAAATCTCCTGTTTAAAGTGTCATAATATTCACTAGGAAATTTAATCTCACAAAAATTCATTACTGTTTAGAACAGGCAGCATTTGTGATTATACAGTTGTCTGCCCATAAGACAAAGGGTAAAACTGGACCACTTGTCTACCCCTAGCCAGAACAAAGCTCTTGAATAAGGGACAGAAAGGCACAAGACTTGAAAAGGCCATGTGTTATTTTACACTGTTATTACAAAAGGGGTTAGGCAGCACATAACAGTGGCTACCCCAAAAAAAAGCTAAAGAAATAAAGTAAGAGAATATCAAATTACTGTCTCCAAAATGACAGATCAAACTTTATCAGTGTGCTGACCTAAAGACATGCTGTCTAGAAAAATAAATGCAGGTGATTTAGCCTTTCCACACAGAATCATCTTCTCTGTTTACTTCTCCATTGTACATTGCCTTGTAACACACACATTCTTCAACTACTTTTTTTCTCCCCACATAGGCCACTCTCCTCCTGGGCACTATTGCTGAAAAGATTCTGTGTGTTCAGTAAGCTACCATGTACATTATTATCAATATCCATTTATACAAACCTAGGCGAGACCATACTGGCTGAGATCAAAGACTCATGTAGTATACTTTATCTGTCTCCAGCCCTGGTCAACAGCAGACCTCTAAGGCATAAGATAGAAATGGGGCAACAAAGAAGTGTTTCCATTGGATCTTCTCTTGGCCTTCAATAATCTCATAAATTTCATTATACTAACTATGTTTATATTTAATGCCCTGAACAGATTTTTCTCCATGCTTCCCAAACTCCTGTAAATTCAAGTTTTCAAGGTCTTGCAGTAAAAAATTCTTCAGAGTAACACATTTTAGTTATTTCAGCCTACCATCCACTACTTTCTGTAATTTACATGAGTAAAATCTACATTTTCTGTAAACTAGATTATTAACAGTTGTCCTATATACTCTGTATAGGAACATGACTTGGTTATAGGAGTGATAGAGTTGAGATCTTGCACATTGTTCTGTCTGTCCCACCAGCCAGAGGAAGGCTACATTAGTATGGGTACTTCTGTTGCTACTCTTCAAATCTGAGTGACTTTTCTGCTAAGACTACAATCTTGATGCATACATAAACTTTTCCCCACTCCTTCCATGTTTTTACATCACCTGTATTTCCTTCCTTATGAGTGTGAATGATTCCTTTTCCCATGCACACATTCTATTTCTAAACCCAGTGTATCTGGACCCCATTAGTACCAGGTACTGGTTAACACTTCCACTGCAAGTACATATTAGTTTTTATTTCAAAGTATGATTTCCATGAGGCATGCTTTATCACTATGTAGTAAAGGATGAAAATCCAATATATATAATAAAAAGCAGGGGGTCTGGCCACTTACCAAGTGAAGATAAGACATAGTAAGGTAGATATTAAAATGAGGACTTGGTTAAACATTGCAGACTGTGTGCGTTGGATGGCTCTATGAAGATCATTCTATATTAATGGAAAACAGGTGTCATTGTTTTGTTTTGAATTAATAAGGCATAAACTGATTCTATAGAGGAATTACATAATGCCCTGATAAAACGCAGTCTTTCAAATGCACTTAGAATTTGCTGTTCATATAGAAGGGTGCAATAGAGCCAGCTGTGATTCTGTGATTATTTAACTAGTTCTTTGTTCATCCCTACACAACACTGATACTTTTGCAAGCTGCCCTAAGGTCTGTCTGTACATGTCTATCTTACAAATTACAGGATGCAAGGACCAATTAAGGCGCAGCAGTTGAAATTCCTGCAATTGTGTATGAATGGAAGAGTAGCAAAAGAACCAGCCATTCCAGCTTTCCCTTATTGGCACGGTAACAATCTATACTAATTGAGATTTCAGTTAATCTCTTAATTTTTTCTCATTTTGATGCAGAAATCTGCTTTGCAATGCTTGACCACTTGTATAATCTAAATACATATCTAGTTAGCTTTCTATTAAATTTGGACTGTGGACTGCAATGCCAACATCCCACTAAAGAGAATATCCTATAACAATAAAAACTCTAAAATAGCTATTTTCTTTGTCGTACTTACAATCATATTCTCTAAGGCGTGCTTTGCCAGCCAACAATTTAAAAATACAGGAATAAACAGGTTTCTTAGGACTGGCCAGAAAATCTGAAAGAAAAATTAACAAATTCATTAAAAGCTTTTCTATTTGGGAACAGAGATTTTCTATTCAAGCAGCAATTAAGCATTTAGGGAAAAAAATAATGTATTTGTAGATATGCCTTCAAATAACATTTTTTTTCTTCCTTTGTCATGAACTGTATATAAGGTTATTTGACAAAAGAAGGACAGTTTTCACTACAGACATGAGAGATTCTTAGATTTTTATATTTAGCTAATTTAGTTTATTGATTGTGCTGTAGTTTGTTAGAGGGTTTGAGGTTTGTTTGTCCCCTGCCAGTGAGGAAGGGGAAAACAATCTGTATTATTACTTCATTCAAATATCAAACTATCTTCTTGTTGTTGACAAATTTCTGTTTACACAGCCACAAATTTGTCATACACATAAGATTCAAATTTACTTCAATAAAAATTAAGACTATTTGTGTAGCTATAAAAGCACAATGTGCAAATATATTAATTCAAATACGTTTACCGTGATGATGAAAGGGACAGCATTAATTACTTCCAGGAGAAAGGGTATTCTCAGAATTTGTTCCCAGATATTTCCCTTCAAAGAAAAGAAAAAAAAAACCCACCATGTCAGAGTAGGCTTAGGCAGAGTTCTGATTAAATATATATGTGATATTCAAATGCCACATATGGAGTCTCTCTCACCAGCTGAATTTCAGGAAGATCATTCATCTCAGATTTAAACATATATGTCAAATGTGAATATAGGCCACTCTGGCCTATATTTCTTACTGTTTCTCATAATGTACCTTAAAGGGAAAATCATAAACTTTTAAGGCTGTATTTTTGATAGAGCAGTTTTCTGTTTCCATATAACGATATGTTCCCTTACTATAACCTAGTTAGTAACACAGCTCAAATGAATTTCCTCATTTTTAATGTTAAGGATTTCTTTTCTGTTGTACAGAAATGTCACATAATTTAATTGTGCAGGCAAAATGTCTGTGCAGATGTGCTCCAGGTACTTAGTGATGCACACAGCTGTAAAATTCTGGCTTCCACATACAGATGCATCATGTCTTCTGCAAAACTGCCTTTGGAGTGAGAATGTATGCAACTGATAAAAGCAGCCAAGACTGCCTTTGTGCCAGTGCTGTAGAAGCATTGCCTGTGGTCAGTTTTGGTAATGAAATTTCTAATGTATCTTTCAGAATTTTGGCCAAAGGTAAATGCTTACTAGGTTAAGCTGTGAGAATCCAGATTGTAAACCGTCCATTCTTCAATATAAGTAATCAGCAGTGCAATACAATCTTTGCGTTCTTTTCCAAATAAAAGCCATAAAAAATGCAAATTCGCTGTATCCCAGTAGCATGTTATTCTATTATGGACCCACTACTCTGCATCTTGAATTACTTCCCATATGTCATCAACCAAGTATCACAAAAGTAAATTCCTCAGAGTATTCTCTCAAGTTACCAATTTATTTTACAGGTAATTTGTGAAATCCTTGCAAACCACACACAAATGCAAACACAATCATGTTTTTCTTTTTGTTTTCCTCCTGTCTCATCCTCTGACTTCTGCCTAAGCTGTAAAAGCTTTGGAAATGTTGGCATGAGAGAATGAACCTGTCAAAAATTCACATGAACAAAGACAGTCATCCTGGCTGTGCAGAAAGGCCTTATAGTGGACGAATTAACTTCCTGACACTGGGGTAAATGGCATTATTGTGACATATCCAGACTGTAACTAAGAGGACAGAACCAGAGGGAAGGAAGTGTTTGCATGATATGGATTGCCAAAGTCCATTTCAGTACTATCATTTTTCCTTACATTACTTATTCCCTTACAGGGAGTGGAAATGTAGCCATCACAAAATTGCCTCGACTTCTGTGACAGGTAAATGCAGCAAATTAGGATAGTAGAACTTTATACCCACTACATGCTCATAAGTAACTTCCAGTTGGAGCAGATTTCTCAATGTTTCTCTCATCATCTGTACTCACTGAATTGATGCAGAATCCAACCAGAATGGATAGGGACAAAATGTTCCTCAATAAACTCAGGAACAGTGTAAACTGTGATTGTTCTTTACTGATTCGGCATTAGGTGTTTTAATTTTGGATTATTTCTGCCTATAATTGATTTGCATTTGTAACTCCCAACACCTACATAGTATATGCTACTTATCAAAATGAAAAAGTATATTTTTTAGACTCAAGATAGTTTTAAGCTTCTTAGCATTATTAAGCACCATTATGCCATCACCACTTGATAACCACACTGAAGTACCACTCTCTAACTTCAGTAGTGGCTCTGACAGCTACTGAATGTCAGTAACAACAACAACAAAAAAAACCACTATGCTCCACAATATTTTCAGCTTTAGAAACTAAGTCTTCTCATATTGACTTTGATAAATTATTTTAGCATTTTTCTCCTGAAGATACTAAAAATGCACAATACCTAAAACTCACTTGGAATAGCACCTAACTAAATGTAATGAAGAAAATCAAATAAAAGTAGTAAGAAAATAAAACTTTTTAAGGAGAATGCAAATACAAAAATATATTCTATTCACATAAGATGATTTCAAGGCATTTTGCAAAGATGTCTCAATAGCATGAGATAAATGGATAACAAGTATGCAGTTATCCATAACTAAAAAAAAAAAATAAATCAAAAAAAAAAACTTCTTCTTGTTATTATTTTTTGGTAAGCAGTTTTAGAGGCCTGAAATTGTAGTTACAGATGCTGGGTAGGTACAGCTTTGACATCAACAAGAATCGTGTCAATTGCATTACAGATAAAACCGCCCAAAATTCAAGGTAGTTTTTGAGAATGTGTTCTCAAATTACAGTGTGCCAACGGACAATGGAAAAAATAGAAATTTCATTTCTGACTTTCACTCTCTAGATATTACTGTTTGCTGATAAATCTTGGAAACGTGAATAGGACTGCCTGTGATAATACCCTGTCCTCTGCAGGCATGTTTCTCTCATGAGATGGTCCTGCTTGAACGTCAGTGTGGGCACAAATGCAGTCACATGAACTTTATATGGAAACATTTAATGCAGTTAACTTTTTGTGATGAATAATGCCTAAAGTAACTAAATGTACTTACCTTGTAGCTTAGATAACTCAGCAGCAGAGTTTCAAGAAGACTTATTAAAGCCACAGAAACCTTAAGTGAAGTAATAAAATACATATATTAATACTGGCTTTTAAAGAACATATATTAAGCATTACAATGAAAAGTAAAAGATAACAAAAAAAACAGCTTTTCCATGCATTCTCTGAAATCATCTCAGCTAACAAAATTTAGCATGAAGCTTAAATATTGTCACTTTTTCTGACTAAAGCACAGGCTGTGACTTGAGTCCCATTGCTGTTTTCCAAGTATAACACTCCAGAGAGCCTGCAAGGTGGTCTTTACAAGGTTTTTATAGAGCTCCATACACAGTCTGCTGGGTTGTTTCTCAAGTTTCAGCTTTCTGTTCTTAAAAGGTAACAAGACCTTTTCACAGGACAGAGAAAGAGAGGAGGAGAAGGAAGCTGTAAATAATGGAAGCTGGTTGGCTGTTAATTTTTCTGCAAAGATGTTATGAATGTGTGGAAAAACACTTCTATATAAATTCAAAAGTTGAAAACAACAAAAAAATTATACAGACTGAATTTAATTGAATTTAATATTTAAGTGGAACAGCTCTACTTATCAGCCTTCACTTAGACATCATGTAATTTGTGTGGGTATTATGTGAACTAAAAATATTTAAATAGTCAAATATCAAAATAGTAAAAAATACACTTCAAATTTTACACATGTTAAGTAATCACAAAACTTATTTAAATTCTTTGCTAATATTTAATAAGTCAAACAAGCCACAGGATTTCCTATTACAAACTAATGTCTACCACTACTGAAAACTCACTACTTGCATTCACAATATTGTTATCTAGAATCAAAAAGCATTCTGTGAATTGGAAAATTATTATAATATGCAATCAAATTACTATATCAGTTTCTCAAGTAAGTATTACTCTTTTGTATAAACTCCAGTTGCATCTTAAATTAAAATAGGTAATTTTTTGCAACTCTTGCATATATCCTAATGTCAATGCATATGTATATACACATTATATATATCTGTATAAATTCCTACATTTATTAAATAAAATTATTGCAATAAGACCGTAAACACAAGGAAATAAATCTCTCTGTAATTTTTAATTAATTTTAAATAGTAATGTGAATATCCAGGTCAAAATTTGTGCAAACTGCGCACAATTTAAGCAAGGAATTGAAAGGTATTTTCATCAAGGGATTCCTCTCTGAGCAAAATCATAAATTACACAGAAGTACAAAATCATCATAGCAACATCCTAAAATAAGCACGCTCCAGAACACAGAGGACTAAACCACAAACTTCAGAAGACCTGCAAGACCCACAAAGCACTGATGTAGTGCATCTTTTGTGACATACTCTTCTAAACACGTAGACCTCTATATCATGAAGTAACTTTAGTTTCTAGTGTATTTAATGAGAAAACTCATGAAGCATGTCGTAAGTAATCACAAAATTCAAACTTATCATTAAGGTATGCAGTGCCTACTTGACTCAACAGAGATTGATAACTCTAAGACAAAAGGCCATCTAATACTACAATATGTTATAAGTTTTAATACTTTATAAATATATTGTAAAACCATATAAATTCAAATTAAAGCACTCAGATCAGCTTATCTTTATGCACTTGTTGTACTTAGTCATCAAGTAGATTTCATTGTTAATATCAACTTTTCCAAGTATCCTTTGACATTATTAAAATGCTATAAATCAATATTGTCTACAGTAATTAAATACAAATAGTTAAATTGGTCATTTTCATCTTACCTGTAATCCCCATAAAGGCAAGCTTCGATTCACCCAAATAATAGGAGACCTGTTCATTATAATAAGAAAATAAATATGAAGTTAACCACAATCTCATTTCTGTTTTGAACAAAATCAGAAGGGGAAAAAAATTGTACATATGAATGGAAATCAACACAGACTTATTTTTTAAAAAAATTCTCAATAATATACATTTTAAATCAATTATCATCTATTGAGCATTGACACTGCTTGTAATCCTAACCTAGACCCAACCATTGAGCTCCCATGGAAGTAATCCAACAGTCAATGACAACAAAATGTTTTAGTGGTTCCAGTGCCTGCTAATGCATTCCCTGTGATTCCAGAAAGAGTTAATTAATTTAAGCTTTTGATTCTAAAGATGTAAAGGAATAATTATTTGTGGTAGGAAAAAAAACTTGATAATTCTTTTTTGTGAATTTTTTGCTATCTGTGTATCTATATAAATGGTATCTAACTCACTGGGGTTGTCATATCTTGGAAAAATCTCATGCTGTCTTAGTATTTACTAATTTTGATGGTAACAGGCATTTAATACAGTACTACTATGATCTGGCACATTCAATGGCACAATAGTTTACAGTTAGTTATTACTGCTAGTCCTAATTATTTTTTAAATAAGGGCATTATTTTAAAATTTTTTTTCAACATTGGTGGAATTCAAATCTCAAACAAACATCCAATCCAGCATTTCACTTATGCAGTCAGAGAAACAATTAAAATATTAGATGCAGTTTTGAATAATCAGGATCATGAAAGCAATTGCTTAAGAGTTATTGGAACATCACTATTACAAGTTAAATTGTCACCATTCCAGATGGAAATGTGCTTGTCTTCCTCTTTCCCGACCCTTCCCGCCATTATGTGGACTTTTCATTTGCTTTTTTAAATTATGAACTCACCAATCAATAGTTTCAGTTGTGTAGTTTTGACTGGAACAACCCCAGATTAGCTCCTTACTGATACATTGTCATCCCATCCATACGTAGTCCATTTTCACCAGCAAATTTATATAGGAAGACGATCGTAAAAATATATGGGAGGAAAAGTATATTAATTACATTATTATGTTTTCTACAAAATACATGCAATAGTTTGAAAATCCAGGCAATGGGTATAGATATTAAAAAAAACAAAAAAACTTTTACAAATTAGTTTCATATGTGTTCTCTACCTGTAGATAGACTGTGATGTATTTCAGGTTTTATTTTTTAAGGATTTCTGTGTGAAAATGTACCAATTTGAAAACAAAACATGTATTTGTGTAAATGATGAAAAAATCCTTGTTTATCCTTGGCAATCAAGGTCAGCAGAAAAGAAAACGATTTTCAGGCCACATGTTACTAACAGTTGTATTTTCACAGACTCTGAGTGGTACAGGTGCTAAAAGGTATCCATTAGTAAGGATGCTTTATGTCTCAAGTTCTTTCCTGTACACCTCTGTGCCTGAAGGAACAAATAAAAGATAGTAACTTGTGCAGACATTTTCAAAAAACAGGAAATAAATCTGCAGGGGGAACCTGCGATGAAAAGCATCCCTCCCAGAAGCATCACTTTAAAAACAATGAGGTGATAGTGATTTCAGTGGTGGTGGTCTCAGCACAATGAGTAGTTTCTTTCATCAGGCTGTGACACAGTATCTAGGAAAGACTTCTTTTCCTGACACGAATTGGTAAGAATGCATTATGGCAGCAGTTTAAGTACCAAGCCCTCAGGATCTCTATGGGCAAAAGCAGTGATGTTAATGGGGTACCATGTGAGCCCAGGGCTGGTGTGTCTGGCATAGCTACTAAGACAGGATTCTTAGAGAGCAGACAGAAGTGACCTCTCAGCCAGACAAATGTTTTACAAAGGTAGAACAAACTAACTAGCCTCCTAAATGTACCACAACACAAGGGAAAAAATATATAGAAAAGACAGATACACTCTCTGGCTGGTAAATTTTCAAACATTTAGATTGAAGGAACAAACATGTCTGGAAAAGTTTGGGGAATTAAGCAGCATGCAAGATGCAGAAAAGTCTTTGTATATGAATACAAAAGTATTGAAGAATACCTATGCTGGAGTTCTATCTATTCTGCATACCCAGCATAACCTTATAGCATAACATGCACACTTAGGTTCACTAGAGTTCTCATAACAAAACATTATCAACAGCTTCTTCATGCCAAAAAGTATCACTAGCTGTAAAATTTAAAGTTCCTGAGTTGATATGCTACTATGCCTAAATGTCTAAGGAAGTATTTTCCCTTCTCCATCACTACTAAAGTTTCTGTGACATTCTACTGCTTATTCCCTCCACTACAAAGTTTTTCTCCTTGAAGAGACATTCCAAGATACACGTGGAGTCAAAAAAAAAATAGGTTTTTGCAGTTCTTGCTTTTCTACAGAGATTTCTCTCTGGGCCTTTTTCAGATCTTCCAATTTCTTCCAATAAATTTGACCAAAACAATTTCTCAACTGCATCTTCTGTATTTCCCATTCACTTATCCTTCTCTCATGCACTTGCTGAGTAAACCTGATATTTGTTAACTCGCTTTGCTTTGGATTCAATCAGTTTAAAATACAGCATTTCTCCTATGCACTAGATTCTTTATAGTAATGGCCTTTATAGTAATTTAACTGATTTTTGGCTATTAAAATTAAAAGTCATACTTTGCCCAACATTTTGTGAAGAGCGCTAGTTCTATCATCCCCAGCTTAGTATTTTTATCTGTGTTTTGCTTTCTTTTTTAAGGCAAACATAAACAAATCAAGTGAAAGTAAGTAAGTTAATAAAATGTGATGTTTACTAGCATTTAGAATTGTGAAGATTTAATATATACAATCATAGACTCATATAATTATAGAATCATAGAATAGTTTGGGTTGGAAGGGACCATAAAGATCATTTAGTTCCAACCCCCCTGCCATGGGCAGGGTTATCCCACTAGATCAGTCTGCTCAAGGTCCCGTCCAACCTGGCCTTGAACACCTACAGGGACAGGGCAGCCCTATGCCAGTGCCTCACCACTCTTATCGTGAAGAAATTCCTCCATATGTCTAGTCTAAATATATTCAAGATACAAATACAACTGAAGCACAGGATTGAATAAATTATAAACACAATTTCTTCTGCAACTGGCAGTTGATTGCATAATACACAGCGGGGGGACGGGGAAGGCAGAGTACCTAATGACCCATCTAGAATACCATGCTGACAACAGTAGATGTGCCAAATCACACATGACCATAGAACATCAGGAGTGTAGAATGCATTTTGTCTGTTTGTTTCTGAGATGTGAGGTTTTGTATCTGTTGGGTTTTATGTTTATCCCAAACTTTGTGTTTGGCGGGGCTTGAAGAGAAAATAAGATGCTGAAATCCTAGGATAACAGCACAAAGAAGATAGATATGTAATAAAGTCTGTATAACTGTGGCTGCTTTGCTTGTGGCAGCTTGGGGCACAAAAGGTGGATTGGAAGGCTTTAGCCTATGAGTTGTGCAGTGGAGGCTGCAGGAACTGTTAGCTCTTGACCCATAATTGACCACATGTTAGATTGCCCTGAGTGGACCATCTAACTCAATCTGGGAGTAAATTAGACGGCCCTTGACTGGACCATTTAACTCAACCTGTAAGCAGATTGGATGGTACCCACAGAAGAGAGAGAGTAGAAGGACACTAAACATGCAGAGCTTGCCACCTTTCTTCAAGACAGGCCCAGGACATAAGATTGGCAGGACATCACAGAACCCCAATGGCGAGTCTCACTATTCCCTTGCACACTCTCCCCTCCTTTCTTCTTCTTTCTTTTTACCCCTTTCTCTCCCTCTTTTCTAATAAACAGTTAAGTGGTTATTGGCTATATCTAGCATTGTTTATGCCTTAATCTCTCAGCAAGTATCCAAGCATACAATCCCAGTACGTTAGCCTATCTTGCAGACTGTAACAGATTTTAAGTAAAATTATTTAAGTAAAATCCTAAAATTATCATTGTATAAACTGGTAATGAGGTATTTGCAATTTCATCTTTATAAATATAAACATGAGTATGTTGCATAGAAAAGTTATGTAATAACACATCCAAAAGAGTTAAGTTGGAACAATTAAATCTAATGCACATTATCTGAGTAAACATCTAGAGTTATTTTAGCAGTAAAGAGTAAAAAGAATACTGTTATTTTGGTTCTTATTTCCATTCACAATATAAGACTATCTTTGTAATTTTTTCAAAACATGTATAAGACATAAAACCTAATCCCTGTTAACAGAATAGCAAACATTTTTCCCTTAACTTCCGTTATTTCTTATGACTTAAGCAATGCTTTCAAAGCAGAAATAACAAGAAAAAAAAAAAATTACCATGCAAGTCCTTGTGTAGGATCATCCAGGAGCACACGAATTATGTATAAGAAACAGCTTAGTAGCTTGAGAGAAAAATTGAATAATCGTATTCTCAAACCTATTTTAAAAAGAAAGAAAACACAGAAATAAATTTAGGTTCTTTACAGTTTTAGTAACTTCTAAGGTAAAAATAAAAGGAACTAGAACAGCCATGCTGGAACAGAGCAGAGGTTGATCAAGCCAGCAACCTGTCCCTGGCATAGGTGACTGACATAATGTACAGAAGAATGTAAGTATAAGCCTGTCAGATACACCTATGATACACCTTTCCAGAAAACTCTAAGTTCAGATTCAGTCAGTTTTAATGTAAAGAAATAGTCATTTCTTTGAAAGACATTCATTTTGCATGATGCCATACTTTGGGTCTTCTGGGGAAGCAAATGATATTTTAAATGCAAGATAAGGAAATACGAAGAAGATACATTTTCAACCACAAGAAAAGGATTTACAATGTCAAGTATGTAAATATTAATATCTGAAAGTATTCATGCAGTAGCTTCTCATACAGACTATCAGTTCCATCCCAACTTATAAAATATTAAACTGCTTATTAACTGTTATTTAATGCTGAGGTTCTGTAATTATGCATCCAAGAAACAGGACATCTGAAAGACATGCTGACTTTACAACTGAATTGAATCAACAGCTTGTTCTATAGACTATGTGAATAGTGAAATGTTCCAGCTGAAAAAATGTATCACAGATACTACCACAAAATATTACAGTACTTCCAAAAATCATCAGTTAACTGCACAAAGACAGAATTCTTTCAAAGGGATCCACATGGACATTTGTTTCTATCATATGGGCAATTTATGTCAGCGCTAACTGAAGCCATTATCTACTACAGTGGAACTTGACTGCACTTTAATCAGATTTTACACTCATTAGAGGATTAGAGTTCAAATTCTCAACCTTGTTACTCAATTCAGTAGTCTTAACATTTTATCAGTGTAAATATTTGAATCTAAACCTTGACTCTAAGTTTTCATTCACCAATTAAGTTAAAACTGTCAGTTAACTAAGGTTAAGTGGGGGAGATCACTTAAAGCAATAATTTTTTTCAGTCCTATGAACTGAGAGTCCAGTTCTGAATAGTCAAACCCTTCTGTCTAAAGCAGAATATCGTTGAGTGATTCTTGCATAGATGTGACTTCATTTGCACCTATTCATAGTAAAGATAGCATCTTACATTGTTGTGTTGCACATATATAAGCAAGTCAAGAAGCACGTGCAAGAGAACCGGGTGATCAGACCCAACCAACATGGGTTCACAAAAGGCAGGTCCTGCCAAACTAACCTGATCACCTTCTATGACAAAGTGACTCGGCTGCTGGACAAGGGAAAGGTTGTGGATGTGGTCTTCCTGGACTTCAGCAAAACCTTTGACACAGTTTCTCACAGCATTCTGCTATGGAAACTGTCAGCCTCTGGCCTGGACAGGCACACACTCTCCTGGGTAGAAAACTGGCTGGATGGCTGGGCCCAGAGAGTGGTGGGAAATGGTGTTAAATCCAGCTGGAGGCCAGTCACAAGTGGGGTTCCCCAGGGCACGGAGCTGGGTCCAGCCCTGTTCAATGTCTTCATCAATGACCTGGATGAAGGCATTGAGGGTTCCCTTAGCAAGTTGGTGGATAACACTAAGCTGGGCAGAAGTGTCAATCTGCTAGAGGGTAGGGAGGCTCTGCAAAGGGATCTGAACAGGCTGGACCGCTGGGCAGAGTCCAATGGCATGAGGTTTAACACGGCCAAATGCCAGGTCCTGCACTTGGGGCACAACAACCCTATGCAGAGTTACAGACTGGGAGGAGTCTGTCTAGAAAGCTGGCAGGAGGAGAGGGACCTGGGGGTGTTGGTTGACAGCCGACTGAACGTGAGTCAACAGTGTGCCCAGGTAGCCAAGAAGGCCAATGGCATCCTGGCTTGTATCAGAAACGGTGTGACCAGCAGGTCCAGGGAGGAGATTCTCCCTCTGTACTCGGCACTGGTGAGACTGTTTCTTGAATCCTGTGTTCAGTTCTGGGCCCCTCACCACAAGAAGGATGTTGAGGCTGTGGAACGAGTCCAGAGAAGAGCGACGAGGCTGGTGAAGGGGCTGGAGAACAGACCCTATGAGGAGCGGCTGAGAGAGCTGGGGTTGTTTAGCCTGGAGAAGAGGAGGCTGAGAGGAGACCTCATTGCTCTCTATAACTACCTGAAAGGAGGTTGTGGAGAGGAGGGAGCTGACCTCTTCTCCCAAGTGACAGGGGACAGGACGAGAGGGAACGGCCTCAAGCTCCGCCAGGAGAGGTTCAGGCTGGACATTAGGAAAAAAATTTTCATGGAAAGGGTCATTGATCACTGGAACAGACTGCCCAGGGAGGTGGTTGATTCACCTTCCCTGGAGGTGTTTAAGGCACGGGTAGATGAGGTCCTGAGGGACATGGTTTAGTGTTTGATAGGAATGGTTAGACTCGATGATCCAATAGGTCTCTTCCAACCTGGTGATTCTATGATTCTGCTGAATTCTATATAATTACTTCTGTGGTTTAAGAAGTACAACTACATTACACTTACACAAAACTGAGTGCATGTTCCGTTTTAAGGAAATAATTTTAATTAACTTATGGTAATATTATATTTTTACTTTACTCAATCCTAACTTCAAAACTAACACCTTATAGATAAAACTGATAAATAACCTCTTATATCTACTAGTTCCCCTCCCACTAAAATCTACAGTAATCTACAGCACACACAGAAAAATAGAAAATTCTTAAATATGCTACCATTTAATTGCTGAAAGAAACCTTAATGGTTGTAACACAACACTGCTTACTATTTTTAACTGTAAAGTTTCAGTTATCACATGAGAACTGGATAGACTTTTACAGCATCCTGTCATCTGTAAGCTAGGGGTTAAAATCTTGTGCTCTCTACTATGAGAAGAGCTGTTGTAAGCAATTACTTTTGAGAACATTAACCTAGTGATTCCTTATGTCCTAGCAAGAGTAATTAACCAGACTATTTATTCCCCAATATGACTGAAGAGGTTGAAGGGATTGGGAGGTAGTAAAAGATAAGTAAGTGTTTTATCATGCTTTTATTTGACTGGACAGAACCCTAGTACTTTACTTGAACAACGCTATGAATTTTTTTTCAGCTTTTTGTTGCTGAAGAAAACATGAAATGTTTGTCTGTACCAACTCTTCCCTGAAATTCTGCTGGAGTATGAATGGTTGCTATAACAACTAGGCTATTACAAGAAGAAGAGCTGATAATGTTCAAGAAAAGAAAAAAAAAACCCGACAGAACAAACAAGCAATAAACAACCCACAAAAACCACTTAACACCCCCCAAAAAACAAATAAAGCTCACTAGGATTTCTGTTCCTTACCACTTTCTTGTTGTCTAACCTTAGACAGGTACAAAAGTCTCCTGTTTGCTTCTTCTGTTTTTTAGTTCTGTAAATGTTAATCTTGGTGTGAAACACTTCTTTTCTGCACTGATAATGGCCTGATTTCCAATCATCACTTGAAATTATATGTTGGCTTAAATGCAAAAAGAAAATGGTGCTTTTCTAATTACAACTACATCAATACAAGGGTTCCATGCTCCCAGCGTCTGCCTTAACTATCACACTTTAGTCCAAAAAGATATTTAAATCCAAAAAACTACTTAGATATTCAGATTTTCAAGTTCCATGGACCTATTCCAAGCTATGCTCTAAAATATTGTAGGGTCTGGGCATGTCCACAGGACTGGCTGCTTTGCACAGAGTCTAGAATAGAGTTTGCACACCAGACATACTTTCATTTGAAAGTTCTAGTTAGCACAGACACAGAACACATATCATTGACTGGGTTATATATAAAGCAAGGCAATAGGACAGATCTTCTACCATATGCAATTTGATTAATTACTAAAATGTAGATATGGAAGAACAGACTTCAGAAGGTCGGGTTTCAGGTTTCAGAAGGTCACCTCTCCCAGTTCTGTATGCCTCAGCCTTTACAAATAAGATGTGCTGCTAGATGCAGTAGTCACCCCGGCTAAAGCTTTAGTAATTGATGTCAGACTACCAATTAAGTATTTTCTCTGGTCAAAATCTTCTGTAGCCTCACAGTTGGGACGTCACCAGTTTTGAAAGAATTGCATTTATTTCACTGTCACGGAGATCCAGTATTTCAAATATGGGAATGAAAGACCAGTCAGTGGAGAAGGCATTTAAAATAAGTTTTCATTTACTGTTGTTACAAAGAAAGCATTTCATACTCCCATTTGCTGACTATTTTTGTTAGCTATTTTACATGCCATCAGTGGATCAGCATGATCTGCTTTACTTAATTTCTTTTATTCCATTTACAGCCAGATTGTTTAACTAACAGGGTTATTTATACAGAATATCTCTGTTTTGACCCTGCTGCCTGAAACTTGTATTCAGCTACATCAATCATACACTGTTATTCAGTTAAGTGTTGTTTAATGAGATTGTAATTTCAGTGTATCCATGTAGCCATGGTGTTCCATCCTTTATCTTCTTTAAAAGAAGAAATTTATAATAATAGTTCAAAATCTGTTTGTTTTGTGAAATAAATATAAACATGTCAACCACTAATGTTTCCTTTTCAGTTTGAAGAAGTATATGTCATTTATGCAAGCATTTTAATTACAGAATGATACAGTCAGCACTGGTGAAGTATAATGTGACTTTCATTTTTATTCTAAATTCTTGATGCTTCCCTCACAAGCATTTTTGTGGATTGATCCTCTGATTTAGAAAGCTGATGTAAATCAAAGTGAGAGTGGCAGAAAGCAACTGAAGATTTTACAGTCCCTTTCAATTATTCCTTTCTCATAAGTCTCTAACATATTTTTGGTTTTTAGCAAAATCATCTCAGTAGCAGCTGGTTTTAGGCGTTAGATCAAAATATACTGTTAAAAATTAATATTGTGGTGACGGTTATCTTTTATTCCTTCTACTCTGAATTGAAATGCCTCTTATTTTTTGCCCTTGGGACTTATTTTGGCTGTGATAATGCAGTGTATGATCTTGGTAAACACAAGCAAGTCATACCACTATGTTTTTCCCTTGGGGTGCGGGAAGCAGGGTGTTAGTGGGACTTGACTGGACAACTTTGTCAAATGCTTTTCATGCACTGGTTGAGCTTGACTGGGCATTTGCTTGCCCAAGATTGAGTGGAAGATTGACATTAGACACAGATGAAGGCTTGTTTTATCAGTTTATACAGTAACTTCCAAAACCTGTATAATGAACAAAATATTTGATATTTCATACTATCAGTCTGTATGTGATCTAGATCAGAATAGTATTCTACAGAAAATTCATATAAATTTTGCTATTGACTCCTCTGGTTAACCAAAGCACCTGATATTACACTCTGATGTGTTAAATTCACTTGTGAAGTCTAAAGGATTAGAAAAAACCTGTTTGAACATGTGTAGTCTGATCTAGTTATGACATCTGAAAATTTACTACTAACAATTATTTTCTCAATGACAGCAGTGACATCTTAGTATATGAACAAGGTTTTCAGCGCTCTTGCTGAACAATGACCAAGATCTGATGGGCTATATCTTTTTTTATATTTATTTATTATTTATATTTATATTTAGTATACCTCTGGTCAACAGAAACCTTCAATCTTAATGCAGGATTGACTGAGTACACTTGAATGAGTGGCAGGTACTATCTTAGCAGCAGGATTTTGGAGATTATATTTTAAAGGATTCTGGTTGTGAGTATTTGGACAAGCACCAAGATCTGTATAAGCAGAAGGAATGTTTGACTGAACTTACTAATTCTGAATACTTTTTTTTTTATTTATTCCATTCAGCTTATCTCAAGCAAGAAGGTACTACTCAGTACCTTCCTAACTTGCCAGTGAAAAGAGATTCAGAGTGACTCAGGTCGCAATTTTATAGATGTTCTTAGCAAAGAATGCATCAAATCTCCTGTTTGTGGACTAGATCAGGAACAAAAACAATACTTGTTGCTTACAGCTTCTGAGGCTGCCTTTCTAGCCAGGAGCAATATTCTTTCCTAGTTTAGTATGCTTTTTCTGTTTTCTCCATTACACATTTTATCAATAACATCAGAAGTCAAAGGCTATAAAGGTATAAAATACTTTAGACATGTGAAGTCAGTGGGAGAAAAGTAGAAGACAACTAAAACCATTTAAGAAGATGTACTGCAAATAGTTGCATTTAAAATACAGATCTATTTAAACCCTTTAATTTAAAATACAGATCTATTTAAACCCTTTAATCTCTAACAAGAATCACAAAATGGTTGAAGTTGGAAGGGACATCTGGAGCTCATTTTGTCCCCTTAGGGACACTAAAGAGATGGTTGCCCAGGGCCGTGTCTAGAATGCTCTTTAATATCTCTGTGGAGGGACAGTCCACAACCTACATACAAATTATATGAGCAAAAATTCATTCTCTCTGCAACACAGATTTGTAAATATAAAATGGAGTAGGAAATTGTTCTTCATACATCTCCTTTGTTTCCTCTGTGCATACTGAGGTTTTGTACATATTATTTTCATACAGTCCAAAATGCAATAAGAGAGCTCTAGAGTGTGCTAATAAAGAATAAGAAGCTTATTTCAAATAAAAAATTAGAAATTAAAAAAATAGAAAATAAATTTACCAACCAAATCTAGTTAAATATGTAACAATTTGAAAAGGCCTCTATCGCACCTGAAGTTTAGAAGTGAACATAATCTGAAGGCCATTCACGTCCTTTACTAGCAGAGGTAGTCCTCTGCTTTCTATGCTGTCTAGGCACCTGAATTAAGATTACATTTTTCCTGTGTGTCTATAAGTGTAATAAATAAAACCTTCCCATGGATGAATGTCCAACAGCTTTGTTAAGCCAGATTCCTCAGCTGGAAACCCACAAATAATTCCTAAACTCAAACTGAAAATATGAGTTAGAGAAGCTTAGCCAATAAAAAGATCATGTTCTGACGTGTAAAACTAGTATTTATTTAATACTAGCTCTTACAGACAGAAGAATTTATGGTCTGTCTTATTTTTAAAAAACTTGATCTAGTCTCCCAGATTTTTTTTGGTCTGGATTTTTTTAGATCAGGACACCAAAAAAAGTTAGGTTCTTCAGTTTGTCCTTTTTGTCCTTTCCCAGGCACAAAGCCATTGGAATTACTGTATTATTAGGGTCAAAATATATTTTTTCTGTTCTAGAAGTTTTATGTATAAAGCTACTATAATTTTAGTTCTTTATGGGTATAGAGAAAATGGAGAGAAATTCAATCCTGATACACAAAGGAAAATTAAATTACTCTTCTCAGCTATAAACTCCACTGGTCTATATCAAGATCTGATAAAATACGGTATTTCTGTCCCTTTGCAAAGCTGCATGGATGTATATAGAAAGATTAATACCTTGGCCACTCTACATATTCTCTTTTATGATGGTCTATCAATTTAAGTGCATATGTCAATGAAGATTACAGTTGGACTTGATGATCTTAGAGGTCTCTTCCAACCTCAATGATTCTACAATTTTAAGACATTATTAAATCAGACTAAAGACAAGGATTTAAATTTTGTGGTACCTCAGGAGGTGTGTACTCCCCATTAGTTTCCTGAACAGTTCTAAAAGCTATGTAATTCTGGAGCTTTTTTCACTCAGCATCTTAAGAGGATTTTTGTTTTCCTAGATATGAGCTTACAACTTGTCAATTAGCATTGCAACATCAGATCCATGCACATTAGTCAACTTGATTTTAATACAGAAATAAAACCACATCAATTAGCATCTGATACTACAAAACAAGTATATTGGTTTTAAGTTTTAACTGACTCCTATATGAGGTAAAATTTTAGCTCAGAAGAAAATGAATGATAACTTTGCTGTTACCTTCAATGGAATCAAATTCTACCCAAAGTATCACAATTATGCTTAACAGAAATTAATCCAACTGCTTACTTGATCTTTGGTTTTTGATGAAGAAGAGCTTTAGTCTCTCTTTAAATGTATTTTCATTCATATAGAATTCAACTTGCACCCTGAAATATAAAAGGAAGTATTAGTTGAATATGGAAGATGATAAATTATTTTTTCAAAATATTTTGTTTCCCTAATCATTTTGTCTTTATATATAACTAGAGGAACGCATAAGTGTTCAGTCAAAAGCTCTCTTGGATTTCAATGACTAATATTAAGAGGCTAAGAGAAGAGGAAATAAAAATAAAAAAACCCACCACAAAAAACCCCAAACAAACCACAATACTTACTTAGTTTATCCCCTTTACATGCAGAATCATTTTCATACTACTTGGACACTCTACACTGTAAAATCAGAGGCATCTGTGTTTTTGATCTTCTCATTGGAAGGTTATTCCCATAACTGCATCATTGTAAGCATGATTTCCTTGATGTTCAGGTTAAACTTCCATTTCAGTTTAACTCACATCTTGTAAAATTGACATTTTAATGATTCTTCTTTTTTCTGTCTTGTTCATATCTTGAGTATTCACATCTCAGTTAAGCATTCACATGTTTGCATTCACTTTTTATCAAATACTCATGCACCAAACAAATCACCCTCTCTGAATTTTGCTTTTGTCATAATGAAATATTGAGACCTGAAAGCAAAATTATACTGCAATCGTACAATATTGTAAGTAAAATAACTCCCCTTCCTGATTATATTAAAGCAACAGCAACATCTTTTTTTCCCTCCCTCTCCCCAGAAAAATTGTCAGGATATATTTCATATTTCTGTCCCACAGTTCAGTCTGAGTGTAGCTCATGAAATAGTTCTACAGACTAGAAGAGAGAAGAAAACTGTTGCAGGGGTTGGCAAAGGGAACAGAAGTTGCATTAGTTGTATAGAAAAACTTGGGCCATTCCAGAGTTGAGGAGCTGCACTGCTAGCTGAAGGATGAGTGCGGCATTAGTTCTACTTCCACTTAAGTCCCTGCTCTACCCATCTGTTTGGATCTTCCTTGTCAATCCCAGTTCTCCTCCAGCAATGAATCACTTTACCCAGCACACACTCAGTGCTGCTTTGAGCAAAAGAATAAAGTGGTATCACAGTGAGTTACTCTCATACTTCTCACTTTCTCTGTACAACACCACGTGCGGCAAAATTGCACATACCTTCTCTATAGGCATACTTGACCTTTATTTGAGCATTCCTTTTGAGTAGTTTTTTCTGTCATCAAAGGACCATATTTCAGTTACATATTCTTTTAGGTACTGTCATGTTTTTTAAGCAGGATTCTCTTTTCAAATCTTCCCTTCTTGCATTTGAAGTCTTTGTTGAAACAATTTTTTTATAATCTAATATTATATATAGTGTCTTTATTCCCTTCAAATACTTGTCTCGTATCCTATATTTCTCTACACTTATGGAATTGGAAGATTATTTAGTTATGAGCCCAGAATGGATGTCACCTCATGTAGCATGACTTTTTTGTGCTTGCTTAGTTATTACCATAAGTTTACAGGGTCAGGCTATGACTCACTTAGTGAGGTCAGTAAATTTTTGCTAGTCATTTAGCTTTAGTGTCGTTTATTGTTCTGTTCCTTGTAGAATGGAGAACTACATTGCTTCCCCTATTCAGGGGAGGCAAAAACATAACCTTTTTTTGTAAGAATCTATACTGGCACTAAGCTCTTTGTTTTACAGGACTTTGAATTTATTTTTGTGTAATGACATGTTTGAACCAATGATATATGTCCCCTACCACAGCCCAACTTTTCTGTCCTATCTGACTCTATCCCTTCTGTGGTAAGATCTTTAAGCAGTTGGAATTAAAGACTTAAGGTTGGAATTAAGTTAGAAATAAAGAAGAAGAACCTGCCTGCCTTTTGCTTTTTCAATGAAAAGCAGCTGCAACTGCATATTTCGAAGAGTTCAGGCCCAGAGGAATGTCCTAGAAACTGCCACCAAACTAGCAGAGCAGCCCATCAAATGAAGAGTAACTTGTTTCTGGGCTCTTATTGAGCTTAAATGTAAAGTGAGTGTTGTTCTGTTGTCATTAACAGAAGTACAATTTAGATAGTTGGTAACTTCAGACAAGTTAAGAAGCATGTCCATGGGTTGATTAGTTGAGTGGGTTTATGGAGGCCTGAGTTCAGTTCTTTCTGCATATTTTCCAAGTTACCTACTGTCATTAATGCAGTGACAGTTTTAGTGGGAAACATTTCGCATAATTTGATGACTGTCACATGCTAACTGTATATACTCAAGGACATAATTCTGTAGGTAAACAAAGCAGCACAAGCTATTGAAGTAAAGGATGTTATTTAAAAGGAGCACAGTGTTGATGATTGGCTTTACATATTCAAAACTAATCTCTGAGATTTTTCAATAAGAAAATTACAGTAGTCACTTATCATGAAAGAACAACATGTTAACAGAAAGCAATGATTTAATGATAATAAGGAAAAAAGATGCGGGAGCTAACCACTCTCCTATCACTACCATTACAAATTGCTCTGATAGCCTTCTAACAGCTGTCTACTTCTCTTTCCTTAGCAGCCTATGCTCACAGCAGACTGGGATTCCATAGTACAGCAGTTTCCATGGCAAAATGGATTAAGAATGTTGCTAACCACTTCTGTGGATCAACTCCTCCTTCTCCTTCCCCTGACTTTTTTAAACTTAACTAAAAACACTACCAGCCTTCTACATTTTCAGGAAATACATTAGCGTGTATCTATAATCAATGCAAACCTAAACAATGCTTTGGCTACCAGGCTGATAATATTTTACTTTGTTTCTTAAAAGTTGCTACTTACTAATTAACGCTAAGAATGAGCGGCTGAAGGAGTCAGTGGCAGATATAAGGGTTGAAACCTCACATACTGCTCCTACCTAATATCCTGCTTTTTATTTTAGGAGGATCACTAATTCTGCTTGAACCTTTGTGGTAATCTTTTAATGATTGAAATTTTACCTCAAGTAATTGCTCTTTTCTGTCTTTTTCCCCACTATGAAGTGTAACCTAGAAAAGGAGGGTTTCAGGAATGTAACACAAGTTCTTATTCTTGCTTGCAATATTAATTGAGTCACTTTGTAATAGTAGTCAAGGCCTTCAACAAGCTTTCTCTGGACTTAAGTACAGCCTAGTAAGGATGTTTTAAGTGAGTGAGTGAAATCCATGCCACATACTTACATAAAACTTGATCATTTTGTTGCAGGATAAATACCAGTTGGAATTACAAGCAAATGTTTTTGATGAAACGGTACGCATGCGGTACAAAGGGATAGTATATGTGTACATATATTATGTGGCCTATGGAATAGGTTTGGTTTTGTTCTATAACTATAGGTAAATATATTACGTGTAGTTTAAATAAACTGTACTTCATGTTTCTGATCTTCCTGTAAAAGATACTTGTAGTTCAGATCACCATGATGAACAGGAGACCAAGCTGAAGAATTAAAACACTGTTCCTTCTGGATGGTTACTGGGGCAGAAATGTTTGATGAATTTACGGATTATGTATGTAGTCAGTTAATCACTTCTGACTTTTTCTATAAATGTGGTAGGCACCATATATTCCATGAAAAGTTGCTTCTGGAAGTTAAGGAACAGGTCCTACATTTGCTTCAACTTTATTGAGAATGCACAAATATGTGGTTGGTAACACCTGTGGTAAAAACAACTGAAGTTATATGATTCTCTTTTAATCTTCTTTTTGAAATTAAATACTGTTAATAGTGGTCTTCCCGAGTTATAACCCCAAGGAAATGTTAGTCAAATCTCTCAAATTGTAAGAAGCACCTATGAAATACCTAAAATACAAGTATACATGCCACTCTTCTATTTCAGTCAAGATGTAATTTAAGCAGTACCTTTCAATGTAATACAAAGAATAGCAGGAAAATACTAATTCATGATAAGGACACTAATACAAAGCACTTCTCATGACTGTAAATTACTGGGATCAATCGCCTGCATCCTGGTTACTTAAGTAATTTTGTCTGCGTTTTTCTATTCCTATTTACAATGCCGTCCGAACTCCATAGCCACACTTTGCTGTAGTAAAAATACCACCTTCCATCCTCAAATCTACAAATTATCTTTCTTTTATGTAAGAAAATAGCATATTTTGCAGAAATAATCTGTTCAAAAGTGAAAGTAAGGTGCATGCTAAGAGCTGTAAATGTTTATGATACTACTTCTTGACAATGGAATCAAGAAAAGATGTTAACAGTATAAATTCATCTATATCAATATAATTAAATCTATCTTTATGGCAAGGGACATTTCATGTTTTCCCTACAAAAATAGGCTTGCAATATAGACACAATATTTTGATAGGAATGGTTGGACTCGATGATCCGGTGGGTCTCTTCCAACCTGGTGATTCTATGATTCTATTCTATGATTCTATGAATATTGTTTTTATTGTTATTTGCCAATACAATACAAATGAAATCCTGTTAGATTTCAAACCTGGTATCTTAGGGGGCACACAGGGGCTTTAAAAATTAAGCATTTGAAGTGCTAAAGTGAACTGCTACTGTCGAAGATATTTTACTGAAAAAAAAGGAAAGCAGCTTTTCTTTCTTATACAATAAAAGATTTAATGATGGCTGTCCAGCATAGCAGTTCTCTTCTTTTTGAATTTTTGCAAGTCCTGAAATACTCAGAACTTTGATTTGCTTACAGCTTCACAGAAAAATGATCATTTGGCTTTCCAGGCCTGTTTAGTCCACCAGAATCAATATGACATATCAAGGATGGTAGTTGAATGACTACTCATCATCTTGTGCTGAACAAAATGGTAGCTTATTTCGACCCACTTATTGGAAAGACAGAAAAGATGCGATTTCTTTTGCAGCCTTCTAATCTGATAGTCCATTCTAGTAGCGTGAGCATGACATGAATGTGTTGTGGAGATCAAGGCCTCAGTATTTTTCTGGGTACTTTAGGGGACAGTCTTTGAAAGCTGCATCATTACTCAAGGCATTTGCTATGCATTAGGTTGATGAAATCTAACATCTGCAATATGGTCCTGCATATAATTTTTTTTCTGATAGGGGATTAAACCTGTCTATTATGAATAAACCAATTAATGTTTTCCAAATCTCTGCAGAACAGTGTTCATGTAATACCATCTTGTATCATACACTCACAATGTTAGTTATTATAAAGAATCTGCATGAAACAACACAGGTTCCACACCTTCTAATAATTGCTTTGTAACATGCAGTATTACCTACTATGTCTTTATTTTCCAAAATTAAATTTTTGCAGTACTTCTTTAGAACTTAAGCAGTACATCTGTCTAGTTCAAATTTGAACTGCCATGAAAAAAGACACATTTGTTCACCTGAATACTTAGAGTGTATGCCATGATATCTGTGCCTCAGCATTTCTTTTCTTCTTTTCTTTCTATGTGTGTCTTTATTTAGAAGTTATCTTCTAAATCAGTGAATCTGAGTTAATCCAGTGAAATTTTCCCAGATACACCTAGATTCACTTGACTATGTAATTGGATGTTACCATAACTAATGGATTTCTAGAAATCAAGTGTTATCAGTGTCACCATAAAAAGGGTCTGTATTAATGAAGACAGAAATAGCATGAGTCCAGTTCAGCATAAACACAAATTACAGAAGAAAGGATCAACAATTTATAAATGATCTTGTAGCTTAGAACTGCATATGTGCTCAAACCCTTTATACACTATGCTTCCAATTAATGCTGCTTGTTTCAATTGAAACAAATCCAATATAACATCACAAAATAGGCAACATTGTTTTTTTCAGGTTGCACAAAGTAAAAATTTGAAACTGCAACCACCAGAAAATATTTTCTATGTGAAACTTTTTTATTTAACTGTTCAAAAGCTGCAATGCTAAAAATTTCAGCCCTTAATTATAATTTTCTTCCTTATAATTTAAATAGTGTATGTTTATCACATGAAACTGCCTTATGTGGATGATCTCATGTACCTAACACAGTCTCCTCCTCTGTATCACAACTAAAAGTTGCCATCACCTGTTGATGTTCTAAAACTAAAGTCAGATGACAGATCCTTGTCCTACAGCTACAGCAGTCTTTTCATTGAATGCTACCTTTCTGTGATAGACAAGATACTATACAGGGTCGAGCAGCTTGCCTGAGTACCCTGCATACACTGTATGAATGAATTTGAAATTACCGTTCTTAGAATAACAACATGCCTTGATTTGTTGATTTAAAATTTAACAGTGTTTTCTACTACAGTATTTTAACTCTAATCATTGCAAACCTTCCATTTGTATCTCTGTATTGATGCTTACCAAACTTCTGTCTGTTGTAACATTGCCAATTAACTGTTACCTTAGTAACATGCTTGTTCTCTCTCAAAAACCCTTACTTATTTCCCTCAGTAGACACACTTGTGTCTACACTAAGAACAGTCTACAAGGTCAGAGGTAGTTTGTTTTAGGAGTTGTTTATAGCCATTTATCTATTTATCTTCTTGTCCTCAACTTCTTCATTTGGTTCTCTGAGACCTCTCTTCCTATTCCATGTTCAGCTCACAATTTACTCTCCATCATCCTCTCATTCCAATTCCTCCTTCTTACTATTCATCCATCAAAATTAAGATTTCCAGTTCTTTTCAGCAGTTCATCTTCTCTAGCTCCTTGTAGAATTCACCCTGTTTTGTCCTCCTCAACATACTACAGAACTTCACTAATTCACTTGAAAACATTGAGGAAAATAGTACGCTCTTCCTCTTGTGCTTTCTTTTTTTGCTGTAAGTCCCTACATGGCACTTTGCCTTTCTTCTTGACACTCTCACCATCTGGAATTGTTCTTTTCTGTTCATTCTTCTTGTCAAAGTCTCAGTCTCATTTTTTCCTCTGCTTTTTCTTTTGTCACTGAGTGTCATTAATTTAGTCTGAACTCCAGTAACATCTCCCTTCTTGTTGTCCAGCTCTTGTCACTTTACCTTTTAGTTTAATAGTAAATTTAAAGGTCATTCCTTTTCTTCTGAATTCCTAG
The DNA here is from genome assembly GCA_033558105.1 of Coccyzus lansbergi. Taxonomy (NCBI): domain Eukaryota; kingdom Metazoa; phylum Chordata; class Aves; order Cuculiformes; family Coccyzidae; genus Coccyzus; species Coccyzus lansbergi. Next base: position 1,420,130 of record JAUMJK010000116.1, read on the forward strand.
TGTTCAAAATCCTGGCCTGGGCTGCAGGTACCTCTCGGCTTTTGAATTATTTGGCTTTCGTCTTCCCTTGAATTATTTCATCAATCTTCAGCCTACTTCCAGTATTGCATATTATGAGAGCCCACAAATACCAAGGCTTTAATAAATAAACTCTGAAGCACTTCATATGGGCCCTCATACTGTTGGCACTATACGGCCCTTAAAAACTACTTCTTCCTCAGGTCTATCTGAAGTTTAATGGTGACCATGCATGAAAAAGTTCATCATCAAAATAGATGGATGGTAGTGATGGAGTTGTATCACACCTACTCCAAATCTTAATACGTGGTGCTATTTCCCCATAGATTTTATTTTAACAAGTTTGGATTCAGTTTGCATGCTCCCCATTTCACACTTCTCTTACAAAGCAAGCAAGCAGCTAAACACTGTGAGGGACATTGTCATGGAGATTATCCAGATAAAGATAGAAACAGGTGTTCAGATAAATCGGAGGCTTAAGCTGTTTGAGTAGATTTTGTCATCTCTACAATATTAAATAAATAAAAATCTCGAAGAATCGTTGCTCACTTTAGACATGGCAGTTTACAGGTACATACACCTTTCTTAATCAAGTACTGGTGAATGAAATATGATCTTTGTTTAGGTAGAGGACTTACTTAGCTTTTTTTTTTTTTTTTTTTTTTTTACTTTTTTTGGGGGGGAAGGAGGGTGGGTATAGTCCAGCAGGGAAAAAAAAAAAAAAAAACCAGTAAAAAACACTGCATGTGCACAGGTCCATTGCAAGTTACTTAAATTATTCTCAGATTACCAGAGAAATCCAAATCACTGTTTACTTGAACTCTGTTTCTCATATGTAACATAATGTATCTGTCTATTCTGTTACTCTGCCCTTACATAAATTATCTTTCTCTTCCTTCTGATTTTTCAAGATATCATCTTTCCAAAAACAGCAAGTAGAACAAAGCTGAAAGTTTTTCATACATAGTATTCTCACAGATTAGATCTCAGTTTTATTTTTACTTTAAAAGTAAGAAATCAAGACTTAGTTTCCATAAATGCAGCAGAAGGAAGAAGTAAAAAAGGACAGATGAATAGAAAGAAAATTCAAAAAAGGAACAAAAAAAGTTTGTGGGTAAATCCCAATCTTTTTGATTAATGGAAAGATTCTGTTCACTTAGACTTAAGTAAAATAACTACGTAGTAAAAATATTCAAACAAGTTATTTCCCTGTTGCTTTAACTACTTAGTTTCTCCTTTTCTCCCAAAATGAAATAATGTTCTTGCTATTTCAATTATACCACGTATTTCACACAAAACTGGTAGGTCAGTGTGAGATTCACAAGAACTTAGATATTAATCCTTCTCTAATAGAAATCCACAGCTTTTTATTGCTACTATCTTGCTTTTCTGTTACTCCAGTTTGTTGATTCTTCTGCTTCTCTATTTTATCTGTATTATGCTAGTTATATTTGGTAATTTTCAATCATAAGCAACATTTTTTTCAGTGCCTCCTGGAAAAATGCACAGTATAATTATTTCAAGTCAGAAAAGCATATTTTAAAGGGATTTTTTTCCAAAGTGAAATTCTGGGATTCAGTAAGTAAAGCTTCATTTTTACCAAATATGTAGAAAACTACACAAAAGTGTTAGCTGCAGCTACCCAAAACAAAATAGAAGCTTATGAAAATTTGTCTTAAACTACAGCATTCATTGTAAACTGCTGCATTTACATGATCTGTGTGTGATCATCAAATAAGGAGAGACTTTTCAGAAAAGGAATGTTCTAAGATAGAAATGTCAACATGTCATGTCAAAATCATAAGTTCTTATTTTCCCTCCACCCAAAGAATAGTTTTGTCTTCATTTAAATTTTGGTACTGCTTGGTTTTTCTGACCCAATTAAAACAAAACATATGAAATTTCTTAAGTCTTTGAAGCCTTCAATTTCTTTCCTGTACAACTACAATCGCTATGAAAGATATTCACCTGGTGGGATGCGATCTATACTCTGTGTCTTCCTTTTTGGAAGCTACATTCTGCTCTCATTTCTCTATCTGAATTTAATTGATGATTGTTTTCTGAATAACTGTATGGGTATGATATGATTCTTAGTTGTTTAATTGCTTCTCACAAAATTCAGGATTAAAAAAAAGGCAAAAATCAAACTATCTTCACTGGAAATACTAAGAAAGGTTTTACAAGAAGTATCAGATGAATTGGGATGGTCTGCAGATTCAGAAAATAACGCATTTATCCTCCAGACATGGAAAGCTTTCTTCCCAAGGGTTAAGTTAAAAATAAGTACATTTTACACTTATGACTGGAGGTCTGGGTTTGTTTTTGTAATTGGCCAATGAAGAGATATCTCTAAGGAATTTGAATTCTCTGGCCTCATTCAGATTGACCTGTGTTTTTTTTCCTTTCTTCCATCTTCTAAAGCTACTTCCTTCAGACAAATAAAATGTCCACATTGTGGATATTTAGAGGAGAAACAATGCCTGAAATTAGGAATATTTCTCTAAAACAACTATAAACCTGAAGGGAATATAATATTAACCTTGAGAAAATAAGATCTGAACATATCACAGTTGCTGGATCTAAAAATCCAGCTTCAAAATGAAGCCAGTGAAATACCTTCTATATCTCCTATGATATAGGAACTTGATTCACACAGTTCCTGAAAAAAATATTATTTCTGCTAAAGAAAAACCTTGCAAGTAAAACTCATCTCAAGTCAATGACAGTTTGCCTATGTGAAGGCAAGTTCATATGTGTGTGAACTATGTTTTCAGAAACTAGTGGACTTCACTATCAAGACATGGTAACGTAAGTAGCAAAACTCTTGAGACACAATGACCTTCAAATATTAAGGCCTTTACTTCACCAGAATGTAGCTGTTACTGAATTTCGTCTCCAGTAAGATTACCTGTAGTCCGTTACTTGTAGTCATCTCTACAGATCTGTGATACATACATCTTTGATTCTTTGATTATTTGACCCCTTGCCTGTTTTCTTCAGCAAAACTGTAGAACACTTCTTCAGTTTAGGAGATGCGAAGGAAGAGAAATGCTCAATTTTACTATGTTACCACCCTTACCACTTACTCCTTTCCTTCCTTCCCTAGTTCTTGTAACTGTCACCATAATTTGCTTTGTCAGATACTAACGCCGTCCAGAGAAGAATATGATGAGCATGGAATACGTGCCAAAGCTATTCTCCAGGGCCCTGGACAGTGGATTCATTCATACATTTATACTGCATGAAGAAGGTTGACTGAGCTTTATGCTGTGCAGAAGGTAAATCCACGTACACACCTACCTAGCAATGTAAACATAAATATCTGGGTAGCACTAGCAAATTAAGATATTACATGTTCAGAGAAGTGAACTGAAATCCTTATTTGACAGGTGCCATACAGTGCTACAGAGTTTTAACAAAAATCTGACAGCCCAAATCACTATTGCAGCAGTAATCCAAAAAGGCCAAATGATAAAACTGATTATTTCTCCAGTTGTGTGTGGAAAAAAAATTTAAAAAAAAAAAAAAGAGATAAAGAAAGAAATCTTTCTTACATAGGAGTCATAAGACAGCAACTACCATAATGAAATAAGCACAGGCTAGAGGAAGCAGCAGCAAAGTCTCACAAAACTCAGCGAGACGAGTTATCTGGTGTGTGTGTGTGTGAGCAGGAGAGAAGGACAGGGACACAGCTCTGGAGTCTGAGGATGGAATCCAGATGGTGACTCTCAGGAAATAATAGAATCACAGACTGATTTGGGTTGGAAGGGACCTCAAAACCCGTCCAGTTCCACCCCTACCATGGGCAGGGACACATCCCACTGGATCAGGGTTCCTCTCCCTTGGGGTGGAAACGATAGGAGCCGAACTAGGGTGGCTTTTCACAGCAGATCTTCTGGAAAAGTACTCCCTCTTCTTCCTGCCACACATAGCTGTGCCCCGGGAGCTCTTCTCCCTCGTTAGGGATGGAGCAGAGTTTAATGGTTGGACTAGAAGATCCGATGGGTCCCTTCCAACCTGGTTGTTCTGTGATTCTGTGATTCTGATTCTGTGAAAAAATGCATACAAAGGCACGGTTGGAGCTGATGATCTCAAAGGTCTTTTCCAACCTAACGATTCAATGATTCTATAAAAATGGAAAATAAAAGCAGCTGCCCAGAATTGTAGCATGGTTAGTAGGTACTTTAGCCAAAGTTCCTGGGCTCAGGCTGATGACACAGAGGGTTCCTTAGTTTCCTTACTTTTGCAACCTGCAGTAGAGGGAATTCTCCTGAAAAGGAGAAGAGGCATAAGCCTTCAGGTTTGATTAGAGCTTGCTGCTACTTGCACTCCAGAGAAAGAACTGCTTCCAGAGGCCTGGCAACACAACAGTGTTCAGGACATAAGGCTATGCTTAGACTGCACTTCCAGGTCAACCCATTTCAATTTGAATGTGCTAAACTCTTTAATGTTGTGGTCTATGAGTGATAAACTTAAAGTCAAGTGTATACACACTATGGAAAATATGGTGTTCAGTATGGGACCTTTCACCAGGGTAGATCTGGGATCTTTCTGCAGAAGCAGGAAAATCATTAAGGAATATTCAGATGCGTGTCCTTGCCAAATCATCTACTGATATATATTGGCTTACTACTGGCTTTCAGGGAAGTTATAGGGGCAGGTTTTAGTTTACAGATGCAGTAGTTGTCCACATTCAGTACTAGTTAGTTGTTGACACATCAAGTAGTTCACTGCTCTCTCTACTGCTCTCAACGATGCAATTGCTTGCCAACTATAATTAAATCTGTTAGTACTGACCAATCAGTGCTTGATTTGCTTATTACCAGATGAACCAGTAGTACAGATTTGTGTATTAATTAGGTGTAAACACTTAATCACCTGTCAATCATGTAAAATAGTCTTGTCTTGACTTTTGTAAGATAGTAGTAGATACATCAACAAGTTAGGATGTTTTACAATCAATGTGAGAACCTAATATCTACAAAAGGGGAGTCTGTGCTCGTATCACTCTCATATCACCTGAATATAAATTTGCTCTAATTGAAGATTATGTTTATGTTTTCCTTTGGACAAAGAGTTTTCCTCAGATTCTTGATCAACATCTTAATCGTGATTATCATAGCTAATGCAAAGGCATGGCAGAAGTAAACACCCTGGGTTAGTGGAAACAGCTGGACTTTAGTGCAACAGCAGTCTTTGACTTATAGTGATGAACTATCTCTTTGTGTCAGTGACAAAAGACACCATAAATCTGCTGCCACATAAAATAAAAAAAAAAAATCAAAAAATTCTACTCAAGGTTTATAAACAGAACAAGGATTGTTTGTGGAATTGCATTCATAAATTTGATTATGGGTCTGTGTTGCTATCAAGCCTTTTTCTAAAAAAAAAAAAAAATCAGTATTATCCATAACTATGCTTAAAACTAAACCTTGTTTTAGACCAGTGAGACTTTTGCTGGCTATTTATACTTCCATCACTGGTCCTTAGCTAATGGACCTTTTAAGAAATATCTTCCATTGATTCTGCAAATCATTAAGCTATCTGTAATACAGTAATAATTGCTGTCAGTTCTATTACACATTCATCTGAATTTTTGCAGCTGGCAAATTTATAAACAATATTTCAGAAATAAATTATTTCTTTCATTTTTGTCTCCTTCAAATTTAGAAAATGTTATTATCTTATTTTCAAAATTAATTCCCTAAGCTGAGACGTTATTTTTGTAGGCCAAATCACTAAGCAGTGTTCTTAAAATACAAAAATATTTCCAAGTGCAATTCCAATTTCCTACGTCTGTAATTTTTTGGGCATTAGAGCTCCAATGGGTAGTTTTAGCGGATTACATCACTTGTGTAATTGATTATGCTAGTATTCATCCAAAGTCCATTTAACAAATACAAGTTATTCTAAGATAGAACAGAATTCTGCAGTCCTTACTTATTCACACTGCCTGTATTAGGCTGTTTAATAACATTTGGTGAGCATTAACTAATACAAGAGTTCCAGAGTACATTTTAGCACTTCAGAAGACAGCATCATTAGCACTTTAGTATCATTAGGAAAATGCTGTCAATTTTTTTACATAATAACTATGTTGATGGTAAGCACAAATGGAGAGAATATGGAAATATACATGGGAATAGTACTGATGGAGGGAGAAAAAAGAGGGTATACCAGAATGAGGTTATATTAGAATAAGCAGCAATGTGTTAATTGCTCTGCTCTTACATTAATTCCTCTTATCACTTGCAACAGCCTGCTAAACAACTGAACAAAGAGGCCAGTTTAATATGCTAAATAACAGACTAAATAGTATATCCTGGTGCAGTCACTCTTCAATTTTAAAAGCAATCTAATCAAGCAAAGACAAATATGACTTGGAAAAAAATAATATTGTAAGAGCTTTCACCCTTCTATAATGTGAATTAGAAAACTTACAGTCTCAACTTTTAGCTGTAAAAATTTATACAGTCAACTGAAGTAATATTGTACACTGCTAGCTTACTAAAACAAATCATGATACAGTTCCCTATTTCAATTGGTAATGTTCATAAAATCCAAATTGATACTTTTCCAGGTTTAGTCAAAACTGTGTTTGAAACACATTCAAGTTAAGAAGGTGCACAAACACAGTATTCCCAAAAGTAAGCTTTCATGGGTAATCATTTTTTTGCCAAAGTGATTCTAGAGAAGTTGTAGTCAACCACAGTCAGGAGCTGAATACCACATCCTACGCTACTGCACAAACACATTCCTGCAGAAGCCACTATTCTGTCTAGAGGAACGCCATGTTCCATTTACTGTTGTAAACTTTTCTATTTGTCCTTATCATTCTTCAGGTTTCACAATTTTTTTTCTCTTTTCAAGTGTTCTTCTCTCTAAAAGTGTCTCTCAAGCCTATCAGTCTTTTGTATGTTTTCAGGATTAGGGGTTGTTCAGTACACTGAATTTCTCATTGTCTGCTCCATCCACTTGCTGTACATTGCTTGACTTCTGCCACATTCTTTTTGAAATGGGAACCATATGGTCCCCTGTTTTCCCTACTGTGCTTTTCTATAGGGGTCTGAACTAGATTCAAGTTGTCTGGACATTATTAAAATAGAATTAATAATAAAAATACAAGGCAAGCGTGTTTGATGTTCAAAATAGGGGTTTGGTATATCACAACAGTCTCCTTCCAGTGTTCTTTTGTTCTTCCCATTTTTCCTCTTTATGAACTCCTAAGAATGTTTTGTCTTTTATACACAAGAGTCTCAAGGATCCAATTCTATAGCCACTTAAGCTGGAGAACACAGTAATATTTTAAACGGACAGGAGATACAGCTCAGTGTGGAGCGATTTCGATTTCTGTGGATTTGCATACACCATTCTTAGTATAAATATGTCCACACAATTCTTAATTGGATTTGAACATATACAGTTAATGTTACCCAATGACTATCATATTTCCACTTAGTTTTATATATTGCAATTGTCATACTCCTAACATTGCTGAAATGTTAGGAGTTTCCAGACACAGAGACTTGGCTACAATGCCAGATGCTAAATTGACGTATTTTGTAACTATAGTATTGGAGATAAGAATAGTAGCTAAATAAGATTATGGTAAAAGGAAAATGAAAATATTCTTATAATGTATATTAAGAATTATAAAAATATAAGTACTGGTTAGAACGTCAAGAGATGAAAAAAGGAAAATGGCACCTATGCCAAGACCTACAAGTTGGGTTTGCCTGGGAACAAACTAAGAATGAAGCAAATGACAGATATAAATAGAGTATGAGCTGTAGCGCTCTGCTCCATTATGAGATAATTGGAAGAGATAGATAAGAGGGAAGTCTGAAGTGAACATTATGTGCTTAAATTTTTATAAGGCATTTGAAAAGGTTCTCTGGAGATTGATACCTAAGGTAAAAAATCTACCATTTAAAATAAGGAATATAAGTAAAACAACCAAAAAAGTAAATAAACACTGTTGATACAAAACAAAGTGAATGCCTACCCTCACATGACATTTTCTTTTGGCAAGAATGTGCATTTTGCCTATATGCACACATATACCCTGCACCATTAAATAAGTTTTTGCTGTTGTGTCACTGTGGGCTAAAATTCCATCTTCATATCCCATAAGGCAAGAGCAGATGTAGCAACTTTGTTTTGTGCTCACTTTTCAAACTTCATCCCTTTATTATAAGTTAATTAGGCTATTCTGTTATGTTTCCAGTCTCAGGTTTTCTGATATTCAACTGCATTCACTCTTTTCTAGGATTTTTATGTAATAAAAATGGAGGGCATCTATTTTTTAATAAGGAAAAGGAAAATATATATGAAAAATTTCCAAGTTTGTGTGAGTCAGAAAAGCAGACAGTTCCAAAGTTCCAAGACACCTTTATTTTGTTGTTGTTCTTCTTTTCTAATAGCTCAGACAAATGCATGTATCCATCTTCCCCTCCTGGAACCTCTGTGACTAAACTCTAAGTTCTGAAATTGCATTGTTCTCAGAAATGACCTGAAAGACATCGTGTCCTGACTTGAACTAAAGCAAAGCATATTCTCTGACTTTTCAGCTAAGCCTCTTCAAAACTTCAGGTGTTCAAGCTGACCAACAAAGTTTTGCAGAGAATGGCTGCCTACAGAAGCAGGATAGTTACTATAGGCTAGATAGCAGGGTATTGGTGTATAGAGGCCACTGCTCACACCTAGTCCTATGTAAATTAAAGCCATCTCAGAGTTGGTGGCAAGTGTGAGGACCTGTTGGGAGGTGCAGACAGGATAGGTAAGCCAAACTTGACCAAGGATATATACCACACCATATACTTCATACTTGGTATGAAAGGTTAGAGCTCATGAGGATTACCCCTCTTCTTTGATGGATAACATTCACGGAACACCTGCTCTGTCTGCCTGCCTCTGATTCTCATCATATGTTCCAGAATCCAGTTCCTGCACCCAGTTGCTGAGTCCAGCTCTGCCTGCCACTGGGTTCAGCCCAGACCTTCTCTGCCTACCGTGCAGCATCAGTGCTGCCACAGTCATATGCAAAGTCTGGACAGGTTTTTAGAATGTACATATTTATTAAATTCTTATTAACTTCCTTTTATCAGTATTATTGTTTCATTAAAACTGTTTTTGTTTTAGTTTCCAACCCACAAGTCCCCGTCTCATTTTCTCTTCACCCTTTCCTGGGAGAAGGGGGGGACAGGAAATGGGATAAAGTCATCCAGTTTAATTGTTGACATCCTCAGGGTGCACAGAGCTACACCAGGACATAATGATTTTGATGAATATCTAATGAGGCACAGAGAATAAAACTCTGGCCAAAACAATACTGTACAATACTGATATAGTAGTATTCCACAGTCTTTCTGCACATATTGGAATTTGTACAAATCCACTTGAGGTAGCCTGGCAATCTGATAGATAAAACATAAGTGTTTTACTTCCACAATATAACATATCAACTCTAAACTTGCTGGAGGTGAAGGGATGATTATCAGAAGAGGGGGAGTATGGCAAATAAGGAATAGAGTTGGTATTTGGAGGGGTTTCTATTTGTGCATAACTTCTCAGGAACAATGCTTTTTACAGGCTATCTACATTAGGTTATGCAGCAGGGAATAAACGCTGAAATCTCTTTTTTGTTCAGTGATCTAAAGTGAATCTTCACTGATCAGAGAAGATGAAAAGTACTTGAAAACATTTTTCAGCTTTGAAGAGATTAGACTTTCAATTAAAATCAAGCTTTGTTCTAATTCTCATCTGCCCACTATTCAGTTTAATTTCGTCTTTATTCAGTTTAAGGAAAGGATTAAAACAGCCTCTTCAGACTCACTGAAAATCATTACAGTAATTTACTGACCAAATCGCTTACTTAATAGTCTTTTTAATCTAAACTAAGTACCTAGCTAATTCTGATCGTTCCTCACTGTCATATGAAAACTATGAGGAAAAAAAGAGCAATGTGCATTTAAGCCTAGTTTTTATACCTCTTTCTGGGCACTAGTCATAGCCAGTAGTATTCCCAAAGGAGAAATATCACTGGTTAATAATAGTACTTGTAAGATAATGATACGAGATTTGCTATTTTTAGAATTTTTAGTAACTAAAAACACTACACCATTGTCTTCTGGATTTTATTCCAAAAATGTGTACTGATTGTTGTCACAAAAGACCCTGAACCATGGAATAACATTTACATCAGAACATTTAAATTAAATTTTTCTTGCGCAAACTATTCTGCAAGCTATACTTTTCCTTCTACTGACAGAACTAACATTCAATTTTGTAAGATGCAAAACTATTGCATCCAAACCAGCAAATAAAGTTAGTTTAAATGCTTCATTCATGTTGTCTGTACTCTGCTCAATTTCTCACTTGTCTACAGCTTTATTTAGATTAGCAATATTTGTTTATTACAGGATAAGAAATTATAGGAACCATAGCTGATCTGAAAGGAGAAAAACAGTAAAAAATCAAATTAAATTTGTCAGGAACTTCCCACAGATACTTTAGCAAGCTCAGAAAGAACTTCTCTGAGATTCCATATATAGCTGAAGTGTTAAAAAGTGAAAAAGAAAAAAAAATACAAGGAAAAAAAAATGATACTGCACATGTTTTTTACACATGCCCAAGACCTAGGTAACTTTACAAAAAACAAAAAAAGTCTTTTTTTTTTAAGTTACATATTCAAACAGTCCAGGCTTGCAATCTGGAAACACCCAGTATCCTGAAGTCCTCCATTAGACTAATAACTGTAAGCAGTGAATATAGAACTGAATCTGAGATTATTGCAATTTCCCTGAAATCATGGGAGCTGTATGTGCTTTCAGTCTCCCATGATCATAGGTTTAACAGTTACACAAAGGTGAATATTTAATAGATTAGATAACTACAAAGAGAAGGAGTATTTGGGCAAAGGCTCGTGAAAAGGCATAAAGCAAAAGACTCAACACTGGACAGTACAAACATAGTTTATTTGGTTTACATTGAAAAATAATCACAAAATTTTCATACAAATGGAATGTATCTGATTATGGAATGGCAACAATTCAAAGACTTCAAACACATAGTTGAAAAAGTATTTTAAAAGTCATTATTGTCTCTAAAATGTTGTATGTCTGATACTGCTCTCTCCACAGCTAATAAGCTACATATAATTACAGACTTCATTTAAATCTGCCTTCTTACTCAGAGCGAGCTATTACCCTTCCTGATAACAGGTCTTAATTGTCTTTTAGATTAATAAAAATTTAAAATATCCATTTTCACAATATTTTAAAAGTTTAATTCTGTCATCTTTACACATGTTAAATAGCACTTAGCATCTCAGTACTTTGTGAAGTAAAATGTGGCTCATCAGTAGTATGGCTGGTAGAATAGTATGGCCAACATTTATTTTTCCAAAACAATAACATCAAATTTTCATAATGTGCCTTGTGTGCGTTTAAAAAAATCATTTAGCAAGTGCCTTCAGAAAACTGGTCTGTTCCAAGTAAACACTGGGGGTTTTCTTCTTAGTGTGACTTCCCAAACAAATACAGAAATTCCAGAGATTGCTGGCTTTGTTGAGAGTCAAATCATTTGAGATCATTTTAGATAACTGTATTAGTGAGATGAGTTAGAAAAGGTATTGTTCCATCATTGTGTATAGATCTTAACAGTTTTAAGTGGAATATGTGTATACAGTGAGGAGAGATCTGTGTTTATGAACTGGACTGGTTTTATTGACATTGGGAGGTCTGATAACTGTCAAATGTCTAGGGCAATATATGAAAGCACAGAGGTACACATAGGTCTTCCTTCTCTCCATGACTATTTCTATGTCTGTAAAGTTGTACTGCCATCTTTGAAAGGGAAGGGATTTCTAAATGCTCAGTTCACCTTAGCCTGAAGTTAAAAGCAGCAGGTTGCTAGACAACTCTACATCCCAGGTCATCTCTGCCTTGGAAGAAGGCATTCACCTCATAATTTTGATAATGGTTATCTAATAGCTCATTTTTGTCTGACAGTAAGAGCAAAGCCTGAGGTCTTCCACAAAAGTCCAACTAGCACATAGAATCATACAATCATAGAATCATAGAATCATAGAACAACCAGGTTGGAAGAGACCCATTGGATCATCGAGTCCAACCATTCCTATCAAACACTAAACCATGTCCCTCAAGACCTCATCCACCCATGCCTTAAACACCTCCAGGGAAGGTGAATCAACCATCTCCCTGGGCAGCCTATTCCAATGCCCAATGACACTTTCGGTGAAAAACTTCCTCCTAATCTCTAGTCTAAATCTCCCCTGGCGGAGCCTGAGCCCATTCCCTCTTGTCCTGTCCCCTGTCACTTGGGAGAAGAGGCTAGCTCCCTCTTCTCTATGACCTCCCCTCAGGTAGTTGTAGAGAGCAATGAGGTCTCCTCTCAGCCTCTTCTTCTCCAGGCTAAGCAACCCCAGCCCTTTCAGCCGTTCCTCATAAGGCCTGTTCTCCAGTCCCTTCTCCAGCCTCATCGCTCTTCTCTGGACTTGCTCCAGAGCCTCAACATCCTTCTTGTGGTGAGGAGCCCAGAACTGAACACAGTATTCAAGGAGCGGCCTAGCATAGCACATGTCAGAAGACTGTCTATCAACGCTCAGGGAAATTCCCTCTTGCCAACACCCTCAGAGATGCTTCCTTTGTACTCTGAAACATTACTAGCAACCAGTCTTGTTCTTCCCACCACATGCCAACACCACAATAAATTCCCAGCATTCTGAATGACCAGTTGTGCTAGTCACAAAGTCATAAAAATAACATCACTTGAGTTTTCATAAACAGTAACTGCCACAATTGTACTAAATGAATTCATAATGTTAGTACAAATTTAACTTACTTTGTGTTTTTTTTCCTCAGACTGTGATCTGTGAACTGCCAAATAACAGCAGAAATGGGAAGCAAAAACTAATCTAGCCTTTAAAATTAATTCAGTGCATTTTGAATGCTGTTTCTATTATTTTAGCTAAACCACAATTTTCATGCAATCTGTGGTCAGTCTCAGTACAGACATAAATGATCATGTGGGTCACTAAATACAGTCTGTAAATGAATTTTACAGTGTCAGTAAGACACATGATATCTGGAACTACTCTTGTGTGATAAGCTTCGCTTTTATGATACTCTTCGGTGGGTGAAAAATCTGCTTAGATTTTTATTGTCTTTATAAAACCTTGTTGACTAAATGACATCTGCACATTACAGAATATTTTTTCCACCTTCTGTGTAGTATATCTTTTTGTGAATATTGAGAGAACAAAAATTAAAAACTGGATAATATCTACAAAAATGCCTATTAAAGTTATTTCTTTAACTGATTAAACCTCTTTGAACAATTGATGAAATTCTAGATTGTTGTACACAGTAAAAATGTAGCTTGCACACTTTTTAAAAGGGTACATTCAGCTAAATATGGAGCTCAGCTTTTAGATTGTCTCTGTTGTAGCTGTCTGTGCTCATTGGTGAGAATTTCAGGGCAGTAGTCATAAGCGACCATTGCCCTTAGATTCCTTCAAATTTGGTGTGAAGGTGGGAAACTAAATCCCCTTCCAGAGTCAGGTAATGTTGTGTATTAACAGGTACTGTCATATAAGGAATAAATATAACCACAGTTTTCCATTTGCAACTCAGCTTGGTTTTCCCATCTGTATTTGTTTCAGATTTGGTTTGGTAACATTGTTTTTATCTGAGCTGCAGTTTTTTCTAGTCACAAGGGGAAGAGAAAACAAAGTGAGAAAAACATAAAACCTCTAGAACATTTTTGGCTATTTAGAACAATAAAAGAGTGAGGCTATTTTATAGTGTTTACTCCTTATTAAATATTTTAACAATCACTATACTTTGAAGGAGCTCTCAACTTAAAGCTCCTTGAAGTACGGTAAATGCTATTAACTTTAACATCACAAAAAGAGAAAGGGTAAACTCTCTTATTCACAAAAAGCCAAGGTGGTTTGACTCAGGGTACAGAATTTAGAAAGCAGGGCAGGACTTTCCAGGCACACCTAGTCCATAATGAAGACTATTGCTCAAATCTTGTAATTACCCCTGCCATATTTATGACCCTTGTGCTATGGAGTTATCGATGGCTATAGCTAGTAGGAGACTTGTAAGATCCAGGCAGAGGACAGGCAAAGTTCCCTTCTTTTTGCTAACTCAGTAAAGAACTTGCAGTGATCTTTAGCCTTTCTTCCTCATCTACCATAGCTTAATGCTTGGTAAATCAAGTACAAGGGTATCAGACTTGCTTTCCACTGCAAAACTACAGAGGTTACTAACAGATATCTCAGTAAGTGAAGGCAGGGTTTATCCCTCAAGAGATACTTTTGAGTAAATAACAATATCACTGTTTTTATCTGTGAGTACAAACACTGGTTTTTGGTCTCTTAATGACTGTTTCTGTTTTCCTGCTACTTCCCACCAGGAAGTTGACTGCTACCATAATTAGCAGATGATTGCACGGGGGAGGCTGAAATCTTTAACAGCTGTTTTAAGGCATTCTGTACTGAGTCTTCTGTACTGCAGAACCTGTAGAGGTTTTGACTGGCATTCTCTCCAGTGACACAGCAATTATGGGAGCATGGTGTCCAGGCCTTCAGGAAGGACTCAACTTGCCCATTTACTAGAAAAAAATATGAAGAATCCACTTTAAAGCATTTAGTGGATTAGTACAAGTACTTGGTCATACTCTGTACTTATCAGAATTCAGTACAACAGATCACCTTTAAATGTCAAGTCTAGAAATCCAATGTGTAACACTGAAGATGTTGGCAGACTTATTTTACAATAAAACTATTTTGAACCTTCAAACATTTCTGATGTTCCAAGTGATCTACTTTATTTTTACAGGATAAAAGGGAGACAGTATCAAAGAATGTTACCATTTGTTCTAGAAGAGTCATCCTGTGAGTAATGCACAATACAGCACAGAAGTTTACTGTTATAAAATAAATAATCATAATCATTGGCTGTGATAGCATAATAAGCATAAAACTAAGAGAGAAACCATTTGGGAAAGAACTGATTTGGTTCCCCATGGTGTATTATAGTGTCTGCCAGACGTAAAGCAGTATGTATCAAGTTCTAGATGGAAAAATAAGAGCTTCATAGTAGTAAGTGTATAATTAAGTAATGATTGAAGTACTAAGCACATTTACAAACTGTGCATCATGTTGTCCCAGAGGAGGGAGCTTTTAGGCTGAGACACTTAAATTTTTTTTTTTACACCAGAAAACTGTCATTGGGGCATACACCAAAGTCCTCCTCAGGCAGATACTGCTGTAACAGCACTGAAGTGTTCTTCCTCACTTTTCACATCCTTCCCCCAAGCCCAGTGTGTGCTACTTTGTGGAGTAGAGAAACAATGCAATTTTGCTGCCACTGTTGTTGCAAGAATAATGCTAAGACATAAGCTAGCATGAGGCTGACAGATCTGCCTTCTACAACACATTACCGCCTCTTCCTTCCACATAGGTAAATTGATTCCCTCTTTTACCTCTAACAGAGGAACAATCCTTAAACAATTTCAGAAGGAAGCTAAATACAGAGAAATAGTAATAGTTTACTTATGTGGGACAGTACTTCTAAACTTGCCACAAAAGTGTAAACTTCAATTTCTTAGTATCGCCAATGTAGTGGTTTTACAAATGTAATGTTTTTCTTTAATAACTCTTTAATTTACGTGGGTTTGGACAGGGAGAAAGGGCTTGGCCTGAACATGCAGCATTTTTTTCAGGGTTTAAGGCAACTCAAACTTTTCAACTATTACTGTGCAGAGTCCCACTGCAGCTAAGAAAACGCTTTCTTAGTGAATTAGAGTGTTAAGACCCTTAGCACTTTCAATTAAAATCAGGCTTTTAAAATAGATTTTAGGTTTCTAAGTCCTTCATTTGTTTTGAAAACTTACTTACAAATTAAGATAAATTTGATAATATTTGCTTAAGTCCTTTTATTACATACCCTCTGTTAAATTGAAGATCTTATAAAAGTTAACATATTTTCTAAAAAGAGGAATAAAGTGTTTCTTGAAGGGAAGAGGATTGCTTTGAAGAAGCCATAACAGAATTTTCTTTTGAGGAAATTACAGTAGAATTTTTGTGCAAGCTGAATCTAGACTCAGATATTTTAAATCATTTGTTTCAGAAATGTGTAGGCTTTTTATCCCCTTTTAGTTTAACAACCTCAGGTGATTCCAAAAGGAAAGGCAAAGGGAGGGCCTTACTTACTAATTCACACTGTGACAAATGACTGTTGAAGTGCCTTCTGAGATTTACAGTAGGGAGTTGTTCCTTGAAAGTCACCAGTCAACATGCCAGTCAGCAGTATACAATTGTCCAAGTGATGTGTGGAGGTGTTCTGTATTATATGCATGTCTTTCCTTTCCAGATAGGTGGTAATGTTCACTTATGCAGTAAGCACTTCAGAGGAGAAAGTCAATTTTAATTTAATCCTTTAAGTATCCAGTGTAAGAATAGTTCTTGCACAAAGGTAAAATTTAGCTCTATAGTTTCATCATGAAAGCATATACTGTAGCAGAATGACTCAAATTTTCATCTTAGTACAGGAGCAGGATTTTAAATGTATTTCCAATACCAGTTATTGTGTCTTCCTGAACATATAAAGAAAAGAATAAAAAATACAGAACTGGAAAACATAAAGTTTTATTGCATAACTGTAAATTTTTTGAACACCTTTTGCAACAGCATATAAAGAAGTTATGAAATCTGATGTTTTGAGGGTGAGGGTTGGAAAATATATTTGGGTTCTATGTTCCTTTTTTGTTCTTTCCATTGAATTTGTTGTATATAATTTTGAAGTGACATGGTAATAGTGATTTTATTTTGCCTACAATATATTAGCTCTGTATCCAATGCTAAACTTAACAAGCAGTAGAATTAAATAGTAGTATGAATTAGATATTTATGATTGTCAGATGACTTGTTCACATGACAGACTCTATCAATTCAGCAATTCTATGCTGGAATGTGTATTTCCTGGTCTCTTAATTAATATTACTAGAAATATTCGGCATAGATAAAATCCACCTTGATGTGCAAGGTCCAAAGTAAGCCAAACATACTGCTTAATCTTACATAAGCACAAAGGGACTAGACTACATTACACATTACACTAGACCAGGCCACCCAAGGCCCCATCCAACCTGGCCTTGAACACATCTGGGAATGGGGCAACCACAGCTTTCCCAGGGCAATCTGTGCCAGTGGCTCACCACTCTCATGGTGAAGAAATTCCTACTTATGTCTAGTCTACATCTGCCCCTCTCCAGTTTATACCCATTGCCCCTAGTGCTATCACTACAAGCCTTTGTAAACAGTCCCTCCCCAGCTTTCTTGCAGCCCCTTCAGGCACTGGAAGGTCACTATAAGTTCTCTTTGGAGCCTTCTCTTCTCCAGGCTGAACAACCCTAACTCTCCCAGCCTGCACTCATATGGGAGGTGTTCCAGCCCTCTGATCATCTTTGTAGCCCTCCTCTGGACCTATTCCCACAGCTCCATATCCTTCTTACATTGAGGATTCCTGAACTGGACACAATACTCTAGATGAGGTCTCACAAGAGAGGAATAGAGGGGCAGAATCATTTTCCTTGCCCTGCTAGCCACACTCCTATCGATGCAGCCCAGGATACAGTTGGCCTTCTGGGCTGCATGTACACACTGCCAGCTCATGTCGAATTTCTCATGGACCAGCACCCCCAAGCCCTTTCCTACAGGGCAGCTCTCAATCACAACCCCCCTCATCCTGTATTGAAATCAGGGATTGCCCTGACCCAGGTGTAGGACCTTGCACTTGGCCTTGTAGAACCTCATAAGGTTCTCACAGGCCCACTTCTCCAGCCTGGTCTGGTCCCTCAGGATGACATCCCACCCTTCCACTGTGGCAACTGCACCTCTGAGTTTGGTGTCATGTATAAACTTGCTAAGGGTGCACTGAATCTTGCTGACTGCATCATTTGATGAAGATACTAAACAACACCAGTCCCAGCACAGACCCTCGAGGGATACCACTTGTCACATATCTCCATCTGGACTTCAAGCCACTGACCACTACTCTCTGAATATGACCATTCAAATAGTTCTTATCCACTGAACGTAAATGCTTTTTTATTGTTAACCTAGAACTCTTCCATTACATCTCTAGCATCCTGTGGTCTGGATATAGTGAAGTATGTGGTAACCATATATTTACAGAAGAGAACATTTTTGTGAATCATTTCTTCATTGTACCTTTCCAAAGCTTGCACGGGAACTTAAAATAAACACCCTATTTTCTCATCTTTTCTAAAGCAAATTATTTACCAGCCTTAAACATGTGAGGTCTTCACTCCATAGGATATTTTCTACTTTGATAGTGTTGCTCTTCAACACAGCAGGTAAAACTAAAGATTGGTGATCAGTAGGTTTATAATATGTTTTATTACATAATTTACCGTTACAATCATGATTCAGTAAAGCCTCACTGAATTAACAAGTGAACAACTTGTGTTAATCACCAACTTCCCCTTTTATTTACGTTCCCTTCCCCAACAGCCAAACTAAAAATCAATCACATTATGATTGACAATAAACACCTCAGAACATCTAGCAAATTAAAACAGTTTATTTCAGTTTCAGATATTTTCAATATTGAAAGCAGATTGTGAGATTCACAAAGGGATATTAGTGATATTTACAAAACTAGTGAAAAAGTCAAAAACTCCATATTCTCTTTACACTCAGACTAGTGACTGGGATATTTACATGGCCAGAAGGAACATGGTGCACAGAAATAATCCACCTGACGCACACACATGCTGTCCTGTGGAAACTTTACAGACCAATCCAGGGAATATTTAAATATTTTAGGTAGTGACAGGAAAACAGGCGAGTTTTTTTATCTCTCTGAGTGAATGAATATTTAACTAGTCCATATAAAATGTGTGTACTGTAAGCATCAAGCTTCCTCTCCGCAGTTTTCAAAGGGAAACAGGTCCTTTGAAAATCAAAACCAAAAACTGGTTTCAAAATCAAATTTCTTTTACTGAAAGTCACTCAGTAAAATCCAGAATGTTAATAAGTTATTCAAAATAATTTATTTATGGAACAAACGCATTTGTCAAAGATTCTTCATGTTATTCTGCACATAGCAACGTATTTTATGAAAAACAATATATGATTCAGTTTGGTAGTTTGTGGAGTATGGCAGCCCAGAACTCATATGTTACTGAAGCCAGCTGCAAGGTTGCTTAGGAATCTAAACTATTCAAGTAGGATTATTTTTCTGGAATAGAATTGCAAAAACAGTGAGATGGGTGTTATTGTTTTGCAGAAGTCTAGGTGAGAAAAGGACCGTGATCTAGAAAAAAACCAAAATAAGTCTGAATGAAGCTTAATTGTAGGGGAAGTCCTTGGGTAAAAAAATGAATGTTAGAAATCTGTATCCAAACAGGTACAGATCTAAGAGCAGAATTCCTGAATCAGAGTTCTATTACACTGAGCTAAGCATTTTAGCATGTGCACATTTTATAAATGAACAGGATCATTTAAAAGAAATAGTTGATTAAACTCTCTTCCTAATGAAACATAACCAATAAGGTTTTAAAACTGGGTACAATGCTTATGCCAGAAACATGTATTTCAGCCAAAAAAGAGATCTACACCATTTCAATCATACTTATTGTTAAAGACTACCATATGACATACTGGCAGACTACACTATCAAAACCATGATCTGGTGACACAGAATGCTCAGTGGTTTGTGGCAGATGAGAGGAATAATTCTATAATATCTCCTCTGCACTTTGAAGAATCAATAAGCATCTGAGAATGCAGAGATGGAACATATGCCTCCCAGGCAACAAAAAGTAAGCATATTTCCAGAAAGGGCTGAACGGAAGGAGGAAAGTGAGAACTCAAGGATGACTCGACAGGGAAGAACACAAAAGGAATGGTACTGAGACAGAAGACGCAGAGTTCAGCTGGTAACAGACCTGAAGTTCACAGTCTGTGCAGGTGGAAAACTCTTGATATAGATGAGACTGTCAGAGTTGAATGGAGGTGGAAGTAAGATGTTACAGTGAACTGGAAACATGAAAATTATTTCCAGTGTCTCAGTCATGGACAAATACCTCCTAAAATTAACTACCTTGATCATTTGCCATAGCAAAGCCATTCTATAAGCCACTTCAACTGTATTTTAGTGTCAGATATGCTGTTCTTCTTTAGTATCCATTCACTTGAATGGGGCACAAGCTTTGGCAATACTTGCATTGCACACTAATTAGCATCAAATACAAACCATACACTTCACCAAAAACAAACCTGAACCACTGAAGTAAGGGTGCAAAGAAAGGGCAAAATCAAACTATTAAAAATTAAGATGTCCTTGTGTAACTCTAATCATTACTAGCTAATAAGCAATTTATCTCACGGTCCCCGCAGGCCTACAGTCCTTCTCATTAAATATTTCCTGAGAGTATGTCTAATATTCTAAATGCTCCATTTGACAATAGTTCTATGCAGAATATGTATGTTTTTTCTATAACAGACAGTAGCAAAATACCAGCAAAATGGGACTGGATTGGTATTTCAAAAGTGATATCCACCGGTACAGAAAAATGAGAAGCCAGACAGAACCCTATTGTAAGATGGACAAACAAAAGACAATAGTCAAGATTTTTTAAGACTGTACTTTATTCAGTTAACGGAAAGCTAGTAGCAAAAAGACTGCTATGGTAACTTGTGGAGCTGGAGGAGAGAGTACTGCTATCACAGCCTCATGTAAAGCAAAATCATGACTGCACTGCAAGGAAACAACTGCACAGCCTTGCTGCCACAGGGCAGTTGTATCCAGTCTCAGCACAGGACAATACTCAAAGATCTAAAAAGCCATTTCCACTAGACATTTTCAGTCCTGGGTTCATATTTTATATTTCAGATGTGCTGGACACCTGTATGAATATTAATAAAATAATTAGAAGTATTCAGTTCCCATGAGTCCAACATTTTCCAACAATGATCATGCTCTGTAATACTGTTATGCTATAATTCTGCTAACAATATCTTTTAAAGGATTATTTATTTTCAATTTGTTAAGTGCTTGAAATAGATAGACTTGAAATAGATACTTCTGTAGCTAAATGGAGACTATGATTTGTGCAGTTGCTTATACATGATTTCCTATTTGAGACCAGATCATGCTTCTTCCACAGCAGGTAACTTTACAAAGTTCAAGTCAAACAACTGGTACCAGGGAAGTGTTTGACAGAAATTTAAACTAGAGCTGGGAAAAGTGTTAAGTCACAGTGGTCTACAAAGAAGTATTGGGAATATTTTGTTTATTTTAACCATCAAAACCCTAGCTAAGTAAATAAAGTTGATAAAATAAGAAAGGTTGCAGAGTTTTTTCCTATTCCAGTAGAAAATGAAATGTAGGTATAAGATGCCAACAATTATATTTTCTGAAATATCAAAGAATACCGTGATCAGAATTATGGATACAGAATACAATTACAATTTACTTTTTTAAATTATAAAACTATTTTTCTAAAAATGTTCTTTAACTCTCCATTATGTAGTTACAATGCTGCCTCTCCCAACCAACAGCATTCATTTTCATGACTATCTTGTCATTCACCAATTCATAACTGTCTGAATAAACATAATTCATTTAATCGCTTTGGTGTATAGCATATGCTCCTAAACAAAGGCAGTAATTAATTACATATCTGCATGATCTCGTGATTACCAATCAATGAGAATCCATCTTTCTTTAAGAAAGTAGCTGAAATCCAAAAAACGTAGACCAGCATTAAAATCAAAGTTTCGAACTACCAAGTTAAGGACTTGGACAACGTAAATATGTTGAATTAAAACCTATCCTTTCTCTATTACATCCACTATATATTACATTATTTACTACATCCATTAAATACGACAATTCCGCTTTTGACCGCGAGAAATTGTTCCTACAAAGTGAGCATCACTGAATTGTGCAAAATGGGATGGTCTGAGAGCCCCGTGCACGCGGCCCGTGTCCACGCATCCTGCTCAGTTCACATTTTGAAATTAAAAACACATTTCTGGTCGGTTTCTTTGCTTTAATAGAAGAGATTTGGTTGTGGTTTTTTTTTTTTTCTCTTTTAAAGACTGGACTTGAGACAAATACCTTCCCCTGTGGGTTTGTAACTAAAGATGCTGGCGGTCCCTGCAATAATTCATACACCAGTGGTAGGCACATGCCAGCCTGGGGTACGGGATGAAAAGAGGCGGCGTGCAGAGGAGCGGGATGCCGGACAGCGGGAGCCGCGGGTCCCGGCGGCGAGCAGCCACCCCGCTCCCCGCCTCGCCCCTCGCCCTGCGGCCGCCGTCCCCGCTCCCGGCAAAGTTTCTGGCCCGCCGGGGCTGGGCTTGGGCTGCCCGCACGCCGCCGCCGCCGCTCACCTGTCGTCGCTCTGCCAGCCCTGGTCGCCCAGCAGCAAGTCCCGAAAGCGGTACCGCGGGGGGAGCGGGGGCACCTCGCTGTCCAGGTCCACCATCCTCCCCACGGCCGCGGGGAGCGAGGCGAGGCGGCGAGGACGGCGCCGCCTGCCGCCGCGGGGGGGCGCCGCGCGGGCCGCCGGCGACAAAGGGTAGCCGCTGGGGAGCCGGCAGGGCGGGCGCCGCCTCCTCGGCGCGCGGCGGCGCCGGAGCCTCCTCCAGCCGACGGGCGCTCCCGGCAGCCAGGGGCTCGCCCGTCCCGCGGGGCGGGGCCGCGGCCAGCGCCCGAGGGGCTCGTGGGGCTTCCTCCCTGGCCCGTCCCCCGTCCCGCCCCGGCTGCCCTCTGGAGGGCTTCTCTACAGGCCTCGAAATTTAGACCGGAGGCTTTATCTCTAAGAGCTGTGAGCGACCTCTCCGCGGCGCCGTGCTTGTGTCTGTTACAACTTTAGAATCATAGACTCATAGAATCACCAGGTTGGAAGAGACCCACCGGATCATCGAGTCCAACCACTCCTATCAAACACTAAAACATGTGCCTTAACGCCTCGTCCACCTGTGCCTTAAACACCTGCAGGGAAGGCGAGTCAACCACCTCCCTGGGCAGCCTGTTCCAATGCCCAATA
Organism: Coccyzus lansbergi; assembly: GCA_033558105.1. Taxonomy (NCBI): domain Eukaryota; kingdom Metazoa; phylum Chordata; class Aves; order Cuculiformes; family Coccyzidae; genus Coccyzus; species Coccyzus lansbergi. Next base: position 1,443,266 of record JAUMJK010000116.1, read on the forward strand.
ACCCTTTCCGTGGAAAAGCTTACTCCTGATGTCTAGCCTGAATCTCCCCTGGCAGAGCTTGAGCCCATTCCCTCTCGTCCTGTCCCCTGGCACTTGGGAGAAGAGGCCAGCTCCCTCCTCTCCACAACCTCCTTTCAGGTAGTTGTAGAGAGCAATGAGGTCTCCTCTCAGCCTCCTCGTCTCCAGGCTTAACACCCCCAGCTCTCTCAGCTGTTCCTCATAAATTCTGTTCTCCAGCTTTGTTGCTCTTCTCTGGACTCACTCCAGAGCCTCAACATCCTTCTTGTGGTGAGGGGCCCAGAACTGAACAGAAACTTTGTCGCTCGTCTTAGCCAGTCAGGTGTATCTGCTTAGCTTTGCACTTCCATCCTGGTTTGTGCCAGGTGTGCACAGACCCTGGAAAAATACAGGGAAGTGGAATTTGTAGGCAATGCCTGAAATTGGAAGAGACTCCAGACTAAAATGTTTGCATTTCCTAAATGACTGGCAAAGTACAAATTATGGCTATGATGATTTGTTTTATTTCACTGTTGCCAAATGGAAATAATAAATAACAAGTTTTTAAATTTGCTCCTAAAGGTCCACTGCAATCTAGACCATCATCCTTTGCATCTGATGCCCTAGTTCTTGAAAACATAAATATTACTACATTTTCATAGCCTGTCATCTTTTGTATTCACAAATTACTTCTTCATCTCAACTATTCAGTCATAGCATTCCTTTCCTAGAATGAAGTTGTTAACAGTCTTAGCACTGGTGCAGTTTTAAGATTTAGATTTTGCTAGATCAGACTGAGTCATAAATACAAAGTTATTTCACGTACGCGGTGTACATGTTACATATTCAGTTAAGTGCATTCATTCATACTCTGTATTGAAGAGTGAACCTTCTGTTTTCCATTCAGCTGGTTTTCTGTGTAGAAGGTAGACTAGTTAAAAGCTGATATGGCACATACAGTATCAGCTTAAGTATGACAACCTAGAGTGTACCACATAATCATGTGCCCTGCTGAGAATCCAGCTCTGAGCTTCATGCTGCGGTGGAAAGATTTCTACAGGTAACCAACAGGTAGTCCAATTTAGCACTCGAATTCTCTCTGCTGTTGTTATAAACATTCCATCTTCCCTTGCTTCTTTAGTGCAGTGTTTAGGCATACCTTTTCTGATTGCTATTTCTTTGGAGAATGCAGAATTGTATTCCAGGTCCTGTAAAGGGCTGGAGTCACTGGGATATGATGCTTACCCATTTTCACAGCTTTCTGAATTCAGCATTTACAAGGGTGTGCAACTGAGAACAGCTAGTTCTGAGAACAAGGGTGTGCATCTGAGAACAGATGCACATATGTGGCAAGAGTTCAAAGGTAAGTGATTCTTTGCTTTGGCTGATATGGGAAATAAAATAGTGAACTACCCCGCTGCCAAGTTCATGACAGTTTTCCGAAGCTGTGCTCTGATGTCAGAGCTCTCTAGAAGTCTAATTGAAATTAAAAAGTGCAGGATCTTTGTTCTTAAGACTATTTTTCATGTACGGCCAATTTTTCTTTCTCAGTTACTTCAGTTGAACAGGGTCTTCTAAAAAAAACATTTCTTCCTCTCTCCTCTCTCTGCCTGAGTATCTTTTCATCTTGCCAAAACTTGAGGTGGGGTGGAGCCTACATATTATAGTAATTTGTTACAGAAGTAAAGTAGTTAGGCTAACTGTAGTCCTTTTCTGAAGTCTATTAATCATAGACTGGTTGGGAAATTACTGGTGTTTCTGCTGTATCTACTAGTAGTCTCATTATTTTTTCCGCCTTAATTGATTAATTTAATATTTATTTTCATACTTGAGGAGCTAAGTAACAGCAGTAACTTGTTTTACCATGGAAGTGCATTTTAGAATGGTAATAGTTGACTGGTAAACTAGCAACCAAATAAAGAGTTGAGCAGAGCTAATGGAAAGCAAACTCATAACTGAGACTGTAGACCTACAATTTATACAGAAGCTTAGTTTTGTGCTCCTAAGTAACATAAACTCATTGCAATAAAAAGCTAACTGTGTTTTTACATGTCTGACCTGATCACTCTGAAAAGCTCTTAAATATATAAAATTGGACAGACATGGGATTTTAGTTAGCTTAATCTAATATTGCAATTAGAACTCAAAACATCTGGGAAACTTATGTCTTCAAGCTTAGGAGACGCTATATCATCCGTTTGTAGACAGATGCTGTTATATATGAGCTATTATGTTGGGTCACTATACTCAAGCTAGCATTCCTTCTGCCGTGTTTGTGTGTTAAAGAAAAGCTGTGAGCCACACAGCTCTTTCAAGGAACAAATATAGGTTTGTACTCTTGGGATGATTCTGGCCCTGGGAAGTGTCAGAAGCATCTGTGCCCCTGACTTGGGGACTGAAAAGACTTCTTTAATGTACCTCTTTTTTTCTTTCTTCTTTCTTCTTTTTTTTTTTAACTAGCTAGATACATGTAAGGTAGGTAACTCTTTCCAAGTACTTAACTCCTTAACTCTAAAGTTTGTGAGAGTAGAGAATTAAGAGTTGTGTTACTGAGTTTATTGCTAGTAATGGTATATGAATCTTGGATCATACTAAGTTACAGAAAGAACAAAAAAAGTATTTAGATTTCCTTTTTAGCTTACTTACATTTTTGATGGCATATAGGTAAAAAGCTTAATGCAAATGGCCTCCGGACTTCTTGGATTGTAGCAGTGTATATGGAGGTACACATAGGTTATTAATAGTGGTTTTAATTCAGGATGTTCTTATCTTCTATCTAAATCTGAATTATTCATTTTACTGTAATAAAGTATATCAGATTATTGTGTTAATTGTTGATGTTTTACTCAAAACGCTTGTAAGGTTTTCTTTATTAATCAGTGTAATTACTAGCACTCATTGGCATATTCTTTACTGTTGATATCGATACCTAAAATTATTCTGGTAAAGAAAGCCAAGCCTGACTGCAAGTTGTTAAAGAATCTTACCCTTGGCAAACTGGTGAATTTCAGCCTTTTGAAGCACTGGTGGTCCTCTGTGTTGTGGTGCTGAAGTAGTCCTACCAGACACAGTCCCTAATCCTGTTCCCTCCAGTGCCTTTCAGTTGTAAATTACGATTCAAGAGAGTTGTCTTCCCCAGCTGATACGGTTACCCCAGCTATTGTTTTTATTTTCCTAAATAATAGTATGAGATTGTGGTTGGGATAAGAAAGACAAACTTTTAAAACAAAAGAAGGGTGAGTCACTTATGAAGCAAATGCACACTAAATCCTTTTAAACAGTTCTGTAATGTACTTATGAATGAACTTACTGTCCTATCAAGGAAGATCATCTAATACTGCCTGAATGGGATTCAGTTACCTCACTAAGCAAACATACACAAGGCATTTATCGTAAAGAGCAGTCTAGGCTGCAGTGAAAAATGGTAAGTGGGAATACTGTCTTTGCAAGGTTTACATGTTTCCTGCTCTTCTTCTGTTGGTGCTAGTAAAGAGTTCAACAGGCTCAAAAACTGACTGACCCCAAAATAAATTAATAAAACTCAAGTTCATTTTGAGGCTTTTCCCCAGGTAATAAAAACTTTGTTTATTATTTTTACCCTTCATAAATAAGAAGTATCTGGATATTTATGCTGCTAATGAGAACTTCTGGATCACTCACATAGAATCATAGAATCATAGAACAACCAGGTTGGAAGGGACCCATCGGATCATCGACTCCAAGTTCTGCAAGTTGGATCAGTTGTGGTGTGTTGAGTCTGTCTGTGCTTTTGGGTTTAATACTAGAACTGGGGGCTAGAGTACTCATAACATTGGAAAGTACAAGTCTGTTTTGCAGCTTTGCAAGCTGAATAGAATATTAGGGACTTAGCATTTACAATTCACAAAATTACTTGGTGTTTACATTAGTAAACTGTACTTAAACAATATTTAATTCACTTTAGGTGCAATTTTACTTGCAAAATAGTCTGCAAGGTGGAGTCTTTTGTAGAAAAAAAGCATAATGACATTATCTGTAAAAATGTGCCTCGGTGAAATCCTGAAATGAAGAGTCCTTGCTAATAAATATTGTTTATCTCAGAAAATAAAGGTATGCTCCTCAGTTAGGAGACAATATTTATATTTTCTTAAGAAATCCATTAGTATATATATTTTCTTTCATTTTTGGCCCAGCAAGCTCAAATCTGAAGTACAAGACATAGATGCCTTATAGGATTAAAGTTAGGCATGTTGGCCTGAGAGTCAGAGAATCATTCAAACTGAGTTGATCTAGGAAGCTAAATCAAACCAATAGCTAAAACTAGCAAGAGGTGTATTTTGAGGACTTTACTTATTTGCCTGCCATGATACAGAGACATTATTTAGTGACAATTAAAAAACTGAATCTGTGTGAAATGGTTATCTAAGGGATGCTCTAATGGATTTGAGCATTTAAGCTTGTTGACTGCAATTTTTACTTTCTAAAATATATATATATAAAAAAGCATGTATATCACCAATGGATGTTAATAATATTTAGTAATGGACATAGTTCAGGCCAGGCTACTTAAGTGTGTTCCTATTGAGTTGAAAGAGGGCAAAATGGCCTTTAATTTGCATAGCTTTCCATTTTATCTTTGCCCAATACTTGTACTTCTTGAGGTGCATGGAAAGCAAAGGGACGTTGCTGAACAATACAGCATTTATAGGGCCCACAGCAATTTGAGATTGTAAATTTAGATCCTTGCATCCATTAAAAACTAGTTCTTCCACATGTATTTCATATAATCTAACTTAGGTTTCTTCTTATACCCGTCATTTTTTCTGTCAGTTACTGCTTAGGTAAGGACAGCCTTTTTACCTTCCCCATTTTGGTGACTATAATGCCTTATCTATTAGACCAAAGATTAACTACTTATTTCCATTTCAATTCCAAGGACTGCTTGGATTTTGCCTTATTCTTTTGTGTAATTTCCTATTCAGATAATTACTTGTCTTCCATCTTTCCCTAATGCTCTGTGTTTCCATACTTGAAATTTGAATGCTTCATCATTTTCTTCCTTATCTCTTGCTGCAAAGGAGTTGCCACTGCAATGCCACTCTTCCACATCCTTGTCTCAAGAAGAACTTGGTAGTAAATTAGGGCAATTAGATTAAATGTACATTTGTTAATGCTTAGTAGATTCTTGGCTGTTAGGGATGAGGCCCATTTTTTTGGTTCATTCTGAGTCTTAGAGTACTGTCTAGGGTCAGGGAGTATCTGAATACTACCATAGCATAAATAATATTTATGTTTTCCAGTAAGTTTCTGAAGTGTTTCTGCAGAAATAAATGCTTATGTCACCTCTTTGCTCGATAGCTGGGTTGTGTGCTGGGCTAGTAACAGGAATAGTTGATGATAATTTTAGTTGTCCTTTAAGAAAACACAGCCATAGGGGGAATACTACTAAGACATAATAAAACTTCAAAATAACTGGTAACCATAAAGTTCTGCAAGTCACAGCACAAGCTGCAAACTTGTTCCATGTGTTTTTCCCAAAGGAAGAATTTTCTAAACAAATCTTGCTATTCTTACATATCTTCAAATCTTTAATGATCCTATATTACTCTTTATTTTGATTTTGATTTTGTATATCTCTTCATTTTACTGCCATATACACCTTCCAGTGTATACTGCTTCAACGTTTGGAATTACTTACACTTCAGGGAAAAAATGTTCTTGGAGTCCTCCTGTCTTTCTACTTGGTGCCTGTTGTCTAAATGGCTATGCAGTAGCAAACTGTTCTGCTGGCACAGGAGGTTTTATAGTGATTCAGAAACAGTAGCATACTGAAATAGCCCGAAGTGAGAACAGAGTTCTAAGGTCACTGTAAAGCTGCAAAACTAGGGCAGGAGGATATATATGAGAAATTTCCAATTTGATAATTCGTTTGAAAGGATTAATTTTTTTTTTTTTTAAATGGAAGTTGTCTTTGATTTTGTGATGTGTCTAAACTGCAGTCTTAGTATGTAGAGGACATGTTTTCCATGGCCCAGTGCTCTGCTGCAAGCATGATCCTTCTAAGGCTACTTCAGACACAGGGCACACAATGTGACCTGATCTTTGTGTTCTTATATGCAAAACCATTGTAGCACAGTTCCGAAACAGAAAGGCATCCACTTCAGGGCTGCCCATGGTCCTGGTGCACCACAGTCCTCTGACATCTGTGGTGACCTTGAAACAAACTGTGGGAGCAAGAGGAATGGCAGTGCTACTGTAGGGGGGAGAGAGTTGGAGGGAAATGGTGATAACCTCTGAATCTCCGAATTGCCTTACAATAAATCTCCACTTTGCTGTGAGTGGGTGGATTTCATTTAAAACAAGAGGTACCAACAACTGCTTTTTTTTTTCCAAAGAACACCTTTTCAAGTAATTTTCACTTCAGTTTTGAGTACAGAGCACCAAAACAGGAGAATGTGATGGTGTTTAAGGTGCTTTTGGAATTGGATGTGATATGCCTCCTGTCATTGCTGCAAAATCTACATTCGAAGAAGCTGAAGGAACAGTAAAAGAATTCCTAGTATTGTTTTTTTCTGTTTGCAAGGGTGCTGGTCTGGCCCGTCCTTGGTAAAATGGCCTGAACAACAACAACTGTTAAGACAGGAATGCAAGTTCAGCTATCCAAGGATCATGTCTGAGGGTGTATGTGTTACAGTTTATCATATTAAAAGGGATGAGGGCAATAAACCAGATCAAACAGCAACCAAAGAGCTAGAAAGTGAGTTCTGAAACAAGGCTGGTGCCAATTTGGAAAGAAGTATAGGCCGCAAATGCAACTGTGTAATGCTAGGGAGAACAGTGAGAACAGCAGTCTATCCAGTTCAGGTAGTGACAGTGCAGAATGTAGTATAGAGTCATAGAATAATAGAATCACTGGCTTGGAAAAGACCTTTGACATCATCAAGTCCAACCACACCTGTCCACTACTAAATCATATCCCTAAACACTTAATTTACCTGTATTTTAAACACCTCCAGGGGTGGTGACTCAACCACCTCCCTGGGCAGCCTGTTCCAGTGTTTGATAACCCTTTCAGTGACAAATTTTTTTCTAATGTCCAGTGTAGGGATTCACAACTGGGCATGTGTAGGTGACCTTGTGTGGTGATTTCTCCACATTGTGTCTGTTATCAGGTTGTAAGGCACAGCACAGGTACACATTAAGAACCCACATCTCCTACAGAAGGCATGTATAAGCAGAGGACTGTGTGTGCAACTGGATGGACAGGTGCACAACCTTGTGTACGTGGTTAGAACTTTGGGGAACTGGCGAAGAAACATCATTAAGAAATTTGTTAGCTGTTTAATTAGCATTTTATCTATTAACAGTGTCTTATTTGTTGTATTGATGATGCTGAACCTGAATGTATATTTCAGTGATTGCCGGCTAATTATGTGCTATTAATAAATCAATAAACCAGTGTGATTGTGGTTTGATTTAAAGTAATGAACTGTGCATTTTTTTCCCTGTCACAGTATTAGGTTGTAACTGTAGATATTACATGATATATAATGTTATTGTGAGTTAGAGAAGTTGTGCGCCAGTGGGAAGAGAGACAACTGTTGCCAATGAGAAGATAATCTCACTATATTATTAGTGGGATAGGAGCCTTCCGTGAAGATTTTCTTGGAAAACAATGACTGGTTCTAGAATTCTACAGGCTCTAATGATGTTAAACTCAACTGTGACAGCAAGAACATGCTGAAATTATACTGGTCAGACGTGCTATTACAGCAGTGACTAAGCAAGCCCCTATTAGTACTCATCACTGGCTCCCTACTGGAAGACACCAACTACCTCAGATATGTCTTCCTAACACAAAATGGCTTCTAAATACTGTTCCCAAAGTTATTCAGGTTTGAACAAACACTGAATTTTGATGTTGAGCCCTCACACTGAGCAAGGAATGAAGTCTTGAATCACTTGGGTAACCTTATGGTTGACTCTGCTTTGTGCAGGAGTGTTGGCCAAGATGACTTTGTGAGGTCCCTTCCAACCTGAACTTTCCTATTAGCTTCCATCTTGACATGCAGTTTTGCTAGTACTAGGAATAAGTGGTGATATTTTGGCTGTCTGTGCACACAGCAATATTTGAGTGTGACCATGCCAGTTCTCAAAGCAATAGCTCTGCTTCTGTAGGTAAAATCCATCTGTCATTGGTTGCACAACTACTTAGGTATTTCTACCTTTCTTGTCCATGGGAGGCAACAGTACTGTAGAGATGATTTTTTTCTATCTGCCTTAGAGGTTCTGAGGCATGGTTTGCCTTTGCACTTTGTTTTATTAGATGTTTTGGAGATGACTGAGGGAGTCAGACATGATTCATGACTTTTGTTTTGAATCAGTTGATAGCTCATGGAAGAGGTAAGGAAGAGAAGAAAGATTAAGTTCCTGATTTTATTTCCATTTGGCTAGGGTAATTTAATCGATGACTAAGAAGATCATGAACACGAGACTAGAAAGGACAGAGTCTGGTCCCTTGCTTTGTGATCAAAGATGATTTTTTTTGTATAGGCCTACATTATGCCTGTACAAAGATCACTTCAAAACCTCAGTACTTGGGTAAATCTTCTAATTTTTGGCTTAAATTTATTCATAGGAATTTCATATCTATCTGCTCTTGTTTGCTGACATTATCTTTTAGCATAATAGTTTTGACATTGCCTGTGTTCATAGACAGCAGCCAAGAACTTATTGATAAATTTTCAATTTCGTTCCAGTTTTGGTTCCACTATAGCTGAAAGTGTTTTTTCAAGCCTGTAATGTTTTTGCAAGTAGTTTAATAACCTAAAAAGTGATTTGATAAAACCTGAATCACTTTAAGCTTCATAACATCAGAAGATACAACACTTACAATTGGAAAACTGGTTTGAGCCTCTGTCTCTGAGCTGAATCTGAATGACTACTAGCAGTCTGCCTTTATGATTTTTGCAATCTCAGAGCTTCCCACAGGGGTTAAGTATTGGAAAAGAGCAGTGTCAATTCTACATTTGAAAAGCAGTTCATACCACTGCTGTGACAGGGAAGGTTAAACCATACTAACTTCCTCACCATTTCAAGGAAACTAGCCAGCAAGCCACTGTTGCAGAATTGTGTAAATACAAGCATATATAGCGATGCAATAAGATTAGTAGAGAGAAGACAAGTGGGATTGTCTCAGTGCAGTTAGAGCACTCCTATCTGCAGCAGATCATGCTTCCCTACCACAGAACAAAAGGAATTAAAGACTCGATCAGTGAAGTTTTGTGAGGAGATGTTTCTTAGAACTCAGCTTAGGCAGGTGCAAATAATATCTTTCATTTTATCAGGTAACTGTACTAACTGCAAAGTGGATGCTGAGAGTTATCACAGGGTCATGGAGCAGAGTGAGAGTTCATTGTCCACATATGAGTTGCTTGACAAGAGAAAGGGGAAGGAAAAGGAAGAGATGTTATTCTGTCTGGAGGAGTTCTTGTGGGTGAAACAGCTGAGTGACAATTTTAAGAGACCAATCCTTTGAATTGGTAATTTAAAACATAGCCCAGGTTAAATTAAAAAACAATTAAATCCAGCCGCATTTTGGGAAAAAAAACAAAGTTTTGACTGCTTTGGAATTCAGGTCTGGTTTGAGATCTGCTCTCTAAATATAATTTTTTTAATCCTGTATCAGTAGGCTAACTAAGCCCATGATTCGTTATGTGGTCTTTTAGGAGCATATACAAGGTCAATCTGTGTACAATCCATGTGAGTCAGGTGCTATCTCTAGGGGATATCTGATACCAGATACTGCAACTGCTTTGTGTCCATCTCCCAAGAACACTTTGTACTCATATTTTTTCACTAACCCTCAGTATCAAATAATATTTTCCACGTGATCCACGTTTCCACTGCAGTGCACTACTTATAAAGCCAAGACATTTAATGAAATTATTAATAATGCTGTTACTTACGTGAATCCATGAAGAGGTCCTCTGTTAGCCCAGTTTCACAAATAGTTCTTTTAGCACAATCTTGATTATTTTTCTTTGGGTGGTTCATTATCCATATTATAATTAATTTACACCTTCTCCATCCTATAATTTCTCATGTGATACTGAAACAAGTGCCTTAACATCACCTGGGTGTATCTAATCAAGTATTTTATCAAGTACATTTGCTTTGCTCTGGATAGTTGGTTATCTTATGCAAGAACCAGTGGGTTACTAAATCAGTTTATAACTTTACCTGATTTTTGTTTCAATTATTTTCAAATAGATCTTAAATGTTATGTGTATAGTGCAAAAGGGGTTTTTTCACACATTTAATGTGAATTTGGGCGTTTTAGCTAAACATACAAGACACAGGGAATTACAAAGTCATTTATTCATACCACATATTTTGGATACCAAAAGAATGGAGCTGAGCATTGAAAGGATTAGCATGAAAAAAAGCAACACATGATGTAAAACCAAACAGACCACAGAGAAGAAATATGTCAACCAAAATTGCAAGGCTTTTATTTATTTATTCATTTAGCAAAGTTTGGAGAGGGGAGGAAAAAAAAAAGCACTTGTGTGTTGCAAGAGGATTAGGGGAAGTGACTGCTGAAATCAGCAAATAAATACTTTGCAAGGTCACTCCCTGTAGCAGTCAGTGAGTAAAATAGGAGTGGAAATAACACTAAGTAGTCAAAAAAGTAGGCTATGATACTAAATGTGTTTCCAGAGTTTCTGAATCTCTAGGATGTCATTCCTAGGTTACACAGTTCTGCTCTTATGTTGGCTGTATTGTAGTGCAGAAAGAGGTAAGCTTTAATGTAAAAAACCCCAACCCTTTCTTAAAGTGTATGTAAAGATGGTTACTAAAACAATATGTAAATGAAGTGTTTCCATTATCGTCTGATTTAATGAACTTCTGACAACAATAATAGGTATTTCTTCTGGCAATGCTTAGTATCCTATTATAGGTATTATTTCACCTTTTAATTTGGATAAATAATGTTGCATGACTTTTTAATGGTTATTATTACTTTAAACTAGAGCAAATTAATCTGTTATTAATTCAGTTTGTTAATTATACTAACAACTAAAATCTCTAAACAACAGGTAGATTAGAATATTCAAAAAATGTGCATTTCTTTCTGTCTGGAATAATTTGTGAGATAATCAGAGAAAGAGGAATGATTACTAAATTCACTGAAAACTTACAGATTGTTGAATGTCAGCTGCCTTTAATACATCAAATGAGATATATGTACACAGCTGTTCCATGCATGTTTAAAGATGTAGGTAGTGCTCTGAGCATATTCTCAGAAGACAGAAGCAATAATTTTTACTCTGATATTTTCTGCTTCTCTATTCAATGTATTTTCTTGATATTATGCTTGCATTGTTCAATATATGTTTATTAATTTAATTCTTTTCTTTCTGTGTTTCTTTATGTAGACTGTTGCAGAAAGGGTGCTATGTGTTTTTGAGTTAGTGTGTCTTTCCTTATTTCAGGTTGTTTTCAAATTAAGTGAAGGTTATGAAGACCTTATTAATCAGAACAATTGGATGGGTTTTATTTAAAAAACTGAAAAATCAGGACATTGATGAAATGTATTATCTTTTCATGTATACTTATGAGAAATATAGCTCCAGAGTAACTAATAAAGTCTAATTTGTTTACAAGGTAGTCTAGAAACGTCCTGAAATTTGAAAAGAAAGTTTGCCTGAACTTGTACTTTCTTTCATGATGTTTTCTTTGGACTGAAGAGATTGCAAAGGAATGCAAATGTAGCAATATTTGATTTACCCAGGGCAGCTATTACCACGTGTTTTGCAGGATTTTTAGTTCAAGCTTCCTATTGCAAGTCTATGTGAGTTGTTTAAGAGCTGATTTTTTGCACAAGACCAGAAAAATACTTCTACCTGAATTTGTAGTTTGTGTTTTTCTTTATAGAAGTTGCAACCAGCATAATGACAGTAAGAAAGCAGCTTGAGTTATTTCTAACTGAGGTCAAGGCCCATATAAATACTAAATTATTCATTCCAGCTCTCCTGATCTCTCACTAAAGGATTTGAAGGTATGCTTTTAGTGCATGCTTTCTAATATAAAAATAAATCCCTCTCAATTTTGTTGAGTACACAAGGTGAGTGTACAATGTAATAGATATAGTTTTGAAGTATCTACTGTTGATAGATTTCTTCTTCTCAATACTAAGAAACTACATTAACAAAATAATAATTAGTTGTAGTCAGAAATACACATACATACTGTGACATTTGATGGTAATGTGTAGTTTGATATTGGGAAAGGAATGGTAATGAACAATCAGAGAGAGTTGAAATGAACCCAGAAAGAAACATATCTTAGTAATGATGAAGAGGATATCAGGAGATTATCTTTCATTATTTTTTTATTATTATTATTTTTAAAATTAGGTGGAATTAAGAGGCTCCATTCTGCACAACAGACAATAAAAATGTAATATGTATGTGTAATAAGGGAGCAATAGAGCACAGCAGCTCTACCTGCACTAAATAGACTTGGGTTTGAATCAGAGTTTGAAGTGCTCTTTCTCAGCTTGTGGGTTGAAAAAAGTAATTTTCATGAGCTCAAATTGAAAATATGAAGAATTAGAAACATTCCTCCTCTCACCATTGCAAAGAACATCATTTTGTGATAAACTAACCATTTCTGACACATTTGAAAGAACTAGCTAGAGGAGTCTTGTTCATTTCAGTTATTCCTGCATTTTGTAAAAATGTTGAAAATTGAACGTCTCAGTTGTGCTCCGAAAAGTCTGAGTACTTACTTGCTTTTTTGATAGTAGTGTAGTACCCTCTAGTGGACAGAAGCAATAATTTTTACTCAGATTTAATCTGAGTTGGAGGGAGTTTACATATTAAGGTAGTTTGAAAGAATGTGACTATGTGGGCATGCTCTTCCTTTAGCACTCATCAGTACTGTCAAAGCTTGTGGTCTTCTTCTGGTTATTAAAGACAGCCAAAATGTAGCTATTATACCTCACAATTAACATTCTTTATTTTTCTTGTATTTTCAAAATGCTGTTGCTACAGAACACTTGACATTTTACGTGTTTTTTTTTTTAACAAATATTTTTCCTGATTTTTAAAAAAATTCTGAAATTATGCCTCTAATTGAGTAAATGTTCCATTGACTGAAGTAAAAACAATGAATGTTCAAGGGTATTTCTTTGGGCAACCACAGTAAAATTCACTTTCCACACTTTGATGTAGAAGAATGAGTGTTTAATCTGCTCACTTTGCATTAAAAATGACAGCTACTTGACCCGTGGTGTAATTTCCACAGTTCAGTTCAGCAAGCCATAACTCCACATTCCATACCTAAGGAAAAATCCTGAATGTTTTTCCTGTAGTGGCACTTTTAAGTAGCACCTGGGCAATCCATAGGAGAGCACCAGTGAGAGTATTGCTGCTTTCTGAAACCTGCAGTCTTATAACTAAACTGTACCAGCACTCCAATGAGTAAGGAATCTAGTCACCAAGAAATTTTCTTCCCTGGTGGACATTAGTTGTCCCATTTATTTTCTATAGGGAGGTTTCATTTCTTTTCCAAGGCTTCATTTCTCAGATATTAGTTATTCATGATGAATTCTCACCTTTCATGTTCTGATGTAAAGTAGACTTCATTGCATCTAATTTGCAGCTTTTGAAATGAGTACATTTCAGTCACATAAACGGAGAGAATTATTCACTTAATGCATGTCATTTATTAGAAATAAATTTTAAAAAAATATTTCTTCAGAAATATTGTGTAATCTTTCATTAACAACTTCCAAACATTTATTTCTTTACTCTTTAGTCTGATTTTTCTCATTCTCAAGATGTTGAATAACTTCTTAATAAAATTAATTAATTTCTTGTACAGTGAAGAAGGCCCAGGAAGGAGTTTCTAAGGTAGGACTGTATAAAATTGAGCTAATGAGAAATATCAGACAACATCATCCACCTCATAAACTGAGTGAAAATGAAGCTGACAAAGGTCAAAGTGAATACCCAAAATCAATTACATCATGTAGAAAGTAGCTTGTCATAGGAAGTAGTCTCATGTACAGCAGGAAACATGTTTTGGAGTATCAGGTTATCTCAACCTGGAGAGAAAGTTTAGGCAATGTAAAAGTGAGGGGGTATTTGCCAGAACTTCAGGTGACACATGAATTTAATGTCAGTAAGGATGATGGTGTTTGCAGAAGAAAATTGTTTGAAAGTAAATTCTACGGAGTGCACAGAGCTGTTCTCTGTGGTAATGGAAGTACAGGCAGTGGAAGGAGGAGCTCCTGCAGATGGAAGGGTAAGAGATGTCTGCGGTTCGAACCAGGGCACTAAAATCATCTCAATCTTTGTAACTGAAGTCTGTTTCACGATTTATGACTACCCCATTTGGTTTCTTGGCACTTAACTTGACTAGGTACCATCCATTCATCAAATCCATATCTCTCCAATTTAGAGAGAAAATATGTTGTGAGGGACTGTGTCAAAGGCTTTACAGAAGTCCAGATAGATCACATCCTTCGGTTTACTGCTGCAGTCACCCCATTATAGAAATACACTAGGTTGGTCATACAGGATTTGCCCCTGGTGAAGCTGTGTTGGCTGCCATTAATCACCTCCATGTCCTCCATGTGTTTAGCAGAGCTTCTAATAGGATTTGTTCCATGATCTACCCAGGCACACAGGTGAGGTTGAGAGGTTGGTAGTTCTCAGGGTCATCTTTTCTGCCCTTTTTAAAAATGGGTACAACATTACCCTTCTTCTAGTCACCAGTGACTCAGAATCATAGAATCATAGAATCACCAGTTTGGAAGAGAACTGTCAGATTATCGAGTCCAACTATACCCACCAAACACTAAACCATGTCCCGCGGGACCTCCTCTACCCATGCTTTAAACACCTCCAGGGAAGGTGAATCAACCACCTCCCTGGGCAGCCTATTCCAATGCCCAATGACCCTTTCGGTGAAAAACTTCCTCCTAATCTCTAACCTGAATCTCCCCTGGCGGAGCTTGAGGCCATTCCCTCTTGTCCTGTACCCTGTCACTTGGGAGAAGAGGTCAGCACTCTCCTCTCCACAACCTCCTTTCAGGTAGTTATAGGCAGCAATGAGGTCTCCTCTCAGCCTCCTCTTCTCCAGGCTAAACAACCCCTGTTCTCTCAGCTGTTCCTCATAAGGCCTGTTCTCCAACCCCTTCTCCAGCCTCATCGCTCTTCTCTGAACTCACTCCAGAGCCTCAACATCCTTCTTGTGGTGAGGGACCCAGAACTGAGCACAGAATTCAAGGAGCAGTCTCACCAGTGCTGAATACAGAGAGAGAATAACCTCCCTGGACCTGCTGGTCACACCATTTCTGATACAAGCCAGGATGCCATTTGCCTTCTTGGCCACCTGGGCACACTGCTGGCTCGTGTTCAGTCGACTGTCGACCAACACCCCCAGGTCCCTCTCCTCCTGGCAGTTTTCCAGCCAGGCTTCTCCCAGTCTGTAGTTCTGCAAAGGGTTGTTGTGCCCCAAGTGCAGGACCTGGCATTTGACCATGTTAAACCTCATGCCGTTGGACTCTGCCCAGCGGTCCAGCCTTTTTAGGTCCCTTTGCAGAGCCTCCCTACCCTCCAGCAGATCAACACTTGCACACAGCTTTGTGTCATCTGCAAACTTGCTAAGGGTACCCTCAATGTCTTCATCCAGGTCATTGTTGAAGACATTGAAGAGGGCTGGACCCAGCACTGAACCCTGGGGAACCCCACTTGTAACTGGCCTCCAGCTGGACTTAACACCATTTACTACCACTCTCTGGGCCCAGCCATGCAACCAGTTTTCCCCACAGGAGAGTGTGCACCTGTCCCGTCCAGAGGCTGACAGTTTCCATAGCAAAATGCTGTGAGAAACTGTGTTGAAGGCAATCAGGTTAGTTTGGCTTCTTGTGATTGCCATGACTTTTCAAATATCATGGAGAGTGGCTTCATAACTGCATCTACCAGTTCCCTGAGGACTCTGGGATGCATTTCATCAGGTCCCTATTCTTACATCCTTTATAGATGTCTATTCATATTCCTATATTGTGGATTCTTGGCAGTCGCCTGTTTTGTGATGATTAAGCAACAAACATATGCTCACTTGATCGCAAATATCCCCAGGATTCCTTGCTACATTTTCTATTGTATAATTATTTTGGCATTTGTAGCATCTGCTTCAGTTACCAATATTTTTATTTACAAATTTTAGCTTGTAAAGAACCTCCTCCTAGAAGGGTTAAAGAAGTGCCTACTGACATATGGGACAAACCTCCCTATCCGCATGGTACTCAAGTAACATACAAATGTCGCCCTGGATACATAAAAATTGGACGGATTGTGTTTGAGTGTGCTGATGGAGCTTGGACACGACACCTCCCAGGGGCAGAATGCAGAAGTAAGTATTTATGTAAGAATTCATTGGTGAAGAAGTTGACATTTATTGTTAAACACAAAGAAACTTTAGACACACAAGCTTTTTTTCTCACACATCCAACATTTTTACTAATGGAATATAAAAGTTTGGTTTGATTATGTAAAATTAAGCCCCAGGTGCCATTCATATGAAAGTGAATATAAATCATGGTAAAAATCAATTCATAAAATTGTTACTAGTTTGCCTATGTCAACAGGGACCAGGAAAGATTTCTTCTGAGGAGGCCTAGTGGGTTGTAGCTATGCAGTTTATTTTGCAGTCTTCATTATAAGATCAAAAGTGGATGAATGAGAGGGACGATGTGTTCAACTTTACAATTCTTTTGGGAATCCAGGGCAAATAGTCAGACCACAAGAAAAGTCTTATGGAAAACTTTGAGCAGAAAAGACTGAGGACCAGAAGACTCCTGGGGTTTTAGATCAGCCGTCTTTATTTGGCACAATGACCATCTCTATTGAGGAAATCTAATTTCCAGTCAATGATGTATTCTGTAGTGGAAGTTTTGGAGCAGTTTGTGTCACAAGTAGCATGAAAAACTGAAGTTAAATCCTGGTATTAAATTTATCATAAAACTTAAGATTAATTCAGCCTTTTTAAAGGAATAAAACCTACTAATATGTTATTTAACTTTTTTAAAAAATCAACAGATACCAATGCCAATATGTTTGCATTTAAGACAGTGGTTAAAATGGGAGGTTAATCAAGATAATACTGAGCATTTTTTAATTTTTGAAAGGCCTACTCACTACTAGGAAGGTGCTATCTTTCACACTTTCATATTTCTATGAAATTGAGTGATTTATGTATGTATGTATTTTTACCAGATAAGCCCTGTGGACATCCTGGAGATATTGAGTTTGGTTCCTTTCAACTAACCAGTGGAAGTGAATTTGTATTTGGTGCCAGAGTTGAGTACAGTTGTAATGATGGGTAATACTTTTTTAATTCAATATATAGGAGTTAGCATAAGGTGTAAATGTTAAAAATAGCGTCAGTTATAAATTCGTTGTTTTTAATGCAGTTGCAACTTACCAGTATTTAGTGTGTGATTATTGTTTAATTTAAATTTCTGTAACTAGAGTAATATTAAAGATAATCCTTTGTCATGTCTGATGCTATTGGAGTAACTGGATTCATGTACCTGAAGCTGTCATCCAGGACGTCTAAACTATGTAAGACTGTAGCTAACTTGAAATCATAGCTATCCAAGCAGAAAACTAAAATAGTGATCTGTCTGTAAAGCTGTCTCATGACTCCACCAGCCAACCAGTTCAAATGGAAATGCAGCTTTGTGTGCTGGAATTAGTGCTTTCAGTAGTCAGTCATGATGCAGTTATGCTAGCAAAGCCATCAGTCCATACAACAGTTTCCTATGTAGAACAAAAATCAATATTCTCTTTAATCTTTTAAGTTCAGACAGGTTTTTTGCTGTCATTTCAGACTAGCTGTACTTCCTTTGACTACATTCCAGACAAAGCAGAAGTCATGGCAAGGCATTGTGGCCAAGTTACCCTCAAACCTAAGATAATACAAGTTCATCAAAGCATGATGTACAGTCAGTGCGGATTAAGTCCTATTTTGATGCTGTCACGTGTCTTTCAGTCACACTACAGCATAGGCAACAGGAATTTTACTCTGTTTGCTGTTGATTGTGTAAATCACTCCTAGGCTATTTGCTATGTAACTAAAGTTTGCCATCTTTCTAATAGAGAAGCCATCTTACTGATGACTACCTGCTATCTGGGATGGGCTTTTTTGCATTTTTTGCTTTAGGCAATTAAAGAAACAACATTCAGGCCAAAAAACTACTCATTTTTTTCATATTTTGGGTAGTCTGTGCTAGAACATATAAAGCCTACTTCCTTTGCTTCAAAAAACAGCAGTGCTCTTTATAAGACCATATAAGTATAAGACCGTATAAGACCAATTTTAGCATTGTTTCCCTTTTTTTGGTAAGATACCAGATGCTCAGTCAAAGAAATTACCGTGAGTGCCAGGCAGATGGATGGAGCAATGACATCCCTCACTGTGAAGGTAAATTGAGTTTGACATATAATTCTTTATCAAACTGTATTTTTATCTGTCTTATACTATCTAGAACTTGTCTGTGATCTCTCTACCAGTATTAATTCACTCACATTTATATCTAGGTTAAGCAGCACTCCTATAATTTTAGTCCAATCATTCACACTTCTGTTAAAATGCAATCACAAAACGGAGTCTTGTCACCCCTAGACTGACTTAAAGCACTGCCTCAGCTAAAGGCCCTGATAGAATAGATGTCTACAAAGCACAGTTTAAAAAGACAACTGGGATGAGGCATTTTGGATATATATGAAAGCATGTGTGTTTTTAGTTATTTTCTTCCTAGCTGAGTTTAGTGGCCCTATGCATCAGTCAAAGCTTATCTAACCATCAGTTGAATTCATAGGCTCAGAGGGTAATTTAGATGGGCAAGACCTCAGGAAGTCATCTAGTTCAGTGGGTGATCTGTCTTTAGCATTTAGGGGCAGAGAAGAGGATGATGAGAGCTAGTCTGCAAGCTTCCTCCTATGTCAATCTGTCTTTTTCACTGTTTAGTATCGTATCTGTTGCAAATGGTATCTGAATGCAAGAGTATATATTTTTAACATGTATAAGGAAATTACAGTGAGATTTTTGTATTTTAACTTTTTTGTGTGACAGTTTATTTTTTTCAGAATATACCTTTTTCCTCTCCATTCCTTTTGTTTGGTATTTTTAATTGGTTTTGGTTTTGTTTTGTTTTTTTATTTTTCAGTGGCGAAGTGTTTACCTGTACAAGCACCAGAAAATGGAAGAATAGTTGTGACTGGTGTATTTGAGCTAGGCCAAGAATATTCCTTTGGCCAGGTTATAAATTTTGAATGTAAGGCAAAATACAGGCTTGTTGGATCTAAAGAAATTATTTGCTCCTCTAATGGAAAATGGAATAGTGATGTGCCTCAGTGTATAGGTAAATATGTGTGATTAAGAAGTTTTATTATCACAGACTTCTAAGGACTAGTTGCCAGATGGAAACTAAAAAGCTTTCACTTTATTCCACAGCATTTAAGAGTAGTTTATCTCTAAGCAATCTTCTTTACATATATGCAGAAGTAGGCTAAGAAAGAGAAATCAAAGAATATTGAATACTAATATAGTCCTAGTGGACCATCTGTTCCACATTTTCACAACAAGTTGTATGTTTTGCCAGGATGCATTCAATTCCTTAGAAATTAGCCTGCACATATCAATCACTTCAGGGCTGACCTCACCAAAGTAATTACAAACACATTTAAATTTATGAAAACCATTTTTAAAAAACAAGTAGGATTTTAATTTACTCATGTTTTTAAGGTATATGAAATACAAAAAAATTCATGATGGATTTCTCTTTCTTCAGACTAATGTGTTTTGACAAGTTAGAAGGTTAATTTATGTTTGGTTTTTCACAGAAATACAGAATCATAAAATGGGTGAGGTTTGAAGGGACCTGTGAAGTCACTCAAGTCCATGTCTAGTTGATTTTTTAACATCTCTAAGGACTGAGACTCCATAGCCTCTCTGGTAACCCTTTCCACTCTTAAGTAAATATATTTTTAATGTGTTTAAGTGATATTTCCTGCATTTCCAAGAGGAGGTGGTCAGAGCCTTGCTAACCCAACTAGACACCCATAAGTCTATGGAGCCGGATGGGATTCACCCAAGGGTATTGAGGGAGCTGGTAGATGTGCTGGCCAAACCCCTTTCCATCATCTTCCTACAGTCCTGGAAGAGTGGGGAATTTCCAGTGGACTGGAGGCTGATATTGTGCCCATCTGCAAGAAGGGTCGCAGGGAGGATCCAGGGAACTACAGGCCTGTCAGTCTGACCTCAGTGCCAGGGAAAGGCATGGAACAGGTGATCCTGAGTGCTGTCATGAAGCACTTGCAAGAGAACCAGGTGATGAGGCCCAGTCAACACGGGTTTACAAAAGGCAGGTCTTGCCATACTAACCTGATCGCCTTCTATGACAAAGTGACTTGGCTACTGGATGAGGGAAAGAGTGTGGATGTGTCTTCCTGGATTTCAGTAAAGCCTTTGACACAGTTTCTCACAGCATTCTGCTACGGAAACTGTCAGCCTCTGGCCTGGAAAGGCACACAAACTCCTGTGGGGAAAACTGGTTGGATGGCCAGGCCCAGAGAGTGTGGTAAATGGTGTTAAATGCAGCTGGAGGCCAGTGACAAGTGGGGTTCCCTAGGGCTCACTGCCGTGTCCAGCCCTGTTCAATGTCTTCATCAATGACCTGGATGAAGGCATTGAGTGCACCCTTAGCAAATTTGTGGATGACACTAAGCTGGGTGGAAGTGTTAATCTGCTGGAGGGTAGAGAGGCTCTGCAAAGGGACCTGAACAGGCTGGACCACTGGGCTGACTCCAATGGCATGAGGTTTAACATGGCCAAATACCAGGTCTTGCACTTGGGGAACAACAACATGATGCAGAGCTACAGACTGGAAGAAGTCTGTCTAGAAGGCTGCCAGGAGGAGAAGGACCTGGAGATGTTGGTTGACAGTGACTGAACATGAGCCAGCAGTGTGCCCAGGTGGCCAAAGAAGGCCAATGGCATCCTGGCTTGTATCAGAAACAGTGTGATCAGCAGGTCCAGGGAGGTTATTCTCTCTCCGTACTCTGCACTGGTGAGACTGCTCCTTGAATCCTGTGTTCAGTTCTGGGCCCCTCACCACAAGAAGGATGTTGAGGCTCTGGAGCGAGTCCAGAGAAGAGTGATGAAGCTGGAGAAGGGGTTGGAGAACAGGCCTTATGAGGAATGGATGAGAGAGCTGGGGTTGCTTAGCCTGGCGAAGAGGAGGCTGAGAAGAGACCTCATTGCTCTGTATAACTACCTGAAAGGAGGCTATAGAGGGGAGGGTGCTGACCTCTTCTCCCAAGTGACAGGGTACAGGACAAGAGGGAATGGCTTCAAGCTCCGCCAGGGGAGATTCAGGCTTGACATTAGTTAAAAAAATTCACAGGGAGGATCATTGGGCATTGGAATAGGCTGCCCAGGGAGGTGGTTGATTTACCTTCCCTGGAGGTGTTTAAGGCACGGATGGACAAGGTGCTGAGGGGCATGGTTTAGTGTTTGATAGGAATGGTTGGACTCGATGATCTGATGGGTCTTTTCCAACCTGATGATTCTATGATTCTATGACACAATTTGTACCCATTGCTTCTCATCTTGTTGCTGACTGTCAATGACAAGAGTCTGACTCCATCATTTTTTTTTCTGTCTGCCCCACCACAGTCAGGAATGTATACATATAGATAACCTCCTCCTTCCCTGCCCATGCCTTCTTTTCTCTAGGCTCTCTAAGCTTCTTTTTATTTTGGTTTTTTTCTAATTCCTTGTCTGCATGACCCTTCAGTATGTACACGTCTCTCCTATATTGAGGAGATCAAACTTGGACACAACACTGCAGATGTGGTCTGACCAGTGCTGAGTAAAGGGAAGGATCAGCTTTTTTGACTTGCTGGCAACATTCTTCCCAGTGGAGTGCTTTTTTATTTGTTTATTTGCTGCAAAGGCGTGTCACTGGCCTCTGTTCAACTTGTCGATGAGAACTGCCAAGGTTTTTCCTGCAAAACCACTTTCAGGCAATTGAAGCCACCCTGTCCTGCCTGCAGCTTGTACTGGTGGATGGGATTTTTCCTTCCATTTTCCAAATAGAGATTATATAGGATCAGATTGTCAGTATTTAAGAGTGAATCCCAGGAACCTTACAGTAACAATTGCTGTTGAATATTCAGTTCATCAAGTTTTTAGATTATGTATATGTTATGTAATTTGGAAGTATGTGTTTAGAAGAGCAGAGTATGTAAATCAGGATGTGAGTTACATGCATATTTTTTTGCAAATTCAGTGCTGCATTTTGTTGCTTTAAAGCCCCCATCTATCATTAGAGGAGTATGAAGTGGAATTAAACACATGTTTGTAACATTTGCAGAATATAATAAATTGTTTTAAACAGTGATAGTTCCACTGAGCTCTTTTTCATCCTAAATACAAAGTAAATCCAGAAAAAGAGAACTCTCTCTGTCCTGCTCTGTGGCCTAAAAAACAAAGCCTTGAACATTTTCTGATTTTATGAATACGGTTTTTAGAAACACCATGATCTCAGTGGTTTTATTGGGTTTGGCAAGTAGCTACAGTGAGACATTCAAGTGTCAGTTTTCCAGATAGCTGAATTTGTTTTGCAAGTTGATGCCATGATTTAACTAGTCATCTACTGACTATGAGAGGCTTTAATTTTACTGAAAAATTACAAGGAAATGAAATTATCTGAAAAGTTGAAAATCCAAAATTTCAGCTAGCTTAGCTATACCCCTATCTTATACTGAGATCCCTTAAAATCCAAAGCAAAGTGTGGAAATCCGCTTCATGAATGAATTTGCTATGGATACTTTGTTACACCACCCCTTTCTACCTAGCACCCAAAGTCAGGTCATTTTAAGAGTTCTCAGATTTGTTTCACACAGTTTCTAAATGCAAATGCTTTTGTGAAGTCAGATTAATAACCCCTAATTTTTTTCCCAATACACCTTATTCTCAGGAAATAAAACTAAAAGATATTAATTTTGTCTTTCTCAATTTCAGAGATTATCTGTGATGTGCCAAAAATTGAGCATGGATTTGTACTTTCTCAGAAAAAATCTTACAAGGAATTTGAACAACTACAGTTTGGCTGTGATGAAGGATATGGATACAAGGAAAGAGCAGAAGTACAGTGTACTGAATCAGGATGGAATCCAACACCCTACTGCACTGGTTAGCCATGACTAAAGCTATTTTGCACATTTCTTGTGTTTGGAAGTAATTTCAGATATGAGTAATGCAAAAAGTTTTCTTTGTCATAACAAAAGAAATCCATCCCCATCTGGTTTATAGCCCATCAAGATGTAGAAGGATGGAGTGTTTAAGAGATGAGACAACTGGATAGGAGTTTTCCCATAGAGAGCAGTAGAAAAAAACAGTTAATTCACTCCTTTCTTACTTGAGTTAAATACCTCCATGAAACAATTGTTCCCAAGAGTGGAAGAGATATGTTACCTTTTCTTTACGCTAAGAAACATCTTTTTAACAGTTGCATGCTGTTATGGTCAATATACTATGAAAATAAGAACTTTTGCAATAAGCATTCATAAATATTTGAATTTGTATCTGATTTTTCTCTTTTTGTTTAGAAATTGTATGCTCTCCTCCAAGAGTTCCCAATGGGAACTTTAGACCTGAAAAAGACAGATACAGAGTACGTGATACAATCACAATACAGTGTAATCCTGGATATCATTTTAAAACATTGACTGGCAAAACCACATCTGAATGCACCAAGAATGGCTGGGTGCCTGATCCGGGTTGTGTCCGTAAGTACCTCTCCTGAATGAACCCAAGACACAGAGTTGTTGGAAATATCTCCGTTAAAGAGAGGTCAAGAGAAAAACTTAAGTGTGAGAAATGAGAGCACTTCACTCATTGTGTTTCTTCATGATGTAAAACCCTGAAGAAACCTTTGTAAAAGAACCTTTGAGTGATTTGAACTATTCCAAAAAAGTGCACGGTTTGTATCTGGATAATTTTTTTCTCTATCTATGTGTGGTTTCTAAAATTTAAGTATCACTCTGAGAGCACCTCACTGGATGGTCTGTACAGTGGGCGATCTCTCCTGTATGGAGGCTCTAGGTCAGAGCACTTCAGGAGGAGCCTACCTGCTATGGCAAAGCAGGATACCCTGGGTAAATTTCTGGGAATCTCCTCCTTCTCTCCTTGGCTTGTCCCTGAAAAGGGTCAGTTCTTTTGAGGAACTGAGAGAACAAAAGAAAACCTTTATAGCTTTAAAACAAAAATGAGAAAAGCTGGACAAAGTTTTTGGTGCAGGATCCCAAGAGCTAGAAATGTAAGCAGTGACGGGAGTCATCTCAATTTTAAGAGTCCACAGTTCAGTTGCTCTATCTGAACAAGCTTTCTAGGCTCGCGTTATGGTCAGTGTAGAAAATATAGTGGAGACACTCTACAGAAACAATGTCATCTCACCATAGAATAAATACTTACATTTGGTCTCATCGATCAGCCTTTGGCATCCACTTGACTGGAATTTCTATTGGCTACCATGGAGACGGAGGGAGCCAGCATAGCTACAGGTGATGCCAAAGATGCCAGAAGCAGAGCACAGTTGCTCCTGCACTCCTTAAGATCTGACAAGGTGTGCAGTTCTGATTCTGTAGGTTTCAGAAAACTCTCAGATGATGAAGCTGAATCTGAATTGTTTCTTGAGCCTTTTTGCCATTGTGTATTGATATTGTTGCTGTTCAATTCTGTTTCAAGAGAAACCATGTGACTACCCAGTCATAGAAAATGGCAAGTTAAGTGGAAGTCTGGACTATTACAGATACTATTACTTTCCAATGAGATTCGGGCAGCATATTCAGTACTACTGCAACAGAGGTTATTCATCCCCACACGGAGAAAACTGGGTTACAAGTGTCTGCTCTGAAATGGGCTGGAATCCAGAGCCAAAATGCCTCAGTAAGTACATTTGCAATATACGCTCAATTCTGCTATAATTATCAAAGATCTGTGCAGCAGAAATTATGCCAAGGCAGCACAAGATGGAAGAATGAAGAGTTTATTAAAGTAGAACCACTCTAGTTGACACCCAGACAATCACCCTATCTGCGGAGCTCAAATTGTATTCTGATAAGTTACAATCAGAAATGCATAAGGCTGAAATGTTGCTTTTGGATTTTGGAGGTGTTTTCCTCCTAAAACTATCCATAAGATTAAAAAATACACAGGAAATATTTCTTTCCTCTGCCTTCTGGGCCACAGACAGGACAAGAGGGAATGGCCTCAAACTCTGCCAGGGGAGGTTCAGGTGTGACATAAGGAAAAATTCTTCACTGAAAGGGTCATTAGGCACTGGAACAGGCTGCCCAAGGGTTGAATCGCCTTCCCTGCAGGTGTTTAAGGTACGGGTGGATGAGGTGCTGAGGGGCATGGTTTAGTGTTTGATAGGAATCATTGGATTCGATGATCCAGTGGGTCTCTTCCAACCTGATGATTCTATGATTCTATGATTCTATGTGCATGCCTCTGCTTTCATCTGCACACGCAGAGCTGCACAGACAAACAGAGAGTCTCTACTCTATTTAGATATATTCTTCCTTCCATGGCTTGGGCACTTTGTCTAGAGGTTCATCTCTGAGATCCATTGCCTGGTCCATTTGCATAATGTTTGGAACCGAGAGGTGGCTCACTTTTTCAATAAGCGGAGAGTGTGCATGGCATCAGCAGGAAATCCAGATATACACTGACTTTGTGGCTGTCATAGAAAATAGGTTTAAAGCAGTAAGCTGAGGCTTCTTCTTCTCTTAACACCATCTCGTCATAGTGAAGTTCCTGCTTACCAGTAGGGCTTGGAAGTGTACTATAAAAGGTTAATAGTTCCCTGATGCCCTGAATGGAGTGGTGCTTGGTGCAAGAAATGAGTGGAGTCCAGACTGAAGGAAAGAGCAGGTTATTCAAGTATCTCGGCTATAG
This sequence comes from Coccyzus lansbergi, assembly GCA_033558105.1. Lineage (NCBI taxonomy): Eukaryota > Metazoa > Chordata > Aves > Cuculiformes > Coccyzidae > Coccyzus > Coccyzus lansbergi. The sequence continues at coordinate 1,469,291 of JAUMJK010000116.1, forward strand.
CATTCATCCAGCCATCTGCCTTGTGTCTGGGCTTTGCTGTTGCAACAATCTCAAGAGCTGGTTTGAGAGGCTGAAACGTTTGCACAGATATGATAAAGTTTCCTGAAGGCAAATGCTGAAAATTACTCAGGGCAGACATTTTAGAGACAGCAGACCAAACCAGAGCTGGTGTACTTGATGCTAGATGCACTGAAGTTAGCCACCCTTGCTTATGAATACTCATTAAGCGATATTGTATACTAGACCAATTGTTAGCACTTTATGTAGTGACTTACACTCCTCTTCATCCAATTCATTAATCCTCGAACAGTGAAGCAAACCATGCTTTCATTCAGGTTTGAACACAAGTGTCTTTTGGGGGTAAAAGGATAGGGAAAGGTGCTAGGAGGAGCTTCTATAGTAAATGTTTTCCTAAGAATTGATTTAGCTCAGTTCTTGCTGTACAAATTACCCTTGTGAAATGTATTTACCTTCCTTCTTTAGAAAACTGTGCAGTCAAACCCCTGCAGAATGGTTATTTCTTACATAACCGCAAGTATGTTTACAAGGAAGGTGAAAGAGTTAAATACAGTTGCAACATTGACTATCATACCGAATATGAAGATGGGGAAGTCACATGCACAAAGAATGATTGGTCACCTCCTCCAAGATGTATCCGTAAAAGTGAGTGTGCTTGTAATTTGTTAAGATTTCGAGCTAAAACCACTAATGCAATCATCACATCACCTACATTAGTCCATCCTCACTGCTTAGTAACTTTAGGTCTAAGTGCTCTACAACTGAAAGACAATGCTGTGATTCCCGCAACTGGCTCATGCAACTCTCATATCCCTGTATCAGTCACTGTACAAACATGCAGAATGTAAACATGTAGAATGGCCTCATGTGGCTTATTCAGGTCTCCTCAAATGGAAGCTCTGGGACAGGAGCCATTATCCCATTGTCTTCAGTAATGAAAACTTACAGAAACATAATTGTGCAGTAATAAAATATACAGTAATCATTCACTTTATGCAGCATATCTGTAATTCCTTGTCTACTTTCAGCTTCTCACTATGCCAGCTGATCCCTGATTCTCTTGCTTCCTTTCCAACTGGCATCAGACTGATAGTGGGGAGGATTAGGAAGATTACCTCTCCTCACTCTGTTTCCAGTGTGTGCTCCTGACTTGCACAAGCCTGACATTGCTAGAATGTCTCACAGGAACTTTAAATATTTTAAGCAACAATTTAATATGGACAAAAGAAATAATTCAACCTAACTTTTCTTAGACTGTTAAAATACATATTCAGGAAACAATTCTACCCTGACAGAAGCACCGACCATAGAATATTTTGGACAACCACCTACTGAGATTTTAACACAGCAATGAATAAGCAAAATAAAAATTTATGATTCCTAATGTTACACAATCATGGGCATTACTGGCATAAATAACAAAATATTTTATGTGAAATTTAAACTTTTGAAGATGTAACACACAAGTATCATTAACTTTGCTCCCAACGTTCAAATACATCCTCCAGTATTCCTCAAAGTCTTTCTTCTCTGTATCATTTACTTGACTCTCCAGTGCATAAATATTGCTATTTGTTGTAGTGTTAATTTCTTAAAATGACAAAACTTCTTCACAGAGTAGTTTATTATAAAGAATTAAGCATACTACAGAAGTTTTCTTTCAGAATACAAGACCATAACATACAACCAAGATGAGTGATTTCCACCCATTTAGACAGGCTTAAGCAATGTATTTCAAATGTTGTGAAATCAGGTACGGCATTGGTCCTGACTGCACTAGTGTTTTAGTGTGCAAGAGGGGGCCCATTGGTACAAATTTGCTTTAATCTTGCAGTATGTGCACTCTGATTTCTCTTTGGTAGAAGGTGATACCTGCACATTGTGCTGATCTGCAGCATGACCCCACTGACAATATGGACAGAATGTCCTCTATGTGTGCATCACTGCATGCCCATGAGTTTCGTTTTTACTGAAAACCAGATGTGGACCTGCAATTTTGGAATCTTACAGATTGCAATGGATCAAACCCCTGTCCATCCCCATTTGTGTTGCATGAGCTGTTAACTGTGAACTTTGATTTCAAACTTTCCAGTTGTCCCCCAGGAAAAGAGCTCAATGCAGATGCAAAAACTCACATGCTCTTAGAAATGTTCTAAATCCTATTTCATTTCTCCTTTTCCTTCTGCATAGTATAAAGCTGTAGTTTGGCAGTGTTTTACTTGCCCATCTCTTTCAGAAAAATGCCAGAGTATCTATTTTGACAATGGTTATTTCACCTCGGGAAAGGACACATTTAATTTACAAGAGGAGACCACCTATCGTTGTCATACTGGCTTTGTAACTGCAGAAGGACAAGAAACAGGAGTGATACAGTGTCAAGAGAATGGCTGGACTCCACCTCCAAAGTGCATCAGTGAGTAGCATAAAGGCTTCAGAGCTCCCTATCATTGTCACTGGCAGAGGCAGGATGTCCTAGGTATGCAAAATTTTGTCATTTAGATTGGTAGAGTTTTCTTCCAGGCAGAGGGAGAATCAAGTAGAGGACTGAGCTTCCAATCCAGCCCCTTTCTGGGGCTCCAAGAAATAAACCAAGAAAACTTAAAGGAAATGAGTAAGGCAGTAAAATATCTTCTGTCTCTTGGGTGAGCTATCTTTTTGCCCCTGTGGCACCAAGGTGGTAGTAATCACTGACCTCTCCAGTGATTCTTACCTAAGACAAAGTACTTTATGCCCAAATTTGCTCTCAGTTCTCCCACATTACATGTTTGTGAGGGAAGATTTATGAAGAAATGCCTGTGAACCAAGGGGTGCTACTAAGAACTTTCACTGAATGTGGCCAAACTAGAGAAAAATGGGATTCATTATTGGAAAAGGTGTTGTCACTATGCATAAAAAGCACTGTGCCTGTGTCTGCCCTGGTGTTAAAAAGAATATCTGTGGGAAGGAAAAAATTAGCAAAAAAAAAAAATCTTTCCATACTGTTGTTACTAGTTTTGCTGCTCTTGTGAACAGGAGTAGGAATGTAAAAGAAGAGACATAATCTTCCATTTTTCTGACCCTCTTGCAAATGCCCTTGGAGAAAAGGAATACAATCTGTTCGTAATTACACCAATAATAATAATATATAGTAGAAGGAAAGGAATTGAATCTAAGGAAGAAATATTTATGCTAGGTATTACTTCTTCTGAGCATATTTCTGAAGATTAATGCACTATATAAAGATATGCTACATTTGAAATTCTACACGCATATTCTGCCCAGGCAGAATTTTTAATGTTTCAAATATGTTAAGTAGCTTAGTAGACCAGCACACACGGAAGCACCTGCAGAAATGGTGGCTCCAAAAGACCCGGTTTCTGAATGACAAAATGCACGAACTTTGTTTTATTCTACAGAATCATGTGAAAAACCTCATTGGGAGATTTTGAATTACCACGCAAATAAAACTGTGTTCATGCCTGAAGATACAATTGAGTATGCGTGCTCGGAGGGATATCGAACTGCAAACAACATGCCAACTGGTACCGCAAGATGTGGCATAAATGGTCAATGGAGTCCAGCGCCCGAATGTCTTGGTGAATATTGCTGTGATTGCTAATCAGTGTAACTCTGTATAAACTTTGTGAAGATTTTTCTTTAAGATATCCTTTGGTTTTGTTCTAATAATTATTATTTCATGTACTTTTTGTAGAGTGTACCCTATATGTTAAAATATTTTTAATTTGTAGCAATAGAATGTGAAATGCTGACATTGCCCAATGGAGATTTTTCTCCCAAGGAGGGTAAATACCACAATGGAGATGTTGTAAAATTCACCTGTGCAAACAATTACGTGAGAGTGGGATCTGCCTCTACTCAGTGCTATTACTTTGGATGGTTTCCATCACCGCCAGTGTGTAAAGGTAAATCTATTAACTTCAGTGTAGTAGGAAATACATGAAAATGCCTATGTCCTGAAGACAACTTTGAACACCTTCTAAAAGCCAGTCTTGCTCCCAAGTACAGTTATAGCCATTTTCATCACTAAAGAGGCAGGAACTGGTTCTTTTTGGAACATCGCATAGTATTTTGTAACATTCAGTGTTGAACTTTCCGTTAGCTTTAGTTATGTCAGTTGGAGCTCTGCAATAACTGAACGTGAGCTGGCAAATGTCTTGTGCAAAATTTTGCCCAGGTTATTGACTGTAATATACAAAAAACTACACAGTATTCAAAAAGGTATAAATACTTTGCAATATGGCAGCCAGGAAAGATTAATTTGATTAATGTCCTCTCTTATTGACTGGAGGCTTGCCAATGTGACACCCAACTACAAGAAGGGCAAGAAGAAGGATCTGGGGAACTAGAGGCCTGTCAGGCTGACCTCAGTACCAGGGAAGCTTGCGGAATGGCTCATCTTGAGTGCGCTTATCAGGCAGGTGCAGGACAACCGGGAGACCAGGCCCAACTAGAAGGGTTTCATGAAAAGCAGGTTCTTCTTGAAAAACCTGATCTTCTTCTATGACCAGTGACCCGCCTAAGTGGATGAGGGAAAGTCTGTGGATGTTATCTCTCTGGACTTCAGTAAATCCTTTGTTAATGTTTCCTACAGCATTCTCCTAGATAAGCTGGCACCTCATGGTATAGACTGGATGGCCAAGGCCAGAGAGTGGTAAGCGGATCTAAATCCAGTTAGTGACCAGTCACAAGAGGTGTTGTCCAGGGCCAGTCTTGTTTTTTTATTAACGATGAGCAAATTTAGTGCACCCTCAGTAATTTTGCAGATGACACCAAGCTGAGCAGGACTGTCAATCTCCTTGAGGGTAGGAAGACTGGACCAACTGGATCAATGGGCCAAGTTAAACTGTATGAGCCTTAACAAGGCCAAGTGCCAGGTCTTGCACTTGAGTCACAATAACTGCATGCAGTATTACAGGCTTGGAGAAGAGTGGCTGGAAAGTTGCTCATTTTAAAAGGGACTTGCGGCCAGCTGAATGTGAGCCTACAGTGTACCCAGGTGGCCAAGAGGGCCAATGGCATCTTGGCTTGTGTCAAAAAAGGTACAGGCAGCAGGACCAGGGGAGTGATCATGCCCTGTACTCAGTGCTGGTGAGGCCACACCTCAAATACTGTGTTCCAGTTTGGGCCCTGCAATACAGAGGACGTCCCAGAGGATGGCAACCAAGCTGATGAAGGGTCTGGAGCACAAGTGTTGTGAGGAGTGACCAAGGGAAGAGAGGCTGTTCAGCCTGGAAAAGATTAGGCTGCAGAGACACCTTATCGCTCTTGACAACTACCTGCAGGGAGGTTGTAGCAAAGGGGCTTTTGGTCTCTTCTCCCAAGTAATGAGTAATGGGATGAGAGGAAATGGCCTCAAGCTGTACCAGGGGACATTTAGATTGGATATTAGGAAACAGGCTGCCGAGGGAAGTGGTGGAATTACCATCTCTGGAGGTGTTCAAAAACTGTGTGACACTTCAGGACATTATTTAGTAAGCATGTTGGTGTTGGGCTGATGGTGGGATGGTCTTAGAGGTCTTTTCCAACCTTAATGATTCTATGATTCTCTGATTACTCAGCTTCATATGGTAGGATGAACAATCTCATGCAGAAGGGAAGATATGTGGTCCTGTTCTGATTCTTTTAAGACAGGGCACAACTTAGTGGCATCTGAAGAGAGTGTGTTTTGCTGGTCCTATGCCCTGTCATGAGGCATTTTGAGAGGATGAAGTGATCTCATCTTTCTCATCTCCCTTCCTTCCCCATTCTGTCAGTTGCCTTGTTGTCTTCTATGCTCTTGTCCTTCTTTTTCCTCAAAGATTTTGCATTATAAAAAAGTATATTTTATATAGATGGATCTTTATCTGAAGAACACTTTAAACTCCCTTTTAACAGAAGTTCCATTCATTCAATCAGAAGTGAATGCTTTCAACATACAGTGTATCTCACTGGCTGGGTGATTTTCATAACATAGGTTATTATTGTGTTGGGTTTTGGTTTTGTCTTTTTTTTGAGAATACTGGGGTTGTCATCCATGTAACACATTTTTTCTCTTAAAACTGGGCTGATTTTATAACCTTTTCTTTTTTATCATAGCAGGAAAGTGTCAGTGCATGGTAGTAAAACAGTAGTGTGAGACAGTTATGCATATCTCTTTGTGATCTCCAAGCCAGCATAAGCCCAGATATTCCACAACATAAACCAATGACCTGTTTAATCTGGTCTACTGTTTTTTCTTAAATTTAAATAAGAAATTCAACTTATTTTGTGTTGCATTTAATTTATAACTGTGCTAAGGTTACTGATTTCAAAGCATTAATTTGATCTCTTGATTTCAGTGAATGCCAGAGGCTGTGGACCTCCACCTGAGATTACTAACGGAAGTGTCCTTGGTGGCTCTGTGGGACGATATCGGCATGGGGATACAAAACAATATGAATGCAACATTGAATTTAAATTGGTTGGATCAAAGGAAATAGAATGTGTTGATGGACAATGGTCGCCTCCTCCCTCTTGCATTGTTAATTTAGGTAAGTCTTACTTGTGAGAAGTCTATTCACTGTACGCCAATACTTCACGGACATTTTCACACCTGAAGTTAGATATATGCAAGAATAACATTACATTCAATATCATGCTGTATATGAAAGTAAACACGCACTGCATATAAAGCCAAAACTTTATTAGTAGTATAATTGACATCTTAATAGTCCAATCAAAGATATTTTGTGAGTCCAGGTCAAATTATCATCGAAAGAGAAAGAAAACAAATACATAATATATGAAGGTTTCTTATAAATACGTAAATAATACTGAATAGATAAGTAATACAAATTATTTATAATTACAATTGTTATATACACAATTTCTCTTATTTAGCTCTTTTTCTGATGTTATGCTCATGCATCCACTTCCTCTTTGGATCCTAAAGTCAATGGCTTCCGTCTGACATGTTTTGGAGGGATGTTGCATCACGTTAATATTATCTCAAGCCATCCACTGGGAGGAATAAGATGTTGATGCTGATGATTGCCTTTTCTTTCTTACAGGATCTGGGCAATTTTTAGGTTTTATAGCATGCTTTTATGCCTTGCCCTTTATCCACAGGCCTGCAAGTTCTGAATTAGATGTGTTTTATATTTTTAATATCTTAGATACCTGTGCTTTGTGTTACCCCTAAAAGTGGTTCTGATCATCTCCAGGTCTAAGCTGGTATTTTGTGAGCTCTTCACAACCATGGGTTGGTAGGCTATGCTCTGTTTCTTATTATCCTCTGCCTCTCTTCTCCCATGCTCAACCTTTGTCCCTACTTCTCAAGGGCTCTATTATCATACTAGCCCCGTATTCACCTATGTAACTATATCAGAGTCATAATTACTCGCTCTACATAGACCAAAAACTTGCTACTACCATATATGTAACACTATGATTGTGCCATACAGAGATAACCAAAAGAAAAATAACATAGCTATAGCTTGCTAACTGAAAAAGAACAAGATTGCTGTTACAGATAAAATAAGTAAAACCAAGCCTCCAGGCAGGTCAGGGCATGTTCTGACAAAGTCGGTCTCTGTCCTGAGGCCTCACAAGCTCAATACAAACTCTGTGGTTTCCTCTACAGTAGCAATACTGTACGTTACTGTGGCACGGGGCTAGCAATGTAGTGAATATGATTGCATTATCTATGTTGCTATCTTCCCTAGGCTAGAGTCAGGCATGTCCAACAGGATTTCATAATCCTGATACTGAAATGGTGAATAGTCTCCTGCCTAAGCAAAAGCACCCTCTTTCTGTGCATGTCATTAGGTAGTGTACCTCAAACCTGAGAGTCTGTATGTCAATGACAGAAGTTAAAAATACTTGTGCAAAACTGCTATTTGTTAAAACAATGTCTCAGAATTGCAGTAGAAGGGAATGTCCAGGCTGAAAATCTGTAAACAGAGAAAATTATTCATGGTGTTCTTATGATGCAGGATGATCTAAGGCCAGAACCAAAAAATGTTGGGGCTTGATGGACTGGTTTATTCTGTTCTTGTATATACACAATCTGACATCTTCTATGAGCAACACTGATGGTTTAAACATGTACAGCAGGGAGCGTGCATCTTCTCAGCCCTTGATATAGTGAGAATAGTTTCAGTGCACAGGCTTGAGAGAAGAGTGGTCCAAACTCGAGAGCAGAGTTGTTTGAGTTGAATTTCTGTGTTATCATAGGTCTTCCCTCTCCCACATTAAGAGCAGGCAGTATGCCTTTATTCCCCTTGCATGCCTTTTTCCTCCTTCCAAAAAAACCCACTCAAACACTTCACTGATCTGTGCAAACTACTAGTCTTTGCTGTCACTACCACTGCAGCAGTGACAGCCCAAAGCAGGAACTGCTGTTATGACACAGATGTGACAGCACCGCAGCCATCTAAGTGATGTTACAGTTGCTTCCAGTTCTTGTAAGAATATTAACTTAAGTACACATTACAAGTGTTTACATGTATAATCAAATATAACTTTTACTGATAATAATCAGGGATCCAGGTGAGTTGGATTGATTCTATTTAGGGAACCCGGTGAGCTGGATTAATGGAAGGTTTTCTTACAGTCTGGGGTTTACATACCAATGAAAAACTATTTGGAAAGATAGTGTTAGCTGAAGCTACAGTGGAGCAGGCTGTAGAATTACTACAGTAATGGCAAAGAAAGGGAAAGGACAGCAGGTGGATTTCATAAGCTGATGAAACATATACACACTCCAGCTGTGTTGAAGCTTAGTTCTTGCAATCAATGGAAGTAGGTTTGACTCACCAAATGCAAACACAGTTCCTTTTATTTAAGTTCTTTCAGCTATTCATGTGAGACCAATATTATTGGGAAATACTTCTGCTCTTTTCAACAGAAGACACAATGCCATGTGGATCACCTTCCTCTATCCCAAATATTGTTCTTCATCAGGAAGAAAAGACTGAGTTTTTGCATGGTGATGAAGTAGTTTGTGGATGTAAACAAGACTCTGACAATTCTAGGAAAATGAAAATAAAATGTCTTAATGGGGAATGGAAGCCTTTACCTCTTTGTGCCGGTAATCTATTTCCATAATATTCCTGTAATATTTCCAATGTGAGTGCAACATAGTTCTATTCAGTAGAATATGTAGCCAGAGATCCTATAGTTTTGTGCATAACAACTAGGTTGTTGTTGTTGTTATTATTATTATTATTGTGACGACTACTACTACTACTACTACTACTACTACTACTACTACTACTACTACTACTATTTACACCTGTTTTAAATGTGAACATGTTCTCCCTCTTGGAAAAACTCTGCACCTACAGCTTTGTAAGCATTCTGAGTAGGTTTGGTGAAGGAAACAGACCTTGCACAGTGGGTAAATTTGGCTACGGTTGTATATCATTGGTGTATGGTTGCTTTTACACATTTTCCAAAGTTTCTCCCTGGTAATGACCCTTCAGAAACCTTGGGATATACCTGCAGTAAAGTAGCGGTGAATTGCATTAATTACTTGTAGTTTTATGTATGTGTATGCTATTTTGCTCTCTGTAAATTTGGGAATTAAAAATTATAATAGCCATAATGTAGTGGGCTTATCCCACTCTCACTATTTTTATGTGGATTTGTCATTTTCCTTTCTGATCAATACTTTTCTGTCTCATCTTCCCATTTAGTTCTGCAGTGCAGAAATGGAAATAAAGTAATATCTTTTAAAAATATATAAACCAAAACCTTTTCCTAAGAAAGAGAAAGAAAATTACATCGAAGTCAGTAATTTAAGAGAAAAAACTGTACTTCCACAAGAGATTGATTCCTAATACGTGTTCCATGTGAAGCTCTTTGTGCTCCTGTTCTTATAAACATAAGATTTCTCTTCTCACTCATTTTGCTACATTGTCATAGCTTTAGGGAAGAAAAGAGTGGTTAGTTTTTATATTGTTTACTATGCTCAGCAAAGAGGATCCTGTCAACACAAAAGTAATTGTTGTGGGAGTGGGGACAGTCTCTGCATTAGACAGCAGTAACAACAAGTTATTTTGTTTCTGTAACCAAGGAACCTTTGGAGTTGCCTCAAACTACAGTAAAAAAATACTTTTACATGGTCCCGTGTTAGGGAACTGTGACCTCTTTATCGGTGAATATGTGTGGATGTATGTATTTATTATCTGGACTAAATCCATATTTTAGCTCTCCCTGTTGATTTTTTTCAGATCCATCTCCTCAGTGCGTATTACCAAAACATGTTAGGCTTGTGCGCAATCCTCGTCCTCACAAGACAAAAAAGGAGACTGGATTCCACAGATTTATAAGTTATACATGTACATCAGCTGATAAAAGCGTTAAAGAGGCAGCTTGTGTGTCTGGAAAATGGTCACCAGAGATTGAATGCACGGGTATGTTTTTAGATTTGAATACAATTTTGATGTAGGAACGACAAAGGCTTAATAATCTCTACACTGACAAATGGAAGAGTTTTCACTGTGACTTCTGAGTGAGTAAAGATGCAGTGGTAAATTTAAGCTCACTTCTTCTAAAGGTCTTTAGCGTGGTTCAAATGAGAGTAGCACATAGCTCAAGCTGCAGCCAAAGTTCCTTTATTTCCTGACACCATCAAAGCTTTTCTATTCCTGATTTTCCTTTTTTCCTCTCACATTTTTTTTTGCAATTTCTTCCTAGTGAAACAAGAAAAAAGCTGAACTGAGCAATAGAAAAGCATAGACCAAAGTTTCCCCATGTCTAATATACACTAAATGTTGGATATCTGCAGGTCTGCCTTTATGTATAGAAGAGCAGGATTTTACCTGTAGAAGGCATGATTGTAAAACAGTGATTGCCTCATTGCCTGCTTTGCTTGTGCCAGATTTATGGGAAACGATACATAGAAGTGGGAGAACAACATGGGGTGGCAATCACTTGAGGAGCAATCCCTTTCAAAACAAACTGTCCCTACATTCTCAGTTTTATGGAATCACTAGAAACAACAAACCAGGCCTGCGAGGTCTCCTCTTTCCTAGATCTACCTCCTTCCCCTCTTTTAGATTCTGTTGGCAGGAATAGCCCTTTGTTCCTTGAGTAGCAAAACCAAAATGTATTTCTTTGTTTCTGTTGGTGGTTCTTCTTTAGCTTTGTTATCAGCTAAGGCTGAAGGAAAAAAAAAAAAAAAAAAGAAAACAAGAACCTCAGAAGTTGGTCCAGTTTTCCTTAACGTAGTTCATAGAGAGAGGAGCAGGGAGAGCACACAGGAGTGTAGAGCTGTGTGTAAGTGAAAGGAGGGACTACAAGAAGCTCCAGCTTAGATTGTTGTCATAGCTGTGATGGTCTTTTCTATGAGTTTGAAAGCACGTGAGCATCTGAGGGTAGCCCTAGTATTTCTGAACCAGAATGAAATTGTCATGATGTTATAATTAAAGCTTGAGATGCTATGATCTAACACCAGTGTTTTCTTGGTTGTTTGTGTTGTAAGAAGTGATAATCTGTTACACTTTATCTTATGTTCTGTTATAACATGAGTATGTGTCCTTAGCTGAGGAGACTACATGCCCACCTCCGCCTCACGTTCCTGGTGCTCAACAGATAACAGTTGGAAGAAATTACAAGAATGGGAGTAAAATAGCATTTTCATGTCTGGAGAGTTTCCAACTCACTGGTTTGAATGAAATAACTTGTATAGAAGGGAAATGGCAATCACCACCTTACTGTTTGGGTCAGTAGTGGATTTTTTGTTCTTTTTATTTTATTATTAATGTCTGTGTTATGCATTTGCAGTCATCATTAGCAGCAGGATGATGTTATTCATGTTAAGATTAACATGAACAGGTAACTAGAGAAAAGCAATGGCACACAAGTTGCTAAAGGAAGTACAGTTAACCAACTGCTGGACAGTAAGTCAGTCTTTTTATTCACACAAATCTATTTAACGTGGCATATAAAACTTCTAGGTAGTCCCTTAAGAGCTGCGTGCTTGCTTATAGCAGTATGGAATGGAGTCTTAATTTTAACTGGGCACTCATAACAGTATCCAGTTCAACCAAATAGTATTATGTGTAATTCAGCTGTATTAGTAGTGATCTTTGAGGTTTTTTTATTTTTTCCTTCTTAATTGCTTTCCTTTTCATACTGTGGCTTTTTCCTTTAATAAGAGTATAAATGTTGTGGCACAAATCAAGATATCTAGTCCAAGAACTGCCAAGAAAGTAATTGTTAAAATATTACTAGTGCATATGACATCTTACAAGCTCATTAAATGCTTGGAGAAAGTGTTTTGAGAAATTAATAGGAGATCACAGAATCATAGAATCACTAAATTGGAAAGGACCCGCTGGATCATTCAGTCTAATCATACCTATCAACCATTAAACCATGTCCCTTTAGTACCTCATTCACCCATCTTTTAAATACCTCAAGGGACGGTGACTCAATCACCTCCTTGGGCAACCTGTTCCAGTGCCCAATGACCCTTTCCATGAAAAAATTGTTCCTGATGTCCAGGCTGAACCTCCCCTGGGGGAGCTTGAGGCCGTTCCCCCTTGTCCTGTCCCCTGTCACTTGGGAGAAGAGGTCATTACCCTCCTCTCTACAATCTCCTTTCAGGTAGTCGCAGAGAGCAATTATATCTCCCCTCAGCCTCCTCTTCTCCAGGCTAAACAGCCCAAGACAGACTCTACAGACTCTCCTAGTCTGTAGCACAGCACAGGGTTGTTGCATCCCATCTGCAGGACCCAGCAGTTGACCTGTTAAACCTCATGCCATTGGACTCTGCCCAGTGGTCCAGCCTGTTCAGGTCCCTTTGCAGAGCCTCCCTACCCTCCAGCAGATTAACACTTACACCCAGCTTAGTGTCATCCACAAATTTGCTAAGGGTGCACTCAATGTCTTCATCCAGGTCATTGATGAAGACATTGAACAGGGCTGGACACAGCACTGAGCCCTGGGGAACCCCACTTGTCACTGGCCTCCAGCTTGACTTAAGTACATTTCCCACCACTCTCTGGGCCTGGCCATCCAACCAGTTTTCCCCACAGGAGTTTGTGTGCCTTTCCAGGCCAGAGGCTGACAGTTTCCGTAGCAGAATGCTGTGAGAAACTGTGTCAAAGGCTTTGCTGAATTCCAGGAAGAGCACATCCACACCCTTTCCCTCATCCAGCAGCCGAGTGACTTTGTCATAGAAGGCAATCAGGTTAGTTTGGCAGGACAAGAGACAGCTGAGCACAGGACAAATGATGTGTCAACTGGTGGCAGATGTGCACAATATGCCAACCACATCTGTAAGTTTAAGCTGCAAAACTCTAATTCCAGAAGATTTCTCTTCTTTTGCATTGAATGTGAGTCTTCATTTTCCTGATAAGTAGCAGATATTGAGAAGAATAAAAAAAAAAAAAGAAATCCCTGAGCAGTTTAAAAGTAACAACTTTTACTGAAATAAAATTCTCACTGCCAGTTACTGAACAGGAAATTTGATGGGAATTAGATCGTTCATATTATGGAATTAAGCACAAATGTATTATTTAAAAATGATCTGTCAGCTAATAAAACCTAATTACTGTGAACTCAAAATGAATATAAAACATAATTTAAATCCACTCACTCTACAGTAGTATAAGAGAATGAAGTGTTGGGACAGTGCTGACTCTGGAGGGCTGCATAGATATTTAATCCACTGTATGTATCTGAAAATAAGTTAAAATACTTTGTAGATTCTGTTCTCTTTTTTAAATTTTCATCATGCCATCATCAAAAAACCCTGTAGGATACCGGTAGAACTTTAGTAATGATAGAAATATTTAGTAGCTAACATTCTAGAAACTCACTCTGAGTGTCTCAAAGCAAGATAACGTCTCTTCTGTTGGTCTGACTAAGATTTTTTCCCTGGTTTTGATGCTGTTTTAACTCTATCACTCCTTGGTATGAAAAGGAAAATGGTTTTAATTTGCTTCAAAGGAAAAGCCAGATACCCCATACAGAAGGGAAAGGAGAGATAAGTTTTCCTTTACTTGTCTTAGCTATTTCTTCATCTTCCTTTCAAGCCATTTGATTTATGATTGGGTGATCACATTTTTTTTCTGTTCCATTTTAGACAGCATATGTTACTGGAATATTAGTTGTCTTGCCTTATTGTTTATCTGTGTTTTCTGTATTTTATAGAAAGACCATGTTTGCCACCTGAACCTCTAGAATGTGCTGATGTTCCCAGGTTGGAAAATCAAAACTTAAAAATTGAAAAAGAAGGGAAAACAATTTATCTGGCTGGTGCTAGACTTAAGTATGTTCCTCGTGCTGGACACAAGTTAGACGGACCATCGGAAGTAACTTGTTCTATGGGAAACTGGACTTCAGCTCCTACATGTCTAGGTAATATAAAAAAATACTTTTTTTGAAGTTCATTTAGGAATGAAATGGAAAGCATTTTAAACTGGAATTTGATTAATAAAAGCCTATTGTGCTCCTCTATATTGTGCTCTGGAATCAATCATCCCTAATGGATGTATTCAGAGCTATAGTGACAGGATGCAAGGACAGCTTTTTAATTGAAGATTAGTTTTTATATATATATTCCTTTGTATTCTTGAAATCTTTGTACTGTATGCCAGTTCAAAGCTATGCCAGTTGAGTTCTGGGCACGCCCTCATAATCCAAGGATCTGATTTCAACGGAATTCACTAGTGAGTAGGAGTTACCACAGTGATGGAAACTACTTCTGTGTATTAAGGAACAGAAGCCTTTATCAAACTTCTCTGGCATGGTTAGAAAGAGGATCTAAATATTTCAGTGCCAGAAGCCTGTGCTGTTTAGAGGAATGACTAATAAAAGGTAACGTACAAGAAGATTAAATGTAAACTCCACTGTCAGTGGATGACTATGCAGACACCAGAAAAATCTCTAAAGCATCTGTTTGGTGGAAAGGAAGTGTACTCTCATTCTATGTGTATCACATTAGCACGAGCATCAGCTTTCTCTGTCTTTTCAGAAATGCCATGTGGAAATATTCCAAAAGTTGCCAACGCTCAGTTTGAAGGTAGAAAGAAGAAAATTTATGAGCCTGGTGAAACAATTCGCTACCAGTGTGATGCAGGGTTCCTGACTGTTGGCCTCCCCGAAATCATTTGCAGAGAAGGAAATTGGACGGCACCACCCTACTGTAAAGGTATAGGTTCTACTTCTAAGGAGTCTATGAACTTTTGTAGTCATTCATGCTGTGAATTAAAATAATGTCAACTCAGGCACAAAGGTAAGTAAGGCCAATAGAACCAAGCAGGGACTTGCTTAATTGTGCTGCTGCACTACCTATTTTTCTCGCTCTTGAAAGGCAAAAATACCTGAGGGTTATGAAGGAATGGATTTTGGCTGAAAAGGACAAGACAACTGGTAGGTTAATGTCTCTTATTTGTACATTGCTAAGAATGTACCTTCAAGCAGTAATGAAATCAGTTCACTGCCCAGCTCTTTGTCACACATTGCTGTACAGCACCAACCCATACCTTTGGCTGATCTCTACAACTCCTTTTCTTTTCCCAGTCATGCTAGGCAAAAATAATAGTGTCTGGTGATGCACTGCAGAACACAGATTGTCGTATCTTTCTTTTCTACTTGTAGAAAATGGTTTACATAGTGCAGATCGGTTTTGCTTATTGGTAACAGTGGTGCTCTGGAATATTCTGTTACTGCACTAACGTTCTTAACTGCTTCTCTCTTTTCAGATGGGACCTGTGGAGCTGCACCTGATATTCCTAATGCTCATATTACAAGCTCTCAGCAGGAGAGGTATTTGCCCGGTGCTCAAGTGCAGTATGAATGTGAAAAGAATTTTGAAATGATGGGTGGAAATTATGTCACTTGTACAAATGGAGAATGGTCACAAGCACCAATGTGCAGAGGTAGGGATCTATGCTTTCATCTTGCCTGTTAGCACAGAGGGGACTGCTTGTTTGCCTGAATATTCTAACGACTTCACCCTTTTACTTCTGTTCCTTTGTGTACCCCGACTGTGTACTTGCTATTGCTTCCTTGCCGAGCGCTTCAATTTAGCCTGGGGCTTCTAGAAGTACTGGGGTTATTTTTATCAACACTAAAACTGTCTTGTAGAAGCAGGGCCTAAAATGTGCTGGCATGTCGGACTCCTTTACGATACGGGTATTTCCCCAGTGCCCACCATTCTGTCAGCCTTCAGCAGGAAGCGATGCAAGGGCTTCTCTGTTCTGTTCAAGCCTTGTCAGGGAGTATGTGTGATGGGTGGCAACATACAATGAGCAGCACAAGCACTGTGGCTGAATGGAGTTGGGAAAGTTTTATCTACCCTGTTTGAGTTTACAAAAGGTTATAATGACTCTGTTGTGTTATGCTAATGAGGAAGCTGGCTGTTGGAGGTGGGAAATGCAACCTGGCAACATGATTATGTGGTTGGGCTGTGACCAATGAATGCTTGTTACTAGGGCAGAAACAATGTTTGGCAAGCTTGGTCTATAAAGGCAGCCAGTTAACCCAAAATAAAAGGCTTCATCTGGGATCACATTGATTGTTGTGTTGTCCAATTGTTTCTGTCACTACCTCTGGCACCCAAACAGGGACCCTCAGATTCGGTTTGAAGGCTGCTGGAGAGAAGTTGCCCACCAGAACTACCTCCACTGACTGCTCTGCTCCCAGTGCAGACAGGGTTTGATACTGTGGGAACTGTCGAGGGGGTGAGGTGTCAGGGGCTCGGAACGCGCTGGCAGGGGATCACTATAGAAGCTTATCCTGTTTTACTTAACATACAAACGGGAGGTAGTGAAGTAGATCCGCTTTGTGTGGTGCAATCCCAAAAGTTAATTGGAGCACCATACAGTAGAGCAAGTTGGCAGGTTAATTTTAAGAGGGAGATTTTGTGAGGTACCATAGAGATGCTGAGATTACTTTTTCTTTATGGGGCTGATGGTGGAACTGTTTTTTTGAATTTTACCAAGGATGAGAATATGCTGCCTCATCATGCCCCTGAGCTCCTACCCCTGTTAGAAACAGAGGTTGCTTATGAGGGCAAGGATAAGATTAGAGTTTCTCAGCAAAAAATTGAGGGACCTTACTGTCCAAGAATTCTTTTGCTGTTGGATGCAGCCACAGAGTCCAAGCGGGTGGCTCAGCACCGGGTTCCTGTTGGTGAAACAGGAGGCATCACGTTGCCGCTTTTAGATGGCAGTGGGGGGTGTTGTGAAACTGGGTTTTCTAGTTTAGAGCGTGAGGTTGATTGTTTTGGGAAGGAGGAGCTGGTGAAATCGGATCCTATTCCTGATTCTGATCCCGAACTCCAACCCCGGATCATTATTAATGACGGAGTGGCAGAACCTGATCTTGCTCTTGATGCAGATCCTGATTTCAAACTCCAGCCCCCAACTGTTATTGATAAGTGGGAGAAGTCTGAAACCTCTGCTGATGCAGATTCTGATTTCAAACTCCAGCCCACAGTTGTTATTGATAAGGGGGAGAAGTCTGAAAGCTCTGCTGTAGGGAAAGCAAATGCATGTGCCCTGAGTGAACTGGCTGGATTGCAGGAGCTTGAGAGAGCACTGTGCTTTGTGATTCAAGCAGGATTCTGCTGGAGTGAAAGAAACAGATTTTGGGAGCAGAATGTCAAAAGTTTGTTGCTTGGGCATTGCAACCTTTTAGGCAAAAATATCCCTTTTTATCGGTGTATTACTACATGAATGATATATTAGTAGCTGGGGAGCAATTGGAAACTGATCAAGTGTTAACAGATTTGCTAAACAGATTGGAACAAAAGGGCTTAAAAATAGCTCCAGAAAAAAATACAACAGTCACCTCCGTGGAATTATTTGGGGTGGCAAATAAACAATAACACAGTAAGATTCGAAAAAGTGGCTATACATGCTAACATAAAAATGTTAATGATGTCCAAAAATTAATGGGCCACCCAGCCAAGGAGAAGCAGCTGATGAGCTCTTCTACAAACAGCTGGGGTTAATCTCTAGATCAATGCCTCTTTTTCTTGTGGGAGACTTCAATCTCCCTAATATCTGCTGGAAGTACAATACAGCAGAAACGAAGCACAATACAGCAGAAAGGAAGCAGTCTAGGAGGTTCCTGGAGTGCGTGAAAGACAACTTCCTTGCACAGCTGGTGAATGAACCAAAAAGGGAAGGTGCCCTCCTGGACTTGCTGTTTGTCAACAAAGAAGGCCTCGTGGGGGATGTGGCAGTAGGAGGATGCCTGGGACTAAGTGATCATGAGATGATAGGGTTTTCTGTTCTAGGCGAAGTGAAGAGGGTAGTTGGCAGGACAGTATCATTAAATTTCCAGAGGGCAGACTTTGGACTTTTTAGAAGGCTGGTCGGCAAAGTCTCCTGGGAGACAGTACTTGAGGGCAAGGGAGCCTATGAAGGCTGGGAACTCTTCAAAAAGGAGATCCTAGCAGCTCAGGAGAAAGCCATCCCCGTCTTCCCGAGAAAAAGCCGACAGGGGAAAAAAACAGCTTGGTTGAGTAGAGAGATCTTGAGTGACATTAGGAAGAAGAGGGATGTTTATAGGCTCTGGAGGAGGGGACAGGTCTCTTGGGTGGACTAAAAGAGGGAAGTGAGGTTGTGTAGGGAAAAAATCAGAGGGGCTAAGGCTGAACTAGAAATCAGGTTAGCAAAGTCCACGAAAGATAATAAAAAATCTTTCTATAGATATATATAAATAACAAAAGGAGAACTAAGGAGACCATACTGTCCCTTTTGGACACAGAGGGAACAACAGTGACATTCCCTGGGGAATGATCCTGACACACAGGCCAGCTACTTTGGCTTCTTTCGCCCTAAGATGTAGCTACACTAGCTTTTTTCTAGAAACTCTCCTTGAAGGTGCCATCTCCTGAGAGTCCCAAAAAGAATGTACTGCTGCCGCTGTCACACCTCATTGCTTTCTCCACAGAGAATTCTTGGAGCTGTGATGTGGCAGAGGCAGAAAAATCTGGACAAAAATTATGACGAGATTAATTATCTTGGTCTGTCATTTGTATAGAGAAAACACCTCAACAGTTCCGTGACTGCAGTTTTATCTCTTTTCAGATGTGACGTGTGAACCTCCTCCAGAAATTGCTGGTGGCAAAGTTCAAGGTGTTAAAAAGTCACGGTATTTGCCTGGGGAGAATGCTCGCTATCAATGCTGGAGAGGTTTTGAGATGACTGGAGCTCCCACTGTTGTATGTCAGAATGGGACCTGGACAGAGCGGCCAAAGTGCAAAGGTAATTTCTCTGTCTTCCTACAGCTGCCTAACAGTGCCACTGTCACGAGGCTGACTCAGTAGCATTTAATTCTCCAGATATTAGCTTGTTTGCTATGTACAAATACAGATATCTGGCACACTTGGGGGAAAATTAACATTTTCCCAAGTGACCAGCTGAGTGACCCAGGTGAATTTGGAGAGCAGAGCCCACTCCTTCCCTACTATTGACATCCAAGTACTGCACATGGCGCATTGATATTTTGAATATCGTGGAGTTAAGTCAAATGTTAAATCAGCTAAGAGCAGAATATGAGATGTGAGCTGATACCTGGGTGCTCTACTGGTGTCTCCTAGTGTCTTTCTTGTGTGCACTGAATAAGCTCGTTTGTTTCCATTAGACATACAGAAAGTTTCAGTCTGTGAACCAGTGCAGAACCATTTGACTCCACCGCTCCCCAGCTGGGTGCTGAAAGGAGGGGTGCAGAAACAGCAGGTGAATTCAGACCAGGCTGAATATTATGCCTCCAGAAGATGATGCCAAGTGCAAAGACTGTCACTGCTGGTACCTAGGGATCTGGGCCTTCACTGAAGATTTCCCAATGCAAGGTCCATGGGAAGGCGTGACTTGGCAGCAGTGTGCTGCTTGGCTAGCTAGAAGAATCTGTGAGGTGGCAGTGCTTGAGGATTGGCCACACTTCTCGATGAACTCCTCAGTGGCCATAAGTGGCCCACAGAGCCCATGAGGGAGCCCGTTAGGGCTTGCAGTGGTTCGGTTTAGTGATAGCAGCTAATGTTTGCAATTGGATCCTCTCTTCTCATGGCTCAGGCAGTGCGGGGAGTAGGTGGGCATCAGGCCCACCTGCAGAGCTGTGCCAAATGCTGCACTGCTACATGGAATGAGAGGAAGTCCTGCAGACAGGTGCAAGTGCACCAGCTGTGGACAACACAAGTGAGTGGTAGTTGTGAGTCCCAGCACAGGAGAAATGAGCAAATCTTATTCTTTTGCACTCTTTTGCACTCTTTTTGCACCTGCCAGGTAGTTGGTTTTCTCTCTGTTTTCCTGCTAACCTACTGTCCAGTAGTATCTGTGGCCAGGCCTCTGCTGCCATTCAGCTCTTGTGGCTTTCTCCCTGACTGGAATTCTCTTCCAGGGAACGGTGGGAAATGCGGCCCACCTCCAGTTATTGAAAATGGAGACCTCCTTTCCTTCCCCATGCAAGAATATGCCCCAGGTGCAATTGTGAGATACAAATGCCCAAGTCTCTATACCCTAGAAGGATCCGAGTCTATCACCTGTACTGACGGGCAGTGGACAGACCCCCCAGTTTGTCTCGGTAGGTTCATATGCATGCTGGGTGGCGAAAGGCAGCCTGACTGCTTTTTCTCATATCCTGGTGAGTCTGTTTTTGTGCAGGGCTCCTTGCGTGTTCCCAAGCTGGGGATGCTGCTGAGGTCTGCAGGCTATGAGTGGGAGGATGGGTGCGAGTGTGTGGCAGTGATAGGGCAACCTGGCGAGTGGCTGTCACGTGGCCATGAGGAAATGAATTTAGAGAAGGGCTGGGCACAGGTAAAGAAGGAGGGAACTCAGAAAAGATTGGGGGAAGACAGTCGCTGCCTGGAGACTTCCCCTACCCATGCCTTGATCTCACCCTGTGTGAGGGACGGGTAGATGAGGTGCTGAGGGACATGGGTTAGTGATTGATGGGAATGGTTGGACTCGATGATCCAGCGGGTCTCTTCCAACCCGGTGATTCTATGTTTCTATGATTGTATGATTCTAAGTAACAGAGGGTGTGAGCAAAGTACTGGATGCATTTTGTAATGCAGAGAACTTCATAGGCTCTAGAGGAAATAAAAGTGGTCTGTAGTGCATCGTTATGAAGTAATGACACTCTTCCTTTGCCTTTTCCAAGTGGCCTGTACAGCATCTGAAGAAGACATGAACAGAAACAATATTGAGCTGAAATGGACCTTTGGAAAAAAGCTGTATTCCAGATCGGGCGACTTCATTGAATTTCGGTGTAAAAGAGGACATGTGGCAGACCCAGCATCTCCCCCCTTCCGAGTACAATGTATACAGGGGAAACTGGAATATCCACGTTGCAAGCCAGGAAGTAAGTCGTCTCCATCCTGGCCATAGCTCAGCCACTGTGTTCTTGCATTGTTTGTGCTGAAGCCAAGGGGAAAGCCTTTAGCTTTCCTGGGGAAGCACCGGGGAGGTGGCAGCAGGGCACCAGGGTGTGGGAACGTCCTGTAAGCTGCAGGCACTGAGGGGCTGTGCCCCCATGTAGCTGCTGACTGGTGTACCTGAGTGGGAGAGTTTGTTGGGCAAAAGGAGACTCGGGTGTCCAGTGTGGGGTCTGCAGGTGAGTGATGAAAGTTCTTTTTCCAGAGAACTGTACCATAGATGAGGAGATTTTGGAAAGCAACAAAATTCAACTACAGTCTTCAAGGAGGTTGAGGACCTATCTTTCTCGGGATTATATTCTGTTTGAATGCCAATGGTGGCACCGACAAGCGTCACGCCCTGAGACGTTCAATGCACAGTGCGTGGATGGAGTGATTAATTATCCTACTTGCCTACGTAAGTGCTCCATGATGAGGATCTGGTGGGGCTGTGGGAGGCAGCTTTTCTGAAATTACCTCTCCCCTACACTGAGGAACCACTGTGATTCATCAGGCTTCATCTTCACTCCTTTCCTCCTTTTTTCTCTTTACACTGCAGGATAGTTAAATAAATGGAAATGGCATGAAGGAGCCCGGCTGTGGAAATGAAAGATCTCTCAACCAGCTCAGTGATTTGAGCCCAATTTTGCCTGAAGTTTCCTGTTTTGCTGTGCTCTGTTTGCATCTTAGCAGCATTCTGTCTTGGAATTTGGCTTTTTTTTATTGTTGGATAATTATTTTTTCTTTTTTCCCCACAATTTTATGCTTTTTTTACATTTTGTAAATATGTTTACATCTTATCTGTTTGAATGGTTGATCTTGCCTTTTATCTCTGCCATACTGATCTCTCTCTTATTTTCTATTGACACTTGTGTCCTGAGATAGGCAGGCTTTGGTGGCATACTGAGACAAGAATTAAAGCCCACAGGTAATTTGATCATCAGCAACTAGAGTGTGTTTGGCCTTCTCTGCTCCTTGTTTCTTCTCCTTGTGCTTGCTTGGAAACTACCTGGGGCTCTTGACAGAGGTGAGTGTTCTGAATGCCTGACAAGGATACGTGAGTGAGTGTTGTCTTCTTTAAACCAAATGAGGACACCTCTGGATCTCATCCCTAGTTCTTATGAGTGACTTGAGCCTCCTTGACATTTTCTGGAATGCAGGGTGTTGGGATGCAAGTAATTGGAAATCCTGGATGGAGGTGGGGATGACTTCATAGAAGTTATAGACTTCTTGGTCCAGGTTCTGGAATGGGACCTAATATCCTTGTATTTTCTAGGACAGATCTTGATGTTGTCTTGATGTAGCCAGGACCTTTATTTTTTTTATTCTTGATCTATGGACAACAAATAGCAGCTTATATATGAGAACAGCTAACCCATTTGTGTATCATTGATGTCCTGCTGGGGTGAGGAAGGTTTAAGAAGTCTTTGTCCTGCCTCTTATCTTTGTACTATCTAGATGATATGTAGTTTCTTGTCTTGATGTTCATTTTCTAAAACCCATTTAAAGCTGCTGTACGCAGACGCACCTCACAGTGCACAGCAAGGGTTAATTTTACATTGGCCTTTGTTGTTTTCTAGCCTCAGATGGCAGCTAAGGATCATGCAGTCACTTGTTCACAAATGTGTGCAAATGCACGCTCTCCCAGTGAGCTAGGGTGGAGAATCGCAAATGAATGGGAAAACTGATGTGTTATTGTAAATATGGTTTTAATAGAACAATTAAAGAAGCGATAATAATACGAAGAATATGAAGGAATATATTAAAATACAACCACTCATGGAACAATGCTTAGCCCATCCCAAGCAGTAATTTCAGTGAACATGACAGCAGTGGACGCAGAGATCCTAGTGAGGACAATGACAGCAGAATGCAGAATACTATATACAGAACCCAGATTGCCTTGCCACTCGCCTGGCCAATTTCCCATTTTTATACTGAATGTGATGTTATGGAATAGAATAATTGATTGGCTGGTTTTGGTTAGCTGTCCTGGCTCTGCATCTGCATATTAGCAAAACATGGGAAACAGAAAAATCCTTGATTTGTTAGCAACAGCTAAAAACTCATTGATGTATTATCAACTTTCTCATGCTAAATCTAGAAACCAGCAGCTGCTGACGATAAAATTAATTCTATCCCAACTAAATGTAAACATTAAACAATACATTTTATCAACATTATTCTCATACTAACTCTAAAACACAGGGGCTACTGGGAAAAAAATTAACTCTATCCCAACTTAAATCAAGACAGCCTTCATTCCTCAGGTTTTTTTTCTTGAACCTCATCTAATTCCACTAAGGTCACAAAAGACAACTAAACCAGCATGCTCCATTTGTACATAGTTCAAGGAGTCTATGTCAATATTTATGTCGGCTATAGATAGGTGTTAATTTCTCTCAAAGAAAGCAAGAGATGCTTCTTCTGTTGTCCTTTTGCTGGATGATAAGGGAGATTTTAGATCTGCTAGGCCTTTGCTTTGGCAGCCTCATAACTAAATATCTGGAAATATTTTTCTTAGTATAAGATGTGAAGAGAGCAAAAGGAGCTTGAATCCCTGAGAACGGGTTTCTGCTGTTGCAGGGGCATGGAGAAAGCGGAGCCCTTCAGCTCAAGACAATATATATCAATGCTGAAAGTCCTGTAGAACAGTAGAAGATCCATTTGGGGTGTGGGAAAAAATATATTAGAACTTCTATTTTTTTGTCAAAAAAGTTATTAGGGTTTACTGATATTTAATATTCAGGTTTGATAGTGACGATTTGGTCTGTGTCAGATATTTCTGGGTCACGCACTGGAGGATTTCACAGTAGCACCCTCAGTTGTTCTTTCACTATTAGCATACTGCAGTGTACTGCAATTTGTATGCCCAGTTAAGTGCGTTTGTGGATTATATTTATTTTTAACCAAACTAACCCTCATGAAATGGACAAGAGGATTAAAAAGATTCCTTAAACAGAAACTGCAGGCAGAGCATAATACACAAGCAAACAAGAAAAGGGCAGAGCTGACACTTCTCCTAGTACAAGATCTTCATCAGCCACATTATGAGGTAAAAACAATGACTCTAATTGCACTTGACAGGCTGTGGATTAAAAAAAGCCCTGAAATTGTGAAGAACATTTTTTAAAATATGGATTTAAATCTGCTGTTGTTAATGATGAACTTTGCCATTATAGATGTGCCTCAAAATAGTAGCTGATGCTAACAGGGCACTTAAAAAATTCAGCATCCAGAACATGAAGAAAAACCTCTACAATTTTTTTTTCAGTGATACTTTGTTTCATGTCATATTCAATCCAATACTTCACAAAATTTCGCTAAACTTAGTGGTAAACATCTAAGAGCTTCTCACTTGACAGTGAAAGACAAAAAGCCACATGTCATTGTGGAAACACAAAACACTTGTTCTTCGTGCTGCAGTAAAAAAGATTGAAATAATACACAGAAGACAATGTGGTGACAAAGTACAATACATTCTTTTGGCAGCAAATACTGTTGGAAGATTAATAGAAAACACTGCTGAAGGTCTGATGAAACAGGTATTGGAACAAATTTTGCAGAGAGAGACATAGGAAGTATGTGTGTGTTTTTCAAAAGTTCACTTACACTGAGTTTAGCAGCATCAGGCTGCTTTTCCACCTATGACAAATGGCTAAGGTGGGAAGCCAAGCAAGTGAAGCCACACTTAATGACTAACATCACTATTGTCATGTTATTCTATAGCTTGCAGTATTTGAATATGCATATTATATATATTATATATGAATATATATATGAATATTATATGGATCATAATGTTAATGTAGGCTGTTACAAGGCAGACCACATCACCCAGCTTTGATCTATGAGGGCAATTGACTCTTCTTGGAGCCTGAATCACTAGGTAAATATGCCTTCTACTGTAAGGTTATTTCTGTGTCTAGGAATTTATTGCATTTGTCCCACTTGCCATTTTGTCAGATGGAACAGATGTTTCCTTTAGCTGTCTGAACTGTGGAAGTGGGAGAGGCATAGAGAGCATGTTTAAATGTTTATTTTGAAAATAAAAGAAATTGTGGGGATTTAAAAAATTTTTTGTGAAGTCTGTTGTTGTTAAGCCTCATTCATATGTTAGGAAAATAATGCCAGTACTTTTGATACAAAGCCACAAGCTACTGTAGTGTGTTTATTCTTTACACTCATTTTAGCAACTTTGTAAATGTATCATCTGCCATCTACTGTTGCAAGCAGAGACATCCTCCCTAGCTATAGCCGCAGCCCATATCTGGAGATGGGGTGGAAATAAAAGCATGGAAAACTGTAAGTAATATCTACAGAATCACAAAAAATCTTGACAACAGATGAACAGAAACAATATTAACCAATACAGTGCTAGTGATAATACTGTGATAAACTGAATACAGTGATCAACTAAATCACCAGTACTTGTAACTTCAAGTCAAAAAAAAAGAAAAATCCAAGTTGCACAAATGTAAATGTTCCTTTTGGCATCTCCTGTACAGCTGCATTGAAGGGACTTCTCTGGGAATCCTCACACTGTTAAAGTGAATCTTGTCTCCTTGGTGGGACAGCAGAGCACTGCCCACTGCTGCCTCAGAGCAGTTTCTTTTCACTGGGATATGTTTTGATAATCCAGCTGCTGCTCTGTGTTCTTGAAAATGCCAGTGACAGCACATTAGAAAATGTAATATCCCTGCTAAGTTATTTAGAAACACTACATAATAGAGAAAGAAATGTAAAAGTCAAATACATCATTACCATCTTTTTCTTTCCCTTCCTCCCTCCCTCCCTTCCTGCCTCTAGCTGAATGATACAATGGAATTACTTTCTTTGATTCTGACCTTAAAATTTCTGGTGAATAAGGATGCATTTTTCACATCAAGAGACTAATGCTTCAGTGAGCAGTTGCCCTATCACAAGTGAATGAAAAGTTCAGTCCTTAACTTTATTCAGTGCCACAGTTCAGTATTTATGCTGTGCGTGTATGTGTGAGAAATTAATAAGGAAGTCAGTAATTTTATATGAAATGCAGAAATAAGGACTGTAATTTTTTTTTTTGCTTTGCTCAGGTTACTGAGAAATACAAGTTTCAGGATGCAGGATTTCAGAAAGAGTTACTTTTCCTAAAGTAATTATTTTTTTCTAAACACCCAGTGAGGTCAGAGCTCTGGCGCTCTGATGCAGTTCCTTGTGTGGATTGTGTGTGACATTGACAAAATATCTCAGATGTGTGCTTTGGTTTCCAATCTATAAAATATATAAAGCATATTTGTGTTCAAAAGAGGTCTGTGAAATCTTCCATTATTAGTAAAGGACAGCGAGTTCCTTCTTGTTAATCTCATAGAAAAGAGAAGTGGCACTTTGTTACAGTTGTGCAAAGAGCAACTGAGTCTCTAAAAGAAAATTGCTACTACTGGTAATCTTAGCCAATCCAAAACTTGGCTTCAAATGAACCCATGGATTGCACAGAGCTCTCATGAACATATTTGCAACCAATTAACTGACAGAAGCAGCCCAAGTAAACAACTGGCTCAGTCATGTAAACAAAGGCTATGCTTATTGGCATCTGATTTCTGGTTATTTAATAAATGCTATGTAAAAGTTTCCCAGGGTTGTCGTGTCATTAGAGGAAAATAAAGGAATATTTATGAAACTAGTTATTGGTGGAACTCTGAGGTTTTGTTGTTAGCAGATGACTAGATTACCTGCAAACTTGGGAAGAAGTGGACCATACCACCTAAACATGAGTGTACAGACTTCGATTTGTTTTTAGGCTGGAGACTGTTTTTCACTTCATAAAATAACTAGAAAAAGCATTGGGAAACACTGATCAGATGAACAATTGTGGTTGACTTTCACACAGTGTGACAGCAGCAAACAATTCATTTAGAATGTTCTGAAGACTAAGATGGATTTTTTTTTTTTTTTTAGTTTCTTAAACAAAGTTTTGTGACACACAATCATAATGGTCTGCTTGTCTGAGAAAGCTATTCTGACCAGCACGGTACCTACTCAGGTAGGGAAGTGATTGACTGCACCATCCTATCTCTGAGCATAAATATTCATTGAATCTTAGAATGGGCCTCTGGAGGTCATTAGCTCTCCTGCTCAAACAGGGTCTCCTAGAACAGGATTCCCAGGACCACGTCCAGACTGCTTTTGACTGTCTTCAAGGCGGGAGGTCCCACAAACTCCCTGGGCAATTTGTGCTCAATCACCCCCACGGTAAAAATGATGTTCAGAAGAAACCTCCTATTTTTCAGTCTGTGCCCACTGCCTCTTGTCCTGACACTGGGCACCACTAAAAAAAACCTGATGATGTCTTCTCTGTACCATCCTCTCAGCTACTTGTACATGTTGATGAGATTCTCCCTGAACTCCCCTTCCTTAGGTTAACCTGCCCTTCTTCATACTGTGTCTTTAGGCTAAACACTTCTAGCTCTCTCTGCCTTTCCTCATGTGAGAGATCCTCTAGTCTCTTAATCATCTTAATGGTGCTTTGCTGAAATCCCTCCACTAGCTCCATATCTCTCTCAGACTGTGGAGCCCAGAACTGGACAAAGTTCTCCAGGTATGGTTGCATCAGTGCTGACTAGAAAGGAAGGATTTTCTTCCTCAACCTGCATGCAACACTCCTCCTAACGCAGCCCAGGACACCGTTTGCCTTCTTTGTTTGCCACAAGGACACATTACTAGAGTTGATAAATGGAACTGATAATTAATAGTTCAATGACGTTCAAGGATCTTTTTTTTCCTTTGTATCTCTAGGTCTAAATATCTGCCTGTATGCTTTAGAATGTGTAGTGCAGGTATGTAGTACATCATTACAAAATCTAGAAAGCAAATGTACTTTTTTGTTACTAGAAAAACAAGGTGTTATCGATTCCAGCAAGATTTGAACATTACTAGGTCACAGAGAACAATTTATAGGCATGGAAACAGGTCTCAGGCACCAGAATGCAAAGGTAACTTATCTTCCAATTTTACAAACAGCCTATGAAGAATCCAGTTTCATTGGCAGAATCCACCCCTCCCCACACTTCATTTTATGTAAACACTAATGCTTCTATTAACATTTAGTGTAGTAAAGCACATTGTGTTTTTTCAGGGTTTTTTTGTAAACACACTTGAAAATATACTCTCACCTTGTGATTTGGTGTTATCACACTTTGTGTGGAAATATCCTGGAAACAGACTTCCACGTCTCTGCTCTTCCTGTACTCACTGTGCAGAAAGATGTTAAATGTGGATACAGCACATGTGGCTAGCAAACCAACCCATTGTTTTTAGAGGGAGTTCTAGGTATACCATGATTCGTAGCCTTGAGGTGTTTATCCTATCATCGCACTCAGAAATTTCACCACCTTTCTCCTGAATTTTATTAAGAACTACCATCTTTTCTGATCCTAGGTGTCTATAAGGATGTTGCTACCTCAAAACTAAAGGAGAAAGAGAAAATAATTATTTAGGATTCCAGTTCTGATCAGAAAAGAACTCAGGAAATGCTACTTTTTTCAATGTAAATGAAGTATGACTAAATTGATCTAAATGTATCATGTTTGCAACCAGGTGCAAACAACATCAGTGACTGCAGCGCTATGTGCAATCCACCTCATACACTTCAACAAAATGATTCCAGTAGTACTGGGAATATTCTCTTAGCCTTCCTTAATAGGGGTGGTGTTCCAGGCCTTTTCCATTTTTGTGGCCTCCTCAGGACCCACTGCAACAGGCCCATGCTTTCCCTGTCCTGAGGGCTCCAGAACTGGACACAGTACTACAGGTGAGGTGAGGTCTCACAAAGCAGAGGGGCAGAATCACCTCCCATAATCTGTTTGCTATCTTTTGATGCAACACAGGATATGGTGGCCGAGACTCTGTGATCCTTACTGATCCCCCCTTCCCTCCTCAATGTGTGCATAACTATTCATCTAAGCAGAGGGTAGGATGGGCCAGATTACAGAAACGAACACAGCATCTTGTTGATGGACATCGGTGGCGTATTAGCACACATGGACTTAACTTTAGTTTCAAGCTAAGACCAAGTCTATTGTTACAAAGCTCATATTTATACCTTACTAAAAATGACAACACTGGTCCCACAAGTCCTTCATAAGAGTTTCCACAACATGTTTTTCTCATTCAAAGCTCCTCGTGACCATTGTTATTGTTTTCATGTCTTCTAGTTTCTGGCACCAGTGTTGATTTCTCTCAGTCTGGTGGCTCATTAGATATCAAATGTTCTGTGGTCCTGGTCCAGAGGCCAAATAACACACCTTTTTTGGTTTTGTATATTACTAACATTTTTCTTAATACTCTATCAATCAAGCTTTGCACTAATTTGATTAAGCAAGGCATGCAAATATGAAAGAACAAGTAAAATCATGAAACCTATCATAACTAATTTTATAATCCAAGGTTTTATAATCCAACAAAAAATCCTGCAAATGTATTCCATTGTTTCTGTATTGACAATTTTTCTGTTAAATCATCTAAGGTGTTAGTACTTTTATGTATAGATTCTGAATGATCTGATAAATAAATCAAAATACTAGATAAAGCTGCTGATGTGGCATTTGTTTGATGACAGTGAACCAAAGTGTGGTTTAAAATCATAGAATATTTGGGGTTGAAAATGTAAATTTGCCTAATGTACATGGGCCTCCTGAAATATAAGAAGGAATATCTGCCCATGCTCTATCTCCTCAAATAAAATACAATCCTCTCGGTAATTGCAGGGGCATGTTATTAGATTTGGATATATTCTCAGATGTATAATTACACCATATAGAATCCTTTCAATACACACTAAGTGAAGAATTACATTTTATACATGTTACCTTTTTGTCTATATAACTAACATAGTACAAAAATCTACTTTTATCATAGAATCATAGAATCACCAGGTTGGAAGAGACCCGTCGGATCATCGAGTCCAACCATTCCTATCTAACACTAAACCACGTCCCTCAGGACCTTATCTAACCATGCCTTAAACACCTCCAGGGAAGGTGAATCAACCACCTCCCTGGGCAGCCTATTCCAATGCCCAATGACCCTTCCTGTGAAAAACCTCCTCCTAATGTTCAGCCTAAATCTCCCCTGGTGGAGCTTGAGGCCATTCCCTCTCATCCTGTACCCTGTCACTTGGGAGAAGAGGTCAGCTCCCTCCTCCCTACAACCTCCTCTCAGGTAGTTGTAGAGAGCAATGAGGTCTCCTCTCAGTCTCCTCTTCTCCAGGCTAAACAACCCCCCGCTCTCTCTGCCATTCCTCATAGGGTCTGTTTTCCAGCCCCTTCACCAGCCTCGTTGCTCTTCTCTGGACTTGCTCCAGAGCCTCAACATCCTTCTTGTGGTGAGGGGCCCAACCTTTATGATTTATCAGCCAAACCTACTAAACAAGTGCTAAATGGATTGGTAGGTGTTGCTACTGACAAGCACAATGAATCTTGCCCTGTCGTCTTGTCTAGGGTTACCCAGATGTTTTCTTTGGATTGTGTGGGGATCCTTCGAATGTGTTTGCACAACACAAAATTCCCACAATTATTCCAATGCAGGTCGTACACCTCTTGCTGGTATACATTGTGGTCCACAATCTGCAGAGACACAAGCATACCCTCGCCCCCATGTTAATAATGGCCATGGACCTTCCCATTGTCTTGTTCCTAAGTTACACACCATTACTTTAACTTCACTCACGTTGTCATTTGATTTTGTCATAAAATGTTGCACTATAGGGGAATGTTGTCTTGGCAACGATTTAAAAATTTTAAAACATACTTAGCTTTTAACAGTCTCTCTGAAGGAGAGTATCCCAGGCTCCCCCTTTTTTGTTTTAACAACATATTTTTCAATGTACCATGAGCTCATTCAACTATGGCTTGCCCTGTCAGTGAATGAGGGATTCCCATGACATTTGCGATTCCCAGTGTTGAAAAAAAGGATTTTGTTATGTTAGAAACATATCCCGGACCATTGTCCATTTTTACTCATTTTGGCACTCCCAAAATAGTAATCACATATAGTAAATGTTTTTTTACATCTTTTGCTCATTCTCCCAAATGTGCAGAAGCAACAATTCAGGTAGAAAAGGTGTCAATTGACACATGTACATATTTTAGGCATCCAAACTTGGAGATGTATGTTACATCAGTTTGCCACATTTCAAGTGGACCTAGTCCACAAGGATTTACATGATCAAAAGTAGAGTTTGGGATTAACTGACAATCAGGACACATCTGCACATTTTGTCAAGCTTGTTTATGTGCTAACCGAAACATTTTTCTAAGGGCTCTACTGCCTCGGTGATAGAAAGCATGTGATGCACATGCTTGTTGTAATGTATCTTGAATAATTACAGGGGCTGCTAGACTATCAGCTCGGCAATTGCCTTCAACCAATTATCCTTGTAAATCCTGTAGGAGAATATACGTGCATTATAAAATATGGTTTGTGTTGATTGTCTAACAGGAATTTCAATTCCTTCAAAAAAGCATATAGCTGCCTATAATACTAGTAAAATACCATTCTCTGTTACTCTGTGAGTGTCATACTTTGTGGGTTAATGTCAGTCATGATGTTTGCAGCTTTTGCATCCATAGAATCACAGGTTGGTCAGTGGAGTCAAAACCTCCTTCTCTTCATATGCAATTTGCTGAATGGGGTACAATTGCCTGAAAACAAATCAACTGAGCAATTCTAGTACCCTTTGGTATAAATCAAGGAGGCACAGGTATCCAAACCTTTACTTGTATTATTCCCATAAAATTGGCAACAATCAATCCCAGTAAAACAATCCTTGCTTTATAACTGATGATTGTCCAATTAACAGTGCACTAAGTCCATTTCCTAGGGGGCCCTTAACAGCTGTAGGGATGAGTTGAACTGCAGAGCTTGTTAATTCTGTATCGCTGGTTGTGGCCAGGTCCAGCCCTGCATGTCCTGCTGTGCTGGCACAGAGCTGGCTTGCATTGCAGAAGAGTTCTGAGTGGGCATTTGTATTGGGGTGTGCCATCTCACCATTGAGCTTGGCCACATGTTTTCCTTTGCCCCTCAAGGAGCCAGTGCCTGACCATCTTTGTGAAATCTAGATCTGCATGCGTTTGCATAATGTCGGCCTTTTTGACACCGTGGACAGATTCTGGGACTTTGATCTTGTCTTTTGATTTTCGGACCTATGTGGCCTCTGTTTCCAGAAGGGCACTGTCATAGAATCATCGATGCATCGAGTCATAGAATCATCAGGTTGGAAAAGACCTCTTGGATCATTGAGTTCAAACATTCCTATCTGCCACTAAACCATGTCCCTGAGCACCTCATCTACCTATCATTTAAATACCTCAAGGGATAGTGACTCGTGGCCAGCAGACCCAGGGAGGTGATTCTGCCCCTGTACTTGGCAGTGGTGAGGCTGCACCTCAAATACTGTGTGCAGTTCTGGGCCCCTTGTACGGTTCTGTAGGTCGTCATCGAATATTAACAAAAGACTGTATGTGAGTCCCAGTGTAAGAGACATTTCTAAATGCCTTCAAGACAATAGCCTGTAATTGTTGCAGCCCCTCTATTGGTATTCTAGCTTAGGCTACATTATCAATATAATTGCCCTTGCCCATCGAGCACCATGCATCGCAAGGGACTGTCCTGTGGGCACTGCAAATTATCCATGACTACTATAGTTGCCAACTCCCTCCACTTTGATGTAAAGATAATACACAGCATAGGACTCATAACTAATTGGGCAATATATTTCCAGTTGTGCAGTGTAAGATAATATGTATCATCAATACCTTCTACCAAACTTAATGTTAATGGAGCAGTTAGTCTCTTTTCTTTTACAGCTTTTCAAATCTCGTTTATCACTTTGTAACTAATTGGTTCCCAGTGACGACCAGCATCCTGTGCATAGATCACAGGAAAATCTTGTAACAGTTCAACCTCCCCCTGCTGCTGTGCCTCCCTCCTGACTTGGTCCCATTTGCCTGAAGGACAGGGTAGAAATGGATCAGGTTCCTTCTCAGGGTCTGTCAGACCCAGATCAAAGGGGTTGTCATCATCCCCCTCTGGGAGCACAGGAGCAAGCGCAGCCAGTTCAAGGGAGTGGGAGGTTAGCGCAGCTGCTGACGGTCCTTCACTCAGTTCCGTATCACTGCTGTGCTCTCTGGAGCCAACATGCATCTTTAGCACTCCAAAAGCAGTCTGCCAGGGACCAAGTGATGCACTAACCATTTTATCCGATCAAGTCACTTGATCCCATAATCGAACTCTGATCTTATGTCAGGTTTCTTGCTTGAATGCTGAGCAAATATCACAAGAAGGCTTCTGATCCCGAGCACAGACCAAAAGTGCTTTAAGATCATTACTTTCCAGTGTTTGGTTTTGTTTCTTTAAAATGTCTTTAAATAAATCTATTATATCTTCCTGTTCCTGGGTTATCATGTTCCCATCCCTGTATTGGCAGCTCACCTTCCATCCAGTGGGCAGGTGACAGATGACACAAAGCTGTGTGGAAGTGTCGATCTGCTGGAGGGTAGGCAGGCTCTGCAAAGGGACCTAAACAGGCTGGACCGCTGGGCAGTATCCATTGGCATGAGGTTTAACACAGCCAAATGCCAGGTCCTGCACTTGGGGCACAACAACCCTATGTAGAGGTACAGACTGGGAGAAGCCTGGCTGGAAAACTGCCAGGAGGAAGGGGACCTGGGGGTGTTGGTAGACAGCTGACTGACCATGAGACAGCAGTGTGCCCAGGTGGCCAAGAAGGCCAATGGCATCCTGGCTTGTATCAGAAACGGTGTGACCAGCAGGTCCAGGGAGGTGATTCTCCCTCTGTATTCAGCACTGGTGAGGCCGCTCCTTGAATATTGTGTCCAGTTCTGGGCCCCTCACCACAAGAAGGATGTTGAGGCTCTGGAGCAAGTCCAGAGAAGAGCAACGAGGCTGGTGAAGGGGCTGGAGAACAGACCATATGAGGAGCGGCTGAGAGAGCTGGGGTTGTTTAGCCTGGAGAAGAGGAGGCTGAGAGGAGACCTCATTACTCTCTACAATTGCCTGAAAGGAGGTTGTGGAGAGGAGGGAGCTGGCCTCTTCTCCCAAGTGACAGGGTACAGGACAAGAGGGAATGGTCTCAAGCTCCGCCAGGGGAGATTTAGGCTGGAGATTAGGAGGAAGTTTTTCACAGAAAGGGTCATTGGGCATTGGAATAGGCTGCCCAGGGAGGTGGTTGATTCCCCTTCCCTGGAGGTGTTTAAGGCACGGGTGGATGAGGTCTTGAGGGACTTGGTTTAGTGTTAGATAGGAATGGTTGGACTGGAAGATCCGACGGGTCTCTTCCAATCCGGTTGTTCTGTGATTCTATGATTCTATGATAGGTGTCTGCGAGTGCATCCTGGACTTTGTTTCAGCCTCTCCAAATGTTCTGCCATGTACACCACCAGACTGTGATCCTCATGCAACCCTCTGTTCAGACCCTACATCAGGCACTATTTATGGCATATTAACATGCATGGACTCAGCTTTTGTTTCAATCTAAGATCAAGTTTATTGTTACAATCTTGTATTTATACCTTACTAAAAATGTCAACACTGGTCCCACAAGTCCTTCATAAAAATTTCCACAGCATGTTTTCCTAATTCCAAGCTCCTCACAACCATTGGTATTCTTTTCATACCTTCTTGTTTCTGCCATCGATGTCGATTTCTCTCAGGCTGGTGGCTCGATGGATATAAAATGTTCTGCACTCCTGCTCCAGAGACCCAACAACACTCATGGCCATTTCCCGCTCACTATCTCTTTTGACAAACATCAAGGCAAAACTGCATCAAGTACTTCAGTTTCATATGTAGATGCTGTCACTAAAATCACTACCCCATTCAGTGGAAGGTAACTTTTTTTTTTTTCATTTAGTGCTAATGTAGTCATAGGTTGGCTTCTTCTGACCCTTGATTTCCTTGGCAAGTTTCACTCTAGGTGAGCTGCAGCTTACCTAGTAGTATATAAACATGCCAAGGCAATGTACAGTTCACCTTGTACCCTGGTTAAGCCTCAATCTCCTGTACGTTCATTTCTTTTATGATTCGGAGATCTAAAAGAAGTCCCTGATTAGTAAAGCCAGATTCCTGATAAATGTGTTTTTCCTGCTGAGCACCAGAAGCAGATATGCTTGTGCTTGAAAGGTTCTAGAATTCAAGACCTGTAAGTTTTTCTGGATGACTCTACAACTTCCAAGCAATCCCATCTACTAATTTCCTAAATAAGTCAAACCCTGAACTCCCACGGTGTGCATTTTATATTCTCATACTTGCTTTTCTTTCTCCCCTCTCAATCATAAACAATATTAGCACATCATCACCACAAAAAAAACCAAAAATTGCCATTGATTTCCACATCGCCAGAAGGTTCTTCCTTGTTAGTGAATGGGAGATAAAGCTGCACACTGCACACATTAGGCCATCTAGGATGTGGACAAAGAAGCCATCCCCACCTCCATCCATGTTGCAGTACGCTCAGCAACAACAACCCGTTCGGGGGAGACGGCACGGAGACACCCCCAGCCTCCGGGCCTAATAGCACAGACACCAATATGAGGATGCTACAATGGCATTTATTCAATAACATCATAGCCTTATATAGTCTCTTAAAGCTAGCCACGCCTCCTGGTACCTTTCCACAAACCGGGTTCTTGCTACTACTACACTTCCTTAATGCCACGTTGGCAGTTTACGTTCCCTATTCTCTCCGTACATCGCGTGATCTTCCAATCGCCAATCCCTACATTCCCCCCTCCCCATGACAAATTAACCCATATTGCTATTGTGAGTTTCAAAAGCCTTGCGTTACTGCTTGATTAGCATTTAAGTCTGATATGACTATAATAACTCCGTAGGTCTCTGAGGTCGTCACACTCTTGATGTAGCTGCTGCAAGGGCATCATCATAAGCCTGTTGCCAATCCTCTTTCTCCATTGATAGCAGGCTCCTTGTCTCTTCGCCATTCTTTGTCTGTTGCGCTGTCATGACCTGTGCAGTGATACGATTCATGCTTTTACGGAGACAAGAAAGCAAACAAGAAAATATCATGAGTGACACAATTGCCATAAAAATGACAAGTAGGCCACTTTTCAACAGACTCCTAAGCCACCCTGACAGATTAAACCAATCAGCAATACCTTCAAGGCCAAAAAACCCTTTGTCTTCTTTTATTTTTTTTTCAGAATGCCCTATTAGCTTTTCTATTTGTTTATGTATAGTTTTAGAATGGTCACTTAGATCCATACAACAAAGTCCATCAAAGTCTTCACAACCATGCCCATGAGCCAAAAGTAGAAAATCGATGGCCATCCGATTCTGTAACACAGCATGTTGGGTGCGTGAAAGATCATCCGCTATTTCCCCTAATATCCTGCTAGACATATTTGCCTGTTTGACTACCCAACAAGACAGTGCTTCGAGGTTTTTGTGGGCCTTAGCGCTTTCAACTCCTGGGAGAAACAAAGAAGAAAAAAAAATATCTCCCAATTATTCCACAACTTCACTTCATCATTACAGGTGTTATCAAGTTGTTCAGCAACGTTCCTCGTCCACCTGGTTGGATGGTTGCGCTTTGGATGATGGTGGGGTAAGGTTGAACTTAGTCTGCCAATTGTACAGGGACCTCCGGTAGGTCATGAGAGGATACCATTCCAAGCCCTATTACCACAAATCAAAAATAATCCGTGTGGTAACCTTCGTGGGTATGTGGTGCCTGGGCAGGGGTTCGTTTCATGTCTAACTACCTTGTTACACCATCCTTCCCATCTTGATTTATTCCAAGTGCAAAAGATGGGCCGTGATGTGCCACTCAGTGATTGTTCTTCTGATATCCCGGTAGTGTCTATCGATACACCTAGGACACCACCTTTTGCCCCGTGACTTACGAACCCACCACCGCTCCCGACAAGATGGACACAAGTGTACCCATCTTGCAGGAACCCACTGAATTTTGTCGTCTTTTTTGATGGCTGCATATCCACGTCCCTGCGTTACTAATTGCCACCCCTCTTCCCAATCTCCTGTGTCAGGGAATTTGAACATTATTTCAGGTCCTTCCTCCACCATTTTCTTTGCCCAATGTTTCTCTACTGCTGTTTTAGTTTCATCTCCCCTTATATGGTGGTTCAATGAGTGCAAGGCTCGCATTAAAATTTCTGCTTGGAGGTGGTTTGGTATGGCCTGTCTTTCACCATACCCTTCCCCCTCCCCAAGAATCTGAATCTTGTCTTTTAAGGTTTAATTTGCGTGCTAGACCAATTAAACATAATGCAAGCATCTGCTCGGACAGACCCTAACAATTCTAACTCCTGCGGTTCTAAGGCAGCAGGAGGTAGATGTGGTACCCATTGATCCCAGTAGTTAACGTTCTGTCTTGGATCAGAGATGTTGCAGGATGGTACGCCTTTAGGACAGGGCCAATTATCAATCGGTACTCCTACCAGGCAGGTAAAAAAGGGGTTGCCTGGGGAGGAAAGGGACAAACATACAGCGTCTTGGTTTGTCAGATTGACTAGGGTTACCCATACATTCATCTTTTGGCTGTGCGGGAATCCAGGCACTAACACTAGAAAAACACACAGTCATAAAAATCAATAACATATTTCTACGAATAACAACCTTCTACTCGATTATGGTAATAATGCAAATAACTATGGCTAACTGTTAACTGCTTCTATACTAGTATCTTAAAATATCATTGCTAAATAAGATAACTTGCGTAACTTAAGTGCTATAAAAATTATAAAAACTAATTAACTTACGTATCTATTTTTAATTATGGAACAAACTGTTTAAGCATGCAAAAGCAATATTGGGCCACAACCACAGTCAGGTGTAATTATAAGGCACTTGCGTTTTCTCCAGAGATGTCGTGACTTTTCTATTATATGATCAGTATTAGGATCAGACCAATTTAGGGGTATATTCAAGAAATGACTTAACAATTCGCAAAGAGACTCAAGACGGCATCGTCGTCTGTGGAGTCCTCGCTGTTCGACTGTTTTCGTGGTTGGGGCTTAGCAGTTGTCATACAGCAACGTGAGCTTGAGCCACCTTGCAGGTGCCCAAAGTGGTCCTGTATCTGTTAAAACACAAGCATAACCTTGCCCCCATGTTAGTAACTTATACACACCTGTCTATTGCCCATAGTAACTGTTTTTCAATAGCATTTTCACATTGTCTTGTACTTGCTCTAATTTGATGACACGGTTTGCATATGCTTCAATATCGGTACAATTTGATCATCTCCTGCTAATTGCAGAAAATTCATTACATATTGCACCTTCATCAATCTGTTTTGCAGTGTCTCTCCTGATTCTCCCCTTTTTTGTTTTGCTAAAAGTGCTTTTTGAGGGCTACATACTAGAGTTAGCTATGTTGACAGTTCATGTCCATTGTTTTCCTTTCAGGTGGTACTCGTTCCCACCGAACTAGCTGCTGGGTTCCTCCCAGCTGGCCTGTGTTTATCTTTCGGCTCTCTGCTTCAAGGTCTCGTTAGAGTTGCTCAGTATCAAGCATTCTCACAGCATCCAGGCCTTGTTCTCTGTAAAATTTTCCCACAATTCCCCCTTTTTGTTTTTCGATGACAAAAGCGTTCAGGTGAAACGCATGATCAACTTGGTAAATGCATATCAATACTTCCTGGATAAGCTGTTAGATCTACTTGTAAATTCAAAATATTTGCCATGCACCACTTAGCATTTTTTTTTGTTAATGAATCATTTGAATTTTTTTTAAAGACGGTCTGCACTAGGACCCAGCAGTTTCTGATGAGTGACCCTGGAACGCAGAGTGTTCTCACAAATTGGCATTCCCCTAGAGAGATAACAAGGCTAGGCTTTATACATTTTTTGTTAGATTGCTAGATATTTTAAAATTTTTCCTTCTGAAGCCTTTCATTCCAAAGATCCCCAGGTAAATCTACCTGTTTGCCGGCTTAGTGGACATTTGAGATTGAAAGGTCCCAGAGATATATCTTCAAGATTAATCAAAACCAATTGGTAAGTCTTACAAACGTTTGAAGCGCTTCAAACACACACACACACACACGAACACTCATTTCAAGGCTAGCCAAATACACTCATACAATGTTGGTTATCCCTACTGGATCCACACATCACTTAAAATATGTACATGCATTATCTAATAAGGCTTATATCGATATATTTCAGTTATGGTAATACATCAATCATAGAATCACGGACTGGTCAGTTGAACCAAAACCTCTATCTCCCCATATATATTTTCCCTTGCTTGAATTATTCCAGTAAGGTCACAATAATTTTAATTACAAAGCAGTAAAACCAACTCCCAGTAGTCTTTTTACATTTCATGGTATTGTGTGAAGTGCGGATAATTGCAGCATTATTGCGATGGTGATGATCATATTTATCTCGGTGCTGTCTCTGATTCTTGCTCTGAGGTGAGAGCTGCTGCTTGCTGTGGAGGCATTTGTGCTGGTACGTGCCTGTGAACCGTGCTTTGCTCCTGGTTTTCTGACAATACTGTCCCGTTCTTATTCCATTTTGAATCTATATCAACTGGCAAAATGCTTGCTTTTTCCACACCAAGGGCAGATTTTAGGCCCTATATGCTGGCATTGTGTGTGGCAGTCCTTTCAAAATGTCTCTCCTTGCTGCGTGTTTCTAACAGAATGCATTTCTGTCTCAGATTACAGTCAGGGCAGCAGCTATGCTTGATAGGTAAATGATCCCAGCTGTTATTGTAGGAGCTTTCAGACCGCACCATATCTTTCTATATTCGTCTTTAGGATTTTTTGTCACTGATTGCAAGATTAAGGCTTCTGAAACTGCTTAGTTGTCTACCTGCTTGTTGAGCACATCCTTTGATCTTATAAACACCATATACGGGTCATGTCTGTTTCAACTTTCCAACGTCTGGTATCTTTAAAAGTGTTTGATAAACTAAAAAGTTGCATCTGTTGTAAAATTGTACCATGTAAACTGTCTCGATTTTTGAGCTGTTACCAGTGTTGTTTAATTGAGCCATTTCTTATTGTATCTGTTAACAGTCCCCTCTGTAATGCTGAAACTGTCCGGGTTTCACGGCAGCAGCAGCCCAAGTGGCCTAAGCACACCCCTCCGCCTCCGCGCAGGGCAGTGCCCCCCCTCCCCCCCGCGGTGCTAGCAGAACAGTTAACACTTTCTTTGCAGGGTTTTGAGTCTCTGTCCTCCCACGAACAAATCCCAGGAAAAGTCTGTAGCTGTTTAAGGTCCCCGCACCTCCGCTGATGAAAATAAAGCAGAGTTCTCTCAGCAGCTGCTGCAAGCCGCTCCAGTCGGGGCCACGGGAACGGGGGAGGGGGGGGTTTGTCGGATTGCTGTTACGCACACAGAACAAAGCTTGCAATATCCCAACTTCCCCACCACGCTGCTGTGGCTCACGCCTCTTCTCCGTGTCTCTTGGACCCGGATCAAAGGGGTTATCGGCAGTTGCTGATGGCTCTGCACCTAAGGCGTGTATTCTCGGTTTATTATTACTATCTAAGGCTGCTGTGGCCGCAGTGGCCCTATCGTTCTCCTCAGACAAATTAACAGCTACCACACGACTCCCAACGCCTTCACCACCCTCGACCTCTTCTCCCTCATCTTTCCCCTATGTCTGTAAACCATCCACCCTGTTGAGAAACAACGCCTCCCGGGCTGCCTCCCAAGCATCCCGCTCTTCCCAGGCCCTTCGAAGGAGTCGGGCAATATCCCCCCACGTCTTTAAGTCTTTAGAATCTTTTGCATGCATAGCGTAGTCCGCTAAAGCAGACTTGCATTTGTCCCAGCTCTCAGGGAATAATATATTCCCTGGGCAGCTGATCTCTCCATCTTTCAGGAGCCGCTCAATGCAGCTTCTAACTGCTGCTGGTTTCACAGAAACCCCCCCATTCCCGAGCACACGTCTGTACGACCTTAGCAACAACGTCCATGATCCGGATTCTGCTCCACTGCCCGCGGCACACCGCCTCCCAGTATCACGTCGGGGTCACCACTTGTTGCAGTACGCTCAGCAAAAACAACCCGTTCGGGGGAGACGGCACGGAGGCACCCCCAGCCTCC
Source organism: Coccyzus lansbergi (assembly GCA_033558105.1). NCBI lineage: Eukaryota > Metazoa > Chordata > Aves > Cuculiformes > Coccyzidae > Coccyzus > Coccyzus lansbergi. Next base: position 1,510,748 of record JAUMJK010000116.1, read on the forward strand.
GGTACAAGTAGCACAGACACCAATATGAGGATGCTACAATGGCATTTATTCAATAACAACATAGCCTTATATAGTCTCTTAAAGCTAGCCACGCCTCCTGGTACCTTTCCACAAACCGGGTTCTTGCTACTACTACACTTCCTTAATGCCACGTTGGCAGTTTACGTTCCCTATTCTCTCCGTACATCGCGTGATCTTCCGATCGCCGATCCATACAATCCAGGATTTCCAATTACTTGCATCCCAACACCCTGCATTCCAGAAAATGTCAAGGAGGCTCAAGTCACTCATAAGAACTAGGGATGAGATCCAGAGGTGTCCTCATTTGGTTTAAAGAAGACAACACTCACTCACGTATCCTCGTCAGGCATTCAGAACACTTACCTCTGTCAAGAGCCCCAGGTAGTTTCCAAGCAAGCACAAGGAGAAGAAACAAGGAGCAGAGAAGGCCAAACACACTCTAGTTGCTGATGATCAAATTACCTGCGGGCTTTAATTCTTGTCTCAGTATGCCACCAAAGCCTGCCTATCTCAGGACACAAGTGTCAATAGAAAATAAGAGAGAGATCAGTATGGCAGAGATAAAAGGCAAGATCAACTATTCAAACAGATAAGATGTAAACATATTTACAAAATGTAAAAAAAAAAAGTATAATATTGTGGGAAAAAAAGAAAAAAATAACTATCCAACAATAAAAAAAAGCCAAATTCCAAGACAGAATGCTGGCTAAGATACAAACAGAGCACAGCAAAACAGGAAACTTCAGGCAAAATTGGGCTCAAATCACTGAGCTGGTTGAGAGATCTTCCATTTCCACAGCCGGGCTCCTTCATGCCATTTCCATTTATTTAACTATCCTGCAGTATAAAGAGAAAAAAGGAGGAAAGGAGTGAAGATGAAGCCTGATGCATCACAGTGGTTCCTCAGAGTAGGGGACAGGCAATTTCTGAAAAGCTACCTCCCACAGCTCCACCAGATCCTCATCATGGAGCACTTACGTAGGCAAGTAGGATAATTAATCACTCCATCCACGCACTGTGCATTGAACGTCTCAGGGCGTGATGCCTGCCGGTGCCACCATTGGCATTCAAACAGAATATAATCCCGAGAAAGATAGGTCCTCAACCTCCTTGAAGACTGTAGTTGAATTTTGTTGCTTTCCAAAATCTCCTCATCTATGGTACAGTCCTCTGGAAAAAGAACTTTCATCACTCACCTGCAGACCCCACACTGGACACCCGAGTCTCCTTTTGCCCAACAAACTTTCCCACTCAGGTACACCAGTCAGCAGCTACATGGGGGCACAGCCCCTCAGTGCCTGCAGCTTACAGGACGTTCCCACACCCTGGTGCCCTGCTGCCACCTCCCCGGTGCTTCCCCAGGAAAGCTAAAGGCTTTCCCCTTGGCTTCAGCACAAACAATGCAAGAACACAGTGGCTGAGCTATGGCCAGGATGGAGACGACTTACTTCCTGGCTTGCAACGTGGATATTCCAGTTTCCCCTGTATACATTGTACTCGGAAGAGGGGAGATGCTGGGTCTGCCACATGTCCTCTTTTACACCGAAATTCAATGAAGTCGCCCGATCTGGAATACAGTTTTTTTCCAGAGGTCCATTTCAGCTCAATATTGTTTCTGTTCATGTCTTCTTCAGATGCTGTACAGGCCACTTGGAAAAGGCAAAGGAAGAGTGTCATTACTTCATAACAATGCACCACAGACCACTTTTATTTCCTCTAGAGCCTATGGAAGTTCTCTGCATTACAAAGTGCATCCAGTACTTTGCTCACACCCCCTGTTACTTAGAATCATACAATCATAGAAACATAGAATCACTGGGTTGGAAGAGACCCGCTGGATCATCGAGTCCAACCATTCCCATCAATCACTAACCCATGTCCCTCAGCACCTCATCTACCCGTCCCTCACACAGGGTGAGATCAAGGCATGGGTAGGGGAAGTCTCCAGGCAGTGACTGTCTTCCCCCAATCTTTCCTGAGTTCCCTCCTTCTTTGCCTGTGCGCAGCCCTTCTCTAAATTCATTTCCTCATGGCCACGTGACAGCCGCTCGCCAGGTTACCCTATCACTGCCACACACTCGCACCCATCCTCCCACTCATAGCCTACAGACCTCAGCAGCATCCCCTGTTATCTGTTCTTATTGTTTGAGGTATTCCTAATGTCATTATAGCTGCATGCAAGTATTTAATTAGGTATTTCACAGATTCCCCGGTCTGAGCTGTGGCCCATAAAGCCATAGAAAAAGCATCTACTGAGACATGCACATACTTCAGTCACCCAAACTCTGGAATATGGGTCGCGCCCATTTGTCATAATTGTAAGGCTTGAAGTCCCCTTGGGCTTACTCCAAACCCTAAGCCCATACTCTGTTTTTGCCAGTCTGGACAAGAGTTGATTATACCTTGTGCATCAGACAGAGCAATATTAAATTGTCATTTAAGTACCTTAGCGCTTTGATGAAAAAATTTGCGTGAGGCTTTGGCTTGTAAAAAGAAATTTGTTCTGGGATTATTCCAAACTGCAGCAACAAGGCGATCACATGATTATTCCTGATTGCCAGGCCAAAATTAGGCTGATGGCGACGTAGGTGAGTAATAAAATACTTATGCTCTCGTTGTTGCAACAGGTACAGCAATTGTAACAGTAAAGCTTACAAAAACACATTTTTAACTTCTTTTATCATAGCCCGTTCTATTCTACAAACTGTACCCACAACATATAATGAGTCAGAAACTATATTAATAGGCCATGATGCATACTGTTGAAATACCCATACCACTGCTCATAGCTCCATCGTTTGTAGTGAATCACCTGGCTGTGTGAATAATAACTTCTGGTTCCATTCTCCTCGCTTTTGCCAGGTAATGGCAGCTCTACCAGATTTTTTTCCTGCATCTGTAAAAAATGTGATGCCTTTCACTGGCACCTCAGATCGCATTGGTATCTGTTCAAAGGTTTGGTTTTGTATCAAAGGTATCATCATTTTGCTAACCGGATATGTGTTGCTAGCCTCTCCCACAAAATCTGCTAATGCAGTCCCAATAGGTTCTGAATGTTTTATAAGCCAATCAAAATCCCCTTTATTGATTGGCAGATAAATTCACTAAGGTTCAGTCCCAGATAATTCCAGATAAGTCCTGATAACCTTTTTCTGCCTTTCATTATTAATTGACCAAACAGTTCAAGTCTAGTAGTCATAGTATTTTTTGGTTGATATGGTAAAAATATCCAGTCAATGACTTGAAATTTCCACTCTGTTTATCCCAAAAGACTCAAAGGATGTTTTTGGTTTTGACCCAAGTTAACTAACTCCAATGGTTTGTCTCTATATAGTGAGTCACGTTAGCTGTTAAAATTGTTTCCACTATTTTGTCCAATGCTGCTTTCTGGTCACTATTTAAATGCCGTTCATCATTTATTGAACAAGTTGTTCCAAATAAACTCATTAATGGTTGAAGGTCATCATTTGTAATCCCTGTCAGAGGTTGAACCCACTGGATATCTCCCATTAATTTTTGGACATCAGTTAATGTTTTTATGTTAGTATGTATAGTCACTTTTGGGGGTCATACTGTGTTATTGTTTATTTGCCACCCCAAATAATTCCATGGAGGTGACTGTTGTATTTTTTTCTGGAGCTATTTTTAAGCCCTTTTGTTCCAATCTATTTAGCAAATCTGTTAACACTTGATCAGTTTCCAATTGCTCCCCAGCTACTAATATATCATTCATGTAGTAATACACCAATAAAAAGGGATATTTTTGCCTAAAAGGTTGCAATGCCCAAGCAACAAAATTTTGACATACAGTCCTTTTCATGGGCATTGGTGGCTACCTATGCATATAGATTAAGTGGGGATAAGGGATGTCTCTCTAAATTTGGGAGGCTCCCTTGGACAGGCTGTCCTGGGCAGTATCTTGATTTGCTGAGGGAGAAAGTTAGTCAATAAATCCCCTTGTTTGGTGTTTGTGAGCAGTGCAAAATAAGCCCACTGATTGCTTTTTTGGTTCGGCAAACGTTAGCTCCACTAGTTTTCTCAGCCTGGGGGGAGGGGGCTGGTACTCCCCCAAAAGGGAACTATAGTAGTGACTGTTAGTCCACTTGTCTAAGTGGCTGCAGGCATTTTCTTTACTCGAGTAGAGGGAGCAGCTTTTGTCTGGGGGCTGCCACCTTTTTGCCAAACAACATAGGTCAGACAGGGGCAAGCTGGGCATTAAATATTGGGGAAACCCCTCTCCTATTCCAGAAACAGGGATTTCAATCGCAACATTCTGCTCCCAAAATCTATTTCTTTCACTCCAGCAGAATCCTGCTTGAATCACAAAGCACAGTGCTCTCTCAAGCTCCTGCAATCCAGCCAGTTCACTCAGGGCACATGCATTTGCTTTCCCTACAGCAGAGCTTTCAGACTTCTCCCCCTTATCAATAACAGTTGGGGGCTGGAGTTTGAAATCAGAATCTGCATCAGCAGAGGTTTCAGACTTCTCCCACTTATCAATAACAGTTGGGGGCTGGAGTTTGAAATCAGGATCTGCATCAAGAGCAAGATCAGGTTCTGCCACTCCGTCATTAATAATGATCCGGGGTTGGAGTTCGGGATCAGAATCAGGAATAGGATCCGATTTCACCAGCTCCTCCTTCCCAAAACAATCAACCTCACGCTCTAAACTAGAAAACCCAGTTTCACAACACCCCCCACTGCCATTTAAAAGCGGCAACGTGATGCCTCCTGTTTCACCAACAGGAACCCGGTGCTGAGCCACCCGCTTGGACTCTGTGGCTGCATCCAACAGCAAAAGAATTCTTGGACAGTAAGGTCCCTCAATTTTTTGCTGAGAAACTCTAATCTTATCCTTGCCCTCATAAGCAACCTCTGTTTCTAACAGGGGTAGGAGCTCAGGGGCATGATGAGGCAGCATATTCTCATCCTTGGTAAAATTCAAAAAAACAGTTCCACCATCAGCCCCATAAAGAAAAAGTAATCTCAGCATCTCTATGGTACCTCATAAAACCTCCCTATTAAAATTAACCTGCCAACTTGCTCTACTGTATGGCGCCAGTGCCACCGTTGGCATTCAAACAGAATATAATCCCAAGAAAGATAGGTCCTCAACCTCCTTGAAGACTGTAGTTGAATTTTGTTGCTTTCCAAAATCTCCTCATCTATGGTACAGTTCTCTGGAAAAAGAACTTTCATCACTCACCTGCAGACCCCACACTGGACACCCGAGTCTCCTTTTGCCCAACAAACTTTCCCACTCAGGTACACCAGTCAGCAGCTACATGGGGGCACAGCCCCTCAGTGCCTGCAGCTTACAGGACGTTCCCACACCCTGGTGCCCTGCTGCCACCTCCCCGGTGCTTCCCCAGGAAAGCTAAAGGTTTTCCCCTTGGCTTCAGCACAAACAATGCAAGAACACAGTGGCTGATCAATGGCCAGGATGGAGACGACTTACTTTCTGGCTTGCAACGTGGATATTCCAGTTTCCCCTGTATACATTGTACTCGGAAGAGGGGAGATGCTGGGTCTGCCACATGTCCTCTTTTACACCGAAATTCAATGAAGTCGCCTGATCTGGAATACAGTTTTTTTCCAGAGGTCCATTTCAGCTCAATATTGTTTCTGTTCATGTCTTCTTCAGATGCTGTACAGGCCACTTGGAAAAGGCAAAGGAAGAGCGCCATTACTTCATAACGATGCACCACAGACCACTTTTATTTCCTCTAGAGCCTATGGAAGTTCTCTGCATTACAAAGTGCATCCAGTATTTTGCTCACACCCCCTGTTACTTAGAATCATACAATCATAGAAACATAGAATCACCGGGTTGGAAGAGACCCGCTGGATCATCGAGTCCAACCATTCCCATCAATCACTAACCCATGTCCCTCAGCACCTCATCTACCCGTCCCTCACACAGGGTGAGATCAAGGCATGGGTAGGGGAAGTCTCCAGGCAGTGACTGTCTTCCCCCAATCTTTCCTGAGTTCCCTCCTTCTTTGCCTGTGCCCAGCCCTTCTCTAAATTCATTTCCTCATGGCCACGTGACAGCCGCTCGCCAGGTTGCCCTATCACTGCCACACACTCGCACCCATCCTCCCACTCATAGCCTGCAGACCTCAGCAGCATCCCCAGCTTGGGAACACGCAAGGAGCCCTGCACAAAAACAGACTCACCAGGATATGAATAAAAGCAGTCAGGCTGCCTTTCGCCACCCAGCATGCACATGAACCTACCGAGGCAAACTGGGGGGTCTGTCCACTGCCCGTCAGTACAGGTGATAGACTCGGATCCTTCTAGGGTATAGAGACTTGGGCATTTGTATCTCACAATTGCACCTGGGGCATATTCTTGCATGGGGAAGGAAAGGAGGTCTCCATTTTCAATAACTGGAGGTGGGCCGCATTTCCCACCGTTCCCTGGAAGAGAATTCCAGTCAGGGAGAAAGCCACAAGAGCTGAATTGCAGCAGAGGCCTGGCCACAGATACTACTGGACAGTAGGTTAGCAGGAAAACAGAGAGAAAACCAACTACCTGGCAGGTGCAAAAAGAGTGCAAAAGAGTGCAAAAGAGTAAGATTTGCTCATTTCTCCTGTGCTGGGACTCACAACTACCACTCACTTGTGTTGTCCACAGCTGGTGCACTTGCACCTGTCTGCAGGACTTCCTCTCATTCCGTGTAGCAGTGCAGCATTTGGCACAGCTCTGCAGGTGGGCCTGATGCCCACCTACTCCCCGCACTGCCTGAGCCATGAGAAGAGAGGATCCAATTGCAAACATTAGCTGCTGTCACTAAACCGAACCACTGCAAGCCCTAACGGGCTCCCTCATGGGCTCTGTGGGCCACTTATGGCCACTGAGGAGTTCATCGAGAAGTGTGGCCAATCCTCAAGCACTGCCACCTCACAGATTCTTCTAGCTAGCCAAGCAGCACACTGCTGCCAAGTCACGCCTTCCCATGGACCTTGCATTGGGAAATCTTCAGTGAAGGCCCAGATCCCTAGGTACCAGCAGTGACAGTCTTTGCACTTGGCATCATCTTCTGGAGGCATAATATTCAGCCTGGTCTGAATTCACCTGCTGTTTCTGCACCCCTCCTTTCAGCACCCAGCTGGGGAGCGGTGGAGTCAAATGGTTCTGCACTGGTTCACAGACTGAAACTTTCTGTATGTCTAATGGAAACAAACGAGCTTATTCAGTGCACACAAGAAAGACACTAGGAGACACCAGTAGAGCACCCAGGTATCAGCTCACATCTCATATTCTGCTCTTAGCTGATTTAACATTTGACTTAACTCCACGATATTCAAAATATCAATGCGCCATGTGCAGTACTTGGATGTCAATAGTAGGGAAGGAGTGGGCTCTGCTCTCCAAATTCACCTGGGTCACTCAGCTGGTCACTTGGGAAAATGTTAATTTTCCCCCAAGTGTGCCAGATATCTGTATTTGTACATAGCAAACAAGCTAATATCTGGAGAATTAAATGCTACTGAGTCAGCCTCGTGACAGTGGCACTGTTAGGCAGCTGTAGGAAGACAGAGAAATTACCTTTGCACTTTGGCCGCTCTGTCCAGGTCCCATTCTGACATACAACAGTGGGAGCTCCAGTCATCTCAAAACCTCTCCAGCATTGATAGCGAGCATTCTCCCCAGGCAAATACCGTGACTTTTTAACACCTTGAACTTTGCCACCAGCAATTTCTGGAGGAGGTTCACACGTCGCATCTGAAAAGAGATAAAACTGCAGTCACGGAACTGTTGAGGTGTTTTCTCTATACAAATGACAGTCCAAGATAATTAATCTCGTCATAATTTCTGTCCAGATTTTCTGCCTCTGCCACATCACAGCTCCAAAAATTCTCTGTGGAGAAAGCAATGAGGTGTGACAGTGGCAGCAGCACATTCTTTTTGGGACTCTCAGGAGATGGCACCTTCAAGGAGAGTTTCTAGAAAAAAGCTAGTGTAGCTACATCTTAGGGCGAAAGAAGCCAAAGTAGCTGGCCTGTGTGTCAGGATCATTCCCCAGGGAATGTCACTGTTGTTCCCTCTGTATCCAAAAGGGACTGCATGGTCTCCCTAGTTCTCCTTTTGTTATTTATATATCTATGGAAAGATTTTTTATTATCTTTCGTGGACTTTGCTAACCTGATTTCTAGTTCAGCCTTAGCCCCTCTGATTTTTTCCCTACACAACCTCACTTCCCTCTTTTAGTCCACCCAAGAGGCCTGTCCCCTCTTCCAGAGCCTATAAACATCCCTCTTCTTCCTAATGTCACTCAAGATCTCTCTGTTCAACCAAGCTGTTTTTTTCCCCTGCCGGCCTTTTCTCGGGAACATGGGGATGGCTTTCTCCTGAGCTGCTAGGATGTCCTTTTTGAAGAGATCCCAGCCCTCGTGGGCTCCCTTGCCCTTAAGTACTGTCTCCCAGGAGACTTTGCCAATCAGCCTTCTGAACAGTCCAAAGTCTGCCCTCTGGAAATTTAATGATACTGTCCTGCCAACTACCCTCTTCACTTCACCTAGAACAGAAAACCCTATCATCTCATGATCACTTAGCCCCAGGCGTCCTCCTACTGCCACATCCCCCACAAGGCCTTCTCTGTTGACAAACAGCAAGTCCAGGGGGGCACCTTCCCTTTTTGGTCCATTCACCAGCTGTGCAAGGAAGTTGTCTTCCACGCACTCCAGGAACCTCCTAGACTGCTTCCTTTCTGCTGTATTGTGCTTCATTTCTGCTGTATTGTACTTCCAGCAGATATTAGGGAGATTGAAGTCTCCCACAAGAAAAAGAGGCATTGATCTAGAGATTAACCCCAGCTGTTTGTAGAAGACTCATCAGCTGCTTCTCCTTGGCTGGGTAGCCCATTAATTTTTGGACATCATTAACATTTTTATGTTAGCATGTATAGCCACTTTTTCGGATCTTACTGTGTTATTGTTTATTTGCCACCCCAAATAATTCCACGGAGGTGACTGTTGTATTTTTTTCTGGAGCTATTTTTAAGCCCTTTTGTTCCAATCTATTTAGCAAATCTGTTAACACTTGATCAGTTTCCAATTGCTCCCCAGCTACTAATATATCATTCATGTAGTAATACACCAATAAAAAGGGATATTTTTGCCCAAAAGGTTGCAATGCCCAAGCAACAAACTTTTGACATTCTGCTCCCAAAATCTGTTTCTTTCACTCCAGCAGAATCCTGCTTGAATCACAAAGCACAGTGCTCTCTCAAGCTCCTGCAATCCAGCCAGTTCACTCAGGGCACATGCATTTGCTTTCCCTACAGCAGAGCTTTCAGACTTCTCCCCCTTATCAATAACAGTTGGGGGCTGGAGTTTGAAATCAGAATCTGCATCAGCAGAGGTTTCAGACTTCTCCCACTTATCAATAACAGTTGGGGGCTGGAGTTTGAAATCAGGATCTGCATCAAGAGCAAGATCAGGTTCTGCCACTCCGTCATTAATAATGATCCGGGGTTGGAGTTCGGGATCAGAATCAGGAATAGGATCCGATTTCACCAGCTCCTCCTTCCCAAAACAATCAACCTCACGCTCTAAACTAGAAAACCCAGTTTCACAACACCCCCCACTGCCATTTAAAAGCGGCAACGTGATGCCTCCTGTTTCACCAACAGGAACCCGGTGCTGAGCCACCCGCTTGGACTCTGTGGCTGCATCCAACAGCAAAAGAATTCTTGGACAGTAAGGTCCCTCAATTTTTTGCTGAGAAACTCTAATCTTATCCTTGCCCTCATAAGCAACCTCTGTTTCTAACAGGGGTAGGAGCTCAGGGGCATGATGAGGCAGCATATTCTCATCCTTGGTAAAATTCAAAAAAACAGTTCCACCATCAGCCCCATAAAGAAAAAGTAATCTCAGCATCTCTATGGTACCTCACAAAATCTCCCTCTTAAAATTAACCTGCCAACTTGCTCTACTGTATGGTGCTCCAATTAACTTTTGGGATTGCACCACACAAAGCGGATCTACTTCACTACCTCCCGTTTGTATGTTAAGTAAAACAGGATAAGCTTCTATAGTGATCCCCTGCCAGCGCGTTCCGAGTCCCTGACACCTCACCCCCTCGACAGTTCCCACAGTATCAAACCCTGTCTGCACTGGGAGCAGAGCAGTCAGTGGAGGTAGTTCTGGTGGGCAACTTCTCTTCTCCTGACAAATACAAATTTCCTCCAGTTTTGCAAAGTCTTGTCTCAATGTGGAATGCTCAGGTGGTGGTGAGTTGCTCGGAATCTTCACTGAAGGAATCATCCAGCAATATAGCTGAGGGGTTCCTTTGGGGAGGGGGGCATTCCCACTCGTCTTCTTTATCCAGAGCCTCTTCACGCTTCTCAAGCAGGGGAAGTGGTAGGGGTGGCCAGTCTCTGGAAACTGTTCCCCTTGCAGGCATATTAGCCATATGAAATCCTAATGCAGATGAGGAGGTACTGCCAGTATTATCCTGCTTCTCGCTCATAGTGGCGTAAGCCTCTCTCTCCGCTTTCACTTCACATAAAGTTTCTTTAATTGCCAGATTATCCAATGGGATAATGACTCCTGTCCCAGAGCTTCCATTCGACGAGACCTGAATAAGCCACATGAGGTCATTCTACATGTTTACATTCTGCATGTTTGTACAGTGACTGATACAGGGATATGAGAGCTGCATGAGCCAGTTGCGGGAATCACAGCACTGTCTTTCAGTTTTAGAGCACCTAGACCTAAAGTTACTAAGCAGTGAGGATGGACTAATGTAGGTAATGTGATGATTGCATTAGTGGTTTTAGCTCGAAATCTTAACAAATTACAAGCACACTCACTTTTACGGATACAACTCTGTGTCTTGGGTTCGTTCAGGAGAAGTACTTACGGACACAACCCGGATCAGGCACCCAGTCATTCTTGGTGCATTCAGATGTGGTTTTGCCAGTCAATGTTTTAAAATGATATCCAGGATTACACTGTATTGTGATTGTATCACGTACTCTGTATCTGTCTTTTTCAGGTCTAAAGCTCCCATTGGGAACTCTTGGAGGAGAGCATACAATTTCTAAACAAAAAGAGAAAAATCAGATACAAATTCAAATATTTATGAATGCTTATTGCAAAAGTTCTTATTTTCATAGTATATTGACCATAACAGCATGCAACTGTTAAAAAGATGTTTCTTAAGGTAAAGAAAAGGTAACATATCTCTTCCACTCTTGGGAACAATTGTTTCATGGAGGTATTTAACTCAAGTAAGAAAGGAGTGAATTAACTGGTTTTTTCTACTGCTCTCCATGGGAAAACTCCTATCCAGTTGTCTCATCTCTTAAACACTCCATCCTTCTGCATCTTGATGGGCTATAAACCAGATGGGGATGGATTTCTTTTGTTATGACAAACAAAACTTTTTGCATTACTCATATCTGAAATTACTTCCAAACACAAGAAATGTGCAAAATAGCTTTAGTCATGGCTAACCAGTGCAGTAGGGTGTTGGATTCCATCCTGATTCAGTACACTGAACTTCTGCTCTTTCCTCGTATCCATATCCTTCATCACAGCCAAACTGTAGTTGTTCAAATTCCTTGTAAGATTTTTTCTGAGAAAGTACAAATCCATGCTCAATTTTTGGCACATCACAGATAATCTCTGAAATTGAGAAAGACAAAATTAATATCTTTTAGTTTTATTTCCTGAGAATAAGGTGTATTGGGAAAAAAATTAGGGGTTATTAATCTGACTTCACAAAAGCATTTGCATTTAGAAACTGTGTGAAACAAATCTGAGAACTCTTAAAATGACCTGACTTTGGGTGCTAGGTAGAAAGGGGTGGTGTAACGAAGTATCCACAGCAAATTCATTCATGAAGCGGATTTCCACGCTTTGCTTTGGATTTTAAGGGATCTCAGTATAAGATAGGGGTATAGCTAAGCTAGCTGAAATTTTGGATTTTCAACTTTTCAGATAATTTCATTTCCTTGTAATTTTCAGTAAAATTAAAGCCTCTCATAGTCAGTAGATGACTAGTTAAATCATGGCATCAACTTGCAAAACAAATTCAGCTATCTGGAAAACTGACACTTGAATGTCTCACTGTAGCTCCTTGCCAAACCCAATAAAACCACTGAGATCATGGTGTTTCTAAAAACCGTATTCATAAAATCAGAAAATGTTCAAGGCTTTGTTTTTTAGGCCACAGAGCAGGACAGAGAGAGTTCTCTTTTTCTGGATTTACTTTGTATTTAGGATGAAAAAGAGCTCAGTGGAACTATCACTGTTTAAAACAATTTATTATATTCTGCAAATGTTACAAACGTGTTTAATTCCACTTCATACTCCTCAAATGATAGATGGGGCTTTAAAGCAACAAAATGCAGCACTGAATTTGCAAAAAATTATGCATGTATCTCACATCCTGATTTACATACTCTGCTCTTCTAAACACATACTTCCAAATTACATAACATATACATAATCTAAAAACTTGATGAACTGAATATTCAACAGCAATTGTTACTGTAAGGTTCCTGGGATTCACTCTTAAATACTGACAATCCGATCCTATATAATCTCTATTTGGAAAATGGAAGGAAAAATCCCATCCACCAGTACAAGCTGCAGGCAGGACAGGGTGGCTTCAATTGCCTGAAAGTGGTTTTGCAGGAAAAACCTTGGCAGTTCTCATCGACAAGTTGAACAGAGGCCAGTGACACGCCTTTGCAGCAAATAAACAAATAAAAAAGCACTCCACTGGGAAGAATGTTGCCAGCAAGTCAAAAAAGCTGATCCTTCCCTTTACTCAGCACTGGTCAGACCACATCTGCAGTGTTTTGTCCAAGTTTGATCTCCTCAGTATAGGAGAGACGTGTACATACTGAAGGGTCATGAAGACAAGGAATTAGAAAAAAAACAAAATAAAAAGAAGCTTAGAGAGCCTAGAGAAAAGAAGGCATGGGCAGGGAAGGAGGAGGTTATCTATATGTATACATTCCTGACTGTGGTGGGGCAGACAGAAAAAAAATGATGGAGTCAGACTCTTGTCATTGACAGTCAGCAACAAGATGAGAAGCAATGGGTACAAATTGTATTATAGAATCATAGAATCATCAGGTTGGAAAAGACCCGTCGGATCATCGAGTCCAACCATTCCTATCAAACACTAAACCATGCCCCTCAGTCCCTCATCCACCCACACCTTAAACACCTCCAGGGAAGGTGAATCAACCACCTCCCTGGGCAACCTATTCCAATGCCCAATGATCCTTCCTGTGAATTTTTTTAACTAATGTCAAGCCTGAACCTCCCCTGGCGGAGCTTGAAGCCATTCCCTCTTGTCCTGTACCCTGTCACTTGAGAGAAGAGGCCAGCACCCTCCTCTCTATAGCCTCCATTTAGGTAGTTATAGAGAACAATGAGGTCTCCTCTCAGCCTCCTCTTCGCCAGGCTAAGCAACCCCAGCTCTCTCAGCCATTCCTCATAAGGCCTGTTGTCCAGCCCCTTCTCCAGCTTCATCACTCTTCTCTGGACTCGCTCCAGAGCCTTAACATCCTTCTTGTGGTGAGGGGCCCAGAACTGAACACAGGATTCAAGGAGCAGTCTCACCAGTGCAGAGTACGGAGAGAGAAAACCCCCCCTGGACCTGCTGGTCACACCGTTTCTGATCCAAGCCAGGACGCCATTTGCCTTCTTGGTCACCTGGGCACACTGATGGCTCATGTTCAGTCACTGTCAACCAACATCTCCAGGTCCTTCTCCTCCTGGCAGCTTTCTACACAGACTTCTTCCAGTCTGTAGCTCTGCATCTTGTTGTTGTTCCCCAAGTGCAGGACCTGGTATTTGACCGTGTTAAACCTCATGCCATTGGAGTCAGCCCAGTGGTCCAGCCTGTTCAGGTCCCTTTGCAGAGCCTCTCTACCCTCCAGCAGATTAACACTTCCACCCAGCTTAGTGTCATCCACAAACTTGCTAAGGGTGCACTCAATGCCTTCATCCAGGTCATTGATGAAGACATTGAACAGGGCTGGACACGGCACTGAGCCCTGGGGAACCCCACTTTTCACTGGCCTCCAGCTGCATTTAACACCATTTACCACACTCTCTGGGCCTGGCCATCCAACCAGTTTTCCCCACAGGAGTTTGTGTGCCTTTCCAGGCCAGAGGCTGACAGTTTCCGTAGCAGAATGCTGTGAGAAACTGTGTCAAAGGCTTTACTGAAATCCAGGAAGACACATCCACACCCTTTCCCTCATCCAGTAGCCGAGTCACTTTGTCATAGATGGCGATCGGGTTAGTTTGGCAAGACCTGCCTTTGGTAAACCCGTGTTGACTGGGCCTCATCACCTGGTTCTCTTGCAAGTGCTTCATGACAGCACTCAGGATCACCTGTTCCATGCCTTTCCCTGGCACTGAGGTCAGACTGACAGGCCTGTAGTTCCCTGGATCCTCCCTGCGACCCTTCTTGCAGACGGGCACAATATCAGCCTCCAGTCCACTGGAACTTCCCCACTCTTCCAGGACTGTAGGAAGATGATGGAAAGGGGTTTGGCCAACACATCTACCAGCTCCCCCAATACCCTTGGGTGAATCCCATCCGGCTCCATAGACTTATGGGTGTCTAGTTGGGCTAGCAAGGCTCTGACCACCTCCTCTTGGAAATGTAGGAAATATCACTTAAACACATTAAAAATATATTTACTTAAGAGTGTAATGGGTTACCAGAGAGGCTATGGAGTCTCAGTCCTTAGAGATGTTAAAAAATCAACTAGACATGGACTTGAGTGACTTCACAGGTCCCTTCAAACCTCACCCATTTTATGATTCTGTATTTCTGTGAAAAACCAAACATAAATTAACCTTCTAACTTGTCAAAACACATTAGTCTGAAGAAAGAGAAATCCATCATGATTTTTTTGTATTTCATATACCCTAAGAACATGAGTAAATTAAAATCATACTTGTTTTTTAAAAATGGTTTTCATAAATTTAAATGTGTTTGTAATTACTTTGGTGAAGTCAGCCCTGAAGTGATTGATATGTGCAGGCTAATTTCTAAGGAATTGAATGCATCCTGGCAAAACATACAGCTTGTTGTGAAAATGTGGAACAGATGGTCCACTAGGACTATACTAGTATTCAATATTCTTTGATTTCTCTTTCTTAGCCTACTCTGCATATATGTAAAGAAGATTGTTTAGAGATAAACTATTCTTAAATACTCTGTATCTGTCTTTTTCAGGTCTAAAGCTCCCATTGGGAACTCTTGGAGGAGAGTATACAATTTCTAAATAAAAAGTGAAAAACTGGTTGCAAATTTGAATCATATGTTAATATTTATTGCAAAAGTTCTTATTTAAATGGATTGGTCACAGAGATTATAACTTGTTATATTAATAGGTGCACATACTCAGGGAAGACCACCTCATTCAGGCCACATAATTTTTGTATCATATAACTTATGGAAATAATAAAGTACCCATATTTATGAATAGTCGGGTAATGTTTTAAAATCAAATCAGTATTCTTCTTTTTAAATAGTATGTGTTCTGAAATAGAGCAGCTAAATTGAAACACAGTATGGATTAATGCATTTTGAGTAAGTTACAGCTAGTAACATGTTAGGTTCATGTGTAAAAGCAAGTAAGTTCAGGGACCTGGCTAAATAGCAAGCTTATCTATGAAAACACAGCAAACATTTTCAAATGCATAGTTGTAAGTTATAATTCATTCCAAACATCTGAAAGAATTCTGTAAAAAGTAAATGATATGAGGTTTTTCAGTTCATTTTTCTTATTTGCCACCAGCTACATCAGTTAAAAACAGATCTCCAATTAATAAATTACCTTGACATGTAGAATAACCCATCCACAGCAGAAACACCAGGATGTGGCTCAGGAGCATCATTTCCAAGCTTTAGAAGTTAAAGAAGTCCTCTGGAACAGAGTTGCTATTTCCTGTACTCTAAAGTGCATGTACTTAACTTCATTCCCGTTATTCCGGAGTATGTCTTTGCAAACTCCTCCCCTAGCTTTCTTGCAACACAGCAGTCAACCTCTACAGAAAAATTATGCAACTGTTGCAAAAAGGCTTCAATACATTTTTCACAAAACTTTTCAGACTGAACTTGGCATAGGAGCATGATGAAACCCATAACCAAAACACAGTGTGTTTTTAATGCACCATGTAATACACTTAGTTTTTTAAATGTTACAATTTAAAATTTTGCTGTGGGCACAATCACCTTATGTGTAGAGCCCATAATTTGTGATCTGTCTGAAATCTTTACAAACTAATTAAAACACTAAGTCATTGTTAGTCCCCTTCTAGTAATGCTAATATTCCTAGTCCAAATTAATGCTAGAAAGCCTCAATAATGTAATTATTATTTTTAGTGAAAAAAATAATTACAGAAAAAATGTCCTAGTACCTAACTACTTCCTTTGGTGTTACAGTCATCCTTCACCTACTCCTCTGGTTGGCAGCACCTGTCCTTGTCCAGGAGGCTGGCAAGACATGAAGGAAACGTCACAGTGAACCCCTAGTGTACCAAGGTTTTTGTTGGGAAGAGTTCAGAGTAAGTAGCAGCATCCCCACCTTCTAAGTATCAAGGTGTCCTTTTGTTTATATGTATGTGTTTTCTTAACATAGACCACTTTTCTGGATTCCAGTTATGCAGCACCTCTGCTCAAATTGGGTTTACCTGGACACGACCAAGCTGTGCTACTGCTGCAACCACTGTTTGATTTCTGCTGCTTTTTTTAGGTCATGGACTTTTATGTATCTGTGCAGATCATTAACTTCCAGCCTCATTTGGCATCTAATCACTGGAAAATCCCAAGTTCTCTTTTCCAAATAGCAATTACTGATGAGGCAGCCATTTCCAATAAGTCAGCTCCAAAACAGTTGCAAAATTCTTAGTACAAAACATGTAGGTTTCTTTCTTTTTTACAAAAAAAAAACCCTACAAAAAAAAACCCTACAAACAAAAGCATTCTTCCTATTCAAGATCATGTCTCCTTATGTTCACCCAAGAAGATACAGGCACTGTTTAAAAGATGTGATCTCCACACCGAGGTTGAAAAGAACTATAGTCATTGAATACAATTCCTTTGGCTTTGCCTTAAAATAGGGGGATACTCAGTAAGACCAGCCTTCTGCATTGATGTCATGGGCTGAGGCCTCCCTGAAAGCATTGCTCAGATAAGGGACAACCTGACTGCCTTTGCTCAGCTCCAACTAGAAGATTCCAAAAGAAGCTGGGTAAAAAAAGAACTTAGTGAAAGTCTTAGTATTGCCAGGTGATGGTGGAGCGTGGTTCAATAACAGTTTCCCAGAGAAGCTGTGGATGCTTTATCATCAGACGTGTCCAAGGCCAGTTTGGATGTGGCTATGAGCAATTTGATCTAGGGAAAGATGCCCCTACTCACTGTGGGGGTGTTGTACTAGGTGACCTTTAAAGAACTAAGCCCTAACTATCCTATGATAATAAATAAAAGCCTCATCTTGAAAAAAGTTGAACTTGGTTCGGACAGGTTATTATATAGTATACCTAAGCCCAAGTCAGCATTATCACACAAAGTGACAGAGGTGAGGTCTATTGCCATTCTGCTGCTATTGCAAGGGTCTGCTACACAAGGAAAGGCATCAACAGAAAGGTAAAAACTATTTTTATCATGCCTCACACAAAAAAAAAATCCCCATTCTTTTCTGACTGTTTCTGAAGAAGAGAAGGTTGGGAGAAGACCTTGGTTTGGTTTTGGCTTCCCAATGGTAGAATACAGATAAGATAGTGTCATACTTTTCTTGGGGTTGCACAGTGATGATTAGAAAGACATCAGACCAATCTGCAGCAAAAGACCAGTTAGATATCAGGAATACAGATTCATCGTGAGAGTAGACATTGGGATGGGTTGCCCAGAAAGGTTAGAAAATATCACCTTGGATACATTAAAAACTCAGCCAGACACGGTCCTGAGCAACCAGATTCTTATCCTGCAATTCTGTGCCTAACTATGCAGAAAACCAGCAAAAGTTCAGGGCTGTCATAGGGTTAAATTGAGGTCTTCAGCATGTTGTTGGTTATTTTCAAAGTTATTCTAGCATCACGGTTTTGTAAGTCTAGGCAAATAATGACAGAGATAAAAATTGTTTCTTTGCTTCCAAATACACGTAGAAGGTCAGAAATGTTTTTGGGCTTGCATGTCACTGAGCCTCATTGGCACTGCACATCCCACAGACACAGCATTTTGACAGATGTGTGTTCACCACCTCACCCACGCCAGCTCAACAGCACACAGAGCCTGCAGCAGCTTCTCTGCTACAACTGCAGTGTACGTAGTTGATCTATGTCTCCCCACCCTGCCTGGCCACATTTGCATGAATTTATTCTGGGAAAATAAACGTAGTGGAAAGGAGTCATTAACAAAGTTTCTTTACCTTCCA
The DNA here is from genome assembly GCA_033558105.1 of Coccyzus lansbergi. Classification (NCBI taxonomy): domain Eukaryota; kingdom Metazoa; phylum Chordata; class Aves; order Cuculiformes; family Coccyzidae; genus Coccyzus; species Coccyzus lansbergi. Next base: position 1,529,197 of record JAUMJK010000116.1, read on the forward strand.
AAAAGCAATTTGATCACTTCTTGTGTCTTCATTAATTTCTGTAAGAATTCTGGGATCAGTCAGTCTTGCGATGTCCATGTTGTATATCTTCCTTTTTCAAGACTCACACAGATATTTGTGAGCTTTTTAGATTCTGAAACCCAAGCTGTTCTCATTTTTTTCACTTAATTCTGCTGTGCTAGAAATAACATAGCCCCAGATTTCAAGTTGCAAGGAACAGGTTTGTTTTCAAATAATTAATGCGAAAAAATTAAAATGGGAAAATGAAAGAAATCTGCATTCACTTTACCAGAGAAAATACCTGGATGTTGTTTGTGAATATGCTTTAAAAAATATACAGTATCACAGGCTTGTGTTAGGAAGCAACTAGGAAGACGCTGATGCCATCAGGCCTGGAACAGCCACCACCATGGTGACATGTGGATGCTCCATCTCTTTATTCCAGGTGTTTCTCCCTGTTAGCCAGGAGCTCACTCTCCCACCCCTGAATGGACCGTGGAATCACATTTGATTTGCCGCTTCTTCAGCGGCACCCAGCAGCAGAACGGTGAGTTCTGTGGGGACGGACGTGGGGACGGACACTTTGAGGCGCACGGGAATTTCTCCTGAGCCGAGAAATCCCTCAAAGTCCTAGGCGGGGGAGGGGCTCCCGGTAGTCAGCATGGACAGCCGATCCCGCGCGGTGCCTGATGGGAGGGGGTGGTTCCGGCAGCTCCCGCGGGAGATTTAAACGGCCCCCTGGGAGTGGGGTGATGAGTAGTATGGCAAAGAGGTGTGGGACAGTTTGAGAAGGCAGGGTGCAGAGAGGACTCAAAGACCAGACAGGAGACAGCAAAGACCATGGTGGCTATCTGGCAGAAGGTTAAAGCTGCTCTGAGTGCTGCAGCAGGTAGGATGGATGCTGCCACCCAGATGGAGCCACAGTGGGTGCATGCAGCTACCCAGGCCCTGAGCTGCAGGCAGTGCCCCCTCCCAAACCAGCTCATGCCACTTTTACTGTTACTGGCTCCACTTGTGAAAGCTGTGCTCAAGTTGGGGAACGTCTTTGTATGGTTGAGGATTTAAAGGAGGAGGTAAAGAGACTGAGGACTATCAGGGAATGTGAGAGGGAGATAGACCTGTAGAGCAGTGCCCTCTCACTAACTCAGCAGCCTGCTGGACCTGGTGTGCCCAATAACCACCCACCTGCAAACTGCAAGGCTGGGGTTATAAGAGATGGAGAACGGCAGCCAGTTCCTTCCAGAAGAAGGAAACCTGCTCCCCTCAAGCAGTCAACAATACCTGAGATCCCCCTGGCAAACAAGTACCAGGTGCTGCAGGAGGAATCTAATCCTGAGGATGATGGCTACCATAGCCTAGAATCTTTCCCTAGGCCACACCAGCCTCAGAAAAAAATAATAACATCCTCCATTAAGAAGAAGAGGAGGGTGATTGTTGTAGGGGACTCCCTCCTCAAAGGAACAGAGGGACCCATTTGCAGACCTGACCCACTCCACAGAGAGGTCTGCTGCTTACCAGAGGCATCAGGGAAGGAGGTAACTAGAAAACTTCCTTCTCTGGTCCATGAGACAGACTACTATCCTCTGATTGTAGTCCAAACTGATAATGATGACTTAGTAAAAAGAAAGACTAAAGACATCAAGAAAGATTTCAGGGCCATTGGGAAAATGATGGAGGGCTCTGGGGCACAGGTAGTGTTCTGCTCCATCCCAAGGCTAAACAGAGAGGACCTGGAAGTTACAAAGAAGAACTCAATTAATGCCTGACTCTGAGCCTGGTGCGAGGAAAGGGGCTTTGGCTTCTTTGATCATGGGGTGGCTCATGCACCCCCTGACATTGTTGCTAAGGTTGGGACACGTAGGTCTCCTGACGGGGCTAAGGCCCTTGCTAAAAACCTAACTAAGCTCATAAATCGAGCTTTAAACTAGATGTGGATGGGGAGGGGATTGAGACCAGGCTAGGCAGGAGCGAGCCTGGATGTGGGGCACTAGGGATTCGTTGTGGGTGTGCTGGTGAGGACCACCAGCACATCACTGCACAGGAAGTGGGGGAGAATGCACCTTAGAGCGGTAAAGGAGCTATAGGCACTCTGGTGCAAGCTACTCCAGTCACCAGGCAATTGGGAACACTGTTCCCTCTAAGAGGGCTGAAGGCTTGGCAGCTCAGCTGAAGTGCATTTACACCAATGCACGCAGCATGGGGAATAAGAAGGAAGAGTTGGAAACTGTGGTAGGGCAAGGAGCCTATGATGTTTTTGCCATCATGGAAACATGGTGGGATGACTCATATAACTGGAGTACAGCTATGGTGTGGTACAAACTCTTCAGGAGGGATAGGAAGGGTAGGAGAGGAGGTGGGGTAGCCCTCTTTATAAGGGAGGACTTGGACATCATTGAGATGGATAATGGTGATGAGGAGATTGAGTGCCTGTGGGTTAAAGTCAGAGGAGCCCATAGGAAGGTAGATTTTGTGCTGGGAGTCTGTTACAGGCCACCCAGCCAAGGAGAAGCAGCTGATGAGCTCTTGTATAAACAGCTGGGGTTAATTTCTAGATCAATGCCACTTGTTCTTGTGGGAGACTTCAATCTCCCTAATATCTGCTGGAAGTACAATACAGCAGAAAGGCAGCAGTCTAGGAGGTTCCTGGAGTGTGTGGAAGACAACTTCCTTGCACAGCTGGTGAATGAACCAACGAGGGAAGGTGCCCTCCTGGACTTACTGTTTGTCAACAGAGAAGGCCTTGTGGGGGATGTGGCAGTAGGAGGACGCCTGGGGCTAAGTGATCATGAGATGATAGGGTTTTCTGTTCTAGGTGAAGTGAAGAGGGTAGTTGGCAGGACAGATTAAATTTCCAGAGGGCAGACTTTGGACTGTTCAGAAGGCTGATTAGGCAAAGTCTCCTGGGAGACAGTACTTAAGGGCAAGGGAGTCCACGAGGGCTGGGATCTCTTCAAAAAGGAGATCCTAGCAGCTCAGGAGAAAGCCATTCCCATGTTCCGGAAAAAAACAGCTTGGTTGAACAGAGAGATCTTGAGTGACATCAAGAAGAGGAGTGTTTATAGACTCTGAAAGATGGGACAGGCATCTTGGGTTGACTACAGGAGGGAAGTGAGGTTGTGTAGAGAAAAAAACAGAGGGGCTAAGGCTGAACTAGAAATCAGGTTGGCAAAGTCTTTGAAAGATAACAAAAAATCTTTCTATAGATATATAAATAATAAAAGGAGGACTAGGGAGACCATACAGTCCCTATTGGATGCAGAAGGAACAACAGTGACAGGGGATGAGGAGAAGGCTGAGGTACTTAATACCTTCTTTGCCTCAGTCTTTAATTGTAAAGAAAGTTGTTCCCTCTGTGTACAAACCCCAGAACTAGAGGAGCAAAATGAGGCTCCCATGGTCCAAGAGGAGGTGGTCAGAGCCTTGCTTGCCCAACTGGACACACACAAGTCTATGGGGCCAGATGGAATTCACCCTAGGGTGATCACTGGTGGATGTGCTAGCCAAACCCCTTTCCATCATCTTCCAACAGTCCTGGAAGACTGGGGAGGTTCGACTGGACTGCAGGCTGGCTGATGTTGTGCCCATCTACAAGAAGGGTCACAGGGAGGATCCAGGGAACTACAGGCCTGTCAGTCTGACCTCAGTGCTAGGGAAAGGCATGGAACAGGTGATCTTGAGTGTTATCATGAAGTACATGCAAGAGAACCGGGTGATCAGGCCCAGTCAACATGGGTTTACCAGAGGCAGGTCTTGCCAAACTAACCTGATTGCCTTCTATGACAAACTGACCTGCTTACTGAATGAGGGAAAGGCTGTGGATGTATCTTTCTGGACTTCAGTAAAGCCTTTGACACAGTTTCTCACAACATTCTGCTATGGAAACTGTCAGCCTCTGGCCTGGGAGGAATTCTGGTTGGATGGCTGGGCCCAGAGAGTGGTGGGAAATGGCGTTAACTCCAGCTGGAGGCCAGTGAAAAGTGGGGTTCCCCAGGGCTCAGTGCTGGGTCCAGCCCTCTTCAATGTCTTCATCAGCGACATGGATGAAGGCATCAAGTGTACCCTTAGCAAGTTTGCAGACGACACTAAGCTGGGTGTAAGTGTCAATCTGCTGGAGGGTAGGGAGGCTCTGCAAAGGGATCTGAACAGGCTGGATCAATGGGCAGAGTCCAGTGGCATGAGGTTTAACACGGCCAAATGCCGGGTCCTGCACTTGGGGCACAACAACCCTATGCAGAGCTACAGACTAGGAGAAGTCTGTCTAGAAAAGCTGCCTATCGGAGAAAGACCTGGGGCTGTTGGTTGACAGCCGACTGAAAGTGAGCCAGCAGTGTGCCCAGGTGGCCAAGAAGGCCAATGGCATCCTGGCTTGCATCAGAAATGGTGTGACCAGCAGGTCCAGGGAGGTGATTCTCCCTCTGTACTCGGCACTGCTGAGACCACTCCTTGAATCCTGTGTTCAGTTCTGGGCCCCTCACCACAAGAAGGATGTTGAGGATCTGGAGCGAGTCCAGAGAAGAGCAACAAAGCTGGAGAAGGGACTGGAGAACAGAACCTATGAGGAACGGCTGAGAGAGCTGGGGTTGTTTAGCCTGGAGAGGAGGAGGCTGAGAGGAGACCTCATTGCTCTCTACAAGTACCTGAAAGGCGGTTGTGGAGAGGAGGGTGCTGGCCTCTTCTCTCAAGTGACAGGGTACAGGACAAGAGGGAATGGCCTCAAGCTCCACCAGGTGAGGTTCAGGCTTGACATTAGGAAAAAAAAAATCACAGAAAGGATCATTGGGCATTGGAACAGACTGCCTAAGGAGGTGGTTGATTCACCTTCCCTGGAGGTGTTTAAGGCACGGGTGGACAAGGTCCTACGGGGCATGGTTTATTGTTTGACAGGAATGGTTAGACTCGGTGATCCAGTGAGTCTCTTCCAACCTGGTGATTCTATGATTCTATGATTTCTGTAGTGTGAGTCAAGATTATGGATTTGGAGTTTTGGCCTAATCTAAAATGTTCAAGAACAAAGCCACTTGACTGGCATCACTGTGGAGAGTGAATTATGTCACATGCATACCTTATTAACCTTTTTCTTGTTTATTGATCCTCTTTTTGCTACATTTATACTTCCTTTTCTCCACTCCAGTCTCCTTTCAAATAAACAACCTGTCTCAAATCTTTTCCCCATTCATCCCATTTTGGTTACATCTATATTCAAATTTAGGGGTTTTGATACCGATATATAAGTAACATTGAACTTGTGTTGCACTACTGATATTGTCATGTATTAATTGCTTTGCAAGATTTTGCTTACAGATCTATTCCATCATGCAAACACCCTTCATGCTCTATTGAAACACTTTTTTCTTCCATATTTCATAGGCACAGGAACAATTAGAATATAAAAAAACGAGAGACTGAGATGAATTTCTGTGTATTTGGGCCTCAGCTCAAATAGTTTCTGGATGCACAGCAAACCTAGATGGTAGTTATTAAGGTAACAATACTTAATACACCAAAATTTACTGCTTAATAACTTAACAACTGATCATTTCATTTAACTGAGTTCTTACATTGTTTCTTAACTGAGAAAGACTCATCAATTCACAGAACAGAATCACAGAATCACAGAACAACCGGGTTGGAAGAGACCCATCGGATCTTCTAGTCCAACCATTCCTATCTAACACTAAACCAAGTCCCTCAATACCTCATCCACCCGTGTCTTAAACACCTCCAGGGAAGATGAATCAACCACCTCCCTGGGCAGCCTATTCCAATGCCCAATGACCCTCTGTGTGATAAACCTCCTCCTAATCTCCAGCCTAAATCTCCCCTGGAGGAGCTTGAGGCCATTCCCTCTCGTCCTGTCCCCTGGCACTTGGGAGAAGAGGCCAGCTCCCTCCTCTCTACAACCTCCTTTCAGGTACTTTTACAGAGTAATGAGGTCTCCTCTCAGCCTCCTCTTCTCCAGACTAAACAACCCCAGCTCTCTCAGCCGCTCCTCATATGGTCTGTTCTCCAGCCCCTTCACCAGCCTCGTTGCTCTTCTCTGGACTTGCTCCAGAGCCTCAACATCCTTCTTGTGGTGAGGGGCCCAGAACTGGACACAATATTCAAGGAGCGGCCTCACCAGTGCTGAATACAGAGGGAGAATCACCTCCCTGGACCTGCTGGTCACACCGTTTCTGATACAAGCCAGGATGCCATTGGCCTTCTTGGCCACCTGGGCACACTGCTGGCTCATGTTCAGTCGGCTGTCGACCAACACCCCCAGGTCCCTCTCCTCCTGGCAGTTTTCCAGCCAGGCTTCTCCCAGTCTGTAACTCTGCATAGGGTTGTTGTGCCCCAAGCGCAGGACCCGGCATTTGGCTGTGTTAAACCTCATGCCGTTGGACACTGCCCAGTGGTCCAGCCTGTTCAGGTCCCTTTGCAGAGCCTCCCCACCCTCCAGCAGATGGACACTTTCACACAGCTTTGTGTCATCTGCAAACTTGCTAAGGGTACCCTCAATGCCCTCATCCAGGTCATTGATGAAGACATTGAACAGGACTGGACCTAGCACTGAGCCCTGGGGAACACCACTTGTCACTGGCCTCCAGCTGGACTTAACACCATTTCCCACCACTCTCTGGGCCTGGCCATCCAGCCAGTTTTCTACCCAGGAGAGTGTGCGTCTGTCCAGGCCAGAGGCTGACAGTTTCCGTAGCAGAATGCTGTGAGAAACAGTGTCAAAGGCTTTACTGAAGTCCAGAAAGACCACATCCACAGCCTTTCCCTCATCCAGCAGACGAATGACTTTGTCACAGAAGGCGATCAGGTTGGTTTGGCAGGACCTGCCTCTGGTAAACCCATGTTGACTGGGCCTGATCACCTGGTTCTCTTGTAAGTGCACATTACAATTCTTGTTCATAACATGACCTAGAAGTAAGAGCTATAGTGAATATCTGCTTCAGATCTACATGTCACACATCACAAGTTCAAAATGTTAAATTTCAAATCTCATTTTTGTTTGTCTTAATTTTTAAATACAACTATACAAAGCAACAAAATTTTAATCTTTTGAAAGCATTTTGGAATGCTATTGTAAATGGTATGTAAAATGATATTTTTATCAACCTTTTTTTCCTCCCAAGCCCTTGACTGTGTTTTGATTAAATAAGCACAATTTGTCTTTTTCTGAAATGCTTTAATTTCTGGATTTATTTATTTATGCAGTATTATTAAATCCTTGGTAAATCATACAGAACATTATAAACAGAACTGTAGAATGTTTTGCGTAGGAAGAGATCGTAAAGATCATCTAGTTCTAACACCCCTGCCATGGGCACGGAAACCTCCATGCATCTGTGATATTGCATAGAAAGATGGAGTTTAAACATAAAATACAGAAGAAACTCTTACAGTAACTATTTAATTAAAACATACTAAAATGGATCCAAGTCAAGCATTGTCCATACTCCTAAATTTTATTCACATCTTCAGTCACACATGTTCACAGGTAGAGTCCCAAGATTATGAAAGTTTAATTATCATAGGAAATCATACAAAGTAGTTGGACTAGATATTTTATTAATTTAAATGCTCTGAATTAGCAAAATAAAGATGCTTTATTGACTTTTTAAAAGAATGATAATTAACTGCTTAGCAGAGGTTGCATATTTTTAGGTTTTACTTAGTTTTATAGATACCTTAAACATTTATTTTTTTTAATACTTGCTTTTTTTCATGTCCCTCAAGTCTTAGCCTTTAGAGACTTCTTACCTGTGAAAGGAGACATAGATACTGTCAGTATGTATAAAAAAAAATTGACCTCTTCTTTTTCTCATTTAACATCATAACAGGGAAGAAAATGACATTAAATCTCAATTTAGATATATGCTAGATTTGAAAGCTCTCAGGCTATCAAAACCATCAGTACCCTCACAAAGGCCAGAACTTGCTCAGCATCTTCTTGTTATGGTGCTTTACTCTAGTCCTTCAGACTATGATGCATCCTTGTTTGTCATCATAAGCCTTACAAAGCTCCATCATCTTAAATTTTCCACACATACGCCAGCATCATTTTCTTCTGCTGCATTCTCAGTCATCAGGTTGAGACCCACAGTGCCACTGTACACTCATTTCTCAAAGTTGGCTGTAATGGTCTTAAAAATATGAGGCTATCTTAATTCAGCTGTTAATACCAGATAAAGAATATGTACGTACCTTTCCCTATAGGCTTTCCTGGAATCCAAATTTATTTTCTTCCTTCAACACATCTTGGATACACCAGCTGTCCTCTTTTACACTGTACTTGAAATAAAGTTGCACCAGATTCTGCTCCAAAATGGTTCTGTTTACAGTAAAATCCAACATAATCCCCATGGTAAAAGTAAACTTGATTCTTATAGAACGCTTGCAGGAGCACATTATTTTCCTCCATTTCATTTTTTGACAAAGTACATGGCTCTAAAGAAGAGACATATAATCAGTTTTAATAAATCAATTATATTTGAAATTGCATAATTTTGACTAGTGTTCATTAAAACTAATGGTTACCAGTCTCTCAACATATTACACATATCACTGTATTTTTTGATATTGCAAGCATGTCATATTTAAGAAATATAAAAACGAGACAGAAAAACTTACACTTCCTTCTATTAAAGCTTTCACGTCAAACTGAAAAAAAATTAATTTAAGATCTTAAAGTTCTAGTTGACAATACTCGGATTATAAATTCTAAGCATCTGAATTTGGAGCCAGTTGGAGCTGTTGAGCTTGGAGAAGAGGGGGCTCTGATATTGCAGAATCACAGAATCACTATGTTGGAAAAGACCCCCAGGATCATCAAGTCCAACCATTCCTAGGCTTATAAGAAATACAGGGGCAAAAGATAATAGTTTTAAGCCATTTAGATACAAGGAAGAAATTTTTTACAATGAGAGTGGTGAAACTCCCTGGAAACATTCAAGGCCGAGTTGGAGAGATCGCTGAGCAACCTCATCCAGTCAAAGATATCCCTGCTTATTGCAGGGCAGTTGGACTATGTATATCTTTAAGGTCCTTTCCAAACTAAATGATTTGGTAATTCTATGAATTCTAGGGAGAAATAAGTGCTTATTTATGCTCTCACATCTACCTATACAAACTGGTGGTGAAGTCCACTGCCCTTCAGAACAGTAGATTCTTTCAGATCCTTGCAAAAAATGGTAGTCGGAGCATCTATACTGAACTGAAGAACCATTGTCATAGTGGGTAAGGGGTGGCAGAGTAAGAGCTCCATTCACAATAGAAGGTGGAGAGTGACATTTTTCCGTAGGAGCTGGAATAAAAAAAACATTTGAAAACATTCATCTTGAGAAGATAACAGATTAAAAGCTTTAAATACCTGTCAACACCAGACATCTATCAGTTCTCGCTGTCTCTATCAGATAGTGTATTATCTTACTATTTCTTTGTGTCTCGGATCGAAATGTAATCTTGTGCTTAATTTTAACCATAAGAAATCCCTTCTTGCATTTAGTTGCTTACCGTCAGTCATCTTTCTCCAGAGCTGAGTTCCCTGGGCTTGGATAACAGCTCCTCCCATCTTTCTACAGCCCCCCTTAACAAAGGAAAATGTACTGGTTTTCTGTGCTTGGATATATTTAACAACGTAGCAGTCTTGTGCAAGGACATCTGTGTGTATCTGTATTGTTGAAATCTAACCATCTATTATTTACAACAGATTCTAGGCCTGCACTGCCAAAGCTATTGTTTCCAATTATTCAATCTCAGATCTATTTCAAAAGGTAATTAAAAAGTATTGGCTTACCTTGCATAATGCATTTCGGGTATTTCAGTCTGCCCTGGTTACACTGTGTCCTCCCAGGAGATGGTGCTATGGTCTGGAAAAAATTGTATCCCTGCTTACATTCGAATTCTACTAGATCTCCATGTAGGAAAATTAATTCTTCCTGTCTCCATTTCAACTCTATGTTGTTACTGTTCATATCAGTTTCATTAAGAGTGCATGGTTCTAGGAAATAAAAGTATATTTCAATAAAAAGCAATCATAACTGGGTTCTTACCTCCCTTTTGAAGGAACCAAGAAAAAGAAATCTAAATGAATAGTTCTAAAATATTTTAGAATCTTGCAGGAAGTTAACTAGAGATGAATTTTAAAAAAGAACGAAAACAAAGAAACATGCTAAAGTAACATAAATAATACAAAGAAAATTATAAACTAGGAACAGTAAATCGCATAAAACCCCACATTTCTCACAAAATCTGGTTTCCACAAGTAAACATATGGCAACCTAGGTTTATCCTTGAAGAAGAAAAGGACTTATTTAATGTAAATTGAAAGGACTTTTATAAAGAAAATAGTCATCCATCAAAATTAACCTATCAGATTTGGCAAGCCCTTTGAGGATAGCAACAATTAATATATAGTAAGTTTAGCTGTTAACCTAAGGAAGTGTTTTAACAAGAAGCTTTTTTATTTTGTCAGTTAAAAAATGTAGATATCTTCCAAAAACAGTTTCTGGGTGTTTTGTCTTTTTCTTTGGGCTTTTTCAGGTTATATAAAGTGAATATTATTTTAGCTGTTTTCTGACAGGTTTCTTAAAACATAGCACCGGGGTCATATCAGATAGAATTGCTTCCCATTAGTCAGTTAACCTCTAACTTTTGAAACCACTGTTTGACATCAATAAAGCATGACAGAGGGACATTTATAAAAATAGTTGTTTACAAGTTCCATGAGAATCATTGCCTGATAGAGGCCCTTATTAATGCTTTGTTGAGGGAAACGTAAGGAGAAATGAGCTATTGCGTAGTGTAACAGCACCATAAGAACTAATTGCTGTGTATATCTTCCAGAAACTAACTACAATGTGCACTCTTTCTTGTCTGATCAGTTGAGGGTTGAAAAGAAGTTCCAGAAAACATGGGAAGAATGATGTGTTTGGATGTTTAGGAGACAATAACACTCACAGGAAACAGGTTTTCATTATTGCACTGGATTTGTTAAAGGTGAGTATTCAGATTCAAAAATGCTGATCTGGACCTTTCAATACTTTCAAGGTACTTTTTACTAGTTTAGATATATGTAATTAAAACTGAAATGTATTTTTGAAGCATTTTAAATTCAATTTAAGTCAATTAAAGAAAATTTAACACAGGATGTTAATAAAATAATTATTTTATCACTTGAAGAAAGGAAAGATAAACAAACAACTCTTGTAGATCATCAGATGTAGTATTCTTGCTGGTAAATTCCTAATGGGAGTTCTATACTTTGTTTTGAATAACATACCAAAGAGCAACACAGAAAAATTAGAAAATCTCGAATGAAATTATGAAAACAATTAAAAAAAAACCTAGGAGGTTTAAAAAGGATGGTCCAAGAAGTCATTGCATTCCTTGTTAATCACACCTAAAACTCACTTTGGCAATGGATACAGTCATTCCTTCTAAACAACTATTGAAAAACAGGTAGAAATTCACCGAGTGGAGAATATGGGAGAAAGAAATTAAGAAAATCCTCCTAGGCAAAAGGGGTAGTTACATTCTAGGATAGCTCACCCAGGAAAACAGAGGTATCAACTGGGTATTTGTAAAATCAGGGCAGAGAACATCTAAGAGGAGGGATCTAGATATATTTGACTTTGGTACATCCTCATGTTTCTGGAATCTTTGTCAACTCAAAGGAAAGAGAAAGGTAGTCCTGAAAGGATTATCTAGAGGTTCTTTCCAGTTTTACCTTTCTATAGCCCTTGTGACAAAGCTTTTTTTCTCACAAGACTCACCTAAGCAGGTTGGTTGTTCTGTCCAGCTTCCTTGTTTGCAGTAAACATTACTAGGTCCATCCAAAACATGGTAACGCTGACAAACATATTCTACTGAGGAACCACTTTTGTATCTTGTCAATAATGGGCCAAGAACAACACTATTTTTAATTACTGGTGGAGAGGTACAGTCTTGCTGCATTTCTAATGTAAGGTATGAAAACAGGTAAGTACGTCCTTAAAACAGTGTCAACACTGGCGAAAGCATTAGACTAATTAGAGACTGAGCAAAAAATTTTACATTTTATTTGTATGTAACCAATACAATTTATTTTTCAAATTTTTAGAAACCCTGCATTTGTCTTACCAAATCGGTGACAAGCATTCTATTTCCCTCTACACACATTTATGTCTGCTCTTGACTCTTGCTGGTTTACATCCATATAGATTAGTACTTTTTCTGCGATAAGACTGTCTTTGTTGCTTGAAACATTTAGCCCACACATAGTTCAAATTAAACAAAAGAAGCCTCCATGAAACTATTAGTCAAAGGATTAAAAATATTAATGAATATGCATGTTCAGATAATATTAACAGAAAAGGTACAAAATGACTGAAGGTTAACGTTAATCTATGAAGTAAAACTACAAATACAGAGCAGGCTTACAGGTGTCGATTATAATCACTAGAAACAAGCAATAATGGCCGTTCATTCATTCAGACTGCTACAATGACATCTGTAGCATATGCAACCATTTTCAAGAGCTAGGAACTTCATCAAAAGAGTAGTAAGAGTAGACATAAAATGTCTAGAATAGCATTGCAGAGTATTGAAAAGTGACTTTCACTCACTTGTATCTTCATTGAGATGCGTTTTGCTTGTCCCTGCTGCTGTATCTTCCTCAAGTGATGGTCGTGCCTCAGATTCCCAATTTTCCATAGTTCCTATAATCACAGCATAAACTTAGAACCAGTTTTCTCAAAACCAACTCATTTTCAGATACCAAAAGAGACAGACATTGATGCTTTGTAAGATGTAATAAAATCAGTATTCCAGGTGAGAACTACACAACACGGATGTCAGCTGAATTCAGCTAACTCATCCTTTCTCTTTAATCTATGAACAATGGATTGACTGCAAACTACACAGCACTTCACTTCTGAAGCATTTTAACACAGCAGGAAATAAACAGTTTTGGAGATACTGGGGAAACAGATGCTCTCCAGAAAATTAAGACACTGTTTGAAGAATAGTTTCACTTCAATTGTCAATCCTTACAAAACTACTAACCAACACAAATAGGAGGTGATGTCCATTTTCCTTTTTCACACTGGATTTCCTCTGATCCTCTTATTTCAAAATTACTTTGACACTGTATATGAACTTTGTCCCCATTATGATATGTTCTTCTAACTACGGTGCTATGGGCATGAGGAGGAAGTGGTGGTGGAGGACATTTATTTTTTACATCTGAAAATTTAAAAAAGCATGTTGTTTTCTTACTAATCAAAACATGTACACAATCAATTTTACTATACAGCATATAAGCCAATAACTCAGACATTTTTTGTTGATCCAGTGTAATTGTTTTCTACAATTTTGTTAACATAACAGGAGACATAACAAACAAGTGCTTTTACATTCAAAAAATATAAAATAGAGGTATTCTAGAATCATAGAGCGGTTTGGGTTGGAAGGCACCTTTAAAGGGCATCAACTTCCAACCCTCCTGCAATGGGTAGGGACACATTCCACTAGATTAGGTTGCTCAAAGCCTCATCCAATCTGGCCTTGAACACCTTCAGGGATGAGGCATTCACTACTTTTCTTGGCAACCTGTTCTTAAGTGCCTCACCACTGATTTTCCTAACATTTAATCCAAATCTCCTCTCTTTCAGTTTAAATCCACTAAGCTCCCTCCTCCTCCAAGCCTATCAGTATATTCCCTGATAAAATGCCATTCTGCTGCTGCTCTATCCTTGGAGTCCACTGGAAACTAATTCCAATTATCTCCCCACTCTTACCTTGGCTTCATGTCTTTCAGCTAACACTCGATTTCCAAGTAGGTTGTGAACTGGTACACCAGGGATTTGTTTCGTACTCATAAAGCATTTCATGAAGGATGATGCTAGTCTTTCACTAAGAATTTAACATAATAGAACTATCAAAACAGGGTACCTTCACACACTGGAGGGTCTGGATGCCATCCAAAATAGTAACATTGAATTAGGTCAGATTCACTGACAGAATAATTTTCCTCACAGTAAAAATGAACTACATCTCCCTCTTCATAGATTTTCTTCACAGGATAGAAACCTCCATGCTCTATTGCACTCAAAAAGGAGCAAGTTATTTCTAGAAAGAAAACACACTGCAGTGAAAATCAGTTGAAGAAGGTTTCCTCCTGTTCCCAACAGCTTATGAAAAAAGCCTTTTCATAAGTTTTTGTTCATTTCAGATAGAATTGTTTTCCAGCCCATTACGTACTAGTGCAGTTTGGAGTAAGGGACCACCCCTGTGTTAGACACACTGCTTCTTCTGTAGTATTTCCTCCTGCAGTATAATATCCCTCATCACATTTGTATAGCAGTGTTTCATTCACTTGAAGCTCTCTTTGGGATGTGAAGTAGCTGCCGTGATGTAAATTGGGTACTTGACATGACTCTGCAATAAATAAAGTGTATGCATAATATCAATTGTTCTTTTCACTTCAAGTTAATAACCTAACATTTTCCTTAGAAACACCCTTAGGTGGTTGTATCCAAGGCAAAATCTTTGCAAACAATGAATAATTAAAAAAAATGCATAGTTTACACAAGTTCTTCCGTCATCTGTTGAGAAAATTGAATGGCAGTGGATTTAGTTGAAAAAATGGAACTTCATCTATAGTGATTCTTTTAAGTATAATTTTATTTATACAAATTTATAGAACTAGCAGCATGTGACATCTGACAACTTCTTCCCACGAAGTGCAGCTGAGAACCTATGGCAGAACAGTAAACACAGAAGACAGTTTTCAAAGGAGAAAAATGCAGGATCCTACCAATTTTTTTAGTACAGCTTGGCTGGGAGGACCATCCTTCTGGCCGACATTGCACTGCATCTTCAGTACCACCACTTGGAGTGTGGTAGCCTGGATTACACTTGTATTGCAGCTCCTCGTGTACTTTGAAGTATACTTCTGTACTATAAAAAATGCCATTTTCCAAAAGAGGCTTGTTACATTTTTCTAAATGAAAGAAGACAGCTTTGTTGGAAAGAAAGAATTAATGGAATTTTTTTTTGTTCTCTGATAAACAAAAGAAGGGATGGGTTTACCTATCCTGATTTAATCTTGTTTTCTTGACCTATTGGAGACTCTACTCCAGTCATCAAACAATATAGCAAACCAATGGTAATAAAATGGAACACAACAAACAAGGAATCTAAAGCTAGGGAGTCTCTAGATGATATACATCTGAGCGGGGGGGACGACTATCTATTGCTTTTCCCAAAATAAGGAAAACATGCCACTTTCTAGTTTTTCTGTAAAAACACAGATGGTAATAGCCTTTGAAATACACATTATTGTAACCACATTCCACGTATAGACATATATAGTTTGTATACACAAAGAACTGACTTCAACTTGTTGTCCTAACTTACACATTCTACTCCTCATTAAGGAGCTTCTGTTCTGTATGCTTAAGGAAATCCAGCTAGAAAAGATTCCTGCTAGGAGCAATGATGAGATTGAGAAAACTAACTCACTGTAGCACTGCGGTATTGGAGACCATCCTTTTGCTGTACAAGTTATTCTTCCATCTTGAGTCCCAGTTTCAGTAGTATAACCAACCACACAAGAATAGGAAAGTTTTTTCCCCCTACGCATTGGGAAATAGTAACTTTTGAAACTATAGTAGTACTGGGCAATCTTTCCATTTTCTATATGTGGTAAATCACAAGGATTATCTGCAAAAACAAATATATTTCTCACTAAAAATCTCAGTCCAGATATGAATTTCATTTTGCATTCATTTATTTAATACCACATGGATTAATTCAGGCTTTGAAATAAAGTGAATGAAATTTTGAATACTTATAAGACCTTCCATGCTTGTAAGACTCACTGAAATTAAAATCTATTAAAACTATATCAGCTTTTGTTCTTTAGGTTCACAGGAATACCAGCTGTATAATGAAACTTCCTAGTGCAAACTCTGCAACATTGATGCAGGAAACATCTAACTCTTTATTTTGCCCAGATGATGCAAGAATGAGCATCCTTTGCTACATAAACATATTGATGCCTGCTCTAAAATCCAGTGGCAAGTGTCAACGTTAGCTGTGGCATAGCTCCCCATTCAGCAAACATTATCAGAACAGATTGCCAGGAGAAAATAGAGGCACTAAACTTGCTGAAGGAAGAGAATTTAAGAACGGAAAAGAGAAAAAGTGAAAGTTAAGGAAAGAACAAGCAGAACTGCAAATAAAAAACCCCAAAACCAAACAACCACACAAAGATGTTTTGCCAACTATGACAGTAAGTTATTAAAAAAGTAAAAAGCAATACTTATGTTCAGTTTTCTTATAAAATTATCCTTTGGGTCTCAAAAATTTCCTCCATGACATTGCAGGGTGATCTAACCTGCAGAATCAAGCTTTAAATACTGACTCACCAGCTGTGAATCTCATAATAATCATAGTTTTCCTACAAGTTGGCACTGCTGCATTCACTGTATACACATTAGAACCAAAAAACCAAACAATTGCTCCTTCACTCAATAACGTCACTAGAATTTACTGCATTTACTAGTATTTTCTGCATATTTAGTATTTTGCTAAACAGAAAATGACAAGATAATATTTTTTGTTACAGTTCCCTTCCTCACACAGCCACTCTATCACATCTCAATAATAATAAAAACACTCAAACTTGAGGGTAATTCAGATTTTTAAGTCATTAAAGACAGAAACTGTTGCTACCTACACACCTCGTTTGACCTTCCAAAGGGTATCAGTGTCATTTCAACTGCTTTGCATAAGGACAGAATTCTAGAGAAGGCATAAGTAGTTGCAGTGTGCATGCAGGAGTTAAAACACACATTAGTAGGTACAAAATTAAATGCAAAAAAGAGACACCTTTTCAGTTAATGGAGATGTACCCTCACATATACTCAACAGCTCTGGGAATATACAGTTCAAGTGGTCTGTAAGCTACATAAATCCAGGAGTTTCAAGCAGTACTAAAAACAGGGATAGGAAATGTGGAACCATTCCAGAGTAGCTTCTGCAGATTCCATTTAACTCACACATTTATGCTTCCTGGCAAGCCGAAACATTTCAGCCAATAAGACACTTCAATATATAAAATATTTTGATAGTACAAAGCTCAACTTGTGTAAGTGCTACCAAATCACTCAAATATGTTTCAAAAGAAACATTTCTCTGAGTAAAAGACTGAACCTTTCTATATTACAGGTTTGAAGTCTGGAGATGAATCTGTAGCCCTGAGCTACAGTAGCAGTTGAATTATGATCATCATGTCACAGTCATGTCATAATAAAATTCTATTTTAAAAGCAGTGTTTATGAAAAACATTGCATTTATATTACCTGGACTACATATTCTAGATTCAATGTACACTTATTAACAATAGAATTCAGTGCATTTACCTTCTGCAAAGAGTTTGCCTGAATACATCGTAACTAGGAAGAACAAACAGCTTTTAAATCTCATCTTCATTACTGCCTCCATCAACAGTTTTCACCACCTGTGAAAACTCCCAAAACATTACTTTTGTAAATAATTAACTGGATTTTCAAAGGTATTCACAAATGCCTTAGTATGCATGGTAGTTTGAAACAAGTCATTTCACTGAAAACACTTTTCATTTTATTTTAGTTCTCCAAATACTCTAACACTAGAACTCTACTTCCATTTGGCATACTTTACATTAGTGTAATTTCAACTTCAAAGAAGACAGAATTAATTATTTTACAGTGAAACTAGAAAACAAGCTTGCAGAACAACCTAAACTAAATGAACACTGTCCCCCTAAGAACCTCTCCTAGTCCAAGTTTAAAGGGCATTCTGCTATCAGATATTTACCTTGGCTGAAATAAGTGGAAAATTTCCCCCTCCTCCAGCCTATCCCCATATGACCAGTCAGTTGCATTCTATGTATTACTCATTTTGAAGGCTCTTACTGTAAGAACACAGTCACTGCCATTAGTGATCTGAACAGGCTGGACTGCTGGACTGAGACCAATGGCATGAAGTTTAACAAGGCCAAATGCCGGGTCCTGCACTTGTGGCAGAAGTCTGTCTAGAAACCTGCCTGGCAGAGAAGGACCTGGGGGTGTTGGTCAACAGCAACTGAACATGAGCCAGCAGTGTGCCCAGGTGGCCAAGAAGGCCAATGGCATCTTGACTTGTATCAGAAATGGTGTGACCAGCAGGTCCAGGGAGGTTATTCTCCCTCTGTACTCGGCACTGGTGAGACAGCACCTCAAAAACAGTGTTCAGTTCCGGGCCCCTCACCACAAGAAGGATGTTGAGGCTCTGTAGCGAGTCCAGAGAAGAGAAACAAAGCTGGTGAAGGGGCTGGAAAACAGGCCTTATGAGAAACAGCTGAGAGAGCTGGCGGTGTTTAGCCTGGAGAAGAAGAGGAGGCTGAGAGGAGACTTCATTGCTCTCTACAACTACCTGAAAGGAGGTTGTAGAGAGGAGCGTAATGGCTTCTTCTCCCAAGTGACAGGGGACAGGACGAGGGAGAACGGCCTCAAGCTCCGCCAGGTAAGGTTTAGGCTGAACATTAGGAAAAAGTTTTTCTCACAAAGGGTCATTGGGCACTGGAACAGGCTGCCCAAGGAGGTGGGGGTTGAGTCACCTTCCCTGGAGGTGTTTAAGGTGCTGAGGGGCATGGTTTAGTGTTTGATAGGAATGGTTGTACTCAACGATCTGGTGGGTCTCTTCCAACCTGGTGATTCTATGATATGTATTATTGGGCTTTGTTGTATACAGATAGCCCCTTTTGAGTCTTTCTAAAATCACAGAATCATAGAATAACCAGAAAAGGAGCAAACAAACACAAAACTAGAAAAGGACCTAATTTTTAATGCATTATCACCTAAGTGATTAATGGCTATCAGTTGATTTAGCATCACAATCCAGCCTTGGGAGGCCTAATATTTAAATTTTAGAGTATGAGGGTATAATTTTAGTTTATTTTCTTGGCCTTCCTCTAAGAAAACACAATTTCTGGGCACAAGAGAATAGAATTTAAAAGGGAGCTACTATAATGAACACCATCTATACTGCTGGACAAGATGCACGCTTGGTACAGATGAGATACTGCTCACTTGATAGGAAGAAAGCACTCGCAGCTCACCTCCTTTGACGTATTTGGTCAGAATTTCTAAATTCACCCTTACAAAATCCCATTGCTCCATCATCATCTAATAGTGCTTTAAAAACCAGGATTTGTAAAAAATTATTTTCCTGCATTCACAAATATCTCAAAACCTTACTAGAACATAAACTCCGCCCCCCCCCGAACAGTCTTGATATACACAGACTACACCTCCCTTCCTATCTACAAGTCCATAGATCAGACAAGCCAAAGTAACTATCCAACCAAACAACTGTTTTAAATAGAAATCTACGATATTTAATCAGAGTGATGAATCCCATGTTATTTCTAAGTTCACAGCTGTGTAATAAGAATACATTACTGCACTTGAAGTTTCCAGGCCTTATTTTATTTTACAATTGCTTTTGGTAGGAGTACAAAACAGGATTTCAAAAGCTCTTTACAAGACAAGAAAGTACAGAAACATTAATCACAACTTGAAAAAGACATTTTCAAGGGTAGCTTGACACTTACTTGCTTTCTTCCAGAATTTTACTACTACATACATACTGTACAAATACATTTTCATATACATAATTTACATTTCAGTAGCAGGTAATACCAAGTGTATCCATCACCATCAAAATGGCTTGCAGAGGATCCACAATTTCTTGCATGTTATCTTTCCTCAAAACCCAGTCCGGTTTAATTCTGTGAAAATACGAATATCTTCTCGTTAAAATATTATTTCCAAATGATATTACATTATATTACATTAATATATATATACAATAGAAATATATATATATATTTTAAAATATTGCCACAGCAAAACCAGAAAGACTAATTTTAAGCTCTTACCTTGAAACTGTTTTTATTCTTAAAGGAGTTACTGGAACACATGAAGCACCACTTAAGAAAGAGGTTGTTTTCTGCTTCACAAGTGTTCTTTCTGCATCCATTTGGTGCTTACGAGCTGTGAGTTTATACAGGCTTTGAATGCAAGTAACTACTCTTGGTATGCTTCGTATTTTCTGAGAAAAGGTAAAACCAGTACACAATTAATACAGTCAATTTGAAAGCAACTCAACAGATCAAGAAATCTGTTTTAGGTAATGAAAAGAGAATGTTTATAATTTAAGCTGAACTTCTCATGTTAAAGCCAGCACGCCTACAACAAGTCTGATGCTTTCAAAATACTTAACAACTGGTAAGAACCTGGAGATCTCAGAAAAAAATCAGGCTCTAAGAAGTCAAATTTTACTAAATTCTCATTAAAACAAATTTTACAATGTCATTGGCATGTGTCTTCAATGACTGGTACAGAGACAAATTAGTGTTTCTATCAGTCTTCATAGCAATGAAAGAATAATGCAATCATCACAGGCCAGTGGGTAACTTAAGTGCTTATACCTGATGGATAAACAGTTAGTGAATATGTAGCACAGAATGCAGGCTACTCTAATACCTTTATTGGGGATTCTAGCAATAGGTACAAGCAAAAGACAATTATTTCAGAAACAGGCTATGACTCTGTTACAATAAAGTTTGTAAACACAAAGTTAAGGACTATATTGCAAGTCGTTACTGACAATAAAGATCTCAACTATATCTGAAAAGCAACATTAAACTTTTGGAAATGGAATAGAGGTAATTAATGGTAACTAAACTATATCTAATGCTAAGCAACTGGTAGAAAGTCATCAACAACCTGATGAAAGTAGGGATTGCAATTGTAATTTTCCAAGGATTGCAGGATCACAACCTCTGTATCTTATGGAGTAGCTACACGTGATCAGGGCATATAAAGCACAAAACAAGTGTTTTCACGACCTTAGAATTAATTTTTTTTTAAATCAGAGCATGCTCAAAATTAATATTATAGCCATAATAGGTATGGTAGAGAGGGGGAGCAAATAAAAATCAAAACGCCTGCAGAACATGCAAGAGAAGCATTTTAAATTGAACTATCAACCCCAAAACATTTAAGTCTTACCAAAGCTCTTTCCGTGTCCTTTGAAAGGATGGCCAACAAGCAACAGGTCTTTGTGAAAATGCTTCCTCCTTTCTCTGAAATTTTGTCCCCAGCTTTCCCTCTGTACGTTTGCAGTAGGTCTAGTAACGTATCTATGGAATTTTCTACTTCATAAACTGCTCGAGTAGTTCTTTCATACTGTTACATAAGAAAGAGAACACAGATTACACAGACAGATCTTTAAAATACATTTCAGGTTAGAGGAAGAAGCAAAATCCTTATCTTCCCCTAGATGAAATTTTTATCTGATCTGGCCTCCACACAATAAAAATTACTACTGTATGTTACTGTATTGTAACAGGTTACAAAAAGCTACCTTTGTGTTTCCTCCCTTGTTTAAAGCCCACAGAATCTGATTTTACATTTAAAACAGAAGAATATCTTATAATAAATATAGAGAAATTTAAAAATAAGTTTAGCCTAAACGCTATTTTTTCCCCTGAAATAAAAGAATTTTGGATGTAAATGCCTGTAGAATGGATAAAATTATCTATGTTTAGCAAATACTTTACATTTCAAAGTAAAAAATTCTAGAACAATTGATTCACAGACAATAACTACGTTACTATAGTCTGAAGCAGCTTTACGAATTCATGAGAATAATCAGTTCTGTAAGAAATCAAAAAATGAAAATATAGTCTATTCTGTGGTATGAATATGGAAAAGTAGCTTGTCTTCTGGAACATACACATTTCTACCTTAAAAAAATTCCATAGATTATCCTAACAACTACAGTTTTGCATTTCAACACAATTTTACACATTCCTACATAGTTTCATGCAGTACTTCTTATTCCTTCCAATGAAATAATTTTATTTTGCCAAAAAACCCTAAATCATAATCATTGAAAAGTAGATGATTAATTTCAAAATAACATAGTCAAAATTCAGAAACTTTTAAAGTTCAAAGCTATTAATTCTGTTGGTTCAAATTTATTCAAAAATTTTGTGGATAAATAAATACAATAGAGGTCTATAGCTTATAAACTTGCAAAAGTGAATATTAAAGTTACCTTTGAAACATTAAGTAAAACCTGAATTGAATATTTGATTACATCCATGCACGGAACACTCCGGTTGCAACTTCGGATCAGCACAAAAATGGTGAGAATTGCTCTGCTCTGGGCCATATTTTCACAACAAAGTGGGGAAAGCCTGGTAGCAACCTCTACGATAATTAAAAAAAAAAAAAAGAGAAAACTGTGAAGTTCAAGCAATTAAATTCCAAACTAGGTTTTTGTCTTATTTTTAAGTAGAAGTGCAAAGAAGTAGAAACCACAATTATTGATTTAAACAAGTATTTCTAAATCAATAGTTTTAATATTCCAGACTAAAAATTAAGCAGATAAAACAGTGATAGTAAACATAATTGACTTGTGTAAGGCATAGTATTACTAAGCAATGGTGTAGGATTCTGTCTCTCTACATTACCATTTTAACGTCATTCTTACATCAACAATCTAATTTCAGTCTGGAGCAAAAAATATCTCTACTATAATGCATTCACATTTCACAGTCTTACAAAGAGCCTAAATATCATTACAAATTTCAGCTCTTGTAAGCTGAAAAATCCCAATGTCTATCA
Source organism: Coccyzus lansbergi (assembly GCA_033558105.1). Classification (NCBI taxonomy): domain Eukaryota; kingdom Metazoa; phylum Chordata; class Aves; order Cuculiformes; family Coccyzidae; genus Coccyzus; species Coccyzus lansbergi. The sequence continues at coordinate 1,551,891 of JAUMJK010000116.1, forward strand.
TCCTGTAAATTTGTCAGTTATGATAAAATTACTGACCAAGATGCTTTAATGCTGCAAGAATATAAGAGAGATGTTTGTATTTTAGAAGGTATTCAATAGCAATTGTAGTTCTGTTGCACAATTTGTTTTCTTCTCTGCTCTTTTCATTAGCATTTTCTAAGCTACGTCTTAGAGCTTTAATTTTTGCTGTGTCATTATTCTTTCTCCAAGAATATCCTCTCCACAATGCCTACAGGAAAGAAATTTCACAAAAAACAAAAGTTGTAAAAAATAGACAATAGAATAGAACTTCCATTACCATTTCAAATCAATTTAATGCATCTGATGAAGTATTCAGTTAGGTGAGTTATTAATTTTTAAGTAATTACTATTCAGTATTTAATCTTCCAAATACTGGATTTTCAAGACAAAAAACTAAAACAAGCACACATTTATATTCCACATACCCCTCCCACAAGTCAAATCAATGAGTATCTGCCCAATATCACCTTCATGACCAGGTTGCATTGAGCTTTTTTGTCTAAAATGAGGCTGCCTTCGCTTGCAATTTAACTGATAAATTCAAAGTCAACATCTTTCCCCTCCCCTAAACCCATGGGAGATAAAATGGAAACAAAAATAAAAATTTTTAAAAATGTGCAGTTTTCTTAAAAGAGCTGCTTACCTGGAGTTTAATTATTCCAATTGCAAATTTTCTCCTATGTCTGCAAGCCAAGAATCTCCGTACATTTCGCTGGATTATGGTTGCGGCATCATTTCTATGATTTAACCAGCCTCGAATCAAACGTTGTAACTGAATGATTCTTTGATAATCTCTTAGAAATCTCTTTCGTTGCATTTTTGCTCGGAACCACCTCTATTTAAAACAATAAATAAATAAAAAATTTCTGTAATTTTAAGACTTCCATACATTGCCCTTTCCCCATCTTAAACAGGCACTGATAAAAACTGAAGGATTATTTTAACCTAAGTTCTGACAGATACAGACACTATAAACATCAACAGCACTTGTATAACCACTACTACATGCCTTTGGTTGACCTTGGAGTAGCTGAAATATAAGGTTGCAAATACAACCTTAACTAGGAGCGGTTAGGGAAGTATACGGAATATCAGATCATTTCAGTTGGAAGGGACCTATAATAATCATTTAGCCCAACTGCCTGACAACTTCTTCAAGGCAGATCAAAAGTTAAAGCCTGTCATTAAGGGCACTGACAGACTGCATCAATTGCCTCTCTAGGTAGCCCATTCCACTGTCTGACTACCCTCTAAGTAAAGAAATGCTTCCTAATGTCCAGTCCAAAACTCCCTGGCAAAGCTTTGAACCACTCCCTGGATACCAGAGAGAAGAGACTAGCACCTCCTTCTTCACTTGCCCTCCTCAAGAAGCTGTAAAGAGCACCCCTCAGCGTTTTTTTCCAAACTGGAACCCAGAGTCTTCAGCCACTCTTCTCAGGACATGCTGGCCTTCTGCTAACTTTGTTGCTCTCTCCTGGATGCATTTGGAGTATTTTAACATCCTTCTAAAATTGTGGGGCCCAGAACTGCATACAGTACTTCAGGTGAGGCCACACCAATGCTGAATACAGTGTGATGATCTCTTTTGACCAGTTGGTTATACTACATTTGATGCACCTCAGGGTACAATTTGTCCCTCTTGAGCAAACAGATTCCTGTTGAGACTGCTGTCAAGCAACACCTTCAGATCCCTTTCTACAGGGCTGCTCATCATTCATTCTCCTCCTGATTTATACTTGTGCCCAGCATTACTCTGTCCTACCAGTTTTCTTTCTCTTGGTTGGCTTTTAAGGAGAGCTACCACATCACTTTTCTCATTTCCAAATTCTGTTTCTTCCCCTCCATATACAGAGGAACAAGACAGGGTTCTGTATGCCAAATCTAAGCAAAAAAAGCCTCTTCCACTCATTCATTTTTGCCGTAAGGTAAAAAAACCAACTTATAAGGAGTGACAGCAGATCTGTATATATGGAAGAGTATAGTAGGGCAAAGTTTGCCATAACATCCTTGACTATAGAACAGCTATTTCAGAGTTCTTGTTTCAGCCTCTCTGTTTATCTAACCCTGACCTTCCATTACTGGGACTAAGCTAATGGTCACTTTGGAGACCTGAAGATAATTTTTACTATTAGGCAGTGCTGCAATATGGACCTGATTTTTTGGTCTCGCTTTTAGAGAAGTAAAACATGGTTATATTAAAAATGCTACAACTTAGGTTCTTGTATCACTAGCCGGTTAGAAACATCCAACCGAGCACATCACTGTATTCGAGAGGCTTGTCCACGTAAGGAAACGCTCTTCATTTCATTATTTCATTACAGGTTATTGCATCTGATCTTTCCTACTTCCAGATTTCTTTAGCAAGCTTGAAGATCTGAAAGAAAAAAAAAACTTTCCCATCCACCCTCAGCTTTGAAGTGTTTAAGCTTCCACAGTCTGCTGAGATCCACTCTACTATGCTTAGCTGGTTATAAGCAGTGTTATGAATCATGGTCTCCATAATTTAGCATTATTTTTGCATGTGAATGAACTTCAGTGTCTTAGTGCTACAGTTCAGCTGACAGAAAAAATTAGACAATGTTACACAAAATTATTCATCCTTAATTTGACTAACCTGTATTATAAGAACAGATGAGACCTGGTTTTGTGCAAGTTTTAAGATTAGGTGAATCCTATATGCTCTTTGAATTTTAATTGCAGAGATATGATAATATGCAGCTGCTGTAAAACAAACTAGTTTCTTCTTTCGCTTCTGTTCAGAAATCTGTAGAAAGAAAACAAAACAAGGAACATAATTAATTTGCATACTCAGAGGTAGCTGATCATCATTACAGTTGGACTTGATGATCCAGTGGGTCTCTTCCAACCTGGTTGTTCTATGATTCTATGATCTATGCCAAGATCATAGTATGCAGTAATACAATATTAGACACTGGAGAAATTCCTCAGAAGTCATTACCTCAGAAGCAAGCTACCTTTCCTCAGCACTACATCTCTAATCTAAATAATAATAGAAAAAAAATCATATTAATATATTACTGAGTTTCATTGTGTGACAGCTTCACTGTAAGCATGTGTGTGCAGAAACATCAGTTAACAGTAAGCCACAAAGGTGTCAAAGTGAAAAAAAATACTCAACAATTAAAACCTATTTTAGAACTAAAGGATTGTGAGAAAGAGGTCAAATTGTATTTTGATCTATTCTGAACCACCCAATTCTCTAAGTAGTGAAGAAAATATTTTACTTCAACGAGTGATCGGGTTTTCCTTTTATACCAACAGGAATTAATGCCAAAATAAGTTCAGAGGTAACTTACATTACAAGTATAGTTTTAATTTAAGGTATACCAACCTTTTTTCTGACTAAATAACTCCGTATAAACGCTTGCAGTTTAATGATAGCGCTTCTAATTTTGTTATATTTCATAAATTGAAGCCTGCCTTCCTGCCAAGCCCTCAGATGCTTTTGGATAATTACAGCAGCAGCTTCCTGTTGAACAAGCTTCCTTCTTGCCTTGAACTGTCTATAGGCTCTTTGAATCAAGCGTGCAGCTTGAAGCTTCTGAAAAAAGAATTTTAAAGAATGCATTGATAATTAAACTTTTGTTCATTACTGTCATGATCAATATACATCTATGTTTTATTTCTAAAAAAAAAAAAAAGAAAATAGAAGCAAACTCATGCAATACTTGTAAAATTAAAAATGTATGTTATTCTTGTCTAAATGGGGTCAAAATATGGGCACTTTAACTTAATCCTTTACAAGCAATAAAACAAGCAGAACTTTTTACATTTTCTTTCATTATCTGTATAGACGGGGTAATTCACCAGATAAAACTGTTCAAAAACAAGAACTAACCTCATTGCTGTAAGCAAAAAGAAAATTAATATTTTGAAAATTGAATAGCTTTGATTTGAACTATCTTTGCTCTGGTCCCACCTTTTTTCTTTTCTATACTTCTGAAGTTGATGACAAGTCACTTGGGTACACTGGAAACTTTTATAACAGCCATAACATAGCAGAGTGCAAGTGAAAACATACCTTTCTTAGAAGTGCTCTAGCCCTGTACTGTCTATATGTCAACTGAATCTTAACTGCAGCATTCTTGGTTGCCAGAAACTGCTGTTGAATCATTCGTGCAGTTAGGGTTGCTCGCCATCTTCTTTGAATGGTAAGTGCACAGGACTTCATTTTCAAAAACCTAACGTGAAAATGCCCTTTAATTTTATTTCCAAAAGCTAAGAACACATGCATTTTTAAACTAAGAACATGGTGAAGGTTCATAAAATTGAGATATTGTGAAAGCAGAGCTCTTATGAACAAAATCTTGGAACACTAGAACAAGGGGATAGTCAGCAATATTAGCAGAAACACTGATTTAAACCAGGAAATACTCTGTTTTCCCACAGTACGTTCTCCCAGAACTTTTTGTCAAAGGAGGTTGGGGAGGGAGACGGAAGTATAAAAGGCATTGGACAGACTGACATCCAACAAATCCATAAAAGCATAATAAATTCAGTATGCAAGGATGTAAGTTTTAGCATCCATAATATAACAAGCATGGCTGCTGAGTGAGGACCTTAGAAAGCAGCCAGGTTAACATTCTATGCCTGAACAGCACCTTCTGCTGCTAGTGGCAGAAGACACCTCTCTGAATAAGACGAGGTACCAGGCTGAATTAGTAGAACATTTATATTGCTGTGAGGTGGTTTTAAAATAAACAAAAATCAGTTTAACTATTCAATTATTAATTATAACAGAATAGCTTTTCATCCTATTAGTTTTATGTCGGAATTTTAGTATACAGAACATCCTTCCTATAAAAAAAGATAAATGAAAATGAGATTAAGGTTTACTCTTCCTAGATCCACAATATGAAAAATTTAAGTTTGTGAGGTAGCTTCCAGTCCAGAAGAATATTTAAACATAAGAAAAATCTCGAGCAAGAGAATAACTTCAGTGGCATCAACAGGATTATGTTCATACATTACATACATGTTGCATGGTCAGAGCCCGAGAATTGATAGGCATTTGCTAGAATACAGAGCAGTATTCATTATATAAAAAAAAGCTTTGAAAAGTAGAGAAATTCATTATTACCAGGTCCGCTGCTGTTTTGTCTTGAAGTAACTCTGAATAACACATACAGCTTTTAGGATAGATGCACATTCCCTTCGTGCTCTGCAGCCTCGAAACCAGGCTTGAATTACTTGTGCTGCTCTCATTTTCTTAACCAACTGCCGGGCCATATATCCTCTATATGACGCCTATTAAATAGATTAAAAAAAAAGAAAAAAAAATCCAACCTTTTTTTTTTTTGTTTGTTTTTAATGGAACAATTAAATGGAAGAAATTCACTTGGGCATGAATGGCTTTTAGGATTCCTAACTCTGCATAATTATAAATATCAAGTTTCTCACATCTAGAAACTGCTTTCTGAAGCAAGTTTCACCCATTCAGGGAAATACCATAAATGTCGCTCTCCTTAATGCCCATCAAATTAATTATATCATGAAGAACAAAAAATTTAAAAACCAAAAACCAACAAACCCCACCTTCTGGGGTTACCTGGATTATAATGGCAGCTCTTTTCATTTGATGGTATCTTTGTTGTTCAATTTTTTGCAGCTGATGTGCTCTGTAGTGCTGCTGTATTAATACAGCAGAAAACTTGTACCGAAGGTATTTCTGTCTCTGAATAAATCCACGGAAAAACGCCTTCAAAGAAAGAGACAATCTTCGAATGTTTCACCATATTGACTGGGAAGATGCTTTCGTATTTTCAATTACAGCTGTACTCAACAACTTGTTATAAAACCAGTAATGTAAGTAAATATATATCTGATTTTTGAATTTTTTTCTTGCCTTTTAAGCAAAGTAATCATATTTACATTGTTCAGATTATCTAAGTTAAACATTCAGAAAAAAACCTATGAAGGTGCCACTTCTCCCCAAAAAGTGAAGAAAGAGGTGAAGAAAGCACATCTGTTTTCTTATCTGTTAAGTATAGTGTGTGCTTTCCAACAAGATAGTAACAGCAGCCTGAGGAGTTATTATGAGAGATTATCTGCTTCCTTTTCTTCCCTGATTTGGTGGAAAAAAAAAAAATCCTTTCGTTCCAATTATACCCTGAAGACAAACCCCTTCCCTCAGGGTAAAATAACTAAGGTCACCACAGGAAATCACTTAAAGCTTTTCCCAGAAACAAAAGGAAATTAAGGTTACTCCGACTACAAATCCTAATTAATATAAATAAGAAGGAAGTATACCTTCCTCCCTCATATTAAAAAAAAAAAAACCAAGTTGCAAAGTCCTTCAGAGCAACCAACTAATCTTTTAAGATTCTTTGAATTCACACTGGATGGATATTTAGCTAGTGACACAGAGGTGAATAACAACTCTTCTTGCTGACCACACACTGATTGTGCCAACAATGGAAGGAAAAAACATCTAACTAAATACTTAACTTTCCTAGAGTGCCTCTGAGAAATCAGATACAGTTTCACACAGTTTCAAGGGGTGCCTCTCAAGATACCAATTGAAATGTAAAATAAGAATGTAATTTCTCTCCTTACACTCCTCCTCAGAATGCTAGCTAGGCACTCAAATTCCTCTAGGACTTTCATAAAGCTAAAAGAATCAACTTGACTGATTTACTCATGCCTTACTAAATAGGAGTCTTAAAGAATGCAGCAGTTCTGACTTTTTACTATTGGCTTCATTGTATACACAATACCAGTATCCACTTGTTTCAACACAAGAAGACACCTTTCATTAACATTCTAATCAAAGCAAACATTCATTAAGCTACTAAAATTCACATAGGTGAAAGCCAGTTGGGATAAAAACCACAGAAATACAAGTATCAGAAATCATCTGAAGTTGTAAAATTCTAGGGGAGAAACCAGAAGACAAAGGGAATACTACTTTTTAAGATAAGCACTAGAGGAAGGAAAGACAAAATAGAGCTCAACTGAAACTCACTTGTGTGCACTGTAGGAGTAAGTTTTATACACTTGCCACACACTACACTACTTTGACATACAGCTTTAAACTGTTGTTTGCAATAGCAGTAGTCTTAAAAAAAAGCCAAAAAAGAAAATGAAGTCCAGCCCCCCAAACCCTCTACTAGACATTCAAAAGTACCTGAATTTTTATTGTGCTTCCTTTAATTTTGTGAAACCTCTTCTTCCCAATGAATCCTCGGACTCTAGCTTGCACAATGATAATGTTTCGCCGGGTTTGCAAGTAAGCCATCCTGTGGTATTTCATAGTCAAGTGGGATCGGTAGCAACGCTGTAAGGTAATTGCCGCTTTTTTATAGTTGGTATATTGTGATTTTGTTTTATGCATTAAGTAATATGCTTGTAGTGTAATAGCTGCTGTTCTAAGTTGAACAAATTTTCTACGCTGCACAGCCATCTGAAGAAAAGACTGAATCTTTCTTGCAGCTCGTATTTGTCTTGCTATTTTTCTTGCTTTCATACCACGGAAGGCAGACTGAATAATTACTACTGCTTGTCTTTGAGTAGAATACTGCGCTTTCTGTAAACGAGCCTTGTGACATGCTCTGTACCACCTCTGAATAGCAACTGCTGAACTCTGAATCAATTTATAGTGAGTTCTTGTTCTTTGGCATCGGAACATAGACTGGATCGTTATTGCTGCTGCTTTCTTTTCAAGAAAACGCCTCCTCTGTACGAGCATTCGTAAGAACGATTGTATGCAACATGCAGCAACATTGATCTTATACAACTGCCTAGCTTTTTTAGCACGAATAGAGGACTGAAGGCAAATCACAGCTTTTTTTATCTTTGAATAGTTTTCCATGTCAGCTTTTCTTGCCATTTTGGCTCTGAATCTTTGCTGTGTAACTCTAACAGCCCAGCACAACTGTCTGTAATGCTTACGCTGTATGTGCATGCGATAACTAGACTGTATTACAATTGCTGAAACATGCATGATTTTCAGTTTCCGTCGTTCCTTCATGCCCCTACATGCTGCTTGAATAATAAGAGCAGAATTCTTCATTGTCAGATATTTCTGTTGTTGCTTCTTTCCTTCAACGTAGGATCGATAGTACTTCTGTATAACAATAGCTGCAATTCTCATATTTTGATAGGACCTTCTAATCTTGTGCATTTTGTAGGCTGACTGTATCGTGCTAGCTGCTGAATGCATACACTTAATACTTCTCCGCACCCTGATGCCTCTGTACTGAGCCTGTATAAGAACAGCTGCTCTGCAAAGAGAAAGATATTCCAAAGAATGTTTTCTTGACATAATCAGAGCTCTGTATCTTCTCTGAAACACAAGAGTAGCTGCCTTAAGAGTGAGATACCTTTGACGTTCTCTAAAAGCTTTAAAATTTTTCTGAATAACAACAGCCGCACAGCACATTTCTTGATGTTGTTTTTTTGCCCGCATGTCTCGAAAAGCCTTCTGAATACAAGTTGCTGCTTTCTTTAACGAAGAGTATCGCTGTACTGCAATTTTCTTTAGGTAATTGGCTCTATACCTCTTCTGTATTAGCTGGGTGGCCCACTGAACTTTTCTGTAACGGCGGCACTCCCTGTACATTCTGTAGTTTCTCTGTATTACAAGAGCTGCCTTATGTCTTTTCTTCAACAAGCATCTTGTTCTCATTCCCCTATAGGCAGCCTGAAGAACTACAACAGAATTGCACAGTTTTAAGTATATTTCTCTCACACGCTTCCCTTCCCTGTAAGCACGATAACGTTGCTGTATGATTATTGAAGCAAGCCTGAGAGCTTGATAAGAAATGTAGATTTTACGCATTCTTAACATTGCTTGAATAACTGTAGCAGCTTGATGCATTTGTTGCATTTTTTTCCTAACCACAAATCCTCTATAAGCTGACTGTATGATAACAGCAGCATTAAGGAAAGAGAGATACTTTTGACGTTGAATTTTTGCTAGTTTCGTTGCTCTGTATTTCCTCTGAATTACAATAGCAGCTGCCTTGAGGGATACAAAATGTTTTCTTTTGAGAAAAGTTCTAAATCTTCTTTGAATAAGCTCAGCTGATTCATTCAAAGTTCTTATATATCTTCTTGTTTTCATACCACGGAATGCAGCCTGGATACGAAGTATAGCACTTCTCATAATCATATAGTTGTGAACTTGTGCATCGCGCTCCTTACAAGCACGGAACCACTGCTGAATCTGTCTAGCTGCTAGCAACAGTTTTCTGAAATACTTCCGTTGTTTGTACATTCGACAATAAGACTGTATAATTGCTGCTGACTGATGCAGAGTTTTCAAGTCTCTTCGGACCTTCATGCCTCTACAGGCAGCCTGAAGGATAACGACAGATGACTTTAGCTCCAAGTACTTTTTACGTTGTACTTTGCCTGAACAAAATGCTCTATATTGTCTTTGAATTATAATTGCTGCCATTCTCATTGCCCGATATCTTATGTTCACGCGATGCATCTTAAACACGGCTTGGATACAAATAGCTGCTTGATGCATACAGTGAACTTGTTGCCTAACTCTTACACCTCTATAAATTGCCTGCATTTTGACCGTGGCTTTTTTTAAAGACAGATATTTCTGCCTTTGATGTTTAGCATGAGTAATTGCACGATAATGCCTTTGAACCGCTACAGCTGCAGATCTAAGTCTTTCATAATCCTTTTTGACCAGGTAAGATTTGAAGGCAGATTGTATAGTTGCAGCAGCCTTGTTTAGTTTCCTGAGTTGTTTCCTTACAATCATCCCACGGTAAGCAGACTGCAAGACTAGTACAGCTGCCTTTGTTTTTAGATAAATTGCACGTTGTTTTTTTTTCATACAGTAAGCTCTGAAGTATTTCTGAATCACTAGAGTGGCTTGTCTTAGTTTCTTATACTTCAGCTGATTTACATGCATTCTGTAATAGGACTGAATAACTGTTGCAAGACTGTGTTTCTTTTGAACTAATTTTCTCACAGTTCTCCCTCTCCATATTGCCTGAAGACACACCGCAGAATTACGCAGCTGAACATATTCTTGCCGTTGTTTCTGGCCTGTAATTCTGGCTCTGTAATGCCTTTGGATAGTTAGCACAGCATGGTTCATCAGTCTGAATTTTTTCAGAGCCATGAATTTTCTGAAGGTAGACTGGATCTTAGTGGCAGCAACACATTGTCTTCGAATCTGCTTTCGTACCTTCCAGCCATGAAAAGCTGCTTGTAAAGAAAGCACAGCTGCTCTTATCATTAAGAAGTTCAGTCTTTGCCTGTTACCAGTCTTACAAGCTCTGTACCACCTCTGAATCACAATGGAGGCCTGAACCATTGCCTTATACTTCATTCTTGCAGCATGAGCTCTGAAAGCAGTCTGAATTTTAATAGCAGCTTTATATTCAAGTTTAAGCTTTTTCCGTGCTTTATAACCTCTATAGGCTGCCTGTAAGCAAACAGTTGCTTGTTTAACTTGCAAGAACTTCTTTCTCTGACACTGTTGTTTTTCATATGCACGATAATATTTTTGAATTACAATGGCAGCACTATAGATGCCTAAAAAACGTTGCCTGTCCCTTTTCATTCTGTAGCATGCCTGGAGAAATACTGCAGTCTCCCTCCACTTTTGTATTTGTTTCCTGACAAGATAGCCTCGAACTACAGCTTGAATTCTTATGCAAGCTCCCTTCAATTTCCTATAATCTTCCTTAAGTTGAAGAGCATACCTGTGAGACCGATACTTTTGCTGGACATAAAGCGTTGCTTCCCTTAATGCACAATAACGCTTACGTGCTTGCCTCATCCTTACAAAAGCTTGAATCTTCACTGTTGCATCTTTCAAGCTTTTAAATCTCTTCTGGAGAATATAAGCACGGTAAGTTGCCTGAATTTTTATCACAGCTTTTAATACACGCGCCTCTTTCCTAGCTTCCATTCCTCTGTAGGCAGACTGTAGGACAAGAGCAGCCAGACGCATCCTCCGGAAAGAAGCAGCTGCTTCTCTAGAAGCGACACATGCCCTATACCAAGCCTGAATTACAGAAGCAGCATTTTTAATCTCTTTGTATCTTTTTACTTGTTGGTATTTTCTCACATGTGACTGCAATATGGTAATAGATTTTTTTAATTGTAGAAATTTTAGCTTTTCTTGTTTCATTCTCCACAGTGACTGAACAAGACAAACTGCTTTTACTTGACTGTATAGTTTACGTGCTTTCATGCCTCTAAAAGCAGCTTGGAGAATGATCACTGCTGCACGCTTTTGCAAATAGTACCCTCTTTCAATTTTTCCCAGTTTATAAGCTCTGTAAAACTGCTGAATTGTCACTATTTTTGCCCTGTGTTCCTGGTAAATGCGTCTAGCCAGATGACATCTGTACCAAGCCTGAATTTTGATCACACTTTGCTTAATACATTGATACTTCTTCAGAGCTCTGTGCATCCTGAACCAAGACTGTATGATAAGGGCAGCCCTTTTTCTTTTAGCCAGTTTTGAAGACTGCCATTTTCGGAAATAAGTCTGAAGCACTAAAGTTGCTTTAATTCTCTGTTGCATTTTGTGTTTTCTCCATCTTCTGAATGCAGACTGAATAGTAAGTGCTGAAGACTTTAACATTTCATATCTTTGCCGATCTTTTTTTGCCAACTTAGATGCACGCAGATGAGACTGAATAGTAACAACTGCCCCAACAATTCGTTTATATGCAGCAACAGACTTCACCATCCTTATCCTTGCTTGTACAAAGATAACATAGTATCTCAGCTGTAAATAGCTTTTCCTAGCAGAGTATCTCCTCCAACAAGCCTGCAGGAATAAAACAGAAGAAATTTAGGATTTTCTTCATGGTATCTCGAGTCAAGCCTAAATTTGAGAACTATAGACCTCAGACTTTTTAAATTTCTTTGTTCCTACTTAACCACTAAGAAGATATGCCCAGATATCTACATAAAAAAAAGCAAAAGGTATTGCTTCCTTTCCAGTTCTGGGAAAAATATAAATTTGCCCTGGCAACAGAAGACTCCCTTTTAAACTATTTGATAATAGTTTAAAACAGATAACTGATTCTTAATCTCCATTCCAAAAAGCCTCAAGAATGTAATATTTAGCTTTGGGTAACAGTGAGGAGAGGAAAGTATCTTGAGAAGCGGAATTGAATGCCCAACTACCATCTGCCTTTCTGAATGTGCTCACCCTGCCATGCCATGGCATTTGGCAGCTGCAAAGAGTCAAGTCAAGAAAATCTGATCAGTCCTTACAGTGACTGGTTTAAAATCAGTGTTTTTATTTTTCATGGTGTATCAAAATGTTCACCTATTGTCAATTTGATAGCACATTACCATTCCTCTCTGAAGAGAAAGTTACCAAAATATCTCAGAAGATGTGGGGGAATATTGTATTTACATGACGATATCTGGTGCCACAAGCAGAACAAAAGACCTTGAGCCAGTCTTTTCCTTACAGATTTCAGAGGGTTTTCTTGCTGTGTAATCTCACTTTAGATCATTTTACCTGAATGACTGTTGCAGATCTACTTCTGGCTTCCTCCAGTTTTGTCTTTTTCAGATTTAAAAGAATCATCCTGGCTAAGCATCTTCTCCAGTGCTTCTGGATGACAACTGCTGCATTCATTTTCTTAAGGATGTGTTGACGAGACAGGAAGTTTCTTACAGATTTTTGAATTGTCTTAGCAGCTCTGTCTTTTTCCTACAGGGTAAGTTTCCACAGAGCAGTTAGGATTGGAATTTTCATTATAATTCTTAATGAATTAATACAACTATCTAAAGCAAACTCATAAAAAATAGGCTTGGTGATACTACAACTTTTCTTTATCTAGAAAAAGAACTTTTCCGAGACGGAACATTTATTTTAGTACCAAATTTGTTGTAAAGAGGTGACATCACTTAAATCTGCATCCTCCCACGTTCCTAGATCTTCCCCTTTGTTACTTAATTTTTCAGCAGTACTAAGCAACTCTTTTAAGCCTTAATTTTAGTTCTCATTCGTAAGAGTTTAAATACTCTTACTGATGGGGCACACTAGAAAACTTTCCAGTTATATTTAAATAATGCAAGAGTACCAGCTCACATCCATCCAGCCCAGAGTTTTATTTGCACATACCAACCAGTGTTTAGTATGTTGCACATACCAACCAGTGGATAGTAATCCAGAAGCTGTAGTAATAAATCGATGTACATCAAAGGAAAAAGTGACCAAGAAAAGTAACACTTCAATAAGTACATCACCTTGTCAGAACTCTACTGCTAGCCTATCCTTCCATATGGCAAAGTGTATATGCACACATCGAAACATTAACTATAAAAAATAATGCATGTAATGCTTATGGTTTTGGTTTTGACACACTTTCCCCCCAGCATCTTTACTATTAGTTATAAAAACAGATGCAGAAGGAGTACTTTGGCATCATCATTACTATTGTGTAGTTTCTACAGAGCAAAGAAACTGAAGATGAGAAGATCTACATCAGTATTACTTCTGCATCCTTCTACACCAGATTCTTAGAATATTTCACCTAAACACCGTTCCAACATCAAATAACATGCATTTCAGTTAGACATAGTGATGGCATTTATTAATAGTGTCCTAGTTTTAAAATTGTCACAAGATATGATAAAACTACGAGAAAAGCAAGAAACAAAATATCAGAACTCAAAACACGAATGAAGTTTAGCATAAAAAAAAATAAGGGTAAATTCATTAATAAGGGTAAATTACTCTTTTCATCTTGTAAACATTAATAAGAATTAAAAATTAACAACTTCCTTTTTGTTTTAAGGAGCCAGTGCAAGTAATTCATATTTGAAATATTCGGAAAGGAACTTTGGGCTCACAAGTTCTAATCAAAATACAAAAGAAAACAGTAGCCTTTAAACAAGTGTAATTACGTTAGAATAATCTTAAAGAAATATGGGTTTTAGTAGATTACATCAAAAGTGACATAAATTTTTATTACAGAGAGTACTCATCAATTTAAATGTCAATACTATTCACCTGTATAATCTAAATAGCCAATTTATATTTTCTACTTCATATTTCTCAAAGCAGAAACTATGAATATTGCAAAGAGTACCTGAAAAAGTTTCAGTTCCCTTTTCAGCCTATAATTCCTCCAGGCAGACTGAATTAATCTAGCAGCTCGAATTTCTTGCCGAAGATCTAGAAGCCGCGAACATAGAAATGATAGGTAGGTAATAACAACCTATATAAACACAGAACACAGCAAGTTAAGAGGTCTACAGAAGAGCAGGACATATTCACATGCTTACATCAACTCTAAAAGGCAGCTTACCTTCTCATCAGGAATTGTATTTGACATGTCTGAGTGATGAATCATTGCTGGTATTCCACCTAGGTCAGAAACTGCAGCATTGATCAGCTGGAAGTTTTTCCTTTCATTCTCCAAGAGTTCCTTGTATAGGACTGAGGCAGTTGCAGCTTTGCAAAGAGAAAGCATTTGTCAAATCAAGTTGTACGTAAAAAATAGATTTGACATGAACTGCTGTAAAAATAACTCACTTGCGTCAAACATTCTTTCGGTAGCATTCAGAGAAGTATCAGACTCTGAAGAGGATGAGGAGGAAGAGTTTAGTCCCACTGTATGAGTTCTTGAGCATTCTACTGTTTGAGTTGTACGTTGGCACACAGCTTCCAAAGGCACATAACATGGATGATAATGATGAATCAAATGACATAATACTCTACCATCAGAGAAGCACACTGTGAAATTTTCTACCTGTTAAATAAAATATAGCAAGATACAAGTTCCTTGAAATTTTTTTAACCAGATAATTGGTATAAACTGGATATAGAATTTCTTATCTTGCACCTTTCAAAGTGCCTATGTGTAAGTTTTTTAACAAAAATATTTATGACACTACTGCTTCCTTTGATCATTCACTGTGCAGTGATATACAGCTGCGAGAAACTAGAAAAAAAGATGTATGAATCACTACACAGTGAATCTCCAATGGAAATATTTATAAAAGCAATATTTCTACAGAAGAATCTCTGAGAAACTTCTATAGAAAGTTTTACTCTAGGTACTCAGTATAGAAATAAGTCCCAAACTTGCATTGGTCTTAAAGAGCTTTATTTTGTCCTTCAGGAAAAAAGAGAAGATGAGACGGCACTGTGACCACAGACAAGTCTCCGAACAGGGCTTCTCTTCTTGGAAGGAACAAAAAAACATGCCCCTTCTAAACAAACGTCTTTTTGAGGAGAGGAATCCTCTTTAGTCCAAACATTAGTTGAATTCAGTAATTAAATTTGTTTGAAAGGAGAGCTGCAGCTAAACCCACAGCAGGACAGTTATATCAAATCAGATTAAACAAAGTCCAGGAGGGTGTTTAAAAGTAAGTACCATCGGCTGCTACTACACATTTGATAGTTTGAATAATTCTGCTGTGTAAAGAACAAGCATTCTTATGAAAGCAAAGGATGCAATTCCTGAAATGTACACAAAACTCTTTACCTTGATATTGTAAAATCCACAAACAGCATTAACCCATGCCATCAGCAGCTTCACATTTTCACTGTAACATTGAGGTGAGGAGTTACTGCTATTATCTTCTTGTACTCTGCAACAATTTGACAAATTCTTTAGATAACCCAACTGCCTTTTTCTCTTGTGTGCATTCTTTAAAAACTCAATTTCTTCTTTTAACTGTTCCATATTAAGAAAAACATCCACCTATTAGGAAGGAAAAAAAAGATTTTATTTATGTCATTAGCAGGCTGATGTGCTATACATTATAGCTGCTGGATGCAGAGGCTATAGATACGCCTCTTTAAAAAGAAGCTACTCTCGCCACTTAGCAGTACCTGCCACACTGAATCAGTATTGGATAATTTGGACTAGTCAGCATAGATTTGCAGTCTCTACTACCAACTGCTTCAAATAAAAGAAACTAAATCCATACTCTCACTGTTTTGTGTAAAATGGTTATTTCTTTAGTTAATAGTTGGGGGAAACAGGGAAATTTGCCAGAACAGCCTGTGTAATTTCACCACAGTTGCAGAGGAAACACCAATTTCGGAGTTGCATCTGCATTTCTACTGTGCGCGTGTACTTCTCTTTTTTTTTTAAGGGATTCTGAGAAGACTGGGGTGACAAGATTTGGAAAAACAGTAGAATATCCACAGGGCTTGAATAAAGCCATTGCTCAGAGAAATTATTTCTTTCAATCAAAAGCAATGCAATTGTGACACATACGCACAGGAAAACCAACTGGAGGAAGGTAACTACTCAATACTGTAACAGTAGTTAAGTAAGAAAAGAGTTATACTTGATTGTTATTCTTTTCTTCTGGGCCTCTGTTCTCTGTGTCTCTTCAGTGGCTATGGTCATTAACATTCTTGCTTTAGATACAGTTAATTATACTTATATTCCTGACACCTCAACTTGTATTTTACTTTACCTTTCATACTATGTGTTCCTTCCAGCTGGATTTGTAAGCTGGATGCTTAGTTTAAAAAATACTAGCCAACTCAAGTTAACTCTTTAACAGTCTTAAGAAAACTGCCCTCTACAACTTTTTTCCAGTGGCTTTGAAATGCTATTGCAGTAATGCCTAAGAAATCTTCATTCTTATTTCAAGAATGTTTCTTCAAATTGCCTGTTTCAGATAAAAGGAAAAAAGTAGACGAGCCGTAGCTTCAGAGTTTACTCTAGAATTTTCTGTCAGCATAACCACAAGATGTTCTCTTCAGTTAGTAAGAACTTACCAGCATTTTGAGACCAAGATGATTTTACTCTTAATTATCAATTCTATTGGCATACAGCATGAACTTAAAAAGTTTTTTTCCAAAAACTTGTATGAATATATACAGGAAAAAAGCACACTTAAAATGTTTTCTAAATGGTATTGTTAGGAAGAGTTAGCATACTTAAGTAAAGTTTGCATGGCACTTTGAAAGTGGATCATTTCACAGTCTAAAATTCAGTTAGTAAAGGCTTTCATAAACATTTCTGAAAGATCGGTGTTTTCATTATCTCTCATTTGCAATTAGTTACAAAAAGTACTTGAATAATACCTGGAAGGCAAAGACAATTTTCCACAGGAGTGCTAATGTTCGTTCTCTGTGTCTATCTACAATATCTCTGGAATCAATTGAAGCACCTATCAAATAAAACAAGGAATTAAGAGTGTGTAGTAGTCTTCTGATGCGTTTAGAATAAAACTGATTTCTGGGCCTTACCACTCTCATCTTTCAAGTGAATTCCTCGCTCTCTAAGGACATTAAGAACAATGTCAACATTGTGTATCTTCTGCAGACGACTTATTGCAGGAACTCTCAGTTGTTTTGAAAGATTCCAGTTTTTGGTGAGAAGTTCCATTGTTCTCCTAACAAAAGAAATTTCACAGTTAATGGTTCAGTTGAGTTCATACTAATTATTATACAGAAACCCCGAATCGCTCAGAATAATTCTATAACAACGCACACAAGACGAATGCCACACTGTAAGTCCACAGCCAGATTGGTTACAGCAAAATCAAATTCATCAAGTGGAGTCTGAATATGACTGACAGGTAATCCTAAGAAACCAAGATGGCGGGAAAGGTCACCTTCACCGCTCAGGAAGTCACGAGAAAATGCAAGCAGAAGGTCTTTGCTAGCCTAAGAAAAAAAACAAAAACGGAACATAAGATAAACTTAACACTGTAATATTTGTCATGCAAAATGCCCAACAGCCAAGACATGTTCATGGAAAGTACATGGTCAGATAAAAAAAAATTGTAAAAAATTTCTACATCGACTCTTAGGCCAATATTAGAGGGAGACATCAAATCACAGTGCTCTTACCTTAAACTCTGCATCCTTACAGAAGAGGCAAGGGTCATGGTCAATCATTCTGGACTCTTTGGCACAGTCCAGAAAGCAAACTAACAACAGAAATTTTTTGAGTGTGAATTTTGACAATGCTTCTTCATGACCTAAAAAGATAGAACCTATTAACTGCTAGCTCAAAAGTTAAGTGCTAAAAGCATCCTGGTTTTGGAAGTAGTAATTACCTTCTCGGTAAAGGTGAGGTACCGTGGGATGTCTGTATTCAGCTGCAATGTCAGGGTTCCAAAGCAAGCGATTAAGGATAAATATTGCTAAGCCCATAACATCACCATTACTCTCCAAAGATATCAGCTCTCCATAAACAGTCTAACATGAAAGAAGAGGGAGAAAAACAGAACTGTTAAAAATTCTCAAATACCATGAGGAGTTTTTTGAATAACATACATTACTGAAATTCTGAAGTAATAAATGGTAATTAGTCTCTAAAAATAAATCTGTTCTTAAAACTGGTCACTGAAGTATAAAATCAAAGTAAATTTCAGAATATCCAGTCTTATTTCAAAACATGTACTATCATCTGCATCTAAGGAATCAAACAGGAACTTCTCTATGACAACTGCATTTTCTTCCAGTTTAGTAAAGAGCGAAACGAAAAGGAAACTACATTTGTGCTATTGATGAGGGAGTTAACTCTCACTTTCCTTGATTAAATATTTTCCTTTTTAATGGAGTTGGATCTATTTATATTATTAAAACAAAAAGTACACAGAAATTTGAATTATCTCCCACTAAAAAAACAAATCACTATATGTCCTTTTAACTTTGATTATAAGCCATAAATTCTACACTTACCTCAAGGCCTATACGCAGCCACAAAGGGTTGTAGGATAAAAGCCAGTTAAGGACTTTCTGCCTCTCTCCTGCAAGACAGTACCTTGTAATATTACATTCAGCAAATATTTCACATTATAGAAATGTCTATTAACCGGTTTTAGATAATATCAACTCAGTGTGTGAATATTCCTTTTTCTGCTTACAAGAAAAGAAAGGATGCAGAGTTTTAGTATTCTTACCTATATCTTTCCAAAGGTGCCTGTCCCTACGAACTAGCAAACGTCTAGTTTCAATCTCTACTTCCAGCTTCTTGATAGCTTTAACCATTGTTCCAGATGTAAACAAACGGCAAGCATCACGTCGTAACTTATTTAGCTTACGATGAGCCATATAAACTTTCAGAGATGCTTCATCTTTCGTTGGTGCCTTAGGAACACTGGTTTTATGATGGTTCTCCTCTCCCAAGATAAGAGCAGCTGCATTTACTGTTAAACACACACAAGAAGTAGGCATTTACATCTCAAAGGCAGCTTTTCCCACCTCATTTATTTTTTTTTCCTCTCCAAGTTCACATTTTGTTTTCCCTCTGACTAGTGAATTTATCCCTCAGGAAACTTATCAGCAGCTGCACTAACCACATTGTCAAGTACATGTGTATTAGTCGAATATTTAATATAACACTTGATTCATAAGTAAGAACTGTTAGGAATTCAGTGTTAAGGTTAACAGTACCATCATCAGCTTTTTATACTAAAGCTAAAGATAGAGGAAAAGGTACATTACCATCATTTTAGTAGAGTGGCGCCTATAATGTTTTTCGTTTCCCTACTCAACACCCACTGAGGTGCGCTGCAGTCATACACTCAAGTACATATTTGTTGTTGCAGAGCACACTCCCTAGTCAAGTTGTGTGTTATGCTGTGCTTGGCGTGAGCAAGTGAGCTATCCACGCTTACCACAAGGGGAAAACATGACTCTGAAAAGGTGTTAGTTATAAAATTCTGCTGGGACAGATAGAACTGCCTGCAATGTGAAAACTGCTTTTAGTTTAACATAAAATATATTTTCTAGCATTATGACCACTGAAACACTTTACTGAATATTTGGTTTATGATTATAACAGTATTAAGTCAAAGGCTGAAAAGTGAAACAGGTGATACACAAAAATTAAAAACCAAAAATCTACCCTTACCCAAAAGTTACACAAACTGAAGTGACAAGCTGGGACTAGTGTTAAGTTAGTACTACTATTTATATATATGCTTTATTACTATTGATGAAGTTTAAGAACATGAAAATACAAAGTGAAAATTCTTGTAGTCTCACCTTGTGAGGTGTTTGTTTTTACACTGAAGTCATCAGGGGTAAGCACAAAATTTAACCACCAGGTGAAACCTCGTTGCTGCTTCTCCTTCCAACGTTCATCATAAAACATGTTTTTAGCAGCAAAAGGCATCGGGTGCCTAGGGATGACTTAAAGAAAAACAAAGAAACAAAACCACCACAAAAGTGAGTCTCCAGTTCTTGAAATGTCTGATAACAAACATGCATTTCATTGGGGAAGGCATTAATGTTTGACACTCCATTTAGCTCTACAGCAGAAAAAGTAGAACATTAGAATATTCAGTGACTTGCAGATCAGGCACCACTACATAAATTTCAGCCACAAAGCACAGACTAAGCTATTAAAGCACTAGAAAAAAAATACAAGATTTCTAGAATTCAGGTTATTTGCAATGCATGCCTTTAGGCAAAACCAAGGTGAGTTAGATAACATCCAGAAAGAGCTGTTCTATAGATCTATTTTTCCAGCCAGATCAACTTCATATTACTAGCACTGCAAAATCAGTATCCTTTTGGTATGAAGATCTGTCTTCTTAAGTATTCTGTTGTTGTATTAAAATGTTATCAGAGATTGGACAGGCATTTCTCAGATAACTATCAGGAACATCAGTAATGTGGCTTTTATGCTTACAGGCAAAGCTAGAGGAAAGGAACATTTTGCCTTCTGCTGGCCATGTGTTGCAACTAATTTTCTTATGAGTAGTCAGAATGGAACACAAAAGGTTACATAGATTTTTCTACTAGATATTGATTCATTGTAGGTAGAATCTTCTATTCCATCTCAGCTCTAACCAACTGGGCTTTATCACTCACTTGCAGTAAAACAACTGTGACATTCAGCTCAGTATATACCATTTTACTAAATGCCAAAAGTCCACATACCTGTTTTCAGAGGTTTCACAAATGTTAGGTGAGACTGAGCCACTCCAGGGATAGGCTTACTAATTCTGCTGGTAGTTTTAGATGCTTTCTGAAGAGAAGAACCTACAAGCATAAACACATAAATATAAGCAATAAATATGTCAGTGAAAGTTAGTGTATAAATGCTTATATAACACTTACAAAGCATTAAAGAGGAGTAATTCCCTATGAACCCATATGAAATACCAGTAATCGCCTGATGATCAGAAGAGTTAAGCAAAGCATTTTGACTACAAACAAAAGGTAAAAAAGGAGTAAATAAGAGTATTGTATTAGACAGTTCTTTCATACACGAAGTAAAAAGTGGGCAGCATGAATGAGATTTGGGAACTACATATTTGAAAACACATCACAAAAGTAGTGGAGTCAAATATTCACAATAGTAAGTGTACACGTGACAGGAATCTTGTGCAGTAAATTTCTAGAAAATTTTAATTACATAGCAAAGGCTGTGCTGGAGAACTGTCAGATAAATTTCCCCTACTGTCATTAATGTTTACAAAATGAATTAAGTAATTTTTGAAGCTCAAAATACTGACCTAGTTTTCAAATTTTTAAAATGCATGTATATTCTAACAAGTTGCAAAGGTTTGCATTTCACAGATATGAAATATTCCTGACTGTTACTAGACAGTTACTAGACTGTTCAGTTTACTAAACAAATTTCTCAATCAAAGGCATCTTTCAGAAAGTGGTAAGTGAAGGAAAGGCTGCTCACCAGCTTTCTTTCTCTGCCCTCCTCTCTCTCGGTTCGTGGGTTTGAAGGTCCGTGATCTCATAGTATGTGTTTTATTGGCCATGTTAGATGTGGCGGTTCTTTTTCTTTCCACTTCTTCCACGTACACCGGTGCTGTAACTTTACTATTTTCTACATATATTTCACTTTTCCTCTTTCGACGCAAAGTTGATGCAGCAGAAGATGAATTTACTTTGTCATCATTACACTTATTTTCAGCTGAAATGGGACTTATAACTGGAAGATGTTTAGATATTTCTGCTTTTGTATGTATAGGCACATTATCACATGACATTATTGCTTTACTAAGGCATTTTTTAGATTTTGGGTGCAGGGTTTCCATTCTTTCTTCTTCAGCAGCATCAGGCTTATTTTTTATAACTGTGGCAGAAAGAACAGGGCGCTTTTTCGGTTTCTCCCTCTGCGAATTGTGGGTCTTAAGTTCCTTTGCAGAAAAGAAACTGAAGGGATTTTCTTTAGGTTTGTCATTACGAAGTACCTGTGATTCTACATTATGCATCTCAAAGGCTTCATGCTGCATATGAACGTCTCTGCTTGTCTCTCCATCTCCACTTTCTTTCCATCTTGAAGGTAGGAATTTCTTCACAACGTAAGTTTCTGTAGTAGACGATATTAAAGCCGCCTCAAGTTTAGGAGTTTCTGACTGCCTATCTGACAAGTTGTCTTTCACAAACTGATCTGGTGACAGAATTGGAACAGAAGGCTCTATTACATCTATATCCACTTCATAACTGTCATTTATGAAAGATTCTGGAGTTAAAATTCTCCTCGTACTTAAAACAGGCAGAGTCGTTGAGTGTTCTGGAGTACAAACTGATGCAAATGCACAATTAAGAATTACTTCATTGTTCGAAACAGGCAGTTGTGCTAACCCAGTAGAACTGCATGCACATTCAGATTTTAATTCATCATGCTTGTTCACCAATTTCTTGACATAACAGCTGTCGATTTCAGGCAATAATGCTTCATTTACAGGGGCAGCAATATCCGAGAATGTAGTAGATCTTCTCATTGCAAGTGGTGTGCAAACAGCATTAATATGTTCCTCTGGACCTGGTCCAATAGGAGATATTGGCAATTTATTCTCCAGGCCAATAAGAGAGTCATTTCCTGGGGACATGCTGTTTTGCAGGGTGTTCTGATTCTCACAAGGTTGAAGTGGGCTTCTAAGTCTCTCCACTTTCTGGGAAACTTGAAAGGTCTTATTAACATTTTTAACTTTCAATGTACATTTCTTAACTTTTGTTGAAGAGCTTTTGTTTTTTATATTATCCCAAAGACTCTTCTGAAAAACAACCATAAATAAAAGTTAGTATGCTGACTTTATACATACCTTTTATGTGTAAAAGTGAACATGGCTAGTTTTTAGCATTTTAAGTCTAAAAATACTGTAAAAAGAACAGTTAGTCCACAATCTACCACAAGTTGTTTCCAGGCTTGAAAATAGCTTTTTTGGTCATATAATGCACCAGTGTCTACTTTCCAACACAGCCCAAAAATTTTGAAGACAATGGGCATTCCCACAGACAGCATCATTTATCAGTGTTAATTGTCCCTTACTGAATGTTCTACTAACAAAAACAATACTTGTACCAGCTATGCCAAAGTAATAGAATTAAGGCACATAATAATACACAGACGCACCTTTTTCTTCGGAGGTTGCTCAGCAACACCCAGGAGAACAGCTTGATGCTTTACAATGCCATTAATAATGAAAGTTACAAGTTCTCTGACTTTTCCTTCCTCTATTGGTGTCCATGTTACAGAAACAAAGAGTCTTTGTCCAGACTGTTGGAAAAAAGAAGAAATATTTCATACCTAGCACTTAGGTACACTTAGGTAACATCAAAGACAGAGTAATCAAATCAAATGAGAAGCAGTATACCTAAGTACCATATATTCTGATAACATGAGATGATAAACAATCATTACGTGTTTAAACCTTTTCTCCTTTTACACATAAATAGAAGCAATATGTGTCAAAAATGCTGCCATACCAAAACTGCATATACCTCTTAAGGAAACTATAACGGAAACCAAGCAAGATAGTATGTAAATAGAAAGCATAATTGAAAGAATAAGATTTGAGGAAAGGTAAGTAAAAGAAATTACATTTGTTTTTGCATGTATGAACCAAATAAGTCTTCAAAGTAACTTTGAGATAATTGTACTACCAATCAGAAGTTATTTACAGAACTTCAGCTGAATCTAAATAAGAGTGTTAGATTGTTTTGGTTCAATGACCTGCAACGACGAGATTTCACACACAAGTTTATAGCATAAAAATGAAGACACTGCAGATGAAAGAAAAAGTCACAGAGCCACGTATGACCTATGCAAAGGTTCTTCATGTACCGTAATCTCTACTGAATCATTTTGGTGCTCTGCCAATATCAATACTAACAGACTAAGAATAAGACTATACTAATAACTAAGAACGGTTATACCTCAGACAAAATCAAAAAGAGACCTTGAAAATGACCACTCTCCTGAGCATTTGAGTTCCACCTCCTTGGACAGCTACATTTAATCATAGAATCATCAGGTTGGAAGAGACTCACCGGATCATCGAGTCCAGCCATTCCTATCAAACACTAAACCATCACCCTCAGCACCTCATCCACCCTGTCCCTTAAACACCTCCAGGGAAGGTGAATCAACCACCTCCCTGGGCAGATCTTTCAATGCCCAATGACACTTTCTGTGAAAAACTCCCTCCTAATAGCAAGCCTACATCTCCCCTGGCAGAGCCTGAGGCCATTCCCTCTTGTCCTGTCCCCTGTCACTTGGGAGAAGAGGCCAGCACCATCCTCTCCACAACCTCCTTTCAGGTAGTTGTAGAGAGCAGTGAGGTCTCCCCTCAGCCTCCTCTTCTCCAAGCTAAACAACCCCAGCTTTCTCAGCCGTTCCTCGTAAGGCCTGTTCTCCAGACCCTTCTCCAGCTTCATCACTCTTCCTTCGCTGGACTCGCTCCAGAGCCTCAACAATCAAAACATCCAAACTAATTCAATATGTGTTTATATAGTAAAGCCAGTCAGCAAGTTACAACTCATTATCTGCTACAGGAACTTGTTATTGAAATACCTCACAGCAAGACTCCAACCTGATTTTATAAGCTTGTTGTTACAAGAGATCTCCAGAGCTTCTTCCTCTCTGACAGATGCTCCCCAGAGGCTAGATTACCACAGGTACATCTTCACCAAAACTGTCCTTTGGAAAATTGCCATTGATTGGATTCATATAATCCAATATGAGATTAACCCATAGTTTCTATTTCACAGAATCACAAGGTTGGAAAAGCCCTCCATGACCATTGAGTCCAACCATTCCTATTAACCACTAAACCAACTCCCCGAGAATCTCATCCACCCATCTTTTAAACAGCTCCGGGGAACTTCCTTAGGAACTGTTAAGGATTTATTCCCACATTACATCTACTTTACTCTCTACTATATTACCTTTTCCTAAACAGATCACAGAATTATAGAATCATCAGGTTGGAGGAGACCCACCAGATCATCGAGTCCAACCATTCCCATCAAACACTAAACCATGTCCCTCAGCACCTCGTCCACCCGTGCCCTAAACACCTTCAGGGAAGGTGAATCAACCACCTCCCTGGGCAGCCTGTTTCAATGCCCAATGACCCTTTCTGTGAAAAACTTCCTCCTACTGTCCAGCCTAAATCTCCCGTGGCGGAGCTTGAGGCTATGTCCTGCAGAAAAGACCTCTCTCTTGGGCCGGCACACACACAGACAGGCACACAGACACGGACAGACACACCCCGGTACCTGCACGGAGAAACAGCGGTGCTCGATGCTGAAGCCCTTGGCCGAGCCCGGGAAGCGGTCCACGACCACCTCTGCCACCTCGGCGTTGGGGTTGTCGATGCGCAGGAGACGCGTGCGGGAGGCGCCCACGCGGAGGCTGCCGAAAGTCAGGAACGGCGGCCGCGAGAAGTGGCTGAGAACCAGCACGGCGGGCGCCTCCTCCGCCTCCTCGCCGCTCTCCCAGCGCCGCCGCCCGCAGCCTCCGCCCTCCGCCGCCATGCCCGGCCCTGACGGCCTCTGCCCCGCGCGCGCCGACCGCCGCGCGTTCAAACCCGGCGCTCCCGCCTCGCCCCGCGCGGGGCCGCCCCCCTCCCTCCTCCGCCAACCAGCGCAGCGCGTTTCATTTAAACGATGCCCGCCGCACCCGAGCTGGGCTGGGGCTGTGGCCTTGCCGGTTGCCACAGTCCGGTGTCTGAAAAAGCTACGAGAAGGTGGGGTAGGGCTTGTAGGGACAGGACGAGGGGCAACGGGTGTGAACTGGAGAGGGGCAGATTTGGACTAGATAGAAGGCGGAATTTCTTCGTGCTGAGAGCAGTGAGGCCCTGGCCCAGTTTACCCAAGGAGGTTGTGGCTGCCCCATCCCTGGAGGTGTTTAAGGCCAAGTTGGATGGGCCTTGGGCGGCCTGGTATGTCCCTGCTCACCAAAAGGGGCTTTGATCTAGATGATCTTTAAGGTCCCT
The DNA here is from genome assembly GCA_033558105.1 of Coccyzus lansbergi. Lineage (NCBI taxonomy): Eukaryota > Metazoa > Chordata > Aves > Cuculiformes > Coccyzidae > Coccyzus > Coccyzus lansbergi. Next base: position 1,578,054 of record JAUMJK010000116.1, read on the forward strand.
TCCAACCCAAACTATTCTATGATTGCAGCAGTGCGCTCAGGTGGCCAAGAAGGCCAATAGCACCTTGGCTTGTATCAGAAACAGTGTGGCCAGCAAGCCCAGGGAGGTGTTTGTGCCCCTGGACACAGCTCTGGGGAGGCCACACCTCAAATCCTGGGTTCACTTTTGGACCTCTGGCTATAAGACACGTTGAGGTCCTGGTGTGTGTCCAGAGAAGGGCAACAAAGCTGGTGAATGGGCTGGAGAACAAGTCCTATTAGGAGCGGCTGAGGAGATAGGGGTTGTTTAGCCTGGAGGAGACTGAGGGCAGACGTTATCCCTGCCTTCAACTACCCAAAATGAGTGTGTAGAGGTGGGTGTTGGACTCTTCTCCCAGGTGACAGGCCATAGAAGGTAGGATGAGAGGGAATGGCCTCAAGTTGTGTCAGGGGAGGTTCAGATTGGACAGTAGTAGAAACTTCTTCACCAAAAAGGTTATTAGGCACTGGCAGAGGCTGCCCAGGGAGGTGGTTAAGTCACCATCCCTGGAGGTATTTAAAAGACTGGTAGATGAAGTGCTTAGAGATATCATTTAGTAGTGGACAGGTACAGTTGGACTTGATGATATCAAAGGTCTTTTCCAACCTAGGGATTCTATAATCTCCATGGGTCCCTTCAAACTCAGGACTTTCTGATTCTCTGAGTGAAGCTTCAAAATGAAAAAGTAAAAAAGGGCACAGCAAACCTCCATACTATAAAAAAAACCAAACCAAACCAAAACAAAAAAAAAAACAAAAACAAACAAAAACAAAACCCAACAACAACAAACAAACAAACAAACAAAAAACCCACCAAAAAACCCATGTGGAGCCAAGCATTTTTCTAAATAAATTTAATCTATAAAATATTTTAAAATAAAAAGTAGAATGAGATGCACACACATTTGGTGAAAAAATAGCCTCATTTCTTTCTCTTTTAGGAGGTTTAAAATGGAAAGATACACAGAACACTGTGTTTCCACTGTTAAAAAAAAATAGGAGAACTAGGAACTTAGCGAGCACAAGCATCCCTGCAAGCAATCCTGTGAAGCAAGCCATGTTAAGATAAAAGAACTTTACTTTTCCATAACAAACAAAATCACACACAGGACTGAGTACTACATTTTACAGGACACTTCCTAACTTTTAATTACAGCAAAGAATTGCCCCTAAAAAGACAACTTTATTTAAAGACTTCCATCTAAAATATCAGCCTATACAGATCACATTTAAAACACATTATCTCATATACCAGTGACAAAATACTATTTCACCTTATTCTTTCATATAAAAGGACCAACATTTAAACACAATCAAAACGGTTATGGGGGATTAAAAAAAACTTTGCCATGCTTACCTTTAATCCATCAAATCCTTTTAAAACAAAACATTTCTTATGACCCATGAAAAAGACCCTTGGGGGCTTAAGTTAAGTGACTGCCCTGCATTATATTCTGCCAGTGTCATTCTTCAATGCATCCAATGAAACCACCAATTTACTGCAAAAGGATATTATAGGAAAAGATCACCTGTGACAGCAGTCACAAGGACCTGTGGATAACACACTGCATTTCCCAGAAGCTTCAGCCATACAGAGAACATGCCATTTGTATCAGTTATGCATGTGTACACAACACAGAAAAACAGCATGTCTTTCTAATGTTTTCAGGGGGAAAAAAAAAACCCCTATTCATCCACAACACCCTTTTCAGAATTATTTCATGATTCTACATTCATAAACTTCTACATAGAAATTATTTTAAATTTAAAAAGATGAGGGTCATTTATTCCTTAGCATTCCATACTACATTTCAAGTTCAATCAAGCACGTTATGAGGCGACTCCTCTGAAGCATTCTGCAGAGTTCTGGACACTTTCACATTCATTACTAAGGAAATAAGCTCAGCTCTTTGATGACATTAAGTAAATTTTGTGTCATTGTCACTTGTCAAAGCAGCCCTATATTTTTAAGGCAATCACAGACTCACTTTAGATATATAATCACCATCGCAGTCACTGATGTTCAGCATAAAAAGAACCCGTGAGAGCCATACCTCTGCAGGAAAAGTGTCAGTGCTCAAAGAGGAAATTCCAATATAAATAAATAAGCCAAACATAAAATCCACTTAAAGAATTAAAGGCAGCAAGCCAATCAATGAATAGAATCTTGTTCAGCAAAAAAATAAAGAATTCAATGTTTAAAGAGAATGAGTGCAGTAAGCTCCCAGAACCATGAAGCAGTTTAGATTAACAACAAGGACTCCACTCTTTTCCTCAGAGGTTGCATGTGGAAAAGACCAACTGTTTGCACTGTGCCACTGAACATTCTTCATAGATATTTTTAAGAGACCTGCTTCTTCCTTCTTCGGCTACAAATGATCAGCTGAGTCAATGGCTGCCAGATAAAGCATAGCCTTTATTGTAAAAGCACCCTCCAGATCAACAGGACATGCACTCTTGTATGTGTACATATACATATTAAAATGGAGGTACTGGACACCTGCAGTTTTGGCCCATGGAGCTGTGAGGTGCATATTTCTGCCCTTCAACTCCAGTCCTCTCAAGAGAAACTGTCCTCCATCAAGCAGAGATCATCTACTTCCACCTGCCAAATGAAGTGCCAGTCCATTAAAATTTACTTTGTTCATATATGAATTTCAAATAGATGTAAAGCCGTAAGAATTATAGCTCATGATATTAAAAAAATAAAAACTATGTATCTAGCACATAAACTTTCCTATTTTCTTTCAGTGTCAACTGACAATGATCCAGCCTGACCAGCAGGTAAAAACACTAAATAGTTGGGTTATCTGCAAACAAAAGAATACCAAAGAACTCTAATCAGTTTTTCCAGGAATGGCTAGTAATTCTGATAACCCAAACCACAAAGACAGTGCCTGTTTTTCTGAAAAACTAGTCCTTTTACAGCCTATTTCTTCTTGGGCACCCAAAACCATGAAGCCCTTCGGAAGATGCTGACCTTAATGTTTTGAATCATCAACTGAACCAGAGAAAGAGCCATTACTGAGAATATACAAAAGGCACAATCATGAAAGAACTTTAAAAATAACATTATCAAGTAAATACGCTCTAAATTCCTTTTTAGTATTTTACTAGAGTGCATTCCAAACAGACTAGATTTTAAAAGAAAAAGTTACCAACTATTTTTAAGTCACTGTTTTGTCAACATCCTACCAGAAAAGGCAAGAAATAACAAAGAGTTAGGCTTTTGTCCGAGAACTGCACTGACACCGTTTATGTTGGGTTACTTTTAATGGTACAATAAGAAATGCTGGAAATAATGTTTCATGTCCACATGCAGTAACACAAATATGATGCGTACATGTTGACTTAAAAACAACACATGAAACAGCAAGTTTTCAAACCATGGAGTGTAAAGATGACATAAGCAGTTTTATTTTAAAAGGAAATGAAGGTGGAACTAGAAGGCAGGAAGGGTAGTACTTGAGAGCGTACTTTCAGAAGGTGGCATTCAATGGCCTCATTATTGCTGAATGTTTGCTTCTTATCAGATATATTTACAGCATATCAGTCTGAACATTCCCAGAGCACAGCTCTAAATTTTACTTTAGAGATACAAACATAGAACAGTTAAACATATGTAGTCCTGTTTTAGAAACTGAACTTTTAAAGTTTAGGACTTCTATTGTGCTTCTTTGGCCAAGTCCTATTTAAATATTGGAAACACTTAGAATTCTATAACTCTGCCACTATTTAACAGCTAACAGAAATCTTTGGTGTGTTTATGTTAAGAATCCATTAGGGTAGAAGCCTCAAATTACAAACATTCAGGCAGCTCTGTCCCCTCTCCTGCAAGCTACTCATTATTGAAGTATATGGGGATTAACAGGATCTAACAAAGTATTTGAACAGGACTTAAAACGACCTGGGCCACTTGAGAATTCACAGACCTGCAATAAGAGATCTTTTCACCACAGATCACTTGTGCTCAGGTCAGATTGGATAAATTTATCCATTACAATAATATATATATATATATAATGTCCAGTTTCCCATTATAAAGTTTCTTTAAGATAATAATTTAAGAACAAGGAAACCTGTGGAAAATTTGCCTGAATATGTAATTCTTGTGAAAGATAATGAAAATTATAAAATTACTTCATATACTTTCTTTGGTATAATAGTCACCAAACAAACACAATAATTATTTTTAAAGCAGACTTAAAATAAAAAGCTTAATGAGGTTAAATTATACTAGATTCATGGTGAATTACAATAGACTTGTAGTTCAAAACTGTTCTTTTGGAAAAAAAACTTACATCTAGTAAAGAAAAAGCTAAAAATAATTAAAGACATAAAATACTCTCAAGAGTTTGACTTTGTTTTATAAACACAGTACAAGAGAGTGAGGAAAAAAGTTTCATTAGCAACTGCTCATAGATTAAAAAGACCTTGCAAACATTCCTATTTCTTTCAAAGCCGAAGTGTGGGGCACACTTCAGAAGACAAATAGAACTGAAAAAGAGAACAAAAAGCATACTCAAATTATAGGACTAACCATAGAAAATTAGATAATGCTGTTATCTAGATTTCTCCACATCATTCAATAGTAGAGATCAAGGAAGGATTAACAGGTTAAATTTAGGTAGCCTAATTATTCATACGGGGATCACCAAACACCTTGTTTAGTGTCTTCATGAAATATCTGAATCACTTCAGAAGAATCTGTTTCCTATGACCGCTGGCTAGGCTCCAGTGCCTGGCAGACTTTAAAACCCTCCAAAAATGCCTGAGCGTTCAAGTAAAATTATATTTTAATTCCTAGGTGAAACATAATTCAAAGTTTGTGGTTTATATCCCTGACTGCCCTTACAGCCTCTAATGAACATGATATAGTCCTTATTCTTCCAGAATGCCTTCCATTACACTTTAAACATTAATTCAGTGAGATGCAGAAAGGCAGGTTTTTTAGAATTAATATTCAGATATGTAATTACATTTTTCATCCGCTACCCTTAAAAGATATTTGAGAGTATAATTTTTAAAAGATCATCCATAAGATTTTTAAAAACTCTTAAAATTATAAGAAACACCCTTTCAGTATGCATCAAAATGGGCCTAAATGTTCAAATATTATGTAAACAAACCTGTTTTTCCAAAACTATGCAGAAGATGCATGAGTCCAAATAAAATATAAAATATAAATCTTAATTGCCATATCAGCCTCTTGTTGGCTAATGGCTTAGTAAATTGGGTGGAATGTTATGGTCTGATCATGAATGTTCATTGTTTGAAATATTCTGTACAGTAGGAGCTGTATCTAGTCCCAGTAAAGTTCCAAGATATGACTGGTCTCTAGGATCCAACATTTGCTCAGGCCTCACAGGATGAACAATATTTGTCGGCTGTGGAGTAAGAGTATATTTTTCTAGAAATGACAGATCTGTTGCTCGCTGATAATCTGCCTGCTCAGGTTGTGGGGGAAGAATGCCATGAGGCTGAGTAGTATGCTGTACTAGATCAGCTTGTGGGTCAGGCATCTGAACTGGTACCAGAGTCACAGGCACACATACTTCTGTAGATACATTCTGTAGCAAAGTTTTGGTTTCTGATTGATATGCTTTGGATTGTTCCACATACTGTTTAGCCTCAGTTTGGTAAACTTTGTCATCAGAGGTGTACTGCGCTGGCAAGGGGACTAACTTTTCCTCTGAAGATGATGTCAATGCCTCTTCCACAGCCTTCGATCCATGAACATGATCAATATGATATTTCAGCTTGTCTTTTCGTTTAAATGTTGCATTGCAGTGTTGGCAATTAAAAGGTCGAGCATCCGAATGAATAACCATGTGTTTTGTTAAAGTCTTCTTAATTCTAAAACATTGATTACAGATTTGACATTTGTACGGTTTCTCACCTGTAAAGACAGAAGGATTAGTTATGCTGAGAACCACCATATCACACACAAACAGTACAGAGACCTAGAATAAAACAATTTTACAGAAAACAAAGAGCATATGTTTGGCATCAATTCTGGGAGGAAAGGAAGCCATTAGAAGTTTGTTTAGAAGTTCTGTCATCCTACCCTTCTCCTTACATACAATTTGCAGTACTTGGAATTTGTGTCAGGTCCACATAGAGACAATCAGAATATAAACCAAATTCAAACTGTTATGATACTGGTATTAAATGAGCTCAATTTGTACTTCTATACATTTTGAAAGGACAATGACTGCCTTAAACATAGGGCAGGAAAAACCAAGCCAAATAAATAAGGACATAAACCTTCCCAAAGGGATTTCAAATCCTTATTTAGATTATCACTTGAAATGCAGTATTATCTGGACCACAAAAATGATTAGAAGGTCTGGGTAAATTTGGCAAGACCATACAACAGTAAACAAAGGAAAATGTGCTTAGAGCACCCCACAAACCTGTGTTGAGGAATAGCAATATATCAATTGATGCAAAGAGGGTGCATAAAGAGCATGGCCTGCAGATTGAGGGAGGTTATACTCCCCCTCTACTCTGCCCTAGAGTCCTGTGTCCATTTCTGGGCTCTCCAGACAAGGAGCTACTCAAAGGAGTCCAGCAGAAAACGCCATGAAGATGATCAGGAGGCTGGAGCATCTCTCTTATAAAGGAATGTTGAGTGAGCTCAATCTGTTTAGCCTAGAGTTGAAAAGACTGAGAGGAGATCTTACCAATGTTTATAAAAATATAAAAGGGAGCCTGTCAACAGGATGGGACCAGACTCTTCTCAGCAGTGCCCACCAACAGGAAAAGGGTTAACAGGAGCAAAAGGGAGCACTGAAATTTCACCTGAACGTGAGGAAAAACTTTACTGTGAGGGTGACAGAGCACTAGAACAGGCTGCCCCTCCAAGAGAGGCTGAATCTCCTTCTCTGGAGACATTCAAAACCCGCCTGGACATGTTCCTATGCAACCTACTCCAGGTGAACCTGCTTTAGCACAGGATGTGAACTAAATGATCTCCAGAGGTCCCTTCCAACCCAAACCATTCCAGAACTCAGTAATTCACAGGATAGTATCCAGGAATGACCAACACATGAGAAAGAAGAAAAAGTCTTGCTGCTTCCTGCTACTCTTGCCCTGAATGCTCAAAAGCCATAATGAATTAAAAAATTCCAACAATGCATACATTTCAATAAATTTTGTGGTTTTGTTGGGGCTTATTTTTTTTTACCTGAATGTGTCCTAAAATGCATTTCCAAACTTGATTTCCCTTTAAACACTTTCTTACAGACTTCACACGGGTGAAATGTTGTTTTATATCTTTAAAGAAGAATATATGTTTCATGTTAGATACTTGCTTAAAAAAACAACTAAAACAAAGCTACACGCACAGCCTTTTTTTAAATCTTTAACTGCAAGATAGCTGAATATCAAAGTTCCCAAATTTCCCCACTTACATTCATATTTTTTGGCATCTGCATACCAATAGTTGATTAACATTCTATTTGATATTCAATTTTATATTCTGCTGAGACTAGCACTTTGAATCCAAAGATTAAACCCCACTATAACTTCTCCAACCTCAAAAATATCCTTAAGTGACAGTATTTGACAAATACTGTCAAATCTCCTGACCCACAGGAGGCTTTCCCTTGGGCAGAACTATGCCATTGATAAAGTACTAGGAACAGTTTAGGTTACTGGCTACCAAGAAGAAAACAAAGAGATTAAGCAGATTATGTACTATACTTTCAACACAGACGCATCTACAATGGCTTCTACACAATGCTCATATGGGCAGTTAAAACACATTACATGAAAAATATCTAGGTCTCAGTTTATTAAAAAAAAAATCTGAAATGCCTATTTTTGGAATGCAAGAATTTTAAATCCCTGTTGTATGTTCAGTGTATAGACATACCTCAGGTTTTCCAAGTTTTTACCTGCTTTCTGAGCCACTATTCAGCTACCAGCTTCTAAAATACCTAGGCACAGGACAGTTCTCACAGTGCTTAAATGATGTCTAATAATTCAGTCTTAACTAGTCTGCAATGGCAATATTGCAGCAAATCATCAGTTTAGAACAACACTGAGACAGCTGATTGACTATTTAAAATATGATCCTGGTTTATATTTTCATTTTATTTACTTACTTACACCATAAAGAATACATCTTGCTTAAACTGTGAAGGCAATTTTCCAACACCCATTTCAAACCATAACAACAATTATCTCTACCAAGACTAAGGTAAAAGCACAACAAACACATGGTCTACTAGAATTCTGCAAGAACACAAAAATCCCAACAAAATCTATTATAGTACAGAAGTATAAACATAGTAATATAATAATCCACACTTACTTCTGCCAAACTTTTTCTCCTAGATGAACACTTTTATAATGAACAGTAAGGTGATCTCTACGGCCAAAACATTTTCCACATTCCTCACACTGATGTGCCTTTTCACCTACCAGAGCAAAAGAGAATATATTTTGGGTGGGTTTTCTGGAACTTAGTAGATGTCTAAGAGTTGTAATCGTAAGACATACAGTAGATTCACGTTCACAAAGTCCAACCAATCAAGGTCTTCCATACCCTTCTCAGAGAAGGATTCTCTGCTATCAATGAACAAAGTTCAAGGAATACATTGGTTCTATCACAGTTAGGACTTTTACCACTTGTTATAAATGACCATTACTGACCGTTAGTCATTTCTACAAAGAAACTCATCTTGATGAGGTAAAGGCACACTTCCCCAAATACCCACTGCATGAAAGGTACAAATTAATTACTAGGAATTTGCTCACTTCATTATGAACAGAAATGTGATACCTAAATTATTCAGGAATTTTAAGAGACAGGCTTATTTAAACATACCAACTATTTTCAGCTACTAATTTTTAGAACTTTTAGAACTTATAATCGCATCATAGTGTTAATCTTTTTAACCTTCCTGATTTACATAGTTACCTTTTTCTTTTATGCTGCTGTTTAAAAGTATCTTGTTTCTTTTTAGTCATCTTGAGATCTTCCACAAAGTGGCAGAGTATTTCTTCTCATGTAAGTAGGAGGAGTGTGGACAGTCAAAGAATGTAACTTTCTAGAGGAGGGAAAAGCAAATAGAGTAGAAAAGAGGATTTTTTTTTTTTGTACTTGAGTTGTCAAAGATTTCTTTATTTTATAGCAGACATGATTTCAAACACTAAAAAAGAAGCTGTCCTTCAAATAAAAGCTCAGGAAGTTTAGACGCTGATCACTTTCATATTTTTATGGTGCCTAGAAAGCATTTTGTCTCCTAGAAGGCCAAATTCCCTTTGGATCCTGCTCTGAAGATGGAAAACTCCCTAATAAATCTTCTCTCTTCCTATATATTTAACAGCCTTTCTGCTGTCAATGCAACAGGTTTTTTTATCTTCCTCCTGATCGTATCCCATCACCTTCCTTCCTTCTCTCTTCCCCATAACAGATAATTCAGAAATACCTCTTAGATGTTCTTAAAGTGATCAGTGTACAAACTTTGACAGACACTGCGACAGCTTCTTTTGTGTTGTGTTTCACACAATTGCTATTAAAAAAAGAAATCTGAACTCATTAAAAAATCCTCCTTTTTCACTTTTGCTTTTTTATTTTTTAATTACTTTTAAAGCAATTCACTGTTACATGTTTTTGACTGTCCCTCAACTTTCTATGTTAACATGGAGGAAACACTAGGTTTATAACTGTGAAAACATGCAAGATTAACCCTACTTTAGCAGACCTTAAAAATAGTAAGAGGAACTTTTATCAGGCCTAAAACATTGCATGTACTGAAAATAACCCCTCCATAATTATTTTTTCATTTGATCTTATTTAAGAATAGTAATTCCAAAGCCAGTTTTCAAAGAAAATGCCTACCTGAGTGTATTTTTTTGTGTTTTGTCAGATGGTCATGCCGAATAAAGGTTTTTCCACATTCTTCACATTCATATCTCTTGTCATCATGGTGGACTCTCAGATGAAGTCTGTATATTTATAGTCATAAATAAAGCCATAAAATGCAATTTTCTTAATATAATCTCAACTGTTAATTCAATACAAAATACCAGAAAACAGTCATTAATGCTTCACACAAACACAGAGAAATAACTTCCACCAGAGGTACACTTAAACTGCTTTTAGAAAGCTAGAGAGCACAGAGCTAAACTCTTACATCCGACATTAATTTAGCAGGACATTTTAGTCCACTTATATTCTCTTTGAATAACAAAGATGTACAAGAAAGTTAAGTCTGATACCACTGTTGTGTAGAATTCTGTCTGTGTTTAAACCAATAAGGTCTTGTATTAAAAATTAAATTACTTCTCACAGGTTACTAATGCATTTTCAACATTTAGGCATCTTTAAGCATTTCTTAATGCTCTCAGTGTTGGCATAAATCAAAACATACACACTATGAATGTTGTTGATAACATGAATGCATATATGTCACCAAATACAAGCAGGATATTTTAGCAGTTTATTTAATTAAAAACCGAACCTGTAAGAGCTTCCATGTCGAAAACTCTGCCCACAAATACTGCAAAGATGAGGTTTCTCTCCACTGTGAATTCTCAGATGTTCTTTCAAAGTTGCTCTGTTTAATAAAAGCAGTAAAGTTTAATTTTAAGCAATGCCACTGCCACTTAAAAGTGAAACAGATTACCAGTTAGTATCTCCATTTCTTTAACTCTGACAGATCACAACATATCCAAATAACTGTTATCGATTTATTCAGATACACAAACGTGTACAACCATTCAAAGACAGAATGGCAACATATCTACTGCTTACTGAACCAGCTGGATCTAGAAATAATCCAAGCAAAGTAATAAAACATTGTCCCAACATACATTTGGACAGCATACACTAAAGAAACCATTTTCTATGTAATAATTTCCTTGTTACTACATGTATAAAGCCAGAGTTTTAAATTCAGATTTGAGGGAAATCTAGATTATAGACTTTTAAATACATACATTTTTATACCCACATATGTATATGTATGTCTACTGTTACTACCATCCCTCCAATGTGAAAAAAAGTGCATGCAGGTGAAAAATTCTCTCTAGCAAAGGAATCAAAGAATAAAACATAATGTACACTTACCTCGTAAGTGTGTGAACTAAACAAACAGTGAAAATTCTTTGATCCCAGAATAACAGAATCACAGAATTGTTTAGGATGGAAAGGACTTTTAAGATCATCAAGCTCAACCATAAACCTGACACTGCCAAGTCCACAAATAAACCACATCCCTAGATGCCACATCACATCTACGCAATTTTTAAATACTTCCAGAGACGGCAACTCAGCCAATTCCCTGGGCAGCCTGTTCCAGTGCTTGAAAACCCTTTTCATGATGTGCTTTATATCTTGTTTACTCTTTTATTAATACATGTTGTTAACACATGCATACCCTATTCACCAAATAATAGAAAATAAACACCACCACCAAAGCCCACTACAGATAAATCTTCCTCCTACAATACTTCCAGTGGTCTTTGCAAGTCACTGGAAAAAAAAATTAAAAATCAAGAACTTCCATAAGTGAACTCAGATCTTTTTATATCCCCCAAATAGAACACAACTAAAATCTTGGGCACAGTTATTGAGATGAAGCTGTATAATATCAAAATTTATATATATATATGTGTGTGTGTGTGTGTGTATATACACACACACACACAAGTCTTATAGTTTCAGAACTTTAACACAAATCACCACCTGGAATACTAAAAAGATCTTTATGGAGCACTGCAAGACACCTACACTGAAGCCGTGTTAACAAGTGCTTAAAATTCACATTTTTTTTCCTCATATATGAAGACTAGAAAAAGGGAAAGGGAGATCTTATTTCTACAGCTTTTCTATGCTATTTTCCTATAGAATTTACAACACAACTTTTAGAGCTTCCTCTTTTCAAAGCACTGAATTAACATTTCTTCCTCCCATTTAGAGAAGCAGCAGCAAAGACTGCATAATATTATTCCATCTTCCATGAAACTGTGTTTGTAGAAGTCCACCAGTGTTCTTGATCTGTATATTTACCAAAATATCTATGGAAGAAACCTCTTTCTCAGACAAATACAAGATGTTCTCACACAACTCAGGAACCCTATGAGAAGTGAATAAGAGGTAAGACTTTCTTAATGTACTCCTGCCTCATAATTAATGATCTACACCTGTCACCCTTAACTTTAGAAGTCATCAGAAAATCATATGCTACCTGTGGCTCTAACACTACCTTTTACTACACAAGCCCCCTGAAATGGTCTTGCTTGTGTTAAACACGCAAAGCTAAAAGATATTCAGAATGAAACAAAACATGCTAAATATTTCTTTGTTATGCTGAAGTTCAAGTAGTGAAGCAACTCCTTACCGTTCCCTAACAGATTTTCCACAGATGAAACACGTCCATTTTCTCTTTCCTCCATGAGTACACTCTATATGGCGTTTCAGATTTCCCGTATCATTAAACTGGCGGCCACAAATATCACAAGGAAAAGGCCCTACAAGGAGACAGGCACACACAGTATTTTTAACTGCCAGTTAAACTAAACAAGGTGCACAGACTGGTCCCTTGTGAAAACCCTGATCAATTTACAAAGCAGAAGTTTTGTCTAACAAATGATTAATGTTTAGTATAGTCAGCACTCTTAAATTAAGACATTGTACACTTTTGGCTCAGATAAGTTATTTCTAATAGTTGGTACTTCAGCAAGTTTCATGATTGTAAAGCAAACATTTAGAATTAATAGTCAAAAGTAATTCAGTCCACTTAGACTGTTTGAAAAACAAAATTCCCATTACTACTACCAATCTAGTTCCTACCCAGCAGAAAGAACTCATAGTAATAAAAAGGTCTTTGGACATCTTCAGGAAGAATATGAATCCACAGCTGAGAATCAATTTCACACAAAAAAAGTTTTAAAATAAGACTAACCTTACGTCTTCTCTCTGCCACCACTTTCCCTTGCCCCCCAAGTTTTGCACAGACTGAGGTAAAATACAATGCCTCAAAAAGGCAGCTGAATAAAAAAGTAAAAAGATGACAACAACAACAATATCATGATCACCCAACTTCCCCCACAAAACCGCAACAGGTGAGAACTCAAAAAGGAGGTAGGATAGAAACCAGACTGATCAGGACATACAATGTGAAGGAAGGTTTTACTTTAAATCTATTGTTTACATGTCAGAAGGAGGTTTCTATACCGAGATGGAATTTTTCTTGATGTTTCAGTCTTGCAAATCGAGATTTAAAGTGCTCTTCACAGTAGGTACACTTAAAGGGTTTATCCTGAGAGTGAAGGATCATATGCTCTTCTAAATGAGGTCTTCGAGTGAAAGATTTCTTACAAATCTAGAATGATAATACACACTGTCAAAGATACATTAATTATCACCAGATTCTTTTCCTATTCATAAAATCTAACAGTTCATCTGCTCTTGGCAGCAAAGCAAGATTAAACATGTACTATTAAAACGCATATTCTATCCCAACTTGCAAAGCCTTGCAAGTCAACATCAAAGAATCCATGTTCTAGATAAACCATAGTGGATTGCACTATATAAATTAGGATGCCCACCCATGGCAGTCAACATCAAACCACTGGCAACTGATACATACAGTTACATGTTCCACCCCCTCTTCTTGCTGTTGACTCCAGCTTTACCAGACTCTTTTTTCCTAGCGTGTTCCACCACAATAACTCAACAGAAAAAAATCCAACACAAACCCAATAAATATCTTCAGCTTGGTTTTGGATGCTGAAACAGCTCAATTGGGCTGTGGTAAAAGCTGTCGCAGAAATACACCTGTTCCTTTATTTCCTCTGGGAGACGCACTGACAGCTTGTATTAATGAGAATATGCCAATACTAACAAAGAAATATAACTCAAAATCTATTTCAGAGATACATAACTTTCACAATATTAAAATTATGTGAGCCTTTTAGTCCTGCTTTCTGATTAATGAAAACCTCTGTGCACTTGAATTACTTGTAGCATTCAAGGAAGGACGCAGTTCAATTACAGAATTGAAGCCACAGATCAAATTTAGGCATTTAAACTAGGCATTACAACTTAACATCACTGCCCTATGCTTTAATATAAAACAACCCAGTGCTCACCTATTTCCCTATGAAACTGTCATCATTGTTTATAGGAGCTCAATTGAGTATCATGTAGCTTCTCGGAGCACAAGTGCATAACACACTTTCAGCCTCAGAAAATCAGAAGCAACAACTCTATTTGTTTAAAAACTCATCAGTGTTAAAAAGAAGTGCAAGAAAAGCCAATACCTGTAAAAAGCATAATAGCCTTTCATGGGGTTTTTTTTATATTATATGAGTACTCTACTGTTTCTCTGAATTTGCTCACATTCCTCAAAGATTAAAGTACAGTCACCAAATCCTGATGTTCACACATGGTCTACAGCATAAACCAGCAAACCAAAGAAAACCTGCAGCCTTACTGAACAATCTGAAAACAAAGTGACACCTCATAAGGTTCTGCTCATTCTCCAACTGCTATAAAGCTAAAGTTCTACTCCTGCTTTCAATTTAACTCCACTTTCAATGCACATGAGCAGTACAAGAGCAGCAGCCCACTTTCAGGATTTTCTATTTAAAATAAAATTTTCAAGCAAAAAAAAAACCCACAACAAAAACAAACACCCCACAAAGTGAAGTTTGCCAAATCATTCATCTAGTAAGAGTACTTCAAAAAAATTAACAATGTTGTACAATTGACTCCCATCACTATTAAAATGTTTCTTACTAGGTAACAAACAAACTGTAATATGTTCACACAAAGTAACTTCACCTGGAATATAATAGCCTTTGATCAAGTACATATCTTCAACGATGGTAACATCACCAGCAGGTGAATACTACAAATGCCTAAAGTTGGTGTCTCCCAACCTCCCACTATATGTTTACAAGTGGAAGTTCATAAACAAAGCAAGATTATTAGTTAATGTTACAGCACCAAATATTACAGACGGGGTTTGCATCAACAAAACAGCTGCCCTGAAAAAAAAAAAAAGTAAACTAATTCCCTTAAAAAAACCAACAAAATCCCACATCTTGAAACATTAAAACATTATTTGGCAGTAGACATCAAAGTTCTACAAATTCCTTTTTTACAATAGATGTACTTTTACATATGTCCCTCTCCTGAGTAAAATCAAGGAAAGGCTCCTATGGTTTTACATCTAGGGGTAAATTTAGTACAAATTTACAGCCCTGTTGGTGTGTATACACAGCTAAATGAGAAAGTGTTTTTCAAATCTCCTCACTACTGAGAAAACCTTCCAAACAACAGGATTTTTTATGGTCAGTGTTTGATACACATAATTAATAGGAAAGGAAATACACTGTTTTTAAAGCATTCCTAACACTCAAGTCTAATGATCTACAAACTGATGCATTTTAACAATAGTAGCAGCTGATCACATGAAAAAACAGTGACTTCAACCGTTTTAGAAATCAGTTTGGCATTATCTACTTGGCCACAAGCTGTACATACAGAAAAAAAGTTCAGTCTTTAAATCAGGACATAAAGAGACATCACAGAAACACATACCATATTTTCCCATAAGTATTCAAGTCACAAACCAGCATTGTATTGATATAAAAAATCTTAAAGTACTGAAGGATTACTTACATCACATTTCCAACCTTCACTCTTTGTCTTCTTGATAGAAAGAAATTCTTGTACATTCTCCGGATGAAACCTAGCAGAAAGACAGAATCAGAAAGTAGTTATAACTTTCTAAGACAAAGACCACCCAAATACTAAATATTAATTTCTAAACTTTGTGTCATGAAAGTTGATCACCAAACCAGCAGAGAAGAATACTGATAATTCAACAATTCTAAAGACACAAGCAACTGGAAAGTAGTGTTGACTACAGACGCCTGCAGAATCTCATGTGACAATTGGTAAGAGAGGACAGTTTCAATTATAGTACTTTATGGATATCTACAATGAGAGACAAAAAAGCAGTACGTAAATAATGATACTTTATAATTAGACCTGCCATAAGCAAATTATTCATCTAAAAGAATTTTCCATGGTAATGGTTTATCCATCTATTACCATCAAGAGTATAGCATCAACATCTGAAACTAAAGACGATACTTTACTCTTTCTCCAAATTAAAAGCAACACAGGTAATAATTAGACGTTGTGTTCTGCATGACCATGCTAGCTAATCTGAGCATTCTAAAATTTATAGTAAAAATCTATGGTAGAATTCCCACACAACTGCCACTTGATTCAGTCCCTATGCACTCCTTACGGCAGGTCAGTTGATATTAATTCCCATGCCCTATGAAAAGATATTTGTTTGAAAAAAAGTTACAGAAGTAATGCAGACTATGTTGTGTACATACATACATTTATCTTCATTTTTGAATTGAAAAAACACAATTCTTCAGAAATGCAAGACACACTTGCTCATACTTGCCTCTTCACGTGCTTTGCTAAAGTCTTTTTGCTTGCATGCAGCTTATTGCAGTATGGACATTTGTGTTCCTTTTTATGAAAGTCAGTGTCACTGGAGTGTTTCTTTCTGTGTACAGTCAAGTTGGACTTTGTTGAGTAGCGCTGATGACATATGTCACACTCAAAAGGCTTCTCACCCGTGTGTACTCGTGTATGGCTCTCATATTTGCCTATACAACAACAAATCTGTTAGCATAAACTGTAACAGGTATCAGCTACAATATACACACTTGGCATTAGTTCTATAATATCTGCCTCAACTGTGATCAAGATGTAAATAACTTCCACAGAGATCTAAAGATTTATACAGGTTCACACTACTGGAAACTGCACGGTAATCACATGTGCATTTGATCCAAGATTCCTCCACACACTTCAATTTTAACTATATCTAAGATAAAGTGTAAAAATAAAAAGTCTCTGTATTTCTGTTAGATCTGTATGTCCCTCCGGTTCAACACTACACCATATTCTGCTCTTAGGTACTCAATGGTATACTACTCTTTCATTACACTGATTTTGAAGTGACTTTTCAGAATAAGGAACAACTTTGCAACAAATAGCTATTTTTAAGTTACTTCCAAATAACAAACCAGTGAATGAATGATATGGACCCTTGCAAATGATCTATATTTAGGACTCAAGATACTACTGTAAACAAAAATACCACTCTCCCACTTCTTTCACACCGCTGGTACTCCCTCTTCTTTTTGCCAGATTTTTCTGAGGATGGAATTCAGTCCTACACCAAAGACCTACCTAAAGTCAACAGCAGGCTCTCTGCTTTGTACTATCTTTTTCTCTGTAGAATATGCATCATACTTCTGGGAGTTAGATAAAGAAGAGAAAAAAAGAAAGAACTATAGCTCATAAATTTAAAATATAAGTCAATTGTCTACGGTAACACAAGCTCATGAAGAAACGTGTCATTTGTTTTAATACTACTTCTCATGCATTTTTTGAACGCAGAAGTAGAAGCCAAGTACTGCAAGTACAGATAAAAGGGCTTCCAACATGTGCAAAACCAAAATAAGCCATTACAACTGTAACTAGACAGAAACCATTGATTTCTGCATAGTCGCATTTCAATAATAGTAAATGTCTCAAATTTCTTATGCTACTTTAAGTCAGCATTAAAAGTACAGTTAAGTCCCACGTTTTTACCATAAATACCTTTTAGAATTTAATTTGTGATGTTGAAAAATTCATTCGACTTAAGCATACCACGAGTGAGCAGGAATTAAGACACAGACCAGTCTGTTTTCAAGATGTCTTAAAACTTCGAAGTGGTGAAAGACACAATGCAAATATTGAAAGAATACCAAAAAATGCCTAACACTATGAGAACCTGGGTTTTTTCCTAACTCCTACATTTGAAAGGAAGTGATTACCTTACGTGACCATAACTCAACATTTACTGCAGATGAAAGAACACCAAAGTTCTGGAATACAGCAGTAATTTAGTTTTACTAGGAGAAAGGAGGACAGAAAAGCTGGAATTTTGACTCTTCTGATATCCTGAGAAATTATACACCTAGATTTGACTGCAACATAAATGAACCTAATAGAAGACATTAAGCTGACAAGTATAACTGGCTGTTAATGACAGATCAGAAAAATCTAAGTACAAGTCAAGAGTGACTAGGTCCTAAGCCTTTACATATCATGTGGAATAGGAGAATTTCTGGCTGTTTGACAACGGTGCAATTTTACTTTGGCATTAACGACAGCCTTGTCTGAATTTATTTAGTGGAAAATACAGTACAAGTTTCAGGCTTCATGCAATTCATTGTTTAATATTATGCTAGATTTCCCTCATTTTTTCAGTGCTGCTTTTGCATACCAAGCTAACAATTAGAACGCAGAGCATTGAGAGATTCAGTATTTGCAGATTTTTTGAATAACGCACTGAGTTCATTTAATGAAACTGTTTAGCACCACAGATGTGACCACCTAATACATTCATAAAAATTAGCAGCATGCTGAACCAGTGAGATGATGCAGAAATTCTGGTCCTCACTCTCCAGGACAGAGAAAAAAATCTGTTTATTTTCCACACAAATAGCACCACCATATGGTAAAAAGAAGAGAGATCAACCTAACATGCTCTTACCTATTCGATCAAATTTTTTTTCACACTTAGGACACTGCAGTAGTTTTTTGCTACTGCTCTTAATGATGACTGGTGCTAAGCCTTCGGGAATACTTCCCATTGAATCAACGGCCTCAGAACCTTCTTCAGTATCATTCTGTTCTTTTTCACTTTGTTCTTCAGATTCTGAATCTTCACCTGACATTTCCTCTTCCTGTCCTTCTTCATCAGCATTGCATTCACTTTCACGGTCTTCAAATTCACTTCTATCAGATGTTTCCTTGTCGGAACTTACTTTTTCCAAGTTGCTGTCAGAGGCATCACCACTTTCACTGTCACTGTCATCAAACTTTGCTGGACATTTACGGTTTCTTGTAGAACGCCTAGTGGAAAAATCAGCCTGCTCAATCATTTTTAACCCATGTCTTCTTTCCAGTGACAGGGACCTGTGGGCTTTAGTCAGATGATTTTCTAAGGACTTCTTGTAACAAAAACTTTGACCACAAAAAGTGCACTGATGACTATTTAATAGTTTACCTGTCAGTTCACTAAGTGTTTCTGCTGATGTAGGAACATCAGTTACCACATCAGTCTGTATATTAGAAACACTTTCATTGTTTAGCAACTTCACTGCATCTATGATATCTAAAAATTTCGCTGCTTCCAACACCAACGGTATTTCATTTTTATATACAAAAAACTGGGATGTGTAGAGAAACTCAAGCAAATGCTGAAAAACAGAATGAGTTACATGATCTAGTGTGACGACATCAGTGCTTGGATTTTTGCTCAAACAGGCATGAAAATAACTACTCCCAACAGCCACCACAACTTTGTGAGCACTAAATTCCTTTCCTTCTACAATTATGAGTAAATCACAAAATGATGGATGTTTCTGCCTATCATCATTTAAGTATTTAAGCAGATTTTTGTTATACTGCAAGGAGCTTAGGAGTGTTCTCTGTTCTAGGGAGGGCGAAAGTTCTTTGGAAGATTCAATCTGATCTGCAGGAGCTACTTCTGCAGACTTAGAAACAAGTTCTTGCGCACAATCTACGAGGATCTGTTGTGCAGTATCTTTCTCATGGCCAAGATGAACCTTTTCGTTTAGTTTTGCAGCGAGCCGTCTCCTTTTCCTCATTGCAGAAGTGCAACTCTAAAATCAGGAGCTTCATAGGTGACTGGCAGAAAAACCTTGTGAAGACTAGGTTCTGCTCTGTACCTTGAGAAAATAAATAAAAGTTATTTCATAAGGTGCAGATGAATTACAATAACAATTACTCGCAGCACCTAATCGGAACTCCCTATTTTTATTAACGCTTTCTGCACTTCACTCTCGGTTCCCCCTACCCTGCAATCCTTGCCGTTTTACCTGGCCACCGCCGCCCCTCGGTTCCCGGTCCGGACGGCGGCACGAGGCTGCTCGCGGCGACCCTCCCCCGCCCGTTTCCGGGGCCGCCCGAGCCCGCGGACACCGGCCCCGCTGCTCCCCCCTCCACGGCCGGGGCCGCCCGGGGCAGCGCCCACGGATGAGTCGGCGGCCGCACTCAGTTCCCGGCCCGGCGCCTTTGTTCCCCGCGGTACCGAGCTCGAGGGCAAAAAGGGCGCGACGCCCCTGCCGAGCGGGACGTGAAATGGCGGCGCCCGCCCTGGAGAGGCCGCCTCTCGCACCTGCGCGGCGCCGGCCGCGCCCCGGGCCCAAGCTCAGGCCCCGCTCAGGCCCCCGCGGAGGCCGCTTCCGGTTCCCGGCGCCGCGCGCAGCCTCTCTCCGCGCGCCACGGGGCGGCGGCGGCGCAGCCGAGCGGGCGGGGCGGGGTCGTAGGGGAGCTCGGGGGGGAGGGAGTGCGTGGTTATTGAGAGGAGCCGCACTGCCAGGGGCTTCCTCAATAATATTTGTTTTGGGTTTGTCTTGTGCTTGAGTGTTTTGAGAGACTCGGCGCGCGTGACTGTAACCTTGCTGATGTTGGCGCTTTCGAGGTGGCAGGAGGCGGCGCGGGGCCGCGCCTCGGCGGGTTCCGCTCGGGGCGTTACCCCTGGCAGCGTTTAAACGGGACCTCACAGGAAAAGACGGGGACAAACTGGGGAGCATGGCGTGTTTGTGACAGGACAAGGAGTAACGGTTTCAGACTTAGAGAGGTTAGGTTTAGACTGGCTGTAAGGAGGAAATATTTCACACTGAGGGTGTTGAAACGCTGTCCCAGGTTGCTCAGGGAGACAGCGGAGGCCCCGTCCCTGGAAACATTCGAGGTCAGGCTGGGTGGAGCTCTGAACGACTTGATCTGGTTGCAGATGTCGCTGTTCGCTGCAGCAGGATTGAACTAGAGGGCCTGTAAAGGTCCCTTCCAACTCAAAGCATTCTATGGCTTTATTAATTACAGTAGTTGTTATTCTCCCTCTGTACTTGGTCCTGTAGTTGTTATTCTCCCTCTGTACTTGGCCCTGGTGAGATCGCTCCTTGAATCCTGTGTTCAGTTCTGGGCTCCTCACCACAAGAAGGATGTTGAGGCTCTGGAGCAAGTGCAGAGAAGAGCAACAAAGCTTCTGGAGGGCCTGGAGAGCAAGTCTTGTAAGGAGTGGTTGAGGGAACTGGGGTTGTTTAGCCTGGAGGCCGAGGGGAGACCTTATTGCTCTCTACAAGTACCTGAAAGGAGGTTGTGGAGACGAGGGAGCTCTTCTTCCAAGTGACAGGGGACAGGATGAGAGGGAATGGCCTCAAGCTCCGCCAGGGGAGATTTAGACTGGACATTAGGAGGAAGTTTTTCACAGAAAGGGTCATTGGGCATTGGAACAGGCTGCCCAGGGAGGTTGTTGATTCACCTTCCCTGGAGGTGTTTAAGGAATTGGTAGACAAGGCACTGAGGGGCATGGTTTAGTGTTTGATAGTAATGGTTGGACTCGAGTCTTTTCTGAGACTTGTAAGAAAGAATTTTCATGTTTTTGCATGATTAAACTTTATTCCATGGCCTGCGTTCCATATTTGTAGATTGATGCTGGGTGTTACCACAGCTAACACTGTGTGTCTTTGGGTGTCATGTATTTCATTAAAAATCTGAAAATTCTCAAAGCATTTGTTACTGCTTGCTTTTTGCTGTCTGTACTCAACAGTCCTCTTACTGATCTTAATTGAAAACTACAATTATTTAGCTTAATTTTTTCACCTTAATAGTACCTTACAACCAGATTTCATTTTAATATTCAATTACTTAAAATAGTATTTTAAATAGTATCAGTTCTTTCAGTTATCCTGAGGTGAAACAATAGTGTCAAGAGGTATTAATAGAGTAATCGATATTACTGTGTTTTTGTTGAACTGAAAGCAAAAATCTACTTGTCTTTGGAGTGTCTGCTCTATCAGGAGCTTGTGCTTGCACAGCTAGAGTCCTACTTAAGGTATATATAAAGCATAAAAATGTTGTTCGCTATTTTGGTTTTGCATGGAAAAATAAAGTTTTTATCCGAGTCTTACATTTCACTGTGTACTGAATAGGAAGCTCATAAAAGCATCAGTTAGCCAGGTAACTGGCTTTGTGGGTCTCACTGTTTCCACAGCAAACGTCTTCAGGTTGGAAGTATATACCTACATCAAGAGTGAAATATTAAGGAAAGTGCCACCTTGATGAGAACTATTTTGCCAGTGAGTGTAAACAAAACAATAAATTGTTCTGTGGAGCAGACTTGAGACTTGCTTAGCTGTCATTGTGCTGAAGTGAGACTCCTGTGTTTTTCAGTCTGTAACTACTAGATTGCTACAGACCAGAATTTTCTATACCTGTTCTCTGGTATGTAAAAAGTCACGCATATGTTCAACATACCTAGGCTTTGGGATTTGGTTTTATTCTGAGACTGTATTGCTACATACACTTGTGAGATGCTTCAAATGCATGAAGTTGAATTGCTAGTAGAAGCCATTTATTCTCACTTGAAAACAAACTTAGTGCCTGACCTTAGATGTAAATAAGTGCAGAATTATGGCCAAACAAAAATATTCTAGGCGTAATTTCTTCTGTCAGCAGAACTCAGAGTTGGCATCTCATCTCCACACAAAGTAAGCGGAGGTTGTGCATCTGAATTACAGCATGGACTTCGACTGAGTTATAATTTTCTTCCCATTGGACTTTACTAAGTATAGTCAATATCTTTGACTGTACCATTTGTTTGTTCTGTGTGTTGGTCTTTGGATTGTTGTTTTTTAGGTAGGTAACTACATAATTTTTATTTAGTTGTTGGTGATAGTTTCTCTGTGTTGAGTACTGTTTGGGTTCCTGGCCACCTGCAAAGCAACAACATCTGTCCTAATTGGCAAAGTCTACGAGTTCAGCAGGCATTTTGGCTTAGCACAAGTCTAAGTAACACTTTCTGTCTTGCTGTTTTATGTTACATGAAGGGTCTAGTTCAAAGAAAAAATTACACGATGCTAAGTGATCCATTACAGTGGTTGGCATTGCTGCAAAAATTACGCTCTAGTAACAAAATGTCCTTGACCTCTCAGGTCATTATGGTTCTTTCAGCACGAATTCTTTTATAGTTAAAGTGATACAGGCAAAATTTAACTGTATTAATCCTTTTTGTTCCAGTGCTTATTCATGCTAAATTTTCTTGCCAGTTAATAAAGTATCTGTCACATGTATAGAAAGGATGACTTGCATTAGTTAGACAGCATAGATCAAATAAGTAGTTGCTCACCTCTGTGACTGTACATGATATACAAATGCAGTTGCTTAGATTTGTCCAAGAAAACAGCACATTTATGAAATAAATATTCTTGAAATGTTGGAAATCAAAAAGTAGCTTTGTGCAAGAGAGTTTGGTGTTGGAGGAGGCAATTTCATCTTTAAATACTCATTTTCCAGCTTGAAAGCTTCGCTTCGGAGAGTCAAATGACGGGTAGTTGAATGAAATACAATTTAAACAATAAGCAGATAGAGAATCAACTCTGATGTTAAACAGTTAGCTACTAGCAAATCAAAAGAAAATTACATAAAAATAGCATGCAAGTTTTAAGACCTGGCTGAGTAATTTCAATTTATTCCCAATATATTCTTTAACAGCTGTTCACTGTAAGTACCCAGTTGTAAATCTAGTGGCAGGAACATTCACATCCCCTTCTAAACAGCCACCTTAGCTTTGGCCATGACATTTCTCTAAGGTAAATGTCTATTTCTACAGGAATTTGAGAGCTAATTTGACATGTGTTCATGGTTTATGACACTGCTGAAATGTAACCTGTGCTGTCATTCATCCTTTTTGTATCCCAGATGTGCCAGTGCTGGGTGGGGCCCAGGGAGGAACCCACAAAGCCTATATTTCCTCTAGTCTGAGATTTTTTCTGTATTTTATTGCCAGTCACCACAAGCACACAAATGTTTTGCATTAGACTGTGAAGTGAAAGGGTTATAAGATTGTCTAGAGACTCCAACAAGTTTTCTAGCCAACAGTGCTGAATAAAGTCCATTGCTGGAACCATTGCCAAGAAGTTCTTTCAAATAGGCCATGAAAAGACCACCCTGGTCTCTCAGTTCAGGTCTCTCTGGGGCACTAATCAGCTGGAGGTTTGTCATACTATTATGGATGTTTGGCCTGTGAATCCTGCTGATGAGGCTTCTCTTCTCTCTAAAAGTGCAGCAATTGAAATATGTAGAGGAGGTCAGGCCCACTCTTAATGTACCAGCCCTCCTCACTCCATCCAAGAATCTTAACAGGGCAGGCGTGATTCCTCTGCTTGGGCTCTCTCCAGGTTCCCCTGAGGAGAGACCCTCCATTCTTCAAGAGCATGCTGTCACCGGGTATGGATTGAATAGCAGTGATCTTGGCCGCTGCCCTTTTTTTTTTCTTGGTGATTAATGCAGCATAGGAGTTGCAGAGAGCTGCATGGTTACAGAACCTGCAGAGCAGATTTCCTTCTGGAAAGCTGTTCCAGCACAGAGCTGAGGTGAAATCAGCAGCGGCCAGGAACAAGAGACTCAGTACTGTCACAATAATGCAGTAGTTTGTTAAATCTCTTTAGACTGAACTCAGTACTAGGATTGCTCTAGATTTGTAGGTGTGCTGTGTTCCCTTTGCACTTTGAAAAATATACCAGCTGGAGGAGTCCTTGTGTAGAGAGAAATTTCCCGTGTACAATGCCTCCAGTGCTTATGGTGCTGCCATCTGTGCCTGCTCCACCTGATCTGCTGGTGCTTTGCAGGGAGGTGGTGCAGGCTCAGGGGAAAGGAAGGTGAGTGAAAGGAAAGCTGAAAGAAAGAAAATAACACCAGAGGAAATACCTGGTCTGCCCCTGATGTAAATCTCAAACAATGTTACAAAATCACTGTCAAGTAAAGCTGTACCCCCCTGCCTGAAGCTGTGTAAAGAAGAAACAAGGACTTACATAAGTGTTCTTTAATTGTTTTGGGCCATGCTTTCAGCAGAACAAATTAAACTTTTTGCAATAATAAGTGACTGGCATGAAAGAGGTATTTTCCTATAAACAAGGCAAGAACCAGAGAGAAATGTAATATCTTTTATTAGTTAGGATGGTGTTTGTGACCCTCTGAACTAAAAACAGACCAGCTTTGGGCACGTGATCTCAAGAAGGCTTCGTGTACCCAAAATAATCTTTATTTTTCCAGCTACATCAGCTCCATTAACAAAAGGTATTGCCTCTCCCTATAAACCATGCCTAGCTTATAGCCTTAAGCCATCATTGTTGCAACAATATTGTCAAATTTCTAATAAAACAAGCAAACTCAAACTTTCCTGTACTGAAATAATCTTGGTTCTTAAAAATCTATTATGAAAACCTATGGGATAAACAGCTTGAAAAGGTTTCTTTATGTCTTATAATACTGCATTTCCATTGCACTTCATGACAGGAGACTCTTAAAAGCTGCCAGAGTGCTCTGTGTGCTGAGGCCCTAGTACAAGATAATGAGAACTTCAATAATAAAGAGCAGCAGAGAGCTGATGTCACTGTCACTTTTTTTCAGTCAACCAGAAACCAATTATCCCTAGCTGACAGGCCCAATTAAATTATCAGGTAGAAGAAAATACTAGCTATCCTCCTCGAGAGTTAGGTAATTGGACCTTTATTACCATCAGACTTGGTGCTGTTTGTTGGGCCACAGAATGAGAGCCATGCTGGTGTCTCCTTCTGCCCTTTTCATGGACATGTACATTTTTCTTCTCCTAAGAAAAGTGGATGTATTGTACATTGAAAGTGTTAATACTTTAATATATATATATATATATACTCTGTCACAGTAGGAACCTGAGGGTAATTTTAGCTCTTCAAGTTTGTAGGGAACATGAAGTTAGGAGTTCTGTCATGAAAGACCTCAGGTGGAGGCTTTGTACTGATTTATGCTTAAATCCTGGATCTTTTATGTGCTCCTTTTGCAAGAATATAGAGAAATTTCAACTCATATTACTTTGAACCTTGAGAGCACATTCAACATAGTATTAGACTCATGTACTGAGGATCTGACTGGTTTGCTATATGGATTGGTTGGAGCTGGAGAAACAAGACACTGAGCATGCTAACATCTATTCTCATTCAGGTTAGCACTCAGTCATGGCCTTCTAAGGGCTTAAGGAATTGCTTGTGATGACAGAAGGAGAAAGTACTGAACTAGCTAGCTCATTAATGGTTGGACTAGAAGATCCGATGGGTCCCTTCCAACCTGGTTGTTCTGTGATTCTGTGATTTCAAATTACCAAGTATAAAGGCTTCTTGAATAGTCCAACTACATTAAGTTCCACATGAGCTAAACGCCCTGCATCCATTACCCAGCGTAGCTCCTTTAGGGTTTGGCACAATGCAGTCAGATTATTTATGTGTGGGCATAATTGCCTTGTTAAACTATGTATGTTTTGTGGCACAGAGCGATCTCCTGTGTCTTTCCCCGGTGCAGCTCTATGATGCACCTCTCCATCCCATTGACCCACAATTCCTTTGCCAAGTCAAAAAAGACCTGACATACTGCTGTGCCTACAGCATTTCTGTTCACACTGTCAGAGCCAGCTTATGGCTACTTGAGCTGGCGCCACAGTCATACGCTTGCAGAATGCTTAGGTTGCCCAGTAGAAAGCAGAATTGGGTGCACAGAGTAAGATGCAATTATATATGCATATAGAAAAATTTGTGTACAGCGTGCTCAGGAAGTATGAGGAAAAAACATTTGCTATTGAAGAAATTTTCAGAAATAAAAGATAATGTGTACAAATTTCTGAATGGTGTAAAAACATTGAAGGTTGACAATGGTATTCCATTTGAATGTTAGTGCATGAAGCTGTCAAATTACCAGCTTTTAAACCTTTGTGTCTTTGAATAATATCCACTATGTAATTATAAAGACAGTTAGAAGAAGTCAGATAGGCCTACTGGCTCAGTGTTTATCAAGGCTTTGCAGAGCTCTCTTCTCCTTCCCTTTGTGATGAGCCTTCATGTAGTTACAGTTGTCAGGCAATCAAAATTAATCTCTCTGTTAGAGAGTCAGGGTGCTTCAGGGTGTAGGTGGAGATTAAAATGCTATTCTGTACTCTCCTTAATCACTATCCACATAATTTGTAGATGCTATGTATGTATGATCTACAATACATTCTTTCCCTAAAAACACTCAGTTGTAAAAACTGAAGGATATTTAAGGGTTAATCAAGCATTTTTATCTGCCATTGTTCATTTGCCTGAGCCCAATTTACATATTAAATGATGATTTGCCAGTTTACTTACAGTCAAGACAAGAGGTTGCAGTTACAAAGCTTATGTCTTGTATAACACTGCTCACTATAATAAAGAAAAGCTACATAATAAAAACATTATATCTCTTTCTGAAACATGATTAGAGTATAAGTGATAATTTCAGGGCCATCTTTTATTTTAGGCAGCATTCATTATCTGATATCTTACCTATATTTGAGTAGCAATTACAATATTTTCCCAAGAAAATAAAATCAGATTCTGATATCAGATTACATATAAATTAATCATGTTTGAGGCCACTGTTAAAAATCTGGAGCAAGACAAACTTGCTTCCGGTCAAAAAAGCAGTAGTTAGAATGTATACTGCGTAAGCACAGAGCACAGAAGGAAAATCCTTAACTAAAAAAAAAAAGAACCCAGGCTAAAAACTTGTTAATTCTACTTCGTTAGTGATCCAATACACATAAATAGCCAGCAAAGAAGCTACGCTCTCCACAGGAAAGTTATTTAAAAAAATAATGCTAACCAAAATAAAAAAGTAACAATAATTAAATGGCAACTGAATTAGTAAAATGTCTGCATAAAAGCAATAGCTGGAACAAATATTTTTCTAGTTATTCCTAAGAATGCTAACAATATGAAATAATCCTGTAATAATCACCTCATTAAAATGGCCTTCCTGAGGAAATAAAAATAACCAATTTGGTGCCTGGGGTGTCATGAGCAAAACACATTTCAGTGAATTTCCATACAACAGTATAATCAGTTGTACATGCCTCTCTTGTTATCGCTAGTTGTTATCCCAAATTTAATGTTATTACATTTTAGAAAGTAATATGCTTTTCTAGTAAGACTAGCTGAAGGGGAAAATCAGTAATTAAACTAATTTTCCTGTACTAGGCAGAATGGATAGAGCACTGTGATAGTTCCAAACAAAAGGCTAGTGGCTTTTCTTCTGGAGGAGCTACACTTTTTCATACCCTTTTCTATAATTGAATTTTGTGCCACAAATCCATTTGCTAACAGTAGAGCAGCTTTGCCAGTCTGAGCCACAATGACAATAGGTGCTCCAAGAACTGCTGGGCTGGTGGTTAAAGAGCTGGCAAATGCTTCTTTGCCTTTACATGTTAAAGATCCACTCTTGCTTTCCCTTTTATGAGTGTTTTTAAAATTCCACTTATACTAATGCATTTTATTTGAATCAACATAGGGACAAGAGACCTAGGAGTGAGAATGCTTTCCTCTTCTTTGAAAATATTTTGCTTTTTACCAAACTAAACCTCAGATTGAAATCTTTACATTTGTTTATAACTTCAAAAATATTCTATATAAAAAGTGGCTTGGATTAGTTGAAAGGTTTGGTTGGAGGAATTTTATGTTTCAAATTTTTGAAAATACTTCAAAATTATTGTACTTGTTCAAGGGGAAAGAAAACCATAGTAAGCAGGTAATACCTTTTAAAATTGTCAAGACATTTTTCCCCAGCAATCTTTAAATAAAGGACAGTCAAATAAAAACAAAACCACAACAAAACACACAAAAAACCTCCACCCTCTTCCTTCCAAAAGAATCCAAAAATCCCTAGCCAGCTCCACTTCAAAGACTGAGTGGTTAAAAGAGACTACTATCTAACTTTGTATTCCTGCTCAGTTTTTGGAAAACAGCTCTCACATTTACAGTGGCATACAGTCTAAAACAATTGTGCTTACTTTTGCTCATGAGAATGTGAGTGGATAAATTTGTTTCTTATTATTGCTAGAAAACATGCCATATATGCATCAAGTTTGGCTACATACAAAGATTTTCTTCCCATTTTTAATTGTGAGTGCAACACCTATTTTCAGAATCACTGTGGCTTCTGAGATGTAGAAGGATATGGTCCTAAACAAATGCCAGTTTTTTAGAGTCGTGGTAAGAAACCACAAATAATCTACTAGGCTATTTACTTCTATACCTTCTAATGTAACAAAGAGCATATACAAGAAGTTCTGCACACCAAGCCTTCAGAAAGTTAATTCAATTTCTTAATCAATTAGCCAATTGAGATTAGCACGTCAAAGTGAAATTTGATGTAATTATATGTCAGTGGCTTCCCACCTTGTTTAAAAGGAATGTTATGTAAGGACATGGTATGTTAATTTACTTCAGTAAATTAATACTGAAGTCTGACTTTGCTGCTGTGGGAGTGGAGAGTGTCAAGGTTAACGTGTCTTGTGTTTTATCCATTCTTCAGTAATCAGATGCTGCCAGAGACTGTTTAATTCACTCTGATTAATCTTATTTAAGAAAAGAGTGAGCTCCACAATCTATACCTTTAGGCCACAGTTCATTTCTACCATTTAGCAATAGCATTTTCTATTCTTCAGCCACGTGAGTTGTTCCCTTAGGTTCGCTGAGGACCTGAAGAAAACATCCTTCAAAAGTCCTATGAGGATATGGAGTTTCTCCTTGCTCTGCCACACCAGTGGCCATTCTGAGTGCAGCTAAAAGCTATGAGGAAATCTTACTGTGCTGACATGAGGAGCTCCTGCAACACACACAGGCCTTCATATGGTGGCTGCAGTGAGAACTTCTTGTTTGCTACTGCTAACACATCTCCCGTAGGTGCAAAACAGTTTGCTTATGGCAAATGTATTGGAAATGCAATTTCTTATAGCAAAATGGCATTTCTCTGATAGTGGTAACTACCTTAAGAAGTGCTGGCTTAGAAATTTTTGTATTCCAGAAACCCAGGGCTAAGGGCTTACAAAATTGTTTGGTGAATGTCAATCTTAAAGTCCAAATCTGGATGCTTTCACTGTACTGGAGAAAGTTTATGTAAAGCATTCTTATTTTATTTAAAAAAAAAAGTCTTGATACACAGTAAAACAGAAAGAGAAATTTCATGCTGTGTGAAATCACTATATGCAAAGACCTCAGCTTGCCCCCCACAAAATTTAAGATGTGGTTCAGCAACTGAATTCAGTAACAAACCACGTGGTGATTTAAAGGATTCTAAGAGAATATAAATTGATTACAGTAGTAGCGTCCACTCTTTTCCCCTCTCACATCCAGCATAATGCTTAGTGATCAAGCTGTTCCATCTCCACCCAGGGAGATATTTTCCTTTCACTGGCATGGGAACATGGTGACATGTCAACATGCGTGTCATCATCACTGAGGTCATTATCAATGCCAGTAATTAAAATAGGTGTGAAATATTATGAATTGGCACAAGCTTGGAATCTACAATATTTAATTTTAACTTGTGAACAATATATTCAAACTGACAGTCTTTCAGGATTTAGTTTGGTACAAAACTGTGGCCTTTAGGAAATGCATCAGCATTAAGATGAATGTTATTTTAACCAATACTTAGCAGGGACTTG
This sequence comes from Coccyzus lansbergi, assembly GCA_033558105.1. Lineage (NCBI taxonomy): Eukaryota > Metazoa > Chordata > Aves > Cuculiformes > Coccyzidae > Coccyzus > Coccyzus lansbergi. The sequence goes on from JAUMJK010000116.1 coordinate 1,608,697, forward strand.
ATATCCCTTTGGGGCACTTACTGTTACCTGTTGTTCTCTTAACATTATCTAATATTTTCGCGCAGAGGCCAAGACTTCCAAGAGGAATTTAGTACTTTCCAGGTCCAACACTGAGATACTTCAGAGATGCCCGCAGGGAATTCTTGCTTTGCACTTTCTTGAAGTCATACACTTCAACTGGAAACCTGCAAATCAAAGAGTTCCAAATTGTCAGATGCTATTCAAAACCTTGTAACAAACAGTCAGTACAATGACTGGGGGAAAAAATTATAAGAGATATTAGAAATCAAGGAATATTAAGACATTATTTCTTTATGTTACATGTTGACCTGCACTGGGTTTTACATTTCTGCTGCAAGCTGCAGTACCTTAGAATATTTTATCACTGAAAAATGTCTCTTGCTTCATCTGTGAACACAATGAGACAGAACTGGGCAAAGAATTGGTTTCCTGGCCTGTAGTGCAGTGCTCAGCCTGTGAAACTTGGTATTTCCAAAGGCTAGAATTCAGAAGGGTTTTAGAACCAGCCTCTCCCTACAAGTGTATTTATATTCTGCCATGTCCCTGGAAGATTAACACTGTTTACCAAAAGTACAATGTTTACTTATATAGTATGAGTTAAAATCAATCAACCTCGGTTACTAATCCTGCCTTCTTGATTCTTGCACTTTCTTCTCACCTACTCCACTGCCTGCTGGGTCAGAATTCCTTCTGAAACCGTATAATATTGATCACATGAAATGGTAGAACATACTAGCTTAAATACCTCTGAATTTGTTGCTTGTCTATGCAATTATCTCTTCTGAAACTGATGGGGTTTTTCAACTTAGTTCCAATGCCTACACTTTTAAGACTTTCTGTTTTGTTGTATGAATTACCTCACTCTGAAGCACAGGGGAAAAAAATATGAGAATTTCTAAGTCCATTAATGTGTCTGTTTTGCTGAAGTAAAAAGCATAGTGATAAACTTACAACCTGTTTAGCACTTAATACATTGGTGCTTTTGTACAATCACTATTTAACTCATTTTGTCAAGCACTCTCGTATCCTTGACTCACAGGATGATTATTGGTATGGACAGAAACTTCCTAATTAGATGGTTCATTAGGAGCAAGGTACAGAATACTAATCACAAATTTTTATCTACATTGACAAGGCCTGACCTAGCATTCATCTGACAGTGAAATTGCTTCCCTTGCGGTATCAGCCACACGCACAAAGGTAAAACCGTGTTATGTTATAATAACTGTGTTTTTATAAACCATGTTTTTATAAACCGTGTTATTACCGCTGGGCTGAGTCCAATGGCATGAGGTTTAACAAGACGAAATGCCGGGTCCTGTACTTGGGGCACAACAACCCTATGCAGAGCTACAGACTAGGAGAAGTCTGTCTAGAAAGCTGCCAGGAGGAGAAGGACCTGGGAGTGTTGGTCGACAGTGACTGAACATGAGCCAGCAGTGTGCCCAGGTGGCCAAGAAGGCCAATGGCATCCTGGCTTATATCAGAAACGGTGTGACCAGCAGGTCCAGGGAGGTTATTCTCCCTCTGTACTCAGCACTGGTGAGACTGCTCCTTGAATCCCGTGTTCAGTTTTGGGCCCCTCACCACAAGAAGGATGTTGAGGCTCTGGAGTGAGTCCAGAGAAGAGTGATGAAGCTGGTGAAGGGGCTGGAAAACAGGCCCTATGAGTTGCGGCTGAGAGAGCTGGGGTTGTTTATCCTGGAGAAGAGGAGGCTGAGAGAAGACCTCATTACTCTCTACAAGTACCTGAAAGGAGGTTGTAGAGAAGAAGGAGCTGGCCTCTTTTCCCATGTGAAAGGGGACAGGACGAGAGGGAATGGGCTCCACCAGGGGAGGTTTAGGCTAGAGATTAGGAGGAAGTTTTTCACAGAAAGGGTCATTGGGCACTGGAACAGGCTGCCCCAGGAGGTGGTTGATTCACCTTCCCTACAGGTGTTTAAGGCACAGGTGGACGAGGTGCTGAGGGACATGGTTTAGTATTTGATAGGAATGGTTGGACTCAATGATCCGATGGGTCTCTTCCAACCTGGTGATTCTATGATTCTATGAAAAGCAGTTCATCAAAGGTCAGCATAATGTTCTTCCCTCTCCCTTTTCCACAATCTACATATGCTGCAACTTGCAAATTTTGGAACATATTTAGTTGCCAGCAGTCGGAAGACAGGCCAGACAGGGTGTGCTCACCTTGCTCATAGTGCAGCAGAGACACTCAGTTACTTAAAAAAAACCCCCACCTATATTTGACCTAGAAGTTACAGGATAGCATCAATAAGAATTGCAGGTGGCATCAATAAAAATTGCTTTAAACCAGAGCAACATTGAACCATCAGAAAACAAGCCGAGCAGTGAAAGGTAGAAGATACACAATTATTTAGTACGGTAGTCATCTGAAAGTTGAAAACTTTCCTTACATCAGGCAACAAAATATATTAGATCATGAAGTTCTTTGGCCAGAACTGCTGAAAATATTTTAGAAGACATGACATGGCTCAGAACAGGAAAGGGCAGCACTTAAGTGAAGAAAGCTAGCAATGCAAAACTTTTTTCCCTGAGATGATGGCATAGCCTCTGACTTAGATGACTGCAAAAACCCACTGCAAAGCTGTACTGAGAAAGTATGGAAATTACATATAGATGTTACATTTCACTGTGTGCAAATGATCATGGAGCACCAGCATTGCAGAAATTTGAAACCTCTCCTGTAGGCAATTTCAAGGAATTGGGATAGTGATAAGTTAATTTAGTTCCCTTCCCATTAAATACTGGGGTACAAATAGCTCATGAAGAAGAAGAAAAAAATGAAATTGGCACTGAGAAATGCAGAGTTAGGTTTCAAATAGGGTAAAAAAGCAGCTCTTTTGGGTATCATGAAAGCAATTCAATCTTAAGAACTTTCAAACAATCTAGCATTTGTTCACACACTTGCTATATGGATTAGCCAGAGTTATGTGGCAAATTATTTAATTCAAACGTCAACACGTGTGTACACTGTATAGGTATGTTCTGAGACTGGTGTCATGTCTTTACATCTGAGTACTGAGGTTTGCTTAGAAGACAGGTTTCGAATATACTTGAATAATTTTCAGGAACACCTCCAGATTTAACAGAATTGGAAATGTAATTTTTTTTTTTTTTTTTTTTACTTTTAAATATTCAGAGGGCTTATCTTTTTAAGTTTTCTGGTAATTGAATCTGTAAGTCTTCAGAACAGATATATTCTAGCCATTGATTGAAGTTTGCCTTCTTCCTTACTTTTAACTTCTAGATTAAGACACAGTGTTTCCCTAGTAGAAGTGAAATTAATGTAATTGACAGTTATAACATCCATAAGAAAGTGCATTAAATTCCTGTTAGAATCATAGAATCACCAGACCGGAAGAGACCCATCGGATCATCGAGTCCAACCATTCCTATCAAACACTAAACCATGTCCCTCAGGACCTCGTCTACCTGTGCCTTAAATGCCTCCAGGGAAGGTGACTCAACCACTTCCCCAGGTAGCCTGTTCCAGAGCCCAACCTCCTTTCAGGTAGTTATAGAAAACAATAAGGTCTCCTCTCAGCCTTCTCTTCTCCAGGATAAACAACCCCAGCTCTCTCAGCCGTTCCTCATAAGGCCTGTTCTCCAGCCCCTTCACCAGCTTCATCACTCTTCTCTGGACTCACTCCAGAGCCTCAACATCCTTCTTGTGGTGAGGGGCCCAAAAATGACACAGTATTCAAGGTGCGGTCTCACCAGTGCTGAGTACAGAGGGAGAATAACCTCCCTGGACCTGCTGGTCACACCGTTTCTGATATAAGCCAGGATGCCATTGGCTTTCTTGGCCACCTGGGCACACTGCTGGCTCATGGTCAGCCCCTGTCAACCAACACTCCCATGTCCTTCTCCTCCTGGCAGCTTTCTAGACAGACTTCTAGTCTGTAGCTCTGCATAGGGTTGTTGTGCCCCGACTGCAGGACCCAGCATTTGGCCTTGTTAAACCTCATGCCACTGGACTCAGCCCAGTGGTCCAGCCTGTTCAGATCCCTTTGCAGAGCCTCCCTACCCTCCAGCAGACTGACACTTCCACACAGCTTAATGTCGTCTGGAAACTTGCTAAGGGTGCACTCAATGTCTTCATCCAGGTCATTGATGAAGACATTGAAGAGGGCTGGACCCAGCACTGAGCCCTGGGGAACCCCATTTTCACTGGCCTCCAGCTGGATTTAACACCATTTACCACCACTCTCTGGGCCCAGCCATCCAACCAGTTTGCTACCCAGGAAAGTGTGCACCTGTCCAGTCCAGAGGCTGACAGTTTCCGTAGCAGGATGTTGTGAGAAACTTTTAACGGAGACTGATTCCACAAATACAAAGTAAAAAAAATTCAACTTTGTGATAGAAAATGTTGCTCTTTTAAGTACCTTATGTAGTAACAAACTTAAATAATATTATACCTAAAGTAGATCATCAGCACTGAGCTCAACTCCCTAATTTAGCCCAACAGAATTCCCAGACAGCAGAGTAGTATTTTTATGTTCATGTTGTGGTACTTACATATTTTACTAGATAATTTCAAATCGAAACTAAATAGGTAGATGTCAAGGAGAGGAAAACATTCAAATAACTATAAATATTTGAGCAATGAAACTGGTGAGGAGGCTGAAGAACAGGCCTTATGAGGAAGGACTGAGAGAGCTGGGGTTGTTTAACCTGGAGAAGAGGAAGCTGAGGAGAGACCTCATTGCTTTCTACAGCTACCTGAAAGGAGGTTGTGGAGAGGAGGGTACTGGCCTCTTCTCCCAAGTGACAGGGGACAGGACGAGAGGGAATGGCCTCATGCTCCGCCAGGGGAGGTTCAAGCTGAACATTAGGAACACACTTTTCATGTAAAGGGTCATTGGGCACTGGAACAGGTTGCCCAGGGAGGTGGTTGACTCACCTTCCCTGGAGGTGTTTAAGGGACAGGTGGATGAGGTGCTGAGGGGCATAGTTTAGTATTTGATAGGAATGGTTGGACTCTGGATCTGATTGATCTTTTCCAACCTCATGATATTATGATTCTATGAAATATACATATGAAACAAAGGGGGTTAATAAAAGAGAAAGAGCTGAAACATGCAATTAGCTATTTAATTATATTTAACTTTATAGATATCTAAGTACTTTCTGCTAGGAGCCCAGTTTATCATCCTATGTTAAACTCCTGACATTTGACCAGGAAATCCAGACTAGGTTGCCCTCAAAGAGATCAGGGCTCTCTGAAACCCCCTGAAGAATGGCAGGTGGAGCAGGGGCTCAGCGAAGCTGCTGGAGCATGGGGACCACCTCAGAAGTAGAAGCACCAGAACTGCTGGTGCCAGGAAGAGCAAAACAGGGTCTGAAAAGCTATATGCCATGGCGGTTATCCATGTGTGAGCACAATTGCACATGAATGAAGTGGGAAAGTAGGAAAGGCCTTTCAGCAAGAGAAATTTTTAAATTATTCAATTCACCGAGCTGGAAGAGTGAATGTGGAAATACCTACCCATTGTAAACAATGTTCTTAAATTCATGTTGGCACAACCAATTTGTTCCCTGCTCACCTGAGGCTTTAAGCATGTGCGTGGCTTTCAGCCTGTGCTTAGTTTGCTTAGGTGTAAATGTGAAGTTAAATGCATTATCAAAGGCTTCCTGAACTGTGGGTTAAGACAATACCAAATTTATTAAGGATCATCTATTTTACAGTATTATAGTACAGCAAGGTGAAGCAGAATTTTTGGGGTTGCCCTTGGGCTTGGAAATGCTTGGTCTTTGCATGGGAGCAAGGAGAGTGAGTGCAAAGCACTGAGGACTGAGGACCAGAAAGGCTGGTAGAAGTGAAGATGGTGGTAAGAGGAGATTCATTGCCAAACAGGCAGCTCTCGGAACAAGCAATCATTGTTGTGGTATGGCTTGCTTACAGCAAGCATACATACTTAATGATCCCTAGTTTTGTGAGGTGCAAGAAGGCTGAAGTTTGTGCTGGGACAGTAGCATCTGAACATGGCTGCTAGGGCTGTCACTGCCTGCCTTCCTTTTCCCTTCTGCCACCACAGGCCACGGCTGTAATGACTGTGAACAAAGTTGTAATAAACAGATGAGAAATTAGACACCGAGATACCTTTGGACAAAACCAAAACATCGCCTATATGACACAGCAGTGAAGAGCCACAGTGATGCACTGAATGGTAACTGGAGAAAGCTCCTTTGAGTATGGGCAGAATCATTGCACTTGCACCAGCCACAGATGCCCAAAGCTGGCTCTGGCCAGAAAGCAATGGAGCCCCTATCCCCTTCTCTTATCAATCTTACTGCGTCATCTCCTGAATCTGTAAATGACAGGTTCTTCTATGAGCTCTTCAAAATTACAAGACAACTCCATTAAGCTCAGAGGACTTGTGTCAGCTCCCAACTGGTATGGGTTTTTTTTGTAATGATGGCAAAAACATTTAAATCCAGTGTAATCATTAACAGCAAAACCAAAGCAAAAGCTTGTGGAAGAGAACAAGCAAGGTTTCATCTTTTTACTTTATATGCTATTGAAGTAAGATACAGAAAAAATGCAGTAAACAGAAAGTGTTCATTAGCTGACTTTATGCAAAAAAGGCATAAAGTGTTTATACTATGAATCAAGAAGAGAGTGATGTAATGGAGGTTTAGTAGAAAACAGTGTGAGATATCTTCTGAAAAATTAAAAAAACACAGTGCCTTAGCTGCAAAGCAGTGTCAGCCAGGCGGGGTGACCACCCACATCACAGCTCTGTGGCAGCGAGCTGGGGAAAGACTCCAGTCCAGCTCACAGACAAATCTGCACCAGGTTTGAAAAATCACTCGGACCTGCCAAAGTAAAACCTTAACAAGCACAACTGCCTTTTGAATCAAGGCTATAGGTTTGCAGTGAATAGGCTTGATGAGGGGCACAGGCAAAGATGGCTTGTAGGGGACTGTGTGCCTTGGGTATTATTTTAGATTCAGAAATGAGGAGAAAGCAGTGAAGATGAGCACTAGCCCTCTGGACAACAGACAACTCGGCAGATAATGTCCTATCAAGATGAATATGGCTCATTCAAGAATTAACTCTCTACTCATCTTCTACCTCAGTTTCTTGCTGCTCATCCACTTAAAAAGTAAGATTTACACTTTTTCTTATTGTTCTGACGTGTCCTCTGGGTAGATGGCTAGACGTGCACCTCTAGCAGTAAGCTTGTATTGTCAGAAGGCTTTAAAAATTTGATGGGGATGCCAAAAAGATTTGGTCCGCGAAAATAAGTTGTATGAACTCACTGCATGATAGTTTTCCTGATCTTCATGCCTAAACTTTTTTTTTAAATGAGGAATGAAGGCCTTTTTAATACCTTGCTTCACAGTGAAAGTACAGCAATAAAATATTCTGTTAAAACTGTCTTTGTAACTTTAAAGTCTTGCATTTCGTTACCATTCATCCAGTAAATTTAAACCTATCTGATTGAAATCTAGGCTAATTTATCCTTAGGTAAAGCTGTTCATGTTATATATTTTAGTAGCACTCATTACTTTATTATATATGCTTTTTTGATTACAGCCTGTAGAGAAATCAGTTGTTAAAGAACTGTGATATATTTGGTGTTCTAAATATCTTTGTTATGAGAGATCATGGAAGTCCAGTTATTTCTATAGAGAAAATACTCTTGGCAAACTTCCACATATAAAGACGTATGCAAAATATTAGAAATCACAATGGGTTTCCTTGATAATTGTGTCCGGTGGTTGAGAGAAAATACAAACCAAGAAGGCTAACTAGCCTCAACCAATGAGGCTTATATATGTGTATGAAAAGCAGTAGCTCTTGAACATGTTTAAAATGAAGACAGGCAGGATGTGCATCTGTCTGAGGAGGCTATTTGATTTGCATCTGTTGAATGTGAATTGCAATAAGACAAAGCTTTGACCAGCTGCCATCAAACAAGAAGACTTGGCATTAACCTACAGTGTTCTGTAATCTGGGTCACCTTCTGTTGCTGCATTGCTTAAATTGTTACTTGGACAGTTTACAGCCACCATAAATTTAAGACTGAAAAGCAAACAGATGCAGTTGGATCAACCAGCACTAAACCCCCACCCCATGCTTATTTTAAATATAGGGAAAAATACAGAATGTCAAAGAAATACTGTTTTCTTCCTAGTAGGTTTCTTCCTTGGAGATGTACTGATGTGAATCAGGGAAGCCAATGTGTTCTTTCTAAATTAGACCATAACAGGACATATCCTGAAAAAAAAAAAGAGAGACTGGATCTTCTACTGTCAAAAAGCAAATTTTAAACTCTCTGTACAGTAGGATGAACAACCAGAAAGTCTTTGAGATACTGTGTTATCTAATTAAAAGACAGTAATGGGAATGGTATTAGTTAAGAAAATTTCATTTATACAGGGGGTAGGAAAAATTAGAACAAAATCTAAAAGCTGTGGGAGAGGGAATAAAAAGTTAAATGCTTCTAAAATTAAAATTGACCTTAAAAATCACCATGCTGGAATGTATTGCTGGAATGTAAACAAGAAAAACACCCCTCTTCAAGCATCATTTAAAAATAAAATATAAACCTAAGTTTTGACTTTAACTGTGGGTGAGGTCTGCTCAATGCAGAGGAAATGAGGGAAAAGTAGCTGTATGTAATTTTGCGCCTTTTCCTTAGCACAGCTGTCTAGAACGACAGTTCAGACCCAGCATGGGTTTTCTCTGGGTTATGGCCATATGGCCAGGCTCAAACAAGAGGCTTTTCAGTCTTGGAGGACTCTCTCAGGTAGATTGGTGGCTATTGTAAACTGATGTAATGCAAATGGATATAAAAGAATGAAGCAGCTACAGAAGGAGCCTGACTCAGTTCCCTATCTGTATCTATCAATGCAGTGTAAACACACTAAATGATCATGATAGGTATTTTCTGTCCTCAAAGTTTGTATGCTATTTGAAATTGCTAACCATTTCTATTGATAAAAACTTAACTGTGATTAGATAAAACAGAACTAGAATCAGGTAAATTGGCTGCAATTAATTCTTTACTTAAAAATTAACACTGAGAAAGAGCAGGATAGAAAAGCTGAAGATTAAACAGAACAGACATGATTGCTGATATTTATAAAATTATAATTTTAAAATCAATTTACCAAATTTGTCTTCCCCACAAGGATTCTAACCTTAGGTCCTACTTAAATCTTCCTTATTTATTCTAAACAACTTGACAAATAAATAGTATTTAGATTACAAGGCATACTAAGAACATATCGGCATACAACTTTTTCAGCTCTTCCATTTTCCTGAAGTGAATAGAGGTATGCATGTGTTGAGTAGTGTCCCATAGAAGGTAGTTTTTTAGCAACAGCTGTGATGACATTAAAGCATTTTTCAGAAATATTGCTATATGGAAACTAAAATTCTTACAGTATAAAATGAAACTGTTGAACTAAGAAGAATTACAAACCTCTCCAATGTTATTAAAGTAATTATATGTCCTCTTATTTGTAAAGTACTTTATGTGTACTTTGGAATATATTACAAGATACTGTTATTTAATTCTTGTACAGCATTAAGTCATGAATAGATTGTAAACTTTAATGAGAGTCTTCCGATTGCACATAAATCTTCTAAAAAGCCAAAGAAGAAGGTATTAAAGAATGTAGTCCTGTCCCTTGTGGCTCCTTCTGAATCCCCAGGATAAATAAAAATGGTATTTTACCTCAATTATCAATAGTAAAAACACTTAATATCAAACAGGGATTTGTAAATTACTGCCTTCCTACAAATTATACCTGGTTTGGGTTTTTTTTTGAATTCAATTGTATAAGATGCTTTTGGGAAAGCCACTTGTAATTAATTTAGTTTACTGTAACCCCAACTGATACATGGTGCTGTCAGGTGCAACGCTTGTACAAATAGGACTGCTTAAAAATACATGTACTTGATAAAAAAAAAAGAACAGGTATACATTCATCGTGCAAAGTTACATTTCCAGAAAGGTTGTGGGCTTAGTCCTCTCTTGGCACAGAAAAAAAGGAGCCTGTTGGAGAGCCTTTGATGCCTTTTGTTTGTACACTGGCCTGCCCTGGGGCAAGAGCATCCATCAGGTTGCTCTGATGTTTTTTGCTGTCATATCCTTATGGTGAAGTGATACTGCTGGTGAAGGTGAGGAAACTGTACACCCACCCAAGGGCAGGATTTCTCTGCTGACAGGCAATATTTGTCCTAATTCACACCAAAGAGATCATAACCACAACCATGCTACAACACAGCAGGACTGTGGAAAGATGTGGGCAAATTGTTAGAATTCATGTGTTGCAAGTCTCTTGGGGCTCTGCAAAACACATACTTCACTTACCAATGGAACTATGAATTGGTCAAAAAAATCCCTGTACATTCTTTTCTTCATTATTCTCTGCCTCTCTTTCTGTTAGAAATTTCTGTTTGCTGACACTAGTGCAAAATTAAGTCAGATAAAATACACTGATTATCTTTGCATATCCAGTTATTATTTTATATACCAAGGAGTTTCTCCATCACATAGATGTTCAAATCTTTTATAGAGTAGTAAATACCTTTTTTATAACACCCTGCATTTTTTTACAATCTCCAAAGCACAAATCATGAAGATGTCTAACAACACAGAACCAATTATTTTTGTCTAGTGAGTCTCTATAAACAGAGAGCTTGAGACTTTGTATAAAATTGCAATCATATCATACCCTTAATGTGAAGATTAGTACAGATCTTTGAAGTCATTTATGCCTCATGCACAGGATTATAACTACTATATGCAAGCCCTCAATGCAAGTTGGTTTTATATAGTGTTTTGTGAACATAATTTGTTTCCACAAATGACCTACTTACTGAAAATTGATCTGAAGGGTGTCCAGATATAGTCAGCACTGTATGAAAAGGGACCGAAGAATCATTACGTACATCTGACAGGAAGCATCCTCAAATCCAGAACAACATGGATAACTACTTGCTACTGTATTATTGCCTAACAGGAATTGCTAGAATATAACTCCAGGCAGTGTTGCTTAATAAACAGAGGAAGAGTAATTGTGATTAATATAGGTATTTTTAGGCATTGATTTTGGAAGTGATTCTGCCTAGGATCAACTGCAAGTTCAGAATCTTATCTCAATCTATCATACAACTCATCTTTTCTTTTTTTTTTCCTTTTTTTTGTTGTGGTTTTCATGTTTCCTTTTTTTTTAAACAAGCTTTACAACGGCTTACATGTCACTGATGCAGGGCTATAATTTTTTCCTTTTGGAAGAAAATATTTTCCTTTTGGATTTTTTTCTTTTAGAAAAAAAATCAGTAAAACCATTTTAATTTAAAAACTATTTTTCTGCATTTTAATGATTTCACAGCTTTTCAGCAGAGCAAAAGAAATCACTATTTACCTTCTAGTAGTTCACAAGTGTTCACAAATTAAGAATGGAATTTAATCTGGGATGGCTGTTGATGTGAGAAAAATATATTAACATTACTTGCATCCCTTTTCTGCTGCTCTGAAATACTGGTGCTATGAAATTTTCCCCCATGGACAAGAACTCTTAATTTCCTGCAACTATTCCCACTACTCGCATAGCTTCTAATTACTGCTTAATTACTGTGCAAGGAATAAAGCTCTACTTGGAAAGAGATTTGTGGTTTTGCTCGTACTGCTCATCACATACTCCTCATGCACATTCAGATGACGCAAGTGGCTTTCCAGTGGAGTATTGTTACACTTGATGAGTTCCTAGCAGATTCAGTTCTTCAGCAGACCCTCATTAACCCGTCTTGGAGTGTGTTGCCTGTCAGACCTGCAATCAGCAACGTCTAAGCACAAGCACTAGGAACTCTGCAGCTTTCTCTCTGTCCCAGCTGTCATACACTGCATCTATACCATATAAAAAATGAAATATCTTTCAGATGTTTGCCATCATCTTAAATGAGTTTAAAGTAACAGCTTCTTGACTCAGTTTTAAAGTTGTTGGGTTGGGGTTTTTTCTTTCCGTTTATATATTTTATTATGGATAACGTCTCCATCTCTGGAACCAAATAAAATCCTAAGAATGTAAAGTAGTAACCCTGTAATTTTTAAACAAGGCAGTAACTTGTGCAAGATGGATTCATTTGCATAGAAGTGACATAAAAAAACATCCCAATCACACCTGTATTTCAGCCTTTCAATTCAAATTCTTACAAGGTGTCCTTGAGCTGCTACACTTACTGTTCCAGTAAGACTACCAGGTAATGGACAACCTCTTTACTGTGTGCTTTGTAAAATGAGAACTCTCAACACTGAGAACCTCTGGAGGTTAAACATTTCCCCACATCCTGTATTAGTAATCCAGAAATTACAATGCAAAAAATAAGCATCTTTGAAAATTTAGCACTTAAATGACATTTATATTGGCAATACAGAATATACCACAATGATGTATTCACAGTCAAGAAAAAGAAAGGGGATCCTGTAGCAGGAATACTAATAAATTTCTGTAAGTGGGTGTTGTTTGATTCTAATGACCTCTTAGGAAAGAGTCAGAAGGGAAAGAAGGGATGTTGGGTGAATGGGTGTTTATTCATGCTCACGTAGCCACACAGACTGCACGCAGACCTTGAAACACTGATACGCATTGCAGCATCAGTGATAACATACTGGAAAAACTGCTGCTGGAATGCTGGAGTGTGTCACACAAGCAGAGGACATAAACCTAATTTTTTCATATATACATGAGCCTTTCAAAAGTTTCCAGAATTTACAACCATATCTAGCTTTTGATGGACTGGACAACTGGGGAGTCCTGTCTCAACTCCCTACACTTTAACTCCCTGCGGGAGGAAATACAGGGAAAAATAGTGCTGTTTAGAGAGTGTGCAAATCTTGATGGCTGAATCAAGTGCTGCCTATTTAGGAGCTATATCAAAAGGCAAATGTTTTGCTGTTATGTATTGACAGTAATATGACATGTAAGACACGGGAGAGTAATCAATCCACTATTCAGTACTGGCTATACTCATCTTTGAGTGCAGCTGTGAGAGACACAATTAGGAAAAAGCTGAAAAGAGAGCAGAAATAGGAAGACATTTAGAAAGTTGTGCCCTGTGGGAAAGGGTCACAGGAAGAGAGGCTTGGGGAAGGACATTGCAGTCTTGCCTTACACAAGAGAGAATGGCAATCAAGCAAGAAGACGAGAATGGTTGCTCCCTGTGACCTTTGGAAGTGCAAGCTCTGCAAGATAATAGATTCCTCATGCAGCAGGGAAGATTGTAGTGAACTTTCCCTATTGATGGATAATTAAATCTGTATATCAGAACTTTTAGTAAACAGGTTAGATAATATCTGCCAGAGAATGTCTAGACTGCTGATACACAGCTGATGAGACACAGAAGAAAGGCAGTCAGCACCACCTTGGGGGAATCTGTGAAGATGTCAAGTGATGAAGTCCCAGGGAAGCACAGGTCCCTGCTTGCCCCAAGGGCTGTGGTGGAACTGAGGCTCTGGGGCAGCTCAGGTTCAGCAAGCGGCTGGCTCCATTCCCTCCAGCCCCACAACTGGGGATTATATGTTGCTCAAAACAGAGACAGCCCTGCGCCTTGCCCCATTTGTTGTATTAACAACAAAATCATTGTGTAGATTTCAGTTAGAAAATAGTTGCTGTTATTCTTTGAGATATCAACTCTTAATATTTTTTTTTGTTTTTTTGATCCAAAGCTTTAAATAAGCACTTCAGGCTACAGAAAGCACTCTCAGGGTGGGAACTGATAGTCCCTCCCCCACTAGAAACAGTGTAATTTGATTTCCAGGTTTTGTAATCAAATCACTTATCCTTTTACTTGCAGTTTGAGTATCCCTGATATATTGGCAGTGTGATGCAAGAAAATATTAATAAATAGATTATTAATAGTATGTTAATATTATAATAGTAAAAAAAACTGGAAAGGCATGGAAAACATGGATTTCCTGGCAAACTTAAGTTTTACAACTACCTTCTCACTCTGTGTAAAAAGGTAACATGAGACTAGAACCTACTGCACCAAAACAAATATCAGGAAACTCCTAGAAAGCTCTTTAAGTACCCTTTCTGGAAATGCCAAAAGAACTAATGATTCACAGTGTTCTAGGCCTTCACTCTAATGCTTCATCTAAGGGAAGTTTAACATTTTACTTTTATGACAATAAAAATAACTTATTTCTAAAACATTAAGTTTTTTTTTAAAGTATGCATATATTCTGCCAGCTACTAAGCAATAACAGGCTATGCGTTATTTCTTTTTCCTTAACCTCTAAAATGCAGTGCTTTCACTGTAATAAATAAGCTAGAGAAACAGCAGCCTAAGTGCCTTTGATCCTGCCTACAGGGGGTTGCAGCCAAAGGCCTCTCAAGGATACTTCTACTTTTTGGTTTTTTGTAATTATCATGTCAGCATTAAGAAAATCATTTAGACAATGCCTCAATCTCTAGACAACCTTGATTATTCCCTTTGTGCTTTGTGATGGACCAAAAAGGGAAAAAGGTCCTGATATTCACATTTTCTAAGGGAAACCTTTAAACCTAATCGACTCATCCAGAGTCACCAACAGTAGGCAACAAGTAGATAAATGATGCATAATGTTTTCTAGATTGATATTAGAGATTAATTTGTTGGTTTTAGAGGCTGACATGTTTCACGGATTCTCCATTTTTTTTCTCACTTTTTTTGTTTCTACAGCATTCACAGTGCCAGAACATATGAAAGCACTCTCACATCATCAAATAGCAAAAAAAATCCCCCAGCCCAGATGATTTCTCCAATTAGATTCTTATGTTTACTTTATATTGATTATATTTTATTCACCCATAAAATGGGTCAACAGAAAATTGCTTCCGTCTTTTGACAAATACTCTAATTGACAATGCCTCTCTGCAGGCAGCCTGACACACGAGGACATACACCACACAGCTGCCACTGGAGCTCTAAAGATCTCCTCCGGGCTGAGCAAAACGTATTCTTCTCCAGGCATCAACAAAACAAGGCTGGAGCTGCCCCTACAACTTCAGGGTTAGGGTAGCTTCTGCCCCCCTGAATTCTTATTAGCAAGGATGGAAATCAGCGTATTTCTAGGGCTAAATATTTCTGTGAGTAGAAGAGGGGCATGGGCTGCTAACCCGTTACATATAATGTCTCTGCTCCAGTGACTAAGGATCAAGGCATTTGCCTGGTGCATCCTTCTGTGCTGGGAGAGTGCTGCGCACAAATAACTGTGGCCTGTGTGGATGCTCGGGGGAGAAACTCCTTGATTCTTTTTACCGCTCTTGCTTGCCTGCCCTAGGCTGAGCATACTGCAATCTTGTTCCCTTAATCTTTCATTGAATAATGAAAGAGACAAAGCAGTTTTAATTGCATTGGTCACGGGGTCCCAGACAGTTCCTATGAAGTACCCATAATCGCAGGGATAGAGATTGAGATCAAAATAATGGTTATGCAAATAACCTGGTTACCCCAACCTAAGTACTTGACCATGGACACAATGGCCAGAGATTTCTTTTGGTGACAGTTTGAGAAGTACTACTCTGTTCATATGTTGTGAGACTACCAAAGCTGACTGCCCTCTCGTAGCTAAACCCAGAGCTGCTCTAAATAATATTCAGATTGCCAGGGGAGCTATAGGAGTAGACTGAAAGTAGACTTCTCCTTGACAGTTCTTGTTGTCCCTTGCTGCAATTTCTATCAGGAATGGTACAGAGCTCTGCATCAGCTCATTGTTCCACCAGGAGGGCCTTAGGTCTGAATTTCACTGTCATACATTTCTTCCTTTCTTTGAATGTGAGCTAGAGGACTTTGAAAACAACATTATTTGACGGGAAGCCAAAGCAAGGACTTAGAAAGACAGACAGTCATCAGTCCGCAAGGATCCAAGCAAATGCAATTTAAGAAACCTGCGCTGACAGATTACTCACAGCAGGGACTCCAGAAGTCTATAATAATTTGATCTTGAAAAGACATCTGTATGTGGCAGCACTTTCAGATGTGTTTTACTAAGCATTGTGGCAATTTGTAGGTACTTAAAAAGCAGCCGTGGCACTACTCCTGCTATGACTAACTATCCATGAATCCCAGCATAGTCAAGTGTCTGCAGAGCTGAAAGGATACATCAGGCTTATTTATCAGCAAGAAATCTGCAGTATAACTCACCAACGTTCTAAGAGCTGGAAACAGAGCCCCATAGACTATGCCTGAACTACTACACATTGCTTTGCTGCTGCTTGGACATCAGCCACCTCGAGTGCATAAATGGTGCAGTTGTGTTAGCACTGTGCTGAATCCGAGCTTATGCTAAGGGACAGCACATCAGGGGATCATAAGGGATCAGGCACTGTACTGTGCTAATAGAGCTAAATGGCACCTGAATTAGAGATGGCTAAAAACACGCAAAAAGGGTTTCTGTCTGCACTAATCTGTAATAATTATACCTTGTTATTTATAGTCATCTTTCCGTGGTCTCTCTCTTAAATGCAGTCAGGCAATGCTAAATATACCAAGCAATCTGCTGGTGATGTCGTTTTGTGGGGCAGAGTAGTAAGCTGGATCTGGGAATTACATACAGAATTCTGAAAATGTTAATTATGGGCCTCATCAGATGAAAATCAGTTGCAATGGCCGAGCTAGAGACACACGATATGCAGTTCGTCTTTGAGTCTACTGACTCCAAGGGCTTCAAGAAGGGCAAAACCACTGCTGAGTTTTGACACAAAGTAAAGAAGTCCTGACTGTACATGTTCTCCTATATCAGCCTTCCTTTGATAGCCTCATGGATAAGGTACAGATAGAAGGTACTGCTCTTATAAGATAAACTAACAGAAGCTGGGTTGCAAAAGAAGTAAGTAACGACAATGACAGAAGAAGCCAGAGAATAACACCAATATATCAAAGATCGTATCAGAGCTATTGAATTTGTTGAAAAAGCTTAAGACTCTTGTTAGGTGTTTCCTGTCCCATTCAATCTAAAAAGTAGAAATTAGAAGAATGTTGAAAGTAAAGCTCCACTTTGATTCCTAGGTCAAAATGTAGGAAAAGAGAATCATAGACTCATAGAACGGCTTAGGTTGGAAGAGACAGAACAGAATCACAGAACAACCAGGTTGGAAGGGACCCATCGGATCTTCTAGTCCAACCATTCCTACCTAACACTAAACCAAGTCCCTCAATACCTCATCCACTCTTAAACACCTCCAGGGAAGGTGAATCAACCACCTCCCTGGGCAGCCTATTCCAATGCCCAATGACCCTCTGCGTGAAAAACCTCCTCCTAATCCCCAGCCTAAATCTCCCCTGGCGGAGCTTGAGGCCATTCCCTCTCATCCTGTCCAGCTCCCTCCTCTCCACAACCTCCCTTCAGGTAGTTGTAGAGAGTAATGAGGTCTCCTCTCAGCCTCCTCTTCTCCACGATAAACAACCCCAGCTCTCAAAGCCGCTCCTCATAGGGTCTGTTCTCCAGCCCCTTCACCAGCCTCGTTGCTCTTCTCTGGACTTGCTCCAGAGCCTCAACATCCTTCTTGTGGTAAGGGGCCCAGAACTGGACACAGGATTCAAGGAGCGGCCTCACCAGTGCTGAGTACAGAGGGAGAATCACCTCCCTGGACCTGCTGGTCACACTGTTTCTGATACAAGCCAGGATGCCATTGGCCTTCTTGGCCACCTGGGCACACTGCTGGCTCATGTTCAGTCGGCTGTCGACCAACACCCCCAGGTCCCTCTCCTCCTGGCAGTTTTCCAACCAGGCTTCTGCCACTCTGTAGCTCTGCATAGGGTTGTTGTGCCCCAAGTGCAGGACCCGGTATTTGGCTGTGTTTAACCTCATGCCGTTGGACACTGCCCAGCGGTCCAGCCTGTTTAGGTCCCTTTGCAAAGCCTCCCTACCCTCCAGCAGATCGACACTTGCACACAGCTTTGTGTCATCTGCAAACTTGCTAAGGGTACCCTCAATGCCCTCATCCAGGTCATTGATGAAGACATTGAACAGGACTGGACCTAGCACTGAGCCCTGGGGAACACCACTTGTCACTGGCCTCCAGCTGGATTTAACACCATTTACCACCACTCTCTGGGCCCGGCCATCCAGACAGTTTTCTACCCAGGAGAGTGTGTGCTTATCCAGGCCAGAGGCTGACAGTTTCCGTAGCAGAATGCTGTGAGAAACTGTGTCAAAGGCTTTACTGAAGTCCAGAAAGACCACATCCACAGCCTTTCCCTCATCCAGCAGCCAAGTGACTTTGTCATAGAAGACGATCAGGTTGGTTTGGCAGGACCTGCCTCTGGTAAACCCATGTTGACTGGGTCTGATCACCCGGTTCTCTTGCAAGTGCTTCATGATAGCACTCAAGATCACCTGTTCCATGACTTTCCCTGGCACTGAGGTTAGACTGACTGGCCTGTAGTTCCCCGGATCCTCCCTGCTACCCTTCTTGTAAATGGGAACTACATCAGCCAGTCTCCAGTCCAGAGGTACCTCCCCAGTCTTCCAGGACTGCTGGAAGATGATGGAAAGGGGTTTGGCCAATACATCCGCCAGCTCTCTCAAAACCCTAGGATGTATCCCATCAGACCCCATAGACTTGTGGGTGTCCAGTTGGCCAAGCAGGGCTCTGACCACCTCCTCTTGGACTATGGGAGCCTCGTATTGCTCCTCTGTTTGCCGGGTATCTACACAGAGGGAACAGCTTTCTTTACAATTAAAGACTAAGGCAAAGAAGGCATTAAGTACCTCAGCCTTCTCCTAGTCCCCTGTCACTGCTGTTCCCTCTGAGTCCAAAAGGGACTGTATGGTCTCCCTTGTCCTCCTTTTACTGTTAATATACTTATAAAAAGATTTTTTATTGTCTTTTGCAGACTTAGCTAATCTGATCTCTAGTTCAGCCTTAGCCCCTCTGATTTTTCCCTACATAGCCTCGCTTTTCTCCTGTAGTCCCTCCAAGAGGCCTGTCCCCCCTTCCAGAGCCTATAAATATTCCTTTTTTTTCTAATTTGACTCAAGATTTCCCTACTTAACCAAGCTGGTTTTTTCCCCTGCCGACCTTTTTTCCAGAACATGGGGATGGCTTTCTCCTGAGCTGCCAGGATCTCCTTTTTGAAGAACTCCCAGCCCTCTTGGGCTCCCTTGCCCTCAAGTGCTGTCTCCCAGGAGACTTTGCCAACCAGCCTTCTAAACAGTTCCAAGTCTGCCCTCTGAAAATTTAGTGCTTAGCACCCTCTTCACTTCACCTAGGACAGAAAACCCTATCATCTCATGATCACTAAGACCTAGGTGACCCCCTACTATCACATCCCCCACAAGCCCCTCTCTGTTGACAAACAGCAAGTCCAGGAGGGCACCTTCCCTCGTAGGTTCGTTGACCAGCTGTGCAAGGAAGTTGTCTTCCACGCACTCCAGGAACCTCCTAGACTGCTTCCTTTCTGCTGTATTGTACTTCCAGCAGATATCAGGGAGATTGAAGTCTCCCACAAGGACAAGAGGCACTGACTTGGAGATTGACCCCAGCTGTTTAAAGAAGAAGAAGAAGAAGAACCTTAAAGACTATCCAGTGCCAACACCCCTGCCATGGGCAGGGACATGACTCACTGGACCAGGCTGTCCAAGGCCCCATCCAACTTGGCCTGGAACACTTCCAGGGATCGAGCAGCCATGACTTCCCTGGGCAACCTGTTCCAGTGCCTTGCCATCCTCGTCATGAGGAATTTCTTCCTAATATCTAATCTAAATCTTCCCCCTTCCAATTTAAAGCCACCCCTCCTTGTCCTATCGCTACATGCCCTTGTAAAAAGTCTCTCCTCAGCTTTCCTGCATACCCACTTCAGGTGCTATAAGGCTGCTATAAGGTCTCCTCAGAGCCTTCTCTTCTCCAGGCTCAACAACCCCAACTCTCTCAGACTGTTCTCAGAGCAGAGGTTCTCCAGCCCTCTGATCATCTTTGTAGTCCTACTCTGAACTTGTTTCAACAGTTCCATATCCTTCTTATGTTGGGCATTCCAGAACTGGACACAATACTCCATGTGAGGTGTCATGACAGCAGAGTAGATGGGCAGAATCACCTCCCTCAATCTGCTGGCCACACTTCTTCTGATGCAGTCCAGGATTCACTTGGCCTTCTGGGCTGAAAGTGCACATTGCTGGCTCATGTCAAGCTTCTAGTCAATCATCACCCTCAAGTCCTTCTCTGCAAGGCTAACCTCAATCATGTCACCTCCCAGCCTGTATTACAACTGTGGATTATCACAACACAGGTGTATAGGACCTTGCAGTTAGCCTTGTTGAACCTCATGAGGTTCCCACAAGCCCATTTCTCCAGCTTGTACAGATCTCTGTACAACTGCACCAGTTGGACTGGTGTCATCTGCAAACTTGAGGGTGCACTCAATTCCTCTGTTCACATCATTAGTGAAAATATTAAACAGCACTGGTCCTCATATGGACCCCTGAGGGACCACAAAATATGAAAAATATTTTTGCAGGAATAATCATGCAAGCCTTATTGATCACTATCTGTATATGTATTTGGAGCAGTATACATCACAACAGCAGAATGCAAATAGGTGCCTCTACAATGCAACTGCAAAAAGAAACTATCTGACCAATATTTTGTAGGACCTCCCAGTGCAAACTTTCTAGCTAAATTATCCCTTTTTCATATTAAATGCAGCTGACATTCATAATTCTTTATTCACTACTAACAGTACTGAACATTTTGCAAGATTCAGTCCATGTAAAAAATGCCCTCCACTTGATATAAGAAGAAATAGCTGTTCTGTTCTCTTGAGTATGTCTTGGATGTCTGATTCAATTTAGCCCAACATCTATACATTTTGGAGCGCATGGAAACATACAAGAAGAGTAAAGTGACTAAAATCAATTGTCATTTTCACATTCAAAAGGCCTCTTCCAAAGAACATTGAATTTCCTCAAGAACAAGTAGGCAACTTGGAACTTCCGCCACTGTCCATGTTAGTGCAATGCCAAGACTAAAATGTGTGCAGAACAAAACTGTAATGGCATTAAAAAGGAGAAAGAAGGATTGGCACTAAATGCCTTTAATGAATCTGAATAAAAATCTTTCCAGTGAACAGACTGACTTTATCATCTAACAAGTGCTAAAAATAAGCAAGAAAGGAAGAGGATTCATTTCTGTGCACATGGCAGAACAAAAGTAGATCTACTTCTATTATGGCCTAAAGCCATAAACTCTCTTCAGACACTGTATTTTGTCTGGGAAAATGCTCACAATTTCACAGATTCATATGGGCACTTTCTGTTCCCACAGATCTCTGTAAACATTCTCACTGCCCAGAGAGAGAGGAAAACAGCTTACAGTAGACCTGCTGTATCCCCAATCATTATTTCAGAACTGACAATGGTTTTCAGCAGAGTTGATTCCAGTTTTATTTATTCTGGTTTAACTTCGTAAGTCGCCTCATTTTGGTGAAGATGCTGCTGTGCTACATCCAGTTAGGACCAGCATGACTTTGCCCTGTGTAACCAGGAAGCTTGTGGCTGTTATCAAGAATGTTTTCTTTCCAAGTAGATAGAGAATGATGCTTTTTGAGATAATTCAGATGCATCAGAAATAGGACTACAATCCTTACTCTTAATTAAAGAATGACTTCTGCTCATTATATCCCAGCTTTTAAACATTGAGAGAATTGCATAATTCATTACTACTAAAAGCAAATGGAGAATGTTTTTATACCTTAAAGAGGTTTTGTGTAACAGATAAACAACAGGCAGAAATGTTTGCTTTCTGAATTGCATTATTTAGTCTTTGGACTAGAATAGAAATATGTTGCTTTAGCGGATACCCACACAACGACTTGCCAAAGGTAACAATTATATTTCAGTCTCAGACATGCTGTGTCAACTTTTGTAGACAGGGGAACCCTTTCCTTACTTTTATTAAAATAACTGCAAACATCCAGATAGCTGTGAGACTGATTTTCCTGTCTTCTTGCAAAGCTGCACATCTTTTATGCCATGGCTCTGAATCAGCCTGAAGAATTTTAGGTCTTCATGGGTGAATGCTTCTTTTTAACAATCACTGACAAGCAACAACAATTCCATTAACAACAGGCATGTGGTTATGCATGCTTAGAATAAACCTGGCTTCTCTAAAATGAGGATTTTTTATTAAACCTTTATAGGAAGTTCTGAGAAGTAGACATATCATACATAGGTGCTGAGCTCTAGTTGATCTAGTTTTGAGCAAGTAGGTTGGACTAAATGATCTCCAGAAGTCTCTTTCAACCCTGACTATACCATGTGAACCATTTTCAGTTTAGCTGAGCCCACTACTACAGTGCTGGTAAAGCAGTCATTCCAGGGAGTATATCAAAAGTGCTGTCCAATCAATTTTGGAACATACATTACCATTCAGTAATAAAGAGATCATTTGAATTTGTGGGACACAAGTTAGTGACAGAAAAAATGGGGAAGTGGGAAGTACAAAGAATAACTGTGAAGTGTATTTCAGACTCAATTTGAAAAACAACAGACACAAATCATTCAAAAAACCCCCAACATCTAAAATCTCCATTGTGTTACCACTCCAGTGCAGATATGTTAACTATCTCTTCAGGATCCATGCAAAATAATAGGAATGTGAACGTGGTCCTGAATAAGACCCCATGCTCAGAAATGTATCCTGAAAATAGTCTTAGCATGGGGAAACTCCTATGCGCAAATCAGAGCTTGAATGTTATAATGAATGTTCATCTGCCACAGGAACATCTGCAATACTTTTCGCTTGATTTGAAGAAAATTTTAGTGTTTTTAAGATCTTGACCTTGATCAGAGGACCAGCGATTCAGCCTTTCCTACTGCAGTCATGCCTTGTTCCAACTATTACATGACTCTTTTTTTTTTTGCTATTCTTCTCTAATTAGTTCTGCTTCTCAAGTGAAGTCACAGAATCCAGTGTTTTTCAGTGCTAATATTGAGGGCTTTGCTTTCATGTTCGAGGTCAGTCCCGCATTTCACCTTGTAAAACTTATTTGTCCTCCTAGCATTTGTAATTGTACATTGGGGTTAAATTTAGACATCAGTTTAGGCTGTCTCAAAGAATTTACTGACTTTAAAGTTTTTGTTAAAGGTGTAATTGTGCCCAAAAACAACATAGTCATGCAAGTATGGAGCAACAGACTCCTTTTGGTTTTTTTCTCGTATTTACAAGTGTGCAGAGAATTTTTTTTTTTCTATAAAAATACTTTCAGCATTCTCCTCATGAGTTGTATTGCATGTTTGACAAAACATAAGCAGATTGATCCTCATAGCCTGCAAGCAGGCAGCGTCTCAGCTTTACAGGCGAGAAGGCTGAACTGAAGAAGGGCAAGGTGAAACCTTGTCTGCAGTAAGAAAGCAGTGACTACAATCCAAGTGATCTCTCTGTTCAAAACACTAAATTTAGATCTTGTGTTTCTCACTTCATATGTTATACACATACACATAAACATATGTGTACTGAGGGGAGGGGACATACACTTTTCCAGATTTTGGTTAAGCCTGAGGAATCCATAATGTGGCAAGTATATATGTGTATATATACAAAGAGAAAGCAATCAAGTGTTTATTCATTCTTACAACAAATGTAGACAGTCCTTGTATTTGTGATTTCCCTTGCTATCTGCAAGGATTTTCTTTGTATATCATTCCTCTTATTTGACAATTCTTAGTCACCGTCTGTGTAGTCATTAACTTGGCATCATATAGACTTTCCTTTGTGAGTACTGGTGAGATTCAGTGATCACTAGAGGGACATGATGGCTAAGGTGTAAACATTAATGGAAGGAGGCATCTGAGCCCCAGGCAAGAAACACAGTCTTCTCCAGCTGATGCTCAATTCAAAATGGCAGACTATTTTCAGGTTAAAAATATATAACTGGGCAAGAGCGAAAAGTCAACTTCAGCAAAATATAACTTAGACTACAGGAAATTTAAACAGCTTCCTTTGACCATTGCTACTGCAGTTATGGATAAATTTTCCCATTCATCTAAGAGAGTCACCCAAGTGTGGTGGTTTGAGATTTAGTTCTCTGATGAATTGCAAATAAACATAAAGCAGGAATAGGATAATGACAGAATAGCAAGCATTTATATGGTTATTTTCAGTTACTTCATAGGGAACAAGTAAGAAAGTCTGTTAACTATTCAACTTAATTCCTTAAAATAAAATAAATGAGGCAAAATATAGAAAATATTTAGCCTTTTCAATTTCAAATCATAAACATCTGATTCTTATATCTGAAAATACTACCCTGAACTATTTTGAGGAGTTTACAGTGTGCTATTCCCTGGAAACTATTTAGGATCTTATTTTTCTTAAACCTCTACGCTGGGATTTATAAAGTAATTCAGAAGTCACTAAGAATATGGCTTTTATTTTTCCAGAACTGCAATGATATTGACTAATGTCCACCTAAATGCTCTTATATTGGATTATCCTGATGTTCAGAAACAGGACAAATAGTAAGAAAACTCTTCATTCTCCTCAGCTCTAAGGCACACAAAAAGCAAATTCAGAAGCTCACTTCAAGACTAGTGCTTAATTTTAAACCTGAAAACTGCTCTAAATGCAAGTAGCACCTGATGAGCCTTCAGTAGGACAGAAGAACTACTGTACAGAGCTTTGGTGCCAGAACTTAGTCCCATAAGAGCTGTATATCTGTCCCTTATTTTCCTTTGTGGGAATGTGCCTCCTTTTCAGGGATATTTCAGAAAAAATAATACTCTCCAGGACTGAATTAAGTACGTATCTTAAGTACTTCTCTGCAGTGACAGAGAAGGAGGATACACAGCACTTTGCAGCGCTGAACTCTGAATGTGGTCAGATCATGTTCTGGACTGTTGCAACAATCAGTGTGTCACAAGCAAAGATCATGGCTCATGACACCCAAGAAAGTGTCTTGGAATTACATCAAGTGGGAAAATCTTCCACCTTCCTGGGGGTGGCCAAATATCTCTCCATATTGAGCTATGCTGTTTAGAAAGAGAAAAAAAATATTTCTGAATACTTGTTCTTTGAGTTTCTAAAAGGTGTACTTGCTTCAAATTAATATGCCAGAAGCTTAAATCAGAAAGGTGCCCTAATGATAAGGACTTAGGGACAGGAACAAAATCTAAAACATAATATGGGGCAAGAATTAGGGAGGAAAGGCATCCTTGAAAATTTCTTTAAGTCCTTTTTTAACTCCAAGTTGTCATCCAGACATGTTCATAGTGCAGTAACTTGAAAACCTCCACTTTATTCTCTTCTTACTCAGTGCATGGTGACAATGGTTTCATCATTGAAATATTTTCTCTACAGAGCACTCGGAGTACTGACAGCTCTTTTCTCTTTCTCTCCTTCACACTGTCACCCTTCTGTATTTGCCTTGACACTGTCTTCACATTGTCTTGACGTTGTTCTGACAGTCCAGAAACCTCAATCACTGCAGCAAACAGCCATGACAATGAGGAGAAGAAAAAGGAACAGTGTTATGGAAAATGTTAAGGAACTGTGAAGAATTACAGACCAGTGAAAGTAAGATCTCAAATTTTTTGAAGACCATAATCCTAGAGAGTTTTTAATAAAAAATGCTCTGCATAAACTTCAGCCAAGCTGGCAAAAGCCATCTCAAAGAAATCAGTTGGCAGTTATGGATTCTGCCCCTGAAATTCAGGTGTTCCTAAGTGGAAATCCCTCTTACTGCCTTGACGTTGTTTATGAGAACTACTTCAGCCCACCTCCCAGGAAAAGAGGCATGCTGGATTACTGTGAAATGCTGACTCCAGAAACGCTCCAGCTACACTTTCTTCCAAGCACACTTTTCAAACTGGGATTCATTTTGAGGCAGCCAAGAAAGAAAGGTGGCAGAGAAGGAAGAATATCACATCAGGTTAGCTGGAGTTTTACACCCCCTTGCTAATAGTAAGATAAAATTCTGTTTTGTTGGTTTACAACTTAGAGGAGTGGAGCCAGGAGAGAAAGCATCACTCCCTAGCAATCAGTCTAAAAATGCCGAGAATTGCAGAAACAGGCAAAAAAACCAGCATGAGAGGGATAAATTTAGTAACTGTTAAGTGCTCTCTGGTTGAATTAAACTTCTGAGGAACCAATTAACTGTTTTGGGAATGCAGGGACACACTGAAGTGCTTAAAGACCATGGGCATACTTGACAAGTTTTGCAATTCAAATGTTTGACAAAATTACTACTAATTTTTGATCATCAGGACCATATGGGAAGTTTGGGGATTTTTTGTTGCTTTGTTTGTTTGTTTCAGAAAATAAATCCCTGCATATATGTAGCTTTGATACTAGCACAAATTCTTGGTACTTAGAAAAATACCTAGGTAATACAAAAATTACTTTAAAAATGCTTTATATAATGTTTGCCAACATACTAGTTGCATCTTACTTGAAAAGCATAATGAAAGTGCATCCACTGCAAAGCAGAACAAACTTCATCAGCAGGGCAGACGACATTGCTCTGCTCTGCAGGTGATGTGTATTGTTCCCTGCAGGTCAGACAAACACTAGTTCTCCAGGAACATAGTTGTCCTTTTCCTGCTCTGTTACTGCAGCTGGCTTTTTTTCTTCCTAATTTAATTAGGAAGAGAAGACAGCCTGAATCTTTTTCCCTTTGTGACAGATCCCCAAGGCTTTCTCTGAGACCTTAGGGCAGCAGGGCTGGTGGCCATGCACTGAATCTCTCCTCTCTGACAGCTCTTCACCAACATCTCCCAAACTACATGACTAGCCCAGCAGTGGACACCCAAAAAGAGCAATGAAGCTGGTGAGTGGTCTGGAGAACAGGCCTTATGAGGATGGACTGAGAAAGCTGGGGTTGTTTAGCCTGGAGAAGAGGAAGCTGAGGGGAGACCTCATTGCTTTCTACAACTACCTGAAAGGAGGTTGTGGAGAGGTGGGTGCTGGCCTCTTCTCCCAAGTGACAGGGGATAGGACAAGAGGGAACGGCCTCATGCTCCACCAGGGGAGGTTTAGGCTGGACATTAGGAAAACACTTTTCATGTAAAGGGTCATTGGGCACTGGAACAGGCTGCCCAGGGAGGTGTTTAAGGGACAGGTGGAAGAGGTGCTGAGGGGCATGGTTTAGTGTTTGATAGAAATAGTTGGACTCGATGATCTGGTGGGTCTTTTCCAACCTGGTGATTCTATGGTTCTGTGATTCAAATGACATGCCACAGACTTGGGCTCCAGAGCTATAAGAAACCGTAGCCCCAGCCCATCCCTGTTAACTCCCTAAAGAGCCAAGAAGGAGCAAGGGCTTGAAGGTGCTAATTTCTCATCTGCTGATAGACCTACACCTGGCTCTGCATATCCATCCCAACAGGAATCTGACACACATTGCTGGGGAACTAAACTCTCTGCTTTCTCTGATGTAATCCATGAAAGCAATACATAAAAAATACAGTAATTCCAGCATGCATCTAAAGCATGTCTATTTAAGACTGTAGGGAAAAGAAAATGTTAGCAAAAGCATCTTGCAACATCAGAACTTGTAGAAATAAAGCTGTTGAAGTCAATTAATGTACCTTGTTGATGGGAAGAATGAATCAACACATCTAATAATGAAAACATGAGTATGCTTACATGAGTAAACTGAGTATGCACATATACGAGCTGATGCTCACCTGGTTAATTTTGTGGCTAATTTCATATGTTCAATCATGATGACTAAAGTACATGTAAGGCAAAAAAAGAACAGAGGCAAAACTAGCCTAAAGTATTACTAGAAGAAATATTATACTTCCATTTACCCAGAGAGAAATTTAAGCTTTAAATGCATCTGCCTGACACCACTTGATGAAGTGTGGGCCGGATCCAAGCAAGAGAATGGCTAGGAGTCCAGATGGAGATGTGACAAGTGCTGTCTCTCAGGGGTCTATATTGGGACCTGTAAAATTTAGTATCTTCATCAATGAGACAGACAGCAAGATTGAGTGCACCCTCAGCAAGTCTGTAGATGACACTAAGCTGAGTGGTGCAGTTGTCATTCCAGGACAGGAAGTCATCCAGAGCGACCTGTACAAGCTGGAGAAATGGGCTTGTGGGAACCTCATGAGGTTCAACAAGGCTAACTGCAAGGTCCTACACCTGGGTTGAAATACAGGTTAGGGGACAACATGATTGAGACCCCAGCCCTGTGGAGAAGGACTTGAGGGTGATGATTGACTAGAAGCTTGACATGAGCCAGTAATGTGCTCTTTCAGCCCAGAAGGCCAAGTGTATCCTGGACTGCATCAGAAGAAGTGTGGCCAGCAGGTTGAGGGAGGTGATTCTGCCCATCTACTCTGCTGTCATGACACCTCACATGGAGTATTGTGTCCAGTTCTGGATTGCCCAACATAAGAAGGATATGGAACTGTTGAAACAAGTTCAGAGGAGGGCTACAAAGATGATCAGAGGGCTGGAGCACCTCTGCTCTGAGAACAGTCTGAGAGAGTTGGGGTTGAAGAGAAGGCTCTGAGGAGACCTTCCAGTACCTGAAGGGGGTGTACAAGAAAGATAGGGAGGGACTTTTTACAAGGGCATGTAGTGATAGGATGAGGGGGAACATCTATAAACTGGAGAGGGGAGGATTTAGATTAGATATTAGGAAGAAATACTTCATGATGAGGGTGCTAAGGCACTGGAACAGATTGTCCAGGGAAGTCATGGCTGTTCGATCCCTGTAAGTGTTCCAAGCCAAGTTGGATGGAGCTTTCAGCAGCCTGATCCAGTGGGTCATGTCCCTGCCCATGGCAGGGGAGTTGGAACTGGATGATTTTTAAGGTCCCTTTCAACCCAAACCATTCTATGGTTCTGTTATTCTATGATTCTAAGAGAAAAGGCATAAAGGAGAGGGCTCCACGTAGCTACAATCACTTTTAAGCTATAGACTATAATTCATAGTCTAAATGCTGTACTGGGTGGTGATAATTTGATTGCCCTGATAAGCCAAATTACAGACATTTTGGTGCATCCTTTCTGCACTGTTTTGTCTACAAACTCCCTTTGAATAATACTTGTTTCAGTAGGGTACCAAATCAATACCACAGTGTCCTGAAAAGATACCACAGCTGAACTTGTAATTAAGGAAGGTATTATTCCTGTTAAATGAGACACTGTTAGTATGAAGACATTGAGTACACCCCTAGCAAGTTTGTGGATGACACTAAGCTGGGTGGAGGTGTCAATCTGCTGGAGGGTAGGGAGGCTCTGTAAAGGGATCTGAATAGGCTGGACCTCTGGGCTGAGACCAATGGCATGAGGTTTAACAAGGCCAAATGCAGGGTCCTGCACTTGGGGCACAACAACCCTATGCAGAGATATAGACTGGGAGAAGTCTGTCTAGAAAGCTGCCCAGAGGAGAAGAACCTGAAGTGTTGGTTGACAGGGACTGAACCTGAGCCAGCAGTGTGCCCAGGTGGCCAATGGCATCTTGGCCTGTATCAGAAACAATGTGACCAGCATGTCCAAGGAGGTTATTCTCCCTCTGTACTTGGCACTGGTGAGACTGCTCCTTGAATACTGTGTTCAGGTTTGGGCCGCTCACCACAAGAAGGATGTTGAGGCTCTGGAGTGAGTCCAGAGAAGAGCAACAAAGCTGAGGGAACTGAGGTTGAAGAGAAGAACTGAAGAGAACACTGAGGAGAGACCTTATTGCTCTCTACAACTACCTGAAAGGCGTTTGTAGAGAGGAGGGAGCTGGCCTCTTCTCCCAAGTGACAGGGGACAGGATGAGAGGGAATGGCCTCAGGCTGTGCCAGGGCAAGGCAGGCAGAGCGGGTGATAGCAGCTAGAGTTAGTCACAGTCCAGTGATTGCCAGGCAAGTCTATAGTGATGCTGCAGTCCATAAGTCAGGAGCAGGATCAGTTCTGGAGTACAGTAACCAGGGTCAAGCTGTGATTCTGTGATCACCAGGTGAGGTCAAGCCCAGGGCTGGATCAGTAGAGTACAAAGCCAGGTAGATACCAAGAGTATGAGGGGCAGTGCCCTGCTAAGGCTTCCTAAAGGCATGGAGATGTGCACTTAAGTGTCAGCCCTGAGCCCTGCTAACCAAATCCTCAGGAGAACAGACATGCTCTGGGCCTTCCAGGCAACAAGTTTCAATCAAACCCTGTACCCAAGTTGCAGATAATCACAAAAAACCAAAGATGAACTTGTGATCCATCACCTCAAATGAACTTTGGGATAAAAAGCCAGTCTGACATCGTGCTTTTCTGTGGCTCCTGTAATTTGGAATTAGAACAGAGACTTTAGTGTTGTAGAGACATAAGCTGCCTTAGAGACAACTTTGGCTATGGCTACATCGATAAATGGTCTGGCACTTCTAAGGATATTGTATCACATTACTGAAGTAAGTATTCCTTAAATTTTCCAGGAATCAACCATAAAATGGGGGTTATGAGTAAATTACAGCTCAGGGGATTTTTCTTTCTTTCCTGTTATTATTATGTAGGGGAAGAGGAAGGAAAATTGTCCCCTTGGTAGAGCATCTGGATTAGGTTGGTTCATACAGCCTTGAACTCTGTGATAGAGACATCAGGGGACTGAGTCAGCCAGACAAGTGCAATGACATAAAAATATGCCAACACTGATGAGAGCAGAGGGTCTGCTAGCCTTGTCTGGCCTGGCAGTGTCACAAGCTCAGAGCACTGTGCTGTGATCACCGCTAGACAGACTAGTCATTGTTCTGCTGCAAAGTGAAAGGCAGCCAAATGAGCTGCATAAACAACCATATGATAAAGCCAGTTCCTTATCTGAACTGAATGGTAAATGTCAAACTGAGGATTTGCTTTGTAGATACTAGTAGAGTAAGAATTCTGATTTTCCTGGCAGTCTCCAAAAATTTGTTAATATCTCTCACAGAGATAGTTTCCATTGTCCACCAGACTCATTTCTGTCCAAGTTTTCACATGACAGAGAAGACAATGTGGCCTGCAGGTGTTATTCTCTTGGCTTTTATTTAACTTTCATTCTTTCATCTGATTACACTGCAATGCTATCAGATGCATTCAAATTCTGTGGTGTCATCAAGCAAGGGTTTGGTCAGTGTCTCTAGGATTGCAGTACAGACCAGAAGAAGGTGATGGCTCTTAGGCAAAGGAGATGGTGGACCAACATCTCTGCAGATTATAATGAATGTTGAGGGTGGACACAGAGTTTTGCCATTTCCAATTAATCAGCAAACTGTTCTTGAAATTAGGAAAACTGTCCTTGAAAGTAAGCTTCTTAGCTTAGTCTGGACATAAATTGTTGCAAACCCATGAAATTAATTAATTCTTCCTCCATTACAAGGTAGATTATTAAGATGCTACAATACAGTCTGTTTTCAGGCAAGGAAAGCTATTGCAGATACATCAGAGCCATGAATGTGGCAGAGCTTCACTTTTACATAAAACTATCATTCAAAAGACTAGTCGTCTGGAAAAGTTCATGTTATATCAACCTTCTATTGGGCTTGTAACTGATTTTTAACTGTATGAAGTCAGTGAGGGCAACTTGTGTGAATCATCATCACATCGTTTTTCTTCACCAATCTCAAAGTTATGATCTTCACCCTGTTAGTAGCTGCCTGCAGCACAGGAGCTCAGCAGGACAGCAGATGGAAACTCTAGTTGCACCAGTTAGGCTAGAGCCTAACAGGGGGAAATTGTGCCAAAATACAGGAGCTGTGACTTTCCCCAAGTAGTCTCTAAATCCCAATTATAATTAGCTCATGCAGAGCTAATTTTAGATTATTTCTATTGAAAATAATTTAGTAAATAACAGAAATGGATGGAATGTGAACTCCTCTACAAAGTTCATGCTGAAAAAGAATGACTTTGCTTCTCTGTATTCACTGCGCATTGTAGCTACACTGAAGGTTTCTTCTGATTCTTATGGCATTTGAATCACACTGCATTTGGGCCAACGTAATGCTGATTTGCTACAGGGCTGATTACTTTTTTAAAGCCTGGGGAGAGAGAAGCATCATTGTAATTTTGTTATGAGAGAACTGTAACATATTATGTAACTGAAATTGTGTGCGGAAAGGACTATACATTCCACAAGCCTGGAGGCACAGTGTGCACTCCAGTGGCCATGGATATCAGTGCGGTTCTAGTCTAAAGCTGGAGCTGATCTTGCTGTTCTGCTGAATTTTGCTAGCTTCAGCAACATTTAGTTCTTAGCTACATTACTAAGAACCTACTGGAGGCAATCTCAACATTGGCACACATCAGTACACAGCTTTGCACCTAGAAATTTTAAAACATTTATTTCATAGAATCATAGAATCACCAGGTTAGAAAAGGCCCACCAGATCATCAGGTCCAACTATTCCTATCAAATATTAAACCATGCCCCACAGCACCTCATCCACCCATTTGGTGTAAATGCACTTCAGCTGGGCCGGTGAACCTTCAGCCCTCATAAAGGGAACAGAGTTTATTCCCAATTGGCTGGTCATTAGAGTAGGTAACACCAGAGTGCTAGTTTCTTCCTAACCTTCCCCAGGTGTAATCACTCCCACTTGCTCTGTGGTGATGTACTCGTGGTCCTCACCTGCACACCATCTCCGAGTCACTGGTGACCCACTTCCAGGCTCACTCCCATTTAGCCTGGTCACATCCCCCTCCCGCTTCACATCTAGTTTAGAGCTCGGTTAATGAGCCTGGCTAGATTTTTAACAAGGGCTTTAGTGCCCCTAGGAGACACGTGTCCCATCCCTAGAAAGAAAGCCTGGGGGTGCATGGGCAACCCCATGATCAAAGAAACTGAAGCCCCTTTCCTTACACCAGCCTCGGAGCCAGGCATTAATCAATTTCTTCTTTTTGAATTCTTGCTCCTCTGTATCTAGCATTGGAATGGAGCTAAATACTATTTGAGCCTCAGAGCCCTCCATCATTCTCCCTAGAGCCCTGAAGTCTCTCTTAATGGCTTGGGGCTTTCTGTTCTCTATGTCATCACTACCAATTTGGAATACTATCAGAGGAAAAGTAGAGCACAGTAAGCCAGCTAGGGAAAGGAACAGATCTATAAAAAGCTTTATGTGGTTTTGCTCCATTCTAGTGTGTTAAAAACCATCATTTTCTGATGAACCTATGCCTGTGAGATACACCTGACAGTAACATTCTTCCCCATTTTTACTAACGTAGTATATTTGGCCAATGAGCATATACATATTTTCTTGAAGCCACAATTTAAGTATTACTAACAGAGGGGGAATCTAATTTTCTCAAGTTTGTGGCTTGCAAAGTGGAGGTGAAAATATTCTTTGCCAGAAGATAAATTCTTGCCCCTTGTTACAGGTTGGTACTATGCATTTCTAACAGTCAGGGCTTTAAGACTATCCAACTTTGACTCACAGAAATATATCACATTTGGGGAAGTGCTACAGACAATTGAAGCTATGTTTAAAAATCACAGCACCTTTATGTGCTATTGTATATCAGAATCACTGCTGTATGCTGTTTTCATATTAAGAAATGAAAAGAGGTAATGAAGTAGAGGGCAGAACCACGGATAAAGGGGACCGAAGAGTATGCCTTCTAATTGCTTTTGAAAGCAAACAACATGTGGACACCAAATTTGGACCTGAAGTCAATTCTGTACGCAATTTTTAGCTTCTCAACTTCAAGCTCTGTAGATTAAAGATTTAGCAGCAACTGGCAGTGTTTTCTTTCCCATGTTTGTAGTTGAGCACTGTGTTAGCATGGCTGCTTGCATATTCTGGCCCAAATGAAATCTCAGCACTGCAAATCAGCAGCACCTGGTCTAAGGGGCAGCGTCTCCCAGCTCAGCCAGCCCCCAGTCTCTTGCTGAGGCTGAATTCAGTAGGAGCCAGCTGCTCAATTGGAGCCAGGAGCCTCTGTCTTACACAAAGGCAAAGTACCATAAACTCTTTCCAGACTCCAGAGAAACTGTGAGACCTTGTGTCTCTCAAGGTGAGATCTGGCCTCTACAAGAGGCAACAGCTCCTTTGCTCCCCATTTTCTGCTGTTTGGAATTCAGACAGAACCAGGAGCAACTGGATTTCACCCAAACTCACAAACTGACAGTTTTATGCTGTGTTACTCCCTCTGAGCTCCTGAAAAATTCCCCATTGATGCAGAGAAGTGAGACCATGCTTTGGTCTTTCTGCAACCCTTGTCGACTTTGGCAAGATTTCCCTCATTATTTTGCCTTGCATCTGCTTCCAAGGTGTATGTTTTAGCATTCTTGCTTAGCATAGCTGTGAATACAGGTGGTATCTTTCCAACTGTGAGCACTGTTTTCATTTACATTTTCTCATCACCACTTGCACCCTTCACTGGGCTCTGATATCAGGTTTAGAAATGTTGGATTATGCTTCCATTAAATTTAAAATGCTTAATGCTGCCATCTTTGTACTTCTTGGGAACAGAGCAGGAGCAACACCTTTCACAAAAGCATTATAAATCCACCCATTCAAATATACTCATCAGGGCATGTTGAAAAACCTCAGTAAGTGCAAGCAATACAGGACAACGATTTAAAGTAAGACATAATTCACACCCTTACCTAAACCGGTTAGGTTTTCTCTTTAATTCTCTCTTTATTTCTACAAAACCTTTCATATCACAGGAGAGATCTTTACACACACAGCTCTATATCATGATTTATACGCTGAGGATGTTCCCAGCTTTAATGAAGCCTTAAGAGCAGCAGACAGCAAAGGTATTGATTGAATCCTTGGGACAAGGATGTTTAACCTGCAGAACCATCAAATCTTTCCTATAGGCAGTTGTGGTAGACTGACCCTGGCTAGACACCAGGTGCCCACCAAAGCCTCTGTCACTTCCCCTCTTCAGCTGGACAGGGTAGAGAAAACAAAATAAAAGGCTCTTGGGTCAAGATAAGAGCAACGAGAGATCATTCATCAATTACCATCATGGGCAAAACAAACTTGACTGGAGGAAAAATTAATTTAATTTATTACTAATCAAATCAGAGTATGGTAATAAGAAATAAAATTAAATCTTTAAAACCTCTGCCTTCTCCTCCCACAGTAGCACAAGGGGGCAGAGAATGGGGGTTGCAGTCAGCTCATCACATGTTGTTTCTGCTGCTCCATCAGGAGGATTCATCACAGTCTTGCCCTGCTCCAGTATGGTCTCTCTGCCATGGGTTATGTTTCTTCATGAACTGCTCCAGCATGGGTCCCTCATGGGATCACAAGTCCTAACAGCAATCTTGCTCCAGTGTAGGCTCCTCTCTCTCCATGGGATAACAGGCCCTGCCAGAGCCTACTCCAGCATGGGCTTCCCACAGGGTCACAGCCTCCTTTGGGCATCCACCTGCTCTGGCGTGGGGTCCTCCCGAGGCTGCAAGTGAATAACTGCTCCACTCTTAACATCCATGGGCTGCAGGATAGCCAGTTTCACCATGATCTTTAGCACAGGCTGCAGGGGAGCATCTGCTAAGGAGCTGGGAGCATCTCCTCCTTCAGTGACCTTGGTGTCTGTATAGTTGTTTCTCTCATGTATTCTCACTCCTCTTTCCATCTGCTGTTGCTGTTGTGCTGCAACTTTCCCCTTTTTCTTAAAGATGCTCGTGGAGCTGGTACTACTGTAACTGATGGGCTCAGCCTTGGCCAGCACCTTGGACTTGTCTGACATTGCCTCTGACATACCGCTGACAGGGTAATCTTCCAGCAGCTTCCCACAGAGTCTGTAGGTGACTCTGCTACCAAAATCTTGTGATACAAACGAAATACACCAATCAAGTTTATTACCTGAATAAAATTTGTTTCAGGTTTTGAGCACAATAAATTTTTCATGTTCTTTGCCTCTTCAGAGCTGATAGAAAGGCAAACTTTGAGCTGGCACGCAGGTTCCCA
Organism: Coccyzus lansbergi; assembly: GCA_033558105.1. Taxonomy (NCBI): domain Eukaryota; kingdom Metazoa; phylum Chordata; class Aves; order Cuculiformes; family Coccyzidae; genus Coccyzus; species Coccyzus lansbergi. The sequence continues at coordinate 1,644,561 of JAUMJK010000116.1, forward strand.
TCACCAGGTACCACAATTGTTTCTTACCTGCTTATTTATATCCCAAGTACCTGCTGTGTAGAAAAACCCTGTTCTGCAGTATTAAGAATAAATTTTGCCATGTGATTTCAATTAAAATGAAATTTCACCACTTCTAGAGGGAGAAGAAACACCTCATTACACTTGTATTTTTATTATTTTGCAGGCTTAGAAGATAAGAATGTGGAGACCTGTATTAAAACTGTTAAAGAGGAAAGTTATATTCAGATAGAGCGTATCCATTAGTGAGGATTGCACAGCAGAGTTCAGTTCAGTTCATCAACGTCTGCATAATTTACTGCAACGCATTACAGTTACTTTCTGGGTCCATTCAGCCACTGTCCTGCATATTAAACAAACAATAATATCCATGCATTGTAAAAGCACAATGATCACTATGCACTATCAATGAAGACAGCAGTGTTGTAGTGCTAAACATAAAGAAACAGTGGATAAACTCCTTTATTCTCATTAGAAACCAGTCTATTTGCATTGCTAGTACCAGTATGCCTTGATGTCCAGCTGAACCAAAATTCCTCCAAATTCAATCTGTAGTAGCCCTGTTGAGTTCCAGGGCTCGATTCCCCTCATATTCTCAGCACAGGCACTAGAACATGATGCAAAATAAAGTCAGAGCAAAATAAAATATTTACTTTCAGTAGCAAAGAAAGCATTTACCTTATTTTCAAGACTTTTGTTTTATTTGTCTACTGCTGACAACACAATTTACAAGCTAATGAGCTGCACCCTTACCCTTTTTTTTTATCCCAACACTTGCCCTGGCCAGAAAGCAGCAGTATGTGTGTGTCTACCAAGCAAGTGCCTTTGAACTAGCACTCCTCATCACAGCATAATGAAGCAGTCACTGCTTGGATGATTTGTAGGAAAGCCTGTGAAATTGTTGCTGTGTGGTATAATCAGTTGGTGTGCTGTAAGGGCTGCAGCTGGTGAAGTGCTCACAGGGTAAGGAGCTCTGGAATGGCACAAAGATAAAAAGAGAGTGAAGGAAAATGACAGCAAATAGCAATGTCCTTCTTTCTTGGGGACAGAATCAAATTATTGTGAGCTTGCAGAAGTGTGTGGAGACCAGTGAAATGGAGACACTGATTTAATAAGTAATTCTGTAATTTGAATCATAGGGAGAGTTAATCTTAAAAGTGTTTTCTAAACAGTATTTTAAAATTTTGATGCTACTCAGTTGCTGTTCTTATAATACACAATACTGCTGCTTCAGAAAAGAAGTTAATATACTTTCCTTGGTTTTGCAGATACAAATATACCTGAAAACAAAATAGGCTTTTTAATAGAAATTAAATATTTGTGAAACAACCTTTTTTTTCTTTTCTGCCTGTGTGCAGTGGTGGTTACTATGGTAATAATTCTGATTCAAGATTTAAAGCCTGAAAGTGGTTTCTATAACAACGTGTTAGGATGTTTTGGACACACAATTGAAGTTAAAGATTCAGGATTAACCCTTTATAATCACAATATTTGTAGGCACAATGACAAACGCTTGCTTGTTTGGCAAAAGTTAACTCATACCTTCCCAGGGTGTGCTTTCACATTGACAGATTGAGTAATAATTTCAACTGTGGATAGAGCAGGTCAGGTCCTGGGGCCAGCTCTTCCATCCTAGGTGAAGCTTGCAAAGGAGAAATGGCACCACAGTAACTAGCTGCTTATTACGCTAAATAATCAAGACAGTTGACATGCTTTGGGAGATAGGCAGAGAAGGGGTAAAATAGTGTTAGTGCAACATTTGAAACTTTGAGACTTTAGTCTGAAAGTCAGAACTGTGTGGAAATACTGAAACTTTCTATTCACAGAAAATCTCAACAGAAAAGCTGTTTTGAGGGCTAAGATAGACCCTTACCTGGTTCTGTTTTATCCAGAGTGATATGATTTCATGTCCTTTCCTTTCCTGTCTGCCAAATACTGATTCATGAATAGTAACTTTCAGTTCATGGAGAAGGCATCTGATCCCAGTCTCTGTCACTGTTGATTATGCATCTATACTCATCTCTTCCCTAGTTCAAGACACATCAAGATTGAATATATATGCACACCCGCAACTTTCTAAGGCCATCTTTGCAATGAAGTTTGCACTGCAGATAAACTGAGATATGCCTAGTTATACCAAAGCCAAGCACTCTTCAATGCAGCACCAAATGCCTTGGACAGTATTTTAATATTTCCAGTTAAATGTTAATTATTTCAAGATCTCACTAAAGTCACAGGGCTTGATATTTTACTGACACAGATTCGCACACTTGTTTCAAAATCCCAGGGGCAATATTCAAACAAGAAATGAACACAAACATTGAAGGCTCTCATTTCTAACTCAAGACATTGGGCTATCTAAACCCTTGCTACTATCATGTTGTCCCATGACTTCTTCAGTGAGCTTATTTGGTCATAATGTTGTGAGCAAATGCTATATGATGTTGTTGAGTCAACAGAGGACTAACTGAAGTAATGGTACTAAAGGGAGCAGTGGTTTCTTCATTTCCCCCAGAGAAATTTTATTTTTCTAATGACTTCAACTGAAATGTCAATGATATAAGATATTTTAGCAAATTAAAAACCACAAAAAAACCCCACTCAACACATTTTCTGGGTTGTTGGAGAAAAAAAATCCACTACTTCTAAGTTTTTTTTTCCCCTAATATAATTCAATCATTGTTTTCTTGGGATTATTTTTGAAATTTCATTTCTCAACTCATATACCAACATGCTGGTCTTTTGCTACCCATTTCTTTCCAAAGTGTGTGAGTTACTAAAATGTCAGATTTTGTTGTGTACCGCTTCACCTGCATTAGCTGGCGTAGCTTTCTCATTTTTAATTAAAACATGTCCAAAAAGTGGGAAAAAAAGAAGTGGGAAGGAAAAAAAAGTATTTCTCAAAGCACAGTAAATTCAGTGTTAAGGACTATATGGTTATCAAAGACGTTCCTATCCTCTCATAGATTTTTTTTTTCCTGAGAATAGACTAGCTCTGATAAGAAGGCCATGAAATCTCTGCAGCATATGTAAAAGACCCTGCAGCTGTTAGCGTTGAGGGCTTCTGTGAAGCTTGGAATCATCCTTCAGGGGAAGAAAGCATATTTGAAGAATAGCATTGTGTATTACAGGCAGCCTTCAGGCATGATGAGATGATTAGCAAAGTGCAGGCATGACCACAGTCAAGTGAACTCCAGTTCATAACAACATGATTAGCAATGAATGAAATTTGATTTTAAATAATGCTGCTGATTATGATATCTCACTGAAGCATAGAGAGAGTTGTATCTAGAAATAATAAATCTTTGCTGAAAGGCGTTTCTGAAAAAAAGCAACCGAACACAGTTTGCTAGATTTTGTTTGAGGACTCTGAATGTTTAAGATTGCTAATCAGATTCTCAGAATTGGGGATTATCATTTTAATTTACTTTTGATTTTATTGGTTTAAGATAATAGAACATTTCAAAAAGCACATGTGAATTCTTTAGCTCTCTGATTCAAGTCAAAAACCCCAATCAAATTCTCAGGAAAGATATGAGAATGAGGTCTTCAGAATTACCTGGTTTAACTGATGAACACTAGTTTCCTTATTAGGAATAACATCATCCATGCCAAATTGCTTTGGCCTTTTCAAAACTCCTGCCCATTTTATATAAACTTTCCCAGTAATTTCATTTTGCCCTCCTGAGCTCATTGTCACATACTTCCAAGATCACTTCAGTGATTTTTGATCAGTAAGAAGTCTTTACCAGACCAAATCCATGCTTTTTTTAGTGCTGACTAGTTATATAAGCTCAAATATTCATACATTAACAGCATCACTTTAATGAATTTAAGTTAGCTTATCCAAGAGGGAAAAAATGGCTCTTTCTCGGCATTTCTTGTATTTAACAGTTTGCACCAACTCTTAAAAGATGCAGTCATTGACATGTTTCTAGTAGTACTGACGATTTACCAGTAGATGGCAAGCTTTACTACAAAGAAATGTACCGCCAAGTATCTCACCTGCATCAAAAGGATTTAACCACGGGGTACAATGCTTGGCACTAATTCCTCTCATAATTATGTATGTAATAATAATGTACAAGTATTTATGAAGAGACTATTAATTACCTCGAGTATCAGTCAGTGTAAGTCCAAAGTAACTGGAATCTTGTTTCCATTTTTCTAATCTTACACACAAGTTTTAACACTCTCTGTCAGAACAAGTTACTACTGAAGTGACCTTAATACCTAAAGAAAGAAGGCAACTCCTCTTTGATATGAACTAGAGCATATGCTTATCCCTCTGCAACCTTACCAAAAATCAAGCCTCCCCCAAAATTCTGAAACACTTCTGCCCTCTTTTTGTACATGTAACAGAGAATATTCTTCAACCACAAGCTCAAACTGAGCCAGTATTTGCACCAGACATCACCATACTCTGCCATGTCACATTGCAGACCATGGAAGAGTTCAGCTTCCACAAGCTATGATCTTTTTCCTCTCTCACTTTCACATAGCTCTCAGTAGCTCAATATCCATCCTTCCGCATCACCCCCAGAACAGCAGGGAAACAGAATTTCCATAGGTCAGAAGGGAGGTAGCATAAATAATTTCGCTCAAATAGGTGGAAATTGGTGTTTTAAGTAGCAGTCCAGGATCTGAGGATTTTTTTCCCCAAACAAATCATGGGAATGTCCTGGTGAATTGCATACTGGTTAATAACCACAACATGATAATTTCATATACTTTGATAATCACCTTTTTGAGATGTTTTGCCGCTGGTGCAGAACTACTGTATAGCATCCCTAATAAAAACCCTTGGTCCTAGCTTTTAAATCACAAGTAAGCTAAAACTCAGTGATTACAACTCTGCTAAGACCTTCACAACTCTTATGTTCCTTGAGAACTACACAAATAATAAAAAAAACATGGCAGAGTATATGAGAATGAAGATAAAACCAAAAAAACTTCTTCACTCTAAACTTGTATTACAAATCAGACAAAAGCATCCTCTAGGGAGTACAGGATTTATTGAATTGTCTGTTTGCAATTTCTGTGTAAGAAATCTGTTTTATAAATGCCAGAGGAGTTGAAATTAAGAACCTAATTTAATAATGCCAGGAAAGGCTTTCTGTTTTGTGTATTTCTCATCGTGGTGTCCCCTTGGAGACAAATTGGTTGCCCTCACTACAGACGATGCTTTTAGGCCTTTCTTTCCTCTTCTCTCATTTTCCACCCATTACTGCCTCAGAGAGCTAGGAAGCCTTTTAACCAGCACTCAAATCTGTTAAGTTGCTATCAAAACTACAGACTGGCAAATGTTTCTCTCACACACAGTCATTACAACAAGTTGAGTTGTTGCATGCAAATTATCTCTGGAAAAGTGGTAATAATTAACTAAATTGATTCTCATGTCACAGTGTCCCTGCTTAAGAAGCACTGGAATGATTGACCTCACCTCTTGTAGTTTACACAGTACAATAATTAGATAATGCTTTAACTTAATCATAGTTAATTTCTTCAAATTTGTAATGTTTCTTCAAACATGCATTTTTAATGAATTTTAAGTAAGTAAACAGACTGAAAGAAGAGCTCTTTAAAGTCTGCAACGTGGGATGCAAAAGTTCCTAAGAACAGAGCTTTGCTCATTTAACTTCAACTAGCAGATTGCAGTAAGCTCCTTATTATCCAAACTAATGAAAAAAGAACCTAAATAAATAAGTAGTATACAAAAATCATGTAAACTACGACATCAGAACATACATGATGGTGTGTTGAAGAGGAGAAAGGTCTGTGATACTGCTGATTGTGAGCAAGTCAGTACACAAAGGCCGCTGGTCAGTATTTACACGGGCTCTGTCTTCTAGGTGGTTTATGTTGGTAAACAACTACTTACCTTCCTGCTTTTAATCATTCCTGCAATTAGTCATTGTCCATGAGGTTTGACCTGCCATTGTTCCATTTTGCTAGTCCGGTATTTGCAGCAACTCCAGGATTTCTTCCACTAGCCTCCCTTCAGCATTGAAAAGCTTGACCTTTAGACCAAATTAGAGGTCTAGAGCAGAAATCCCATTTGCAGTCATCCCTTTGGGTCTTACCATATTCCACAGACTTGAGTCAGTTTCTACGTGAGTAACAAAATTCCCAAACACTGCAGGATGCGTGCTGATGATTAATACTTTTCCCACTGACACATACCAAAAAAAATGGCAAATCACGACAGAAGCAACTATTATGAGATTAATCCAGTGATCAGTAGAACCCCATCGCATTCTTCATCTATGTCTGTCCTGCATGTGGGAGACCTGATTATAGCACACACAGAAGCGCACAAGTTTCAGCCTAGCTCACTTGATACTGTTGGCAGTGAAGCTGTGATTGCTGAGGATTTAGCCCAGGCCAACACAACTACCTCAGGCACTCAGTTTTTGGCACCTTGCCACATTGCTCAGTACGCCTAACACTGATTTTAAGGCAGCAGCCATATACCTACATATGTATGCTGTGCTTACCTGAATGTAGCCATTTATTATGTTATGGAGACAATCTTGATTTTCAAAATTATAGTTTAATGGCAAAATTCTTCTTTTCTTTTACTAGAAAGACCATCCTTCACTGCTTTTATTTAACTCTATTAGTGTTTCCTAATTATAGCTTATGAACAATGCTGGCAACAGTTCGCTCCTCCTTGACTGGGAAGTGAGAGTAGCTGTTGTTATTGTCAGCCAGTCTTTACAACAAGCAAGGCAACTCCAAGAGTCCTTTAATCACTACCCAGAGCTCAGTTCCTGGAGGGTAAGGAACATGTTTATATCTTGTTCATAAAATCATAGAACAGTTTGAGCTGGAAGCGACCTTAAAGATCATCTAATTCCACTTCCCACTAGATCAGGCTGCCCAAGGCCCCATCCAACCTGGTCTTGAACACCTCCAGGGATGGAGCAGCCACAGCTTCCCTGGGCAATCTGTGCCAGTGCCTCACTGCCCTCGTTGTGAAGATGATGATGTTCATGATGTCCTTCCAGATCCATAGGCTCTCAGAGGGCTATTCTGAATCTCAGGTGCTTGGGAGATACTTTGTGGTGAAAATACTGTACAGCTCTCAAATTACTATTGATAATCAGGAAGTCAAAATCAAAGTGCATGATAGTTTGAACCACTTACTTGAAATGTAACTGCACATGAGCCATTTAGCTTTGTTGAACTCTAATAAAACAACTTCAACCACAAAAGAATACAAAGTAGTATTGAATTGAAAAATACGGTTCAACTCCTTTTTCTAGTAAATGAATTAGATTTGTCTTAAATATATCTAAATGCATTCTATATCACTGGATAACTGTTGACAACCACCAATATTGTTGCAACTATAATTTTAGCATCATGTTAAAAAATACTGACAGTCCAGGACCTGGTTGTTGGAAGAAGCAAGAACAGGAAATAACCACCTACTCAAATTTTAATAATTGAATTTTACATTTATTAGTCTACTAGTATGCATCATACAGTTACCAGCCCTGTTCTGTTCTCAGCAGCCAGCAACTGGATCTGCTGGTTTTGAAGCACAATTGTGTTAAGATTTGTACTTTCACTCTTGTTTATTCCTGGTGCTGGGGAAGTCCTCAGAATTTTTTGTGCTTCCTTTCTAGAGTCATTTTGCATGAGGAATGATTCCAGGTGCCTGTCAAATTCTTGCCAAAAGAACTCTCCTTGCATTGCTGGTCACAAAGACGAAACTTGCCATTGTACAGATGCATCAGTGGACAGTGTGGAGGAACTCTGCAATAAAACCTCTGATCCTTGCTCCTCAAGCCCTTGTCTTCAAAACGCTACCTGTTTAAGCTCTGTGGGAAACCTCAGCTTTACTTGTGAGTGCCCTGCTGGATATAATGGACCTACCTGTGAAAGAGCCATCAGCATTTGTGACACAAACCCTTGTGAGAATGGCGGCACTTGCCAAAATGGCCTGGCTGGGCCCACCTGTCTTTGTAGTGCTGGATACACAGGTACACTCTGTGAAATGGATTTTGATGAGTGCATTTCTGAACCATGCCACAATGGAGCACTGTGCAGGGATGGGGTTGATGAATACACCTGCTATTGCATCCCAGGCTACCAAGGCAAGCACTGTGATTTGGAAGTGAATGAATGTGTGTCTGATCCATGCCTGAATGGGGCAACGTGTCTCAACCAGATAGGACACTATGACTGCATCTGTCCACTCGGTTACACAGGTAAGCACAAACACAACAGCTTTTCCTTTGCATCATGAGGAACCAACATAATTAATGTTCCAAGTTCAACTTCCCTACCTGCCCACTTTTGCAGTCATATCTGTATTACCACCTCACCTTCAGTTTCAGCATCAATACTTGTTGCTGCATTATGGCTTTCCTTATAATTGTGGACTAGTGGTATAACAGAGAGAAGGACTACAGAAATCTCACATTGGCCAAAAAGTACACACCAGTTTCACAAACATCAAGCTATGTCACAGGACTAGGTTAACTATTCTTTTAAAAGAAACGTTCTCAAAATGGTTGTTCTTAGAGTGCTATACACCAGTTTTAGTCCTCAGACACAGCTAAAAATTAAATTTAATTAGACTTGATTGCTTGATTTGCTAATCATGACACACTGTACTTTTAAACCTAGACATTTCACATTAACTCACTCTCCTCTGCCCTTCCCAGAAACAGAGAACTCATTTGCAGCTAAAACACTATGCAAGTTAAATACAAAGAGAAGTATTATCAGGTTCCCAAACAGCTCATTTTTTTATAATCCTATTTTATTTTTAAGGTACGGGTGTGATTTTTCTTGCCTTGTCCCTCTACTAGAAAACATATAATCCTTGCAGGAGACAGCTTTTTTCAAATTTCAAAGCTGTATTCAGAGCAAGAGGTAGCACACTGAATCACTAAAAAGGAGAAAAAGGGAGGCATTTTAGTGGTAGATTGCCAGTCAGGTAAGCAAAGGGCAAAAAAAAAAAAAAGAAAAAAAGAGTCATACAGCAAAAGGGGAGAAACCCCAGTTATTGCTTCAAGTGATTCAAATGAATAAGAAATAAGAGATGTGGTTTACAGCTCTAACCCCAAGTCCCTATGCAGGAGGGGAAGTCAGAGGTAAAAAGCAGCTTTCCCGTGTCTGACACAGCACTTGTTGGAAGTCAGCCCTCAATTAATATCCCTCATGAGCACAGAGAATGTTATTTGAAGGAAGCTTGTTACCTTCCTGCCACCCTGCTGCTGCCAGTGGGTGTCTGAGCCCAGGCCAGCCAAGGAGAAAACTACACAACCAGGGGAAAGCCAAAGAGCAGGAGGAAGGAAAAACCTATTAACAACCAGCATGGTTACTCTGCAATGATCAGACTCAGCCCAGACCTCCTGTTGTATTCAGGAAACTGTATTTGTTTAACTGGCACTGTTAGTGAGGTCCCAGTCTGGATCCATAGCCCAGGAATTCTGTTTGAAAGAAGCAGAATATACACCTTTGAGACAACGAAAGAGAAAACATAATAAAATAGTAAAGTCCAATCAAAAAGAAATGAGGATCAACACAAACTGCTGGAGGAAAACTCACTCTGCTGGAGTCACTGCTCTTTCATCATAAAATTCTGCTGTTTACCAGGCTGATGCTCTCAGCTCTCACCAAAAATCAAGCGATGCCACCAAGTGCTCCACACTCAGCACAAGCAGAGTTAAGAAATGAGGAGAGAACCAAGGCAGGAGAAGAGGTCTAAAATATAAAGCAGAAGAGGCTGCAGTGTTTTGACATACAGCTTTAACACTGCTTCCAGCAGCAAAGAGACTAATCATAATAATTCTATAGAGAAGTAGCAGACTGTTCCTTCAGCAGTAAAACATCAGCTTTTAAAGGCTACTTAAAAACATGATTTATCAGAAGCATTCTTTGTTGTTGTTTTCTGCACCTTGCTGTGCATTGCACTAAATGCACAAGTCAGAGGAATTACTGAATGAAAGCCCTGAGGTGTCCCCACTGGTAATAAAACCCCTCATTTACTCTGTCAGGGAATCTTGCCAACCAGTATTGTCCTGGCCTGACACCATGAATTACTGTGGGAAGTCATACAGCCTTATCCTATTTCCCTAAGATGTTAAAAAGGTTATATATGTTGGTAGAGACTGCACAGTAAATCTATGGCAGTAATGTTAACGAAATGCTTGAGTTACTGGCTGTAGTTGCTACTTGTTTCGTGGACTACAACTGCTATTTTGCATGATTGGTATGCCGCAGGACTTCTTAAAATAGCTGAGAAATGTCACACATAATTCTTACACAAATGGAAGAGGTTAGAATGCACCAAGAGCCAAAGACTGGAAAATTTAGCATGAAATCTGCAGCTTCTATGATAATGCTCTGCATGTGAGAAATTATTTACAAGACATGTGTCACACAGCTGTCAAATAATGAAGCTCAATGGGTTTGTTGAAGCTTTGCTGGCTACCTCGATCAAATAGATTTTTTCCTCCATTGCACTAATTGCACTTGCATTTAATTCACCCCAACAGAGCACAGTGTAAGAGCCTGTTATTACCACAGCTAGGTACATTAATTACCTGGCTAGGCACAGCATAAACCAGTCCTTCACTGCCAGTAAACATTTTAGTGTGAACTATCGGGGGACACTGCAGTTCCAAAACCCAGTGTTAATCTAAGGCAAGAGCAGGAGAAAGTGTTTCAGTGACAGACATGGACAGATTCATTCTTGGTGTGATACCTTTTTCCATGGTATAACCACAGCTGGGGTGAACTCTGTACAATATGAAGACTGGTGGATCTTAAAGTTCTCATGCATTATTCTTATAAATAACCTGTATACAATGCAAACATTAGAGCAGGTGCATCAGAAGTCTTAAGCACTCAAAGACACAAAGAGACACTGCAGCTTTCAGCATGGGATGAAGTACCTCAAGTACAGATCTCACCTCCCAGTGAGCTCACAGCAGTATCATCATGGATATCAACAGCAAACAGCAATGTCCATCCAACAGCAGCTCTTGCTGTTCCTAACCACAGGACTGTAACATGAGAGGAGCCCAGCAGTACAGGCCACATTTCAAATGGCTTTCAAAAAGAAGACAAGCAGAGGGCACGTGTATCCAAAGAGTTGTTGCCACAGTTCATAAATTCCTGGCACCAGAACCTCTGATTTGGTTTAGCCTTGCCGTTCTCTGACTGCATCTGGTTAGTGCAGTGTTGTAAGATCCATAACAACTTAGGTCTGTGCATGCACACAGGTAGCTGGTGGTCAGCATAGACCTCTGCACAAAAAGGACAAGCCTCACTCCAAGAAACTGAACCCTTACCTCTGTCTAATATTTTACGAGCTCTCTTCCTGCCCTTTCAAAGCTGATGTCTAAAGAAACAGCTATCTGACACTACCCATCCAGATGTTAGCACACAAGATTGCTGTATACAGACTGCAGAATTTAGGGACAATCATCTGTACCTGCTGTGTCCCAGCACAGCACTACAGCACAGGAGAGCAGAAAAGGTGTCCTGGATACAGTTTCCAGCCATACTAAGACCATGTAGGTCCACCTGGACTTGGAACTACACTGCAAACCTCTTGCATCTTTAACCAGAAGATAACTTTACAATTTATCTGGAGGCAGGCAAGTCTGAAAATGTTGGCTGTATCTCTTTCATTCCTGCCTGCCTTTACTTTTTATTGGCTGGGACTTTACAAAGAAATGCACAATAGGACTTGTTTGAAAAGCAAGTACTGTAAGAAATAATCTTAGTTCTTCAAAGGAACCACAAAAGTTATAAATTTCACTTATGTCCACCTTCCCAGAAACCATTTGTGTGATTTGGTATCTGCTGAAACACTCTGCCTGCTCTAGGACAGGACACCTTTGCTCCTGATGCTATAGCCCCATGCAGTAACTGTGGCAGGGCTTGGTGGTTTGGGTTTTTTTCCTTCTTGGCATATGATATTTGGCATATAGCATATTTATGACAGAATGTTAGACTGAGGTGCAACTCCACATCTAATCTTCTCATCTCTCTTCTTCACATATAAGAAAGCCTGACAGCAGATTCAGTAGAGGCTAGGAAGGAATTCCCCCTGTTTGCATGGCATATCACATTGGCTGGGTGCATTATACAGAGAGAAGTTTTTTTCTGAGGCAACATTGCCGAAGGCAGGTTACTGGGCTTGATAGATTAAAGACATGAACCAAAACAACAACGTTATGTTCTCATGTTAATCGTCAGGCTGTTCTCAGGCCTGTAGTTTTAAATTTGGCTGAACTGAGGATCAGTTGAACAGGGCTTGTTTTGTCACATGATTTTTAGTATTCGCAGTAAGCTGTTAACAAGCTCTGGCAGATTTACGGTCACTAGACATACTTTTGCAAACACATTGTTTACAATTACAGTGAATTCACAGGGCAATGACCACAGAGGGACTGCTCACTATATCTGGATGTAATGTACATTACCATAAAGCCATAAAAGAGCATTCCTGTGCTAGGGTCTCGCGGCAGGCTCCCACTGAAAGCAGTGGCTTACCGATCAGTGAACCTTAAACTGGATGCATGGAACCGGCAACTTTGCCCATCCAGTGTCCTGTATGTGGTATCAAGAAACTTTAAAAATACTTTATCTAAAATTGGAGCACATTTAAGTGCAAGCTCAATACTTAACTACAGAAAAGATGAGCTTGCACTTAAATGTTTAAATACAATGTTTATCTTAGCAATTTATTTAGGAGCTCACTTTAAATACAATGAAAAATGCTTAGGAGCTAATATGGTCAGATTTTGCTTTGGCATTTTAAGAAATTTCCAGGTATTTATCCATAATATGTTTGGGGTTTTTTTGTTTTATTTAATTTTGTTTTGTTTTTTAACAAAGTTGCTACATTCAAAAGGGTCAAAATAAATTAGTAATCAAGTAACAGCGATAAATATTAGCAATCTCAGCGTTTTGAGAAAGATGTTCTCAGTTAGAATGCACAAATTTCACAGTAGGATAGAACTGGCAAAAGCAACAGGAAAGAATTATAAGTGAGCTCCTAAATAAATTGCTAAGATACTAACCATCATCAAAATGTGAAAGCCTGCGCCATCATATTGTACTGAAAACATCATCCATCCAAGAAATGGAACCCATTCTCAAGGCTGCAGTCTATTTCAAGTAGGAAATTCCCTTGAAAAGTATTTACATTACGTTAGTAAGCTAAATATAAGACAGGGAAGTCCACTTAAAAGCATCTTCTTCATTATAACTTGCCAATTTGTATCTGGGTTTTGGCTGATACTACAGGTGTTAAAACAAATTGACTTGGCAGGTAAAACATATTTTTTAAAAATATTGATTTATTACTCAAAATAGTAAATAAGTACATAAGCATACAAAACCCTGAAGTAAGCAAAAGAGAAGCTGCAAGGCATTCATTATAGAACTTTCTTAGTGTCTCCTGTAGTCTGCTGAAGAATTAAAAAAGTAATGCATACTTAACCTGCCAGCAATTGTAAATAGCTGTAAACTATTACTAAAACTGATTTAGTTCCATTACCTATCACTGAAAAGCAGCTCCAATATTCTGACCTGTTGCAAACATAGCAACACAGACCAATTTATTTACGCATTGCTATATCTTGAAAAAAATTAATCGATAAAGCATGGCTAAAGAGACAGCTTGCCACTGAATCCATGTATTCACTTCTGTGTTATATAAATAAGTTAGTAGTATGGTTTGAATAATCTGAAAATTAATTGTTCCTGTTTCTAGGTTCCAGTTGGAAGTTCTTATATAACAAGTTCTTATTCTGCCTGTTCTTGTGAACAACAGCTGGTTTGTTCTTTTGTAAATTCTCCCAAGCCTTGAAAAAACTAGTCTTTCAATGCATGTTGAGGAAGAAATGCCTTTTAAAAATAAAAAAAAAAATTTAAAAATATATGTGAATATTGCATTTAAAACAGACCTTGCTGAGACCTTCAAAACTAACCATCTCCTCAGTCTGGGATTTGCTTGGTTTCTCTGCTTTTGAAGGTACAAACTGTGAGCTGGAAATAGATGAGTGCTTGTCACAGCCGTGCCTGAATGGTGCGACCTGCCTTGATTCCCTGGGGAGTTTCTCATGCTCCTGTGCACCAGGCTTCCTCGGTGACTTCTGTGAAACCAACATCGATGAATGCATCAGCCAGCCGTGCCTCAGTGGGGGACAGTGCATGGACCATGCGAATGGGTATGTCTTCTGCAGCTGGGTAATGCTAATGTGAGGTGCTGCTAGCTCCTCTGTTTGCAGATGGCGATGCCTCAAGAGCCTGCACAGCTAGGTAGCCAATTTAATTTCAAACTGTGGATTTCACTCCTTGATCCTGCACTGATTTCACTTTATATTTGAAAATGATTAAAGAATGCAAGTCTGGTATCAGGGCCAATACGACAACAAAATTTTTAAGGCAAAGACTGCCCAAGAAGTATATTTTTCATGTTTGTACTTTTACATTAAATATTTACCACATGTTGTTTGCTTGGCCCTGAGAAATGCCATTTAGAGACAAATTCTGTTTCTAATGGTCATCAGCCTTTAATTTCCAAGAAAGATGTGAGAGTGTATAAAATTGAATTTGCCATCAGCAGCTGTCTACACCATCAGACAGAAGCATGAGAAAAGGGAGGCAGAGGAAAACTGTAATGATAGTAACCATAGTAATAGATATTATTAGGAAACATGTCAGGAACTTTACAGGCATACAGAACAACAGCTCCTTATTTAAAACAACCTACAGTCCATGGGCAAATCAAAAAAAAAAAAAAAAAAAAAAAGAGAGAGAGAGAATACAACAGAATACAACAGAAAAGTGAGCTTTTCCACCTACGTTTAATAACCCTACCCAGAGGTCCAAGTGCAGCCTAGGCAGCCAGAGTTCTGGTATTCATATACCAATACTGGCTTTGCATACTTAGCACAAGATTCTCAGACTGAAAATATATATGTATAAGCTCAGTCTGTAAATCATAAGCATATTAATGCAGGTGCTTCTGTTGCCAGTATAAGATTTGTTTTCTTTTGTGTTTTTTTTTTTTTTTTGTTTACACAAGTATTTTCCTGATTTTTATAAAGCAATTTCAAAGATTTTAGTGCCCAAAAAGTCATGTCAGCAAAAGGCAAGCTTGTCTTGAATAAGATTATGTTCTGGAGATAAGCTTTTGTATGGCATGGTGAAACAGCACCAACCTTATGGAGTTCCTTTTCAACAGTGCTGAATGATTGTGGTCAGGACAAAGCCATTTACTATTTTCTAGCATAGCTAAAGCATGACAGCAGGGAGAGGAAAGTCACCTGGCACCTGGCTAGTTCACAGCAGACCAACTTAGCAACTTGCAAACCTTTTGAGGATGTGTGCATGAGATGAGAAACTGGGGTGCTCATTCAGGCCAGGCTTAAATCCTACTCATTTTTATCCTAGCTTTTAAAGCTGGGCTATATGTAAGAGCAATTTTAATTGGCTTGTAATACTACAGGATATCGGGAGTATGATTGGAGCTCTTACCACATTTGTTACATGATGAAAAGGGTTGGACAACAAAGCAATTGAAAACAGAAGGGTGTCTAGCAACGTCCTTTCTTTTGTGTATTTTTGTGGGTTAAATAAAGAATTGT
The DNA here is from genome assembly GCA_033558105.1 of Coccyzus lansbergi. Taxonomy (NCBI): domain Eukaryota; kingdom Metazoa; phylum Chordata; class Aves; order Cuculiformes; family Coccyzidae; genus Coccyzus; species Coccyzus lansbergi. The sequence goes on from JAUMJK010000116.1 coordinate 1,660,208, forward strand.
AGTCTTTAAACTGTAGTTTTCCTTTTCTGATTAATGCTACAGTACAGCTGAGGCTCTTGTATGTGCCACCATCTCTCACAGATATGTATGAGGTGACAGATTTAGCATTAAAAGATGTAAATAAAAAACACCAAACCAAATTTTCTCTCAAATTTCAGACTGATCCTTCAGTGACATTTCACAAATGCAACAAAGTAGAAAAAAAGAACAGTTTCACATTGAACTGTTTCATTATTGAACAGTTTCATTATTGAACAGTTCTTAATTAAACTCAATAATTCACAGAGGTGTCTTACTTAGACCTACAAAACCTGGTGTGCACAGGTAGAGAGGATTTCTCTGCATGCTCCAAGCCTTTTTTTTTTTTTTTTTAATAGGAAGTAGTCCCAAGACTCTTTTGACTGCATAGGAAAGAACATCTGCACATATTGCTTTCTGCATATCGTGAGGAAATCAAACAAGAAGCCCAAAACCAATGTTAGGTAGAGTATAAAAAAGTATCACTCTTAACAGAAAAAGGCATCTGCCTGCTCAGTCATAGCCTACCACCAAGCAGGGCACCCTCCAGCATCCCTGAAGGTCAACAGCAGTTTCAAACACTTCAAGGTACCAGAATAAAAAGGCACAGAGGTGGGCCTTTACATTAAGCAGTGAGTTGTGAATATTCCTCACTGTCCCATGATTCTGGACTAGAAAGGAAAAGAAGCATGGACCAAGGTAGAAAAAAAAAATTCTTTCAGCTGAATAGCATCGAACTGAAAGCACATGGAAGAAATGTGTGGAAAAAAATAGTAGAAGACTTCTACTGTGAGATCAAACCTCTGAATGAAAATTATTTTCTGATTCACATCTTCCTCATTACTTTTTATATCCTAAATTCAAATGCCACCTGGTTTAAGTCATTTCTGATTTTGATTTAGGAATAATCCATATACTAGTAATAAACTGGACTGCCAGAAGTTTCTGCTTACATACACTTATATAATATTGTAAAAAAAAATGGTTTAGTGGTTGATAGGAATGGTTGGACTTGATGATCCTGTGGGTCTTTTCCAACCTAGTGATTCTGTGAAAAAGTTTGTGCTTTTTGGTCTATTAGACTTCAGGAGCCACTTTTTCACTGATGTGCCTTTATGCTAACAATTTTGCTTTCTTTCCATATATTTACTCCAAGTCTAAGACTTGATATTAAGAAATTACCAAATAAATATACTTATCCCTTTTTCAGGAAGATTCCCCATGATTTCAACTGTACAATAACTAGTGTAGCATTTTAATGTAAAACAAAGTAATGGAAGAGTATTTTTTTGTTTCTGATAATTATCATTAGACAAAGATCGTCCAAGTACACACATTTAACAAACTTACCTTGTAAAAACGTGTCTTTTCTTATGACACATACAAGCTGACCTCATACTCTGTGACCTAAGCATAGGACTTAACTGTTTTATAATAATTAGCTCACCTGAACAGACCCACAAACACCCCCCCCGCAGGCATTACTGATTACCTGCACATTGTTATTTTTATATACTAATTTGTTTACTTCTAAACCTCTAATTGTAATGTTGCTATCAAAAGGAAGCTTATATTACTGCTATTATTGGACCTACGCAAGCAATTGACATGTTTTGTTCTAACAAATATTGATTTTCATGAAAAAAAAATATGGTTTAGTTGAGGAAGCGAAATTGCCTTATTTTTTTTGCAAATTCAGTTTCTACCAATACAGCATAAAGGGTTCTTAACACACTTACTGCCCCTCCTGTTTCATTTTGTGAAAAACGCTAAGCCTACAAGAAACCACATTGAAAATGACCTTTTTTTCCTCCAAAATTAAATAATAATAATAATAAGGATCTATAATTCTGAGAAGAAATGATCTGTCAAAACCAATTTGTATTCACAAGCAGGTTTTTTAACCCAGACAAACCCACATATTTTGGGGAAAAGCTCATTGTTGGTTCCCAGTTTCTGTGGTTTCTCCTTGAGCACCAGATGGTGGTCTGAAACGTGGATTCAACTGTGCAAGCTGCTAGCTAAGGCTACAGAAGAAGCCTGTGCAGGTTTGGGAACAAAGCCCAGACAGATCTCCTGACTTCCAGCTAGAATGAACATTGCATTCTCTGTTACAGGTACAGCTGCAACTGTACTGGTACTGGATTTATGGGCCTACACTGTGAGACCCCAACTCCCTTATGCTGGTCACAACCATGCTACAACAACGGCACTTGCGAGGACAATGCTGACAATTACACGTGCCACTGTTGGCCAGGTAAACTCTAAGTTCTTCTAACAAGGAAAGAGAGTGTTTATAGGCCCTCATTTTTATTCTCATACAATGAAAGGTTGAAGCTACTTAACCCTAGAAACATTTGATGGGCTTGTGCTTAGATGAGCTTCACTTAATGATGAGTCAGAGCCCTATGGGTAATTTGCTCTCTTTCCCAGCTAAGTACTGATTTCCCTGCACAACAGAAATAGGCCAAAGTGACAGTATTACAAGTCAAGGCAGCAGATAAGTCAAAGTTGGGATCCATCTCCCAGTTGCTTGATCCTTCAACCCTTGTGATACGTGAATCACTGCTGAAGCTGACTTTTTTACTCTCCATTAACATGAACTTTAAAAAAAAGTCTAAAAGCTTATTTTTCAATGCAAAATATTATCCATTTATGAATAAAAATTAAACTAGGTTTTACACTGGGAAACTGGTCTCCTTTATAACACCAGTGTAAGTCCTTCTGTCCGTCCATATAGTAAGAAACACACTGGGCTGCATTCTCTACTACCAGCATTGTGAAAAGGCTCCCAACACCCCCAGTGGGGACACAGTGAGGCCTTGTGAGTCTTTCAGCAGGCAGACTAACTACAAGAAGCCTCTAGAAAGTTTAACGTTTGTATCCTTACCCAGGATGCAGGAGTGCAGAGTGCAGTGAGGAATAAAAACCACACTCTTGTGGGTGCTTGGTGCACTAGACGTGGAAAAAATAGGCAGAAGCATTATGATTTTCCAGAAAACAGGGAGGGATGTGGCAGTTTAGTCTCCAGGTAAAGCACTTTACAGACAACAAAGTAATTTATCACCCTCGCCCTCCTCTCACCCTCCCTCTCGCAGGGAGGTGATGCAAAAGGCACATGGTGTGAATGTCGGTGTTGTCATTGAATCATAGAACAACGAGGTTGGAAGAGACCCATCGGATCGTGGAGTCCAACCACTCCTATCAAACACTAAACCATGCCCCTCAGGACCTCGTCCACCTGTGCCTTAAACCCCTCCAGGGAAGGTGACTCAACCACCTCCCTGGGCAGCCTGTGCCAGTGCCCAATGACCCTTTCTGTGAAAATGTTTTTCCTGATGTCCAGCCTAAATCTCCCCTGGCGGAGCTTGAGGACTCGATGATCCCTGTGGGTCTAGACTTTCTATGACTCTATGAACCTCACAGGCCCCGAGAGCACAGTGACGCCCCAGGGCACTGCCGTGTCACCCACATGGACCCCCTCCTTGCTTCCTATCAGCCCCCTTAGTCTGCGCAGCACAGCGAAGCGAAGCTCGCTAAGGTGGGAGAGCCCCGGCCACATCGAGCCGCCCAGCCCCGGCCTGATGCTGCGAGGGAACGTTCGCACTCCCCAGCAGCGGAGGAGCGGCAGGGAGCGAGGCCGAGCGCCCCGTCGGGAGGCGGAGGCCGGAGCAGCTCGAGGAGCGCTCGGACTTCGCGCTCAGCCGCGGGCGTCGGGCTCGTCCCGCGCAGGGACAGCGGCTGGACGCGGTGACCCTCGCGGGTTCCAGCATCCTCGCTTCGGGACACGCGACGATTCCGCGTCAGGTCGGGAATGACCGAGCGGCACGTGTCCGACCCGCCCTCTCCCCCGGCTCTCGGCAGGCTACGCGGGGTCCCGCTGCGAGGAGGACGTCGGCGAGTGCGGCAGCAGCCCCTGCGGAGCGGGGGCCGAGTGCGTGGAGCGCTCCTGGGCCGGCCGCTACGGGAGCGTCCCGGGGCTGCCGCCTGCCTTCAGCTACTCGGCGGCCGAGGGCTACGTGTGCAGCTGCGCCGCGGGATTCACCGGTAAGAGCCGCTCGGGGCAGCGCGGCGGGTCCAGGTCCCTCTGGCGGCGGCGCGGGGCGCGGACCGGAATGAGCTGTGCGCGGGTGTTCATTCACATTCGGAAATAGCTTCAGTTGGAGAGAACCTTAAAGGTCATCTAGTTCCACCCCCTGCCGTGGGCAGCGACACCTCCCACTGGCTCAAGCAGCCCAAGGCCCATCCAATCTGGCTTTGAGCACCTCCAGGGATGGGGCAACCACAGCTTCCCTGGGCAACCTGGACCAGGGCCTCACCGCCCTCATTATGAATAAGTTCCTCCTTATGTCTAGTCTAAATCTGTCCCTCTTCAGTTTACACCCATTGCTCCTAATCCTGTCACTATAAACCTTTGTAAACAGTCCCATGTCAGTTTTCTTGCGGTCCCTTCAAGGTACTGGAAGGTCACTATAAGATCCCCTTGGAGACTTCTTTTGTCCCCACTGAACATCCCAAATTCTCTCAGCCTGTCCTTGTATGGGAGGTGTTCCAGCCCTCTGATCATCTTTGTAGCCCTCCCCTGGACCCATTCCATCGGTTCCATATCTTTCTTATGCTGAGTATTCCAGAACAGGACACAATACTCCAGATGAGGTCTCACAAGAGAGTAATAGAGGGGCAGAATCACCTCCCTCCACCTGCGGGCGACGCTTCTTTTGATGCAGCCCAGGATATGCTTGGCCTTCTGGGCTGCAAGTGCACATTGCCAGCTCATGTCAAGCTCCTCATCGACTAGCACCCCAAGTCCTTCTGTGCAGGGCAGCTCTCAGTCACATCAGACCCTATCGTGGGGGGGATGAAATCAGGGATTGACCCAACCCACGTGCAGGACCTTGTACTTGGCCTTGTTGAACCTCATGAGGTTCTCACGGGTCCACTTCTTCAGCCTGTCCAGGTCCCTCTGGGTTACATCCCGTCCATCAAATGGGTGGAAACAACAAGTGGTAAATAAGGGAGTGCTGTCACAACCCAATTGTCAAACAAAGATCTCAGGCTTCAGGCAGTTTTGTGGCATATGGTTGTGCAGAAGAGCACTGACAGGAGCACCTCCTTATCAGAGCACACAGCAGCTCTCTGTACAATTTCAGCAGGGCAGTGCATCAGCAATATTCTACGGCTTACATGGAAAATAATTTCAAGTTGTATGCATAGCTATGTTCTTAAGTGTGTGTGGGGGAGGCCCTGTAAAAATTAGATACCCATAATCCTAAGAAATAAGGAGATCTGTTGAGATTCACCATTTAACACAGCTTACATGATTCAGCACAGCCACACAGCCACAAACAAATTGACTTTGGATTGCACGCTCCTGGTTTTACAGTAATTTTTCTGTCAACTCCATTCCCTTTCTCCTTCTGAAGGAAAAAAATACTTAATGGCTAGATTAATTTAACCAGTCTTCATTTCTCATTCCCATTATCACCAGAACAACTTACAGATTTTCCTGTCCGGGTTGCATGACTAACATCTCTGATGTAGCAGATACAGAAGTGCATGGAGAGCACAGCTTTCACTCTGAACTCAGTGACATTAAGACTTGCTTGGTTTTGTTCCTTCCCTTCCTCTTAACTGTCCTTCCCTATCCTGTCACTAAGTGTTGCTGTTGTACTTTCATTCTGCCCAAGAGAGTATTACGTGATGCTTCTACTAAAGCTTGTAAACCCCAGGCCATCCAAAGAACCTTTGCCTCTTCAAATACCTCTTCTTTCTCTTTGCTTCCTTCCAGTGACACCCAGTTCTCAGATTTCTTTTCCCCTCCTCTTTTCCTAATTTAAAAACTCTTGTGCTCTGTCAGATAATCCAGAGGGTGCTTTGTTTAATCATCATCCTTTATCCTCCCACTTCCATATCATTTGCCCTTACCTGGTTTGTTTGCCTGATTTGAATTGTGATTTTGCTGGTTTCAGTCTCATGGAATTTTTTCACTCCCCCATGAGTTACTGGATCCACGTACTGAAAGATTCTAATCAGTCTGAAAAAAAGAGTGCCAGAATCTGTTTAAATAGATTAATCTTAAATATTGGTTTTTTTTCAATAGGCAAGCTCCTAAATCACAAAGTAGGTCTCTGCAAAGCATAACTGAGAGAAGGGTCTTGAAGACTCTGAAATTTCTGCTGACTTCATGTGCAAATTACATTAAATGCTTTAAAACTTTCGGTAGGTTTAGCTATCCACATACTGGTGGAGTACTATATGTAACTTTGATTGGAAAGAAACCCAAAATAGCTGTCCTTACCAAACAGTGTGCTCAGGCAGCTGGAGGCAGGAAGAACATAATCCTTTACAGGGATGACTGTAAAAGTCGCATGTGAAATGCCATTCAGTAACATGCTGCAAAACAATGGCAAAAGAATGTTAATCTTGCTACTCTTGTCAGCTCCTTCCCTGCCTTTGCTTTTCAGCAGGGCTTGAACTCTTTTTCACTTCTGGTGGTGGTGAGTAGTTTCTGCATTCATAGCCAAATTCGTAATTAGTAAATCACATGTTTTCATGGAAAGTAAGGAATATTCAACCTGAATAGTTGTGTGTGCTGTAGGCAAAAAACCTCAGATTCCTGTTGATACAGGGCAAAGATTTTCTTTAATAAATCACATACAATATTTCATTATATCTCGTTCCTCAGTAAAACACTTACAGGACTCTACAATCATACTTGATTCTTCAGGGTAGAAGAAACAATAATCTGCATAACCTGCATCGTGACGGCCTGATCCAAAAGTCATTGAAATCAATGGAAATAATTTGATGAGGGTTGCAGATTTTGTAAGAAGCATATAAAGGCATCTTCAAAACCACTGGATAAGATCTCAAACAAATTACTGTAATTCAACTGAAAATCTGAGACCATATGCCTTTTGGACTACAGTTTTTAGCCCCAAGGGTAGGAGGTAAAGGCACCTCTGTCAGGATACAGTATTTCCCCACCCAATTTGGAGAAAGGAATAAATATTTCCTGGCAGTATCTTGTTATAGATTGTGGTCATTCAGGTGACTTGAAAAGCAGTCAGTAGTCCTACTAAAAGTTTAGGAAGAAACAAATCTACAACCAACATTATTTACATGATTTTATTCTTAAAAATAAGAATAAAAAAATCCCAGTCTGTAGACTTTACCCCAGCTAGGAACTCTTCAAGGCCATTGAATATATGCTGTGTCCTGGATCCAAGATAGAAAATTCGTGCTCAGGTTCTACAAAGGGTTAACACTTCTCCAGCTCCTTTTTAAATCACAGGGTTTGGGATACTCAGATTTCAAGAGGTCTCAATAGTTCTGCAGTAGCAACCCCTAGATTTTCAATATTAGGTTGGTCTGCTGGCCTCCTAGCACAACAGCGCTTTTGATAGCTTGGGCTTTCTTTTAAAGGGCTTGTGATTTGTTACAGCTAGCTAAAGGCAATAGTTACCCTGGAACTGCAATCTTTCCTATCTTGGATATATTGTGTTGCTCTGACACTGCACATTTTTTAAAAAAGACTTTTATTTGAAAGGTTAAACTTTTCACTTCCCTCATGAAAATGTGTGGGAAAGGAGGAGGTCAGAGCTATGGATTTGATAGTGACTCATTTCACCAGGTTGTAATAAACTTAACACCATGTCAAAATTAAAGAGCCTCTAAACTTGCATGGTCTATCAACTGACACGTTCCAGCATTGAACTGAGCCTGAGGAGGGGTGAGTACTTCAAGGCGGTGGTGCCTGTGGTTGCCAGGTGGATTGGACAGTGCTGCAGGCAGGGATGGAGACTGTCAGTTTTACTTCAGCAGAATAAGCGTAAGAGGAGCAGACCCCACTAACCATTTTGTAGGCAGAGTGCCTGCTGCTGCTGACATGCAGATGAGTGCTGGCTGCTGAAGACCTTACTGCTTCTGGTGTCTTGTTATCAGCTGTGTGCCAGTTGTGCCAGCAGCGCTGCTGCTTGCTTTGGCATCATGAATTCCAAAGTGCTTTTTGGCCTTTTCATTTATCTATCTTGTTTACTGTTTTTCCCTTTTAAATCTCTTTGGCTCTTTTCCCAGTCTGTTGGACTACTGTAAGAGAAAATAATACAACTAGACTGGTGTCGTATGCACATTGAATTCCTGGCATATGCATGGGGGAAAGAAACTGTCTCCTCAAGCCAGAAGATGAAGCAGATAAATGGCCATTACAGGAGAGTACTGAGTACTCAACTAACTAAAGAACACCACAGCTCAGATACTGAACCGTGAACGTGATGGGATCAGTGCTTAAAAACTGAGTTATTTGGACTCTTATTCTGCATTCAAGCCAGAGTGAAAGAAACACAGAAGTATACAGGGTTTTGTTTCCTTGCACACCTTTAGATGCTGCTCTAGGCAGTCCATCCAGCAGGCTGCAAGATAGACTGTCTCTGCCTGCCATGCTCCTCTCCCCTGGCCTGTGACAGTATTATACAGACATAAATATTATGTCAGTAATGAGTAGGATAGCAGGCACGTTATCACTAACTTGGGAAACTTAAAGTATAATACATATATTTTTTGTTTCTTTACTTTGTAAATCCCCTTCTTAGTCATCAACAATACAAGGGTTGCCATCTTTCTTAGGTGATGTAGTCTTACACAAATGAAATCAAGCAGATGAATAGCAGAATTCTCATCTTGTCCCCAAAGTCTGATTTATTTTTTCCTTTATTTCTTCATCCATCCTTCAGCTGTTCACACTATGATGGTTAACTATTCCTCCATTACACCAAGCTAATTCACTTTATTTCATGGCCCATCATCACAGTTTAGAGGGTTATTTTCTCTTGATTCTGAGACCTTAGAATAAAACAAAACTGTTCAAGGAAAGAATGAGGATAAAAAAAGAGGAGATACAAAAGGAAAAGACAATCTTTTAAATTAAGAAGGCTTCAAGGGCACATGCAGGTTCAAAATTAACAAGTCTGGAGGTAGTTAACTGACTATGATTCCAGAAAAACAAAGGTTCAAGAAGGAAAATGCTGCTACTACCAAGCACCCATTCATGGTCAGCTGGTTTAAGGAGAAATTATTCACATGTGAATCTCTCAAAACCAGAATGAGGGCTTGATGAATTATAGGGTGCTTACCACTCTGGAACTTGTTATAGACTGTGATCATTCAGGTGACTTGAGAAGCAGTCAGTACTCTTACTAAAAATTTGGGAAGAAACAAATCTAAAACCAACATTATTTACATTATTTTATTCTTAAAAAAAAAAATCCCAGTCTGTTCCCAGTTAGGAACTCTTCAAGGCCATTGAATATATGGAACTGCAGGGGAGGCTGTAATGGGGATGCAAACACAGGTCTTTTATGCCTAAATTCAATTCTCAATCAATACAGGGTCCATTTTACACAGTCAGACTGCAGTGAAGTGTTTCCTTAAAAAATCAGCTTTGTGGTGCTGGGTGGTTGTGCAGCAAAACATGAAAAAGTCTTGCTATTTCTGAGCATGGGAGAGAAGTTACTGCTCTCCTGGAGGTATTTCTACCTTGTTGACTATCTCTGTTCTAGACTCTTCGACCTCCATATATTTCTGTGTTCAAAAGCACATGAGGGAAGGAAGAGGAGGACCTTCTTTTACTGCTTGTAACCAGTCACCAGCAGCACCAGCATTACAAGACCAGTATGGGTAACCACGGTATCAACACAGGATGCCCTAAGGGCCTGGCAGGCACTTGCTGCCTGTAAAAGCCCTACAGAAAAAAAGACAGTTAGCGCTTTAAAATACTTTTTCTATCTCTACTAAAGCCTCTGATCTTGAAAGAACATTTCAACAGACTATTAATTATTCTATCCTCTAATATTATTTAATATTTTTTCAGTTATTAGCATCCTGCTAAGGAGTTATTTGCATTTTCATCAGAATTGGTTTCTTCTCATTTTTTCCCTTCTCCCCTACTTTCGTCATGGAGGTCTTCCTTCTCCTCTTTTTTCTTAATTTTTGGAATGGGTCAGGTTACTCTCTTTGAATTACAGTGTGTCCTTCAGTGCTGGTCTGTGGGCTGCTCCAGGGAAAGACAACTTTGCAAGTGGTTTCAGACTCTGAGAATGCAGCATTCTTACTAGTTTCTTGCTTTTTTTTGGTTCACTGTTGATCAAACTACTTTCTTTTGCAATAAGCACTAGTCACTTCAGACCTGCTTAGCTCCCAGACCAAACTGATTCTTAGGCTGGGCTAATTAGTCTTACTCTGGATAGTCTACAAGGAGAAGCAAAGCTGAACTCACGTTTCACACTCTCTGTAACACAATGTCCATGTGAAGGACACATGGTGGCACAGAAGTTAGGCTGTACCTGGAGGAATTTGTGGATTTGATATTCCTTTATCTGTTTCCATTATAGAACTCATGGAATTTTTCTACTTAATTTCTACTCCAGGTAGTGCTCCTCTCCAACAACTGCAATAAATACCATCTAGTGCAAGAAAGTGTATTTTTTACGTTCTTCAGCCATATAAACCACTGCAGCAGCCAAGACTGACTTTTTTTATTCGTGACATCTCTTTCCTTAACAGCATAATAGCCTTTTTTTTTTTTCCCCAAAAATGTGTCTTACGATTATTTTGCCCACTTGCATGGCAGTGGACTGCAAGAGCAGTTGTTTAAATGCGCTGACGCTTGCTGTAATGGTTACCCAATGTTTATCCCTGGTTAAAGAATTCTAATTTAGTGGGAGACACTTTAGAAAACAGCAGTATATACCTCTACCTGATATTGATACCAGCTGCTTGTATTTAAATCAATGCTCTGTAGCGTGGATTTTGACTCACTAAAATCTGAACATTTCTTGACTAGAAGCAAATTCAATCATATATTATTACTGCGAAGTACATAAGCATTATCCCCAACCCAGAAAAAAAAGCAGAAAAAAAGGCTATGGTTCAGTATTGTAAGTTATGACATTACTTTATGAACAATGGCATCTCAGGAGACAACTCCACAACTCACAGCTCCAGCCAACGGAGAATGCATTTATACATCACTTTCAGATCCAGTAACCATATTTAATGTGCTCCAAGTAGAAACTGAAGTAGTTTCAGATTCTAGGTACACAATTTGAACCTAGCATAGACGCTAACTATGCAGAGGACTCCTAATGAAATAAAATTCAGTTTTGTTAAAAACTTCAGCTTGTCTCTGTGGCTTCTATTGTGCAGGGGAACTTTTTGACAGAAGAATATTTTCACTGGCAATAATGATATCTCTTAAAATTTTGGAAAAGCTGAACCATGATAATTAAGAAAGGAGCCCCTAGACCTGACAGTTTGTTTGCAACACTGAAAATTATATTTAGGGCCCTATGTATATTTTTTTTCACAAGAAAGATGTATTACCCTGAAGAATATCTCTCCTCTTCACTGGAGGTTGCACTGGAAGAGTGAAGAGGTCACAGCCATCAGCATTATTCGGCACCAAAAGAATGCACAAATGTTCAGGTACTTTGTTGTTTTGCGGGTATTTTTCAGTGAGAATTATATGAAATTGAAACACTAGGAAGCATCTACTAATATTATTTTCCGAATATGTATAGAGTTTTAAACTTTAAAATTTCACAACTGACCCAACATTACTATGATCTCTTTTATCTCATTGTGCTGATATGGTAAATTGTATAATCTAGTCTGACATGATTGACAGAGCCTGCAAGCAGTGGATATTTTGAATCTGGCACATCTCTGTGTTAAATAGTGTTGCACATAAACAATTTTTAGTATGAAAAGCTTTTTTCCTTGAAGGGTAGGAGAAGGGGATGAATGGCTTTTCATGCATAAGCTCCCAAGTATTGCAACACAGATACAGGTGATGTCCTTAGATTTAAACAATCTCCAAGTCTAGTGTCTGGCACAAAAGGCTTAAAGAGGGGGAAAAACAGTGACAACTGTATTTTATTTGGTAGCAGGAATAATGCTTTTCAAGAACCTGTTATTTTCCTGACACTCTTCCTGGTGAGTTATTCCATCATACAATTGACTACTTGTTAAAACTTACTTAAACATCCATTAAGAATTTACTTTCTGGAGCTTTGCCTACTTACATTTGTGATTTCTTTCTTAATACCGAGAATAAACCTTTCCTAGCCTTTTTAATTGGCATACCTCAGATATTTATAGCCTCCTATAATACAGTTTTGCCATCTCTTGTCTGGCCTTATGAACCCTCTCAGTTCTATCTGTCTCTATTGAACAATCTCCTTGTCATTTATTTCTTGCTTGCTTTGCCCCAGCCCAGCAACACACTCTGCAGCCTGGAACCAAGCACAGGGCTCATTTTGCCCTATTCCGCCTGTTGTTTAAAAATCAGTAATCTACATTTTCCTGATATGAACAGAAATTACTGTGTATCTCCTGATATACATCCTAGGGCAAGTTCTACGTGTTTATTATATCCTGACATTACGGATAATCTTATGTCTCCTAAAGAGAGGTGTTTCTTGCATACACTCGTGGCAAATGACAAAGACGTGGCAAAGACAACCAGTAATGAAAGTACAGTTTAAAGGGTGGTCTTAGTGATAACCATGCAGAAACTCTGGTGAAATCAAAGGTATTGCACATTATATACTGCTAGTAGTACTTTGCTTGTCTCCTTAAGAATTTGATGGTCTATCTCAGGAGCTACTTTACAACGTATCTTTTTAAACATATTTAGAATTGTATTGTATAAGCATACATCAACCTGGTTGAACTTCAGTCAAACTGCAAAGTGAAGAAGGTGCATGAATTTTCCCCAAGCATAAACTTTCTTTAGATTCATACATTGTGCAGTTTTCAGTAATCTGGAGAAGGTGCTTAACATGTAGACAGTAAAGGGAAGATCTGTGCTGTGGGACTAATATTTTACTTCCTCAATACTTTCTAATTTATGAAATATTTAAGGTCAAATGTCAAGCAATAAACAAAATTACCTGATTTAATAGTTCAATGTTTTACTCAACAGATTAAAAAAACCTAGCTTCAATAGTCTCACCATTGTGAACCCCATTAAAGTCCAGTTTATTGGAAATACAGTAAATTATACAACCAAACATTTAAGAGGTGTTACATCTCTTTCCCCACCCCCACCCCCCCATAATGAAAAAAGTAAGGAGTGACGGTGGAGAAGCTGGAGGAGTTCAGTCAGAAATAGCACATGGACGGTAGTTCTGAACTGTATGCACGTATGTATAAATGCATGCACAGACACACATACACTGATACATATATATATGTGAACACATACACAATAGCTGCTTCAGAGCACTTTATTTGATCACTTACTAAAAGGGTCCACAATGTTAATCTTTTCTGTTTTGAAGTGCATGGCTTTCTGGCTGTGTTGTTTTGTGGTGAAAGTGAAAGATTTGTCTTCGTTTCTTTCTGCAAGGTTTGTAGCATGCCACACGTATGCTTGTTAATAAGCAGAGTTTATGTTGATCTTCATTACTAATTAATTATTTTAATTGCATGGCTTCTGACAGTGGGAAATGTGTGATGTTTGAATGTCAAACCTCTATGTCTTTGTTATGAAAGCAATACTGGCCTATATTCAGATAAAAAGTCAAGATGCGTGAGTAAACTTATTTAAGATTAAAGCATGCAGGCTGCTGTTATCTTGCTATGGCATCAAATAGAAATGGTATAATGCCACTCAACACCTCAATTCTTGTAGAGATTATGTTTTTTTGTGTAGCTTAGCTACTTTGTTTTCACTCTCGAAGGTTTTTACATGCCTTTCAAATACCATTTCTCACCTATAAACAACCCCAAATAACCCACAGCAGTCAGATGGCATTCTCGTTTGGCCTTGGTAAAGGGCTTTACTTGGTAAACTACTATTTGTATTACCCTCATCAAAAAAAAAAAAAAATACAAGCTGTGCTAATATCTGAAAATATGCAATTTGTTTGAACTAGCATCAGCATTTTGGTACCAGCAAAGCTCCGAGAGATCCGAAAGCTTTTAGAAAATTAAGGTCTCTGTACTCCTCCTGTACCTATTAGCCAGTAGAGGAGCATGAAATACTGCCTATATATTGTAGCATCTGCTATGCATCAGTAAAATCTAGTGTTAGCTGATATTTCAACACAGTCATTAGGGCCTGATCTGGAAGATACTATTTTTCAAAGAATATTTGATGAACATTGTTCACTAGTTCAAATTCTTAACATCAGTTTTTAGCTTTTACACTACACAGTTTGATTAGCATTATCTTCCGTGTGGTGTTCAGGGATACTGGTCTTCAGGCAGTCATACAAAGTCTGCTCAGGGCAGCTTGTTTTTGGAAAAAAAAACAAGCACTACAGTTTCTAGTACAGAAGAGAAATTTGATGACTCAGATCAAGGCTATTCCTAGTTAAAATCTTTCAGCACCTTGGAGGTTTGGCTTTCACAGAAAATGAAGAACAATTTTCCATCCCCAAGTATTTGATTTTATTAATTATGCCAGCTGGTGGAGCTATTAGAGTGAAAAAAGGCGGAGGAATTCCTGTCCTGCTAAAGGCTAAGTGCCTACAATGAATTTTGCACCCTTGCTTGACAAAAAATGTTTGGCTCAAGCATTGTGCAAAATATTGATGTTTTCCTGTTGATACCTAAAATACTAGGAAAGGACTATTTCAGACTCTTACGTAAGGTTCCCATAGTGCCAGTGGCATAAGTGACACCAGTTTCTGAAGCATAAAAGGCACCTCATCTAGGCTCAGAAATGTCAGTAGTAATTACAAACTTTGTTTTCAAGAATAATCAATTCTTTATTTATGGTGTGAAATGTTTTTTACCCCTTTGAACTTCTACTATTCTAAGCCAAGCAATATTGTTGGCGTGTTCCTCTAAAAATAATTGCTTCTGGACTGAGAAATTGAATGTCAAGTTCCAACTTGATGTAAATTAAATGAGTTACATTAATAGTCTGGCCCATGGTAGAAGTGAGTGTTTCAATTCTGGGTTTGACTTCAGGACATGACCTCTTGATCAAACAGGTCAGCACAGATGGGATATATTGAAGAGGTACCCTTGCTTGACATGGGTAAGAAAGTGTCTTCTACTGAAGTATCACAAACTGTCTGATCCATTAAACATAAGCATTGTCAAACTCCACAGAGAATAAGGCTTAGTTATCATAGGTTTTTATGCTCTTAAGAAAAAAAAAACAATCAACAAAACAGTTGGAAGGAAAATCACAATGATGATGGAAATCTTCAGGGTTATCATGTGCATATGATCTCCTAAACCCTCCTGAACTAGCACTGTCTAGTCTGTAAACAGAAGGAATATAGTAGGGAATCCAAATAATCTTAACTTTTGCAGTGCAAATATGTCTCAGATTTCCCACTTGTACCTGTTAAAAGGAATTATTTAATAACGTACAGCATTTTAACTTTAAAAGTACGTTATCTATACAGCTTAGCTTCACACTTATGTGATCAAGTGGTCATAAGAAGAATTGCACTCATGAGAACAGTTTTATTTACATCAGGCAACATATAGTTCTTCAAGTGGAAGGAACAGGTGAATTGGAGAGACATTTAAATGTGGGTATTTTCTTTAAAATGCTATCTCCTGCCTTTAACATTAACTGTCATTTCTACTTCTGAGCCACCCCAGCTTTCTCAGCCACTTCTCATGACATATTTTTGAATCCCTTAATCACATTCATGACCCATTGCTCAACTTGCTCCAGTACATTCACTTCTTTCTCATGTGAAGGGAGCCCAGACTTGGTCTCACTAGTGCTGAGTAGAGGTGAAGTCTCGTCCCTTGATGTGTTGGCAACACGCTTCCTAATAAAGCCCAGGAGGCTGTTGGCCCTCCTGGCTGGAAGGGCACGCTGCTGGCTCATGTCCAAATTGTTCTGCCAGCAATGCAAAGCTGCTTTCCAGCTAGCTGGCTGCCAGCATGTACTGGTGGATGGAGTTATTTGTCTCCAGGTACAAAGCTTTGCAAATCCCTTTGCAGAACTTCATCAGATTCCTGGAGACTGCCTATTTCTCCAGCCTGTTGAGGTCACTGTCTGGTGTATAAAGACTCTTCACAATTTTGCATACACATATTATGTGAGGCCAGAACATCTTGGTAAATGACTACTATAGTAACAAATAAAGAAAAACTATTTAAATGCTGAACTGTGAACATGTCTGCACAGCTACAGCTGTTAACTGTAGCACATAAAGACGTAAAAATTAGATTTAATCTAGGTAAATCACATAGCCATCGTATAACCCAAGAAATTCCCCAATAAGATAGCCAGCAGTCCTTGGCAAGCACAATCTCAACCGAACTCCATGCATCCCATTGCCATTGGGACTGTTATGTGCCCTAGCAAAAGTGAAGCTAGTTTGGGTCTTGTGCTTTGTAGCTACAAGATGGATTAAGCATGTGAAACCTTAGATAAACAAAGCTATCATTAGGATGAGTTTTCACACTGCACAACTAACATTGGAAGGAATGAGAGAAACGTATACTACTGCTGAAGTGAAAAGAGGTATGATATTCTGCCATTCTTATTTATAAAGAATGGGAATGAAGGACCACAGTCCAGAGTCTTAAGGTCTTCTGCATTTACATCTGCTCTATGGCAAGTCACAGCTGTTTACACAGGAAAGAAAATATACATCAAGTAGAGTAACTGCTTCATAAAAAAAAGGTAGAAGTGGATAGTTCAAGGTAGAAGACTTGTTTTTCTGTATTTATAGTGATAATAAATGATCATAGCATGGAATCATAGAATAACCAGGTTGGAAGAGACCCACCAGATCATCGAGTCCAACCATTCCCATCAAACACTAAACCATGTCCCTCAGAACCTCGTACACTCGTGCCTTAAACACCTCCAGGGAAGGTGACTCAACCACCTCCCTGGGAAGCCTGTTCCCGTGCCCAGTGACCCTTTCTGTGAAAAATTTTTTCCTGACATCCAGCCTAAATCTCCCCTGGCAGAGCTTGAGACCATTTCCTCTTGTCCTGTCCCCTGGTCTCCTGTCCCTTAACTTGGGAGAAGAGGCCATTACCCTCCTCTCTACAGCCTTCCCTCAGGTAGTTATAGTGGGCAATGAGGTCTCCTCTCAGCTTTCTCTTCTCCAGGCTAAACTACCCCACCTCTCTCAGCTGTTCCTCATAAGGCCTGATCTAGCAATATATACTGTAGGAAGAGAGAAATGTACTTATCTACAGCAGTAGTACAGATCATAGTCATGGTATTTATACAGTTATGTGATGCACAGTGCAAAAAACACACACCATAAACATAGTATGTATGTTCACACATTCATATTTTATATTTTTCTATTCTGAGGTCTCCATCCTCAGTTAAGCTATATAGGTCTTATTAAAACTATGATTTTCTAGCCTACTGGCTTTTTCAGTTTGTTTCAATATGGCTTGACAATGAAGTTATGTGAATACAGTCACTTTTGTGTGCAGCTGAAATTTTTCAAAGTACCATTTACAGGCCAGAAGCTGTTTCACACTGGTCAACACAGTGGCTGTTCTTGCCTGTCTTAATGAAATGAAATAGGAAGCAGCCAACAAGAGACAAGGTAGAAAATTTATTTTAGGGGCGACTAGAAACAGCATACATTTCTCCATGGATGTGTTTATCCACAGCAAGTACTCTTTCAAAGCCCTTAAGTGTTGGTAGGACTGCAAATTAATTTGTTTTCCACTTCCAAAATGAATCATATGCTCCAAACAGTTTTTCAAGTCAATGAAACATGACCTTGTGTGATCTAATTAAACAACTCAAAGGTATTGGTTGTCTTAAGATCCCTCTGGATATATTTCAGTTCAAATGCACACATATCATCTGTATGTACAAGCTCATAAATCTACAAGAAATGCAAATCAGATGATTAATGCTTTGAATTTGACAGTCTTACTACAGTTTTCTAAAAGGTAAAACATGAAGAAGTCCCAAATTATATATACTCTTTTTACAACTTAAAGAACATATGAAAAGCACACTGGAAGCACAACACCATGAATCTTCCTTTGGCATCCAAATATCTGGCCCAAAATTGAGGCTCAGGAGCAAGTCCAGAGAAGAGCGACGAAGCTGGTGAAGGGGCTGGAGAACAGGCCCTATGAGGAGCGGCTGAGAGAGCTGGGGTTGTTTATCATGGAGAAGAGGAGGCTGAGAGGAGACCTCATTACTCTCTACAACTACCTGAAGGGAGGTTGTAGAGAGGAGGGAACTGGCCTCTTCTCCCAAGTGACAGGGGACAGGACAAGAGGGAATGGCCCGAAGCTCCACCAGGGGAGATTTAGGCTGGACATTAGGAAAAAAATTTTCACAGAAAGGGTCATTGGACATTGGAACAGGCTTCCCAGCGAGGTGGTTGATTCACCTTCCCTGGAGGTGTTTAAGGCACGGGTGGATGAGGTCTTGAGGGACTTGGTTTAGTGTTTGATAGGAATGGTTGGACTAGAAGATCTGATGGGTCCCTTCCAACCTGGTTGTTCTATGATTTTATGATTCTATGAAAATCAAGTATAAAGTGATCACATACTCTGCAACATTGAATGGAACATTGCACCAGATAACAACCATCAAAGGTCGCTTTCAATCTACATTTTTCTATGGTTCTATCTTAATTCTCTACATTTTGTGAATTGACTCCTGTGATCCAGCATACTTGACTATCCTTAGTAACAAAAAAATCTATACCCATTTTTTATTTTCTATTTTTTAAAATTTTGTTTTGTCTCTAGTCTTTGGCATTGCCCCTGTGGACAGGGCAGACCTCTGTATAGACCTTCATTCTGATCTGCAGTCTTTCTAAGCATCCCTCACCTTTACTATATAGATTAATGGTCATACACATACACACTTGTTCCTCTTCCTACCCATCAATGCTTCTGTGTCTAACAAGAACACTGTCTCAAATGCTACACAAGTATCTTTGGGGCATCACTGATTCCTGTGTTTTCCTTTATACTGCGTTCCCATTCACATTTTTAACTACTTTTTCAGGTGCTTACTCTCCAATTTCTTACCTATTTTCTTTTCTTTCTTAATGGTATCCTTCATAAGTCACCCTTCTCCACTTTGACCTGTCCTGATTTCACCCTCCCTCCTCTCATTGACCCTTCCTAGCCCATATCAACTATGTCGCCATAGCTACATACGCCTTAGTGCTGCCGGAAAACCCACTCAAGAAGCCTGGGAAAACTAAGCTGCCACTGTTTGATTTTTTTCTTACCTCCATCAGTCAGATGCAACAGCTTTTACAATCTATATAAAGCTGACTCTAGAAGTAGGGAAATGAAAGGAAAATGAGTGCCATGCAGGGACATATTTCTTCACCAAGTTTTTCTTTACTCCAGATTCAGCCCCTAATCCTACAATTGGATCCACATGGCTGGCTGTGTTAATCGAAATATGGGATGAAGGTATAGGCTACAAGCAACAGTTTTGCCATGCTGCCCTTCTAGGACATGGCCCCTTGCCATTCACAAGCTATATGCGTCTGACCTATGGCTGTGCCGCTCACACAATTTTGCCTAAGGAGCACTCGCTGTCTGCAGACCAGGCTCATGAAAAAGGTTGATCTACCCAGAAGCTGAAGCCAATGCTTAAATCAGTCAGCTGTTTTCAATATTTATAAAATAAAATAAACACACCAGAACTCACTAAACAACTAATCACCTACAGTATGTACATAATTTTCTTCTTTTTTTTTTTTACATGAAAACTCTCTTAGGTGTGACAAAACATGTGAAAGAAGTGGAAAAATATTTCCAAGTACTTTTGCCTTCAGAAAATGTTTAATGATTGGAAGAGATTAAGGGATTGGGGGGTTTTAGTACTTTAAAAAATATATTTTTACTGAAAGTTCAAACTCGTCTATGAAGCTTCAGGCCAGCAACATGTAAAAAGATTGAGTTACAGCATGCCATTCTGAGTGTAGCACGTTATGAATTCCATGTCCCTCAGCTAGAGTGACATATTTAATGATTAAGCCAAACTCTATTTCTATTTTAATACTTTTTCCTAGCTAGTATTAACTTTCTATGTACATTTCAAAGGGCAAGGGGAAAAACAGCAGAATAGTGAATTTGTCTGCAATAAAGGAATAACTAGAAAGGTCTTACAACTTTGCAAAATTAGAATTCTGTGTGAAAAGTATCATGTGCAAATTAGCTCACTGTTAGCAAACACTTATTATTCTACTTTTTTAAAGTATTCAGTTTTCCATGTGCTCCAGCTCTGTACTCTATTCTGTCCTTCATTTTACATATGCTTTTCTTGTTAAGGCAGCAACAAAAATTTCCATGCTAGATCAGATCACTGGTCACATTAAGTTCAATATCCAGCATAAGCCAGTTCTTTACTGAAGAAAAATAGGGGGGAAAAATCCATTTAAATAACCCTCACTTGCTGTACACTGATGTACGTAAGAGTAAAACCTCCTTCTTGACCTCCATGACAACTGATTTATGCCCAGAAGCCTGAGTTTTAATTACGATGACATAAAGATGGTCAATTTATTTCCTTGCGCTTACTCACTCGTGAACATGCATTTCCTCCTTCCAGCAAAGAGTAATTATCTCGTTGCAATTATCAGCACAGATGTGGCAAAGTTAGAATTTCTATGATTGTCTGCTAAGACCTGAAGCCCTGAAGACATTGTGCTCAGCCATATCTTTCTGCTGGCCTGAGGATTAATGAGTCTGTTGAAAAAAGTTGTTTCGGCCTGAGATTTCCAAAAGTGTAAAATATAGATGGAGGAAGCATTCTCACAAACTCTTTGTTTTCATCTTCCATTAAGCATATTCTATGCTGTATGCTATAATTTTACTTTCTTCAAGATATAACCCTACTTGCATTTTATATTTATGTATGCATAAGTACACATACATGAATGTGTAGTTTGATACATACACAGATCAGTTGCTGTGAATTATTTTATTCAAGGAAGTCACAAAAACATGGAAAAAAGTAGAATTGGAAGAGATAGATATGCAGGTACCATTTGGTCTGTCTGTGTGCCTAAGATAGAATCAGCTAACTTGTGTCACACTGCACTTTTGTCTCTAACCTATTTTTAAGGATCCAAAAGAGACATTATGCCTCCCAGTGGATATCTTATGCCAAGTCTTTGTTGCTTTATTATCATCAGAAATATTTTCCTGAGGTGTGACTAGGGTCTTCCTTGGTGCAGGTGAAACCCGTGACTTCCTCATTTGTTTACTATGATCTCTGGGAACAGCATGCTTTCTTTTTATTACTGTAAGACTTTTACCATATCCCATTTCCCCTCAGCTTGTCTTTTGAAGAGCCCTTTTTCAGTCTCTTCCCACAAGCAATATTCTCTGGACCTATGATTATTGACATTGCATTTCTCTGAATTTCTCCCCAATTGATCCAAATCTTCCTTCAGTATACAACTAAAAGTGGACTTAGTATTTCTACCAAGATGTGAGGACGGCTTTGTAAACTGGAATTATGGTTCCACGTGATTGCTGCTTTTTCTGTCCTGAGACTATAGAAAATGAATGAGTCCTTCCAGAATTCAATCCAGTATTTTTCAGACCACTTTTCCAATTTCTTGTGTTCACCAATATAGCTCATTTTGTCTTCGACACACTCAAACATTTCACTTAACTCTGCTTTATCAGACAACTTAATAAGCAAACTTTCTATACCATCATTCACATCTTTTATGAAAACATCAACCACAGCAAACACAGGACAATCCCAAACCATACTAAACAGAACCTCCCAGTTTGACAGGGAACCTCTGACAATTACTTTCTGGGCAAGGTTATGTAAGTTTTATATCCAATTTATAGTGGTTTCATGTAGATTCTTCTCCTTGATTCGTATATGTAAATATTAATGAAGACAATGTCAATCCCTTACTGTAATTAGAGTAACTATCACCTTCTGTAACCACTTGTTTTTGACAGGTTTGTTCAAAACACGCACTAGCAGTGCTGGCATGGCTTCAGGCAGTTTGCTAAATATCCTGGTATGAAGTTCCTCTGCCTCAGAGTGTCATCACTCTGTGTTTTCTCAACGCTATAGTGGTATATGCCTATCCCAACTTGCTGACAGTGCATGCGTTCATAATCTTACCTTCAGAACATTTATCAGAGTCATAGTGCAAAAGGACTGGCAATTATGAGAACCTCCAACTTGTTCTTGTTATTTTCAAAATAAAAATGTATTTAAAGCTGTAGCAGAAGACATCTGGTAAGACATAAAATACATGTATACTAACTTAGGAACACGAACTTTATTTTGTTTAAATGTTTTTTCTTTACCCATCAAGAACTCTGGATGACATTCTTACCCCTTGGTATTTGAACTTATAGGAAAAATCACTCAATGCCTATATTGGAGGTTAGAAGGAGGAGCTGTTTTCTGAGCAGAAAATTATTTGTGAGCTGTAAAATAAATTAATACAAAATCGTACCCTGCATATGAGGGTATTCACTCTCCTGGGTAGGAAACTGGCTGGATGGCCGGGCCCAGAGAATGGTGGGAAATGGTGTTAAGTCCAGCTGGAGGCCAGTGACAAGTGGTGTTCCCCAGGGCTCAGTGCTAGGTCCAGTCCTGTTCAATGTCTTCATCAATGACCTGGATGAGGGCATTGAGGGTACCCTTAGCAAGTTTGCAGATGACACAAAGCTGTGTGCAAGTGTCGATCTGCTGGAGGGTAGGGAGGCTTTGCAGGGGGACCTGGACAGGCTGGACCGCTGGGCAATGTCCAACGGCATGAGGTTTAACACAGCCAAATGCCGGGTCCTGCGCTTGGGGCACAACAACCCTATGCAGAGCTACAGAGTGGCAGAAGCCTGGCTGGAAAACTGCCAGGAGGAGAGGGACCTGGGGGTGTTGGTCGACAGCCGACTGAACATGAGCCAGCAGTGTGCCCAGGTGGCCAAGAAGGCCAATGGCATCCTGGCTTGTGTCAGAAATGGTGTGACCAGCAGGTCCAGGGAGGTGATTCTCCCTCTGTATTCAGCACTGGTGAGGCCGCTCCTTGAATATTGTGTCCAGTTCTGGGCCCCTTACCACAAGAAGGATGTTGAGGCTCTGGAGCAAGTCCAGAGAAGAACAACGAGGCTGGTGAAGGGGTTGGAGAACAGACCCTATGAGGAGCAGCTGAGAGAGCTGGGGTTGTTTAGCCTGGAGAAGAGGAGGCTGAGAGGAGACCTCATTACTCTCTACAAGTACCTGAAAGGTGGTTGTGGAGAGGAGGGAGCTGGCCTCTTCTCCCAAGTGACAGGGGACAGGACGAGAGGGAATGGCCTCAAGCTCCGCCAGGGGAGATTTAGGCTGGAGATTAGGAGGAGGTTTTTCACGCAGAGGGTCATTGGGCATTGGAATAGGCTGCCCAGGGAGGTGGTTGGTTCACCTTCCCTGGATGTGTTTAAGACACGGGTGGATGAGGTATTGAGGGACTTGGTTTAGTGTTAGATAGGAATGGTTGGACTAGAAGATCCGATGGGTCCCTTCCAACCCGGTTGTTCTGTGATTCTGTGATTCTGAGGCTTTGGTTGAACTTAGAAACAAATTTGACACAAGGTCAAGAATTTCTTAATTAATGACTAAATGAATTGAGGGAAAAGAAGGAATTGAAAAACACATTTGTTGAAAATCAACATTATCTTGTGGGGAGGCTGAGAGACACTTCACTTTAAAATGGGAACCTGACAAGACAAAGATATGAATCCACAGTTTGCCATTTGCTGTTTGTATGGTGTAAATACCAGCCGGGGGACAGATTCTCTTGCTTTACAATTATTTCCCTAATTACACAAAGAAATACTGCTGTAGCAATATTTTAAAGCAATTCATCATGTAGATAAGGGATAATGAAAAAAAAAAAAACTACAAAAAAATCTGCTGCTTAAATTATCACAAAAATAAGTAATTCAATCTCCTGAACTCTCTTTTCCTTTCGTTAAATTAGGTTCAAATCAAAATGTCTCATGTGAAGCTGAAAAAATAAAGTGTTTTAGGAATTTTTTTCCTGTCTTTAGCACATTCAAATATCTAGAGACATAAATTTCCAGTAAGTAGTTGAGTGAGAGCCAATACAACAAAAATACTTTATAAAATAAAGAAAGGAGATACAATTTAGGTCTCTTCTATCTGCTTATTGAGATGTATAGTTTCTCTGAATGACAGGGACTGTGCAAGAGTTAATCTGTGAGTCAAATAGTTTGAAAATTAAAGAAAATACAGTCTTAGAAATAAGACCTTGAAAAAAAGAGCAAAAAGTGTCAAGACAATTTTGAACAGATCCTAAAGATATGCCTTTCTGTGAAACACAATCTAAGTTTCATGTGAGCATACTTGCACAGAACATGCAAAAAAGAATTTAAGTAGAATACATATCTATTGCGTAAGCAGGTTAATGAGTCTTACTTTAAGTCTTGTTGATCTGGCTTGAGCAAAACACACCATCAGACTACACCAGCAGGTACAGAAGTGGAGCAAGCTAATCCCGGAAAGGAATCGTTATGCTAAGTAGTGTTTTGAATTTTACAGAAACTTAATTTGTGGGCTACTTAAGTGCTTTTCCTTCAGAAAAAGATGATTGCAACTAGGATACAAGTTTACATCGTTTTAATGACAATGTTTACAGGTAAATATTTTCTTTTTGTGAAATTGTATGTGCATTTAGACTGTACTGAATGTGTAGTATCTACCCAGGCTGCTCGCTTGTCCTTGCTTGATATTTATATAGTGTCAAGGAGCTAGAAATGCAGAAGGCTTTAAACAGATTTCCGACCAAAGGTGTGAATCAAAAGCATAACTGGGACAATGCTTTCATAATTGCTTAATCAGAATGAAAATTAGTGGCGTTCAGCAGAATTATGCTTGAATAATTGCTTTTGTCATCCTGCTTCTGCAGGAAACCTTTACTGCTAAATACAAAACAGATAGTTTAATTAAGAGGTTAACAGTTAGAAAATAGCTACCCTATAGTAATAATGTGTAAGTGAAAAAAGGAGCTAAATATGAGTGCTGTTATCAAGCAGAGTCGAAAGAGATGTTTCATCTCTGTTTAGGATAAAACTTCACAGGAAGAAAAAAGTAACCATTATCTATAAAAATATGATTAAAATATTCACATTATCTGATTTTTTTTCATAGGTTTGTAATATATTTAGAACAGAAAATTTTGAATTATTTTACTTTACTATTTCCTTTATAAACATGGATATGTTTAGCTGAGCTAATGCATGCAAACGCTGAAAAGAAAATAGTAGTTCTCCTTTCACTTACTTCTGGTATGTCCTACATCATTTGATGCTTAACTTCTCTTCCAACCTGAGCCATTTGAACTGCTTATATCATTCTAAAAATATTGACTAATCCTTTTATCTAGAGTGCTTTTATCTTGAGTGACAGTGGTCTTCGCTTGTACAGCAAGTGGCAGATAACAAGCAATAGCAACACTGCTTGTAAGAATAGATGATTTATTTATTCTTAATATGAAAAATGGCATACTTCCTTGTCTTTTGTTGTGACCTACATTTATGTTTGTGCTAATCTTACTATGAAACAGTAGGTATATAGATAGATGTATGTATATCTCTCTGTGTATACATATACATATACATATATGCTTATATATGCAAAGACATACAAACCCACAAATCAGTTATTTTGTAACATAAAAATGGATATTATTTTCAGATACTGATTTGCTTATGAAATTGCACATATTTAAGTGTCTTTATGATAATTACTTTGCATTTATTAACTGAAATTATTCATTTTCTTTAGGCAAGGAATAAACTAACAATAATATATGTACTTCATAAAATTAATTTTATTTCTTTTTCAGACATTGATGCTTTTGTTATCAAATATGTTAACTAAATTTATAAGTAGAAACATATATAATTTCCAAAGAAGTTTAGTATGGTCATGAAATAATTTCAGTTATTTTACACCTAATCTGATCAAGGAGAAAACAACACAGACACTAGACATTATTGTAAAGTTGGGTTCTGTTTATGCATCTATTTCATCCTTTCTGGGGACAAGTTGCTGTTACAAGGTGTGACTCAGATGACAAGTTACAAGGCAAAGGTAGGAGAATAAACTAATGTTCACAGAGTCATTACACATCACTGAAAATGCAGCAACCCTGTTTCTAGCAATTCACTGTGCTAATTTCTTCTATGAGAGGTTTTATGGGGACTCTCAGTCTTCAAATCCTTAAGTGTGGTCTGACCACTCTGAAGCCCAATTACAAGCCTAAGTACATCCCTGATCCTACTGCTTCTAGGCTGTACTAATTTTTACGTCTGACACAAAACCCCAGAGAGATCTGCATTTCTACAGCTGTCAGATAAAGACTGAGTTGTATACAAGACCTGTGGACAAATTGTTCTCAATGTCATAGGAGGGAAGGGAGCAGCGTCAGGCAGGAGATCTACTAAAACATTGTCCAAAACGGGAAACAGCCCACAGTAACTTCACTTTTCATATACTGGAATTGGAAAAGCAGGACAAGTTGCTAACACAGAAATTGCCACAAACTGGGCAAAGTGGACATTGGTCTGGCCCCTAGTCAGTAATGGTTTGGGAAGTGCACTTCACTTTGAGAAAGTCAGTCCCAATGAGTCATGTTTCTGCCAGATGCCACTACACATTAAGGTAGACATAGGCATCTCACGTT
The DNA here is from genome assembly GCA_033558105.1 of Coccyzus lansbergi. Classification (NCBI taxonomy): domain Eukaryota; kingdom Metazoa; phylum Chordata; class Aves; order Cuculiformes; family Coccyzidae; genus Coccyzus; species Coccyzus lansbergi. The sequence continues at coordinate 1,686,895 of JAUMJK010000116.1, forward strand.
GGAATAAATATGAGACTGTCTGGAAAACAGAGAGAGGCTGCTGCTGTAGAATCCCACCACCAGACAAGGGAGAGAGCTCTAGCTACATTTGATAATCTGAAGCTTCAATTTGATAATCTGAAGACAGATGAGTCTGGAGGATAACTGCAGAGAGCACCTTTTATATACTTGCTATAACCACTTCACTTTAGCTATTCTTTCAAACAAACCTCAATCAATTCACTGTTCCCTTCTGGCTCTGCTGTAACTTACCATTGTCTGAGATGGATCTAGTTACAACTGTGATTGAATAAAGTGGACAGGTAAGGAATTAGTCTGGATAACTACATTTATCTACTGCTATTTGAAGCATTTCATTGTGGCTGAATGCTGCTCTCTAATTTTCCATGAAAAATGCTTGTGTTTTGCTGTAAAAATAAAGCTTGATCTGAATTTATAGGTAAAGCTAGGTGTAGTGCCAAGTACCTAGATGCAGCTCTGTGTGTCTCAGCATAGCTCACTATCTAATTTACAGGCATCAGTTTTGCTGTGGGGACAGGCATAAATATGCTTATTAACTACTTTGTGCTGATAATACTAGTTTGTAAACTAACTGCAGAGTATTTCTTATTTTTCTCTAGTATAACTATGAAGGGAAATGGAAATATTAGGAGTTGCAGCTAGCATGAGTTTTCAAAAAAGTATTTGGATATTTTGACTGCTTCCAAGGGAGATAAGAAGCAGATTTCCCCTGATCCATTGCATACATATCAGTCACTTGATTACTCATGGGAGAAGTTACTATAATTACCATTTTTAGATGAACAACGGTGGAGAGAGATAAACAGATTAGTTTTACAAGAGGAACAGATTTGTATTTCTTTGTGAAATCTGATCCAGTAGGCATACTAAGGTCACAGCTATCAAATTACAGTGAAGTTGAGATGACAATCTCTCTTTTTAACCTATATATCAGAAGCCAAGCATTATATGGAAGAAGAGGAAATATGAGTTTGTGTAGGCCATCTTCTATGGAAGCATTTTCATCACCAATCTCTGAGATATTTGTGAAAATATTCCTTTCATCTTTCTTTATATTTTGTATATAGGAGTTACAGCAGTAACTTCCCCTGTAGGTACACAGTGCCAGGAATATTCTGCTGGGTTATACAGGTTCAAACCCTTCCAACAGCGTCTCCAACATCCTCACACCCCAAGTGAATTCTCCTCACAGTTTGAGAGCATGGCTGAATGACCAGAAGTCACTGCTGCTTTGTTTTTGGAAGAAGTGAGAAAAGTTGGTCATTTGTAAATAACAGAATGGCAGAATTACAAAATGACCTGAGTTGGAAAGGACCCACAAAGAACACTGAGTCCAACTCCTATCTCTGCATTGGACAACCCCAAAATTTACATCATGTGTCTGAGGGCATTGCCCAAATGCTTCTTGAATATTGTTAGGCTTGGTGCCATGACTGCTTCACTGGGGTGCTCCAGTGCTGCACCAGTGCTCCAACCTTTTCCTAATATCCATCCTAAGCCTACTCTGGCACATCTTCCTACCATTCCCTCAGGTACTGTTATTGGTCACCAGGGAGAAGAGATCAGCTTGTCCTCCTTCCCTTGTGAGAAAGCAGTAAACTGCTCTGAGGTGCTCTCTCAGTCTCTTCTAGAGGCTGAACAGACCAAGTGACTTTGTGGCCCTCCTATGGACACTCTCCAGTAGCTTGATATCCTTTTTATACTGCAGTACCCAAAACTATACACAGTACTTGAAGTGGGGCTGCACCAGATTGGAGTAGAACAGAACAATGCCCTTTCTATCAGAAATGGTGTGACCAGCAGGTCCAGGGAGGTGATTCTCCCTCTGTATTCAGCACTGGTGAGGCTGCTCCTTGAATATTGTGTCCAGTTCTGGGCCCCTCACCACAAGAAGGATGTTGAGGCTCTGGAGCAAGTCCAGAGAAGAGCGACGAAGCCGGTGAAGGGGCTGGAGAACAGGCCCTGTGAGGAGCAGCTCTGAGAGCTGGGGGTGTTTAGCCTGGAGAAGAGGAGGCTGAGAGGAGACCTCATTACTCTCTACAACTGCCTGAAGGGAGGTTGTAGAGAGGAGGGAGCAGGCCTCTTCTCCTAAGTGACAGGGGACAGGACAAGAGGGAATGGCCTTAAGCTCCGCCAGGGGAGATTTAGGCTGTAGATTAGGAAGAAGTTTTTCACAGAAAGGGTCATTGGGCATTGGAATAGGCTGCCCAGGGAGGTGGTTGATTCACTTTCCCTGGAGGTGTTTAAGGCACGGGTGGATGAGGTCTTGAGGGACTTGGTTTAGTGTTAGATAGGAATGGTTGGACTAGAAGATCCGATGGGTCCCTTCCAACCTGGTTGTTCTATGATTCTATGATTCTTGACTGGCTAGCACTGCTGTGCTTCATGCACCCCAGGACACGATTGCCCTCTTGGCTGCTAGGGCGCACTGTTGGCTCATGTTCAACTTGCCATCAACCAGAACTCCTTGATCCCTTTCCCAAGGGCTGTTCTCTAACATCTATCTATGTGTTTATCTAGCAGTATGCTGGACAATTTGTTTAGGACAAGACAGTGAGAGATTGTATCAACTACAGTATGCACCTAACCCTGGAACGTTCCAGCTGCCCACTCACTGTGGACAGCGTGCATCTCACTGCATCTTGGCCAGACCACTGTAGGATGTAGGTTTAAGCTCTTCTTTGCGTTAATTATTATCACACTGTGCAGCTCCTTGCTCACTCTATGAATCTGATTCTTCAGAAAGCCAACTCACTGTACGTACTCATTGCAGGAATGTTCACCTACTTGTCAGTCTATCCCACTATCTCATATTGTACTTATAAGCCCTGAGGCTCTCACTTGAAGATTATTGCTCCAATATTTTCATGGGGGACCAAGAATACTAGTCCGTAAATATTCTAGTCCTTGAATGAATGTGAAAGAAAAGATCAGCAAACTAGGCTCCAGCTCATCAACATACTGTATGACAAAAATGAAGTGATGATTCTTGGCTTTTCGTATGTGACAAATAGTTCAGTTCCCCTCAAAACATTCTAGATTTCTACCACAGAACAAGTGGGAAACAATTACTTGATTGCGTCTTTTCAAGGTGATGTTTATCTCAATTTCATTGCATAATCCATATCAGAACTCTCCCTTTGTATGGGTTTTTTGTCCAAAATGTAACTGTTGCTAAGGTGTTTATGTAATACTTCCCATAAGAAAACCATAGAGTATGAGTGATATTTTTATATTTAACATATTTTAGACATGCGAGACAATCTATTTATCAAGAATTCCCCTGTAATTAAAATTAATCTAATAAACCATCCATTATTTAAAGTGCTATTTTAGCCTTCAGTTATCAAATCCAGTATAGCTAATTCTTTGATTCTTCTTCAGGTACTCACTGTGATGAAGACATCAATGAATGTTTCACAAATCCTTGCCAAAACGGTGGAATCTGTGAGAATTTTCCTGGGAGTTACACTTGCCATTGCCCACCTGCAGACAAAGAAGGAATTTATTATGGTGGCTGGAACTGTACAGAAATTCTCCGTGGTTGCACTGATCAGCAATGCCAAAACAATGGAATATGTATCCCACATTTGAAAAATGGCCAACACGGATTCAGCTGCATATGTTCACCTGGATATACTGGAATACACTGTGAAACCACAACCACGTTTTCTTTTCAAGGAAACAGTTTCTTTTGGTTGAAGAATCCCCTGTCCTCTAAAAAAATTTTTTTCTATAATATAAAACTGAGGTTTCAGACTGTGCAATCTACAACTTTTCTGTTTTACCGAGGGGAGAAAAATACATTTGTGAAGTTGGGGTTACTGAATAGCTATTTACACTTATCTGTGCAAGTCAATAACCAGCCACAGGCTTTTTTGCGTATTTCACATAATGTCAGTGATGGAGAGTGGCATTCAGTGGAGGTAACCTTGGCAAGAGATGTTACTCTTAATTTGCTTGACAGCTCTTGTGTGGAATCATGTCTGAATAAAACATCTGTTATGATAGATAACGATCACATGATGCTTGCATTTCAGAGCACGTTTTTGGGTGGCTTACCAGTGGAGAACATTAGCAGCAACTCTCTACTTAACATCTATGATATACATTTTGCACCTTCATTTGTAGGGTGTCTGCAGGACATTGAAATAGACTCAAATGTTATTACTCCAGAGTCTGTAACACCTGAATCATCTTTAAATGTCAGGATAGGATGTACTAAAAAAGACTGGTGTGAAACCCACCCCTGTCAGAACAGGGGACGCTGTACCAACCTGTGGCTGAGCTACCACTGTGACTGCTACCGGCCATACACGGGGCCAAGCTGCGGAACAGGTAAGGGAATATTCTTGGCATCCATGATTTAAATGGTTGCTAAAAATGTGGTCATAAACAATCCCACTCACCTAATGAAGAGATGACATGACCCTTAGTAGCTCTGGAACTTAATACTAACTGGTAAGAAAGTGCAAGAGATTAGTAATAGCACATCTTCCTTATTTTATAGTTACTGGCCCTGAAAGGCTGCTTTTCAGGCTGACAAAAAAATTGTCAGGCTAAACTGGTGGATTCCACTCATCCAGTTTTGAAGTCTTTGTGCTCTTATTAGCAAGCCATAAACTCTGGAAAACTGTAGTTCACTGGAGGTTATGCACCCTGAGTAAAATTTAGACAGCAACGAAGTCACTTGGAGTTTAAGTCTTACTTTCAAAGTGTTCTTTGAAAAGTTCATCCTAAACTTCTCTAGGTTTTTTTTCTCTAAAGAAACTCATCTAAGGCAATGCTAGCAAAAGTACTGCAAGTTAAAAAAGACAGATTCCAAGTTAAAAAAAAAAAAAAAAGATTATACTATTAACTTAATCTGATTAGCACAAGGAGAAGGCAGGGCTGCAGCAACTGAAAACAGGGCCCATTCATCTCTTAGCTGGTCCCAGGGCAGCTCTGGACAATCACTAAGGAAGACAAGCCATTACCAGAGAGCTGCTTGGTGACCAGAGGAAAACATGTCTCTCTTTCGCTGAACAAAAGAGCACATCTCAGCCAACAGCCTATTTGGCAGCAACAAGCAAGAATACAAAAGGTGCAGATAGTGTAGCAGTTTTCCTGTTGCAAATGATCTCTCCAAGCGCAAGCTGAGGCAAACTGGAAGAACAACAGGATGCCCCTGCCCCTGCTACACTACATCTGGTGTATGTAAATACAGCACCCCTCAGAAATGCTTTGGGGTGGACTCTGCAATCTTTCCTCAGCAAAATTTTTAGTGATTTCAAAGAAGCGGTTTTGTTGAAGAAAATTGTACAGGAATGAGTCATCTACACAGTACTCTTGCCTCTGCTTCCCTCCCTGCCCTGTACTGACCATCTGCACAGGGCCAGTCATGGCCACGTTTCAGAAATTAAAAATACATACATAAATAAATTTATGTGTATAAATTTGCCAAGTGGTTTAGAAAAAAATGAAGTGCAACAGCAGAGTCATGTACAGATTGGAACGGACAGATCCTAAACTGGTGTAAACTGGCATGGCTGCACTGGTGCCAGTGAAGCTACCTTGATTCACATCAGTTGAGTGATTGGCCCTAGGCTTTTATTGAATATATTGCTGCAGAAAGCTGTAGCTTGAGATACATTTTAAATGCTTAAATACAATTTTGGTTTTTGTATGGTATACTTAATAGTTATCAAAACTTTTCAATAGTTTTTCTTTTTAGTTTTATTGCAAAATGACAAAGTCTGAGAGGTAATTGTAACAGACTTCTTTGAAGTCTAGCTGTAATTTATCCAAAGATTTGGAAAGCAACTTTGGAGTATGGGACAACATCTGGTAAATATGTTTGCCTCCTCCTATGAAGCAAAATTAAAACCAGTCAGGGCCAGGAGAGGCTTATACTGGCATTAGAACTGTTGAGAATGATTAGAAAGTGTGCCTTTTTTTATTTGTTTTCCTGCTGACCACAATATTCCGTGCAAATGATGGCACTAGGCCATTTTGATATATAAGTTCTAGGCGTATGCCATATTTAAAAGACTGTGGCGAGCTTCTTAAAAGGCAGAGCAGGGAAGACTTGTGGTAGAGGATAACGTAAGAAACACTAGTGTCTTTTTGAAAAAAAGTTGCTGCCAAGTATGTAATTGACAAGAGGCAATATTTTCTCTACATACACAAAATAACAAACAGATGTTGACTCATTTTGACCAACATCCAGATGTTGTGACCCAAGAGGTTATTATTAACCAAGGTGATGCTAGCCATCTCATCAATCAGAAGATCAGATTGATGACCTGTATTTGTATATTTATATAGAGAAATGTAACAAAGTGATTGTAAGCATGAAATAACTTTTTGAAGAGTAAGATTTCCTTCTGATACTGCAAATGTGTAATCCTCATTCCAGCAAAGTTTTTTTTACCCTCTTGAAAAAGTATCTTAGTCAAGTACCACATTTCAGAGAAGGTACAAGTTAAAAAGTTTTAGTGCCTAAAGACATCCATTCCAACAAATACTTATTTCTACAAAACAGAGCTTTAACAATCAGATGTAATTATACAGGTAGTCTTATTAATAGAATTAAAATATTTCAAATTTTATTTCTTTATTGAAGTGTCTATTTAGGAACAAGTAAGGGGTTTATTCCTGTTGCTAAATAGTATTACCATGCCACATAGTATTGCAGTGTGGTTATTAAGGGTCTGTCAGGGCTTCATAGTCAGTCCCCTGTTTTTATTGAGTTTTTTAATGTAGTCATAAAAAAGAGTAGTGCTGCAGGCAGAAACTTGGCCTATGAGGTCTCACTCTAGGAGTTTTACTGCACAAAAAAAGGACTGACTATTTAGCTATGTGAGCATTTTTTAAAAAAGCTTGGTTTATTCATTCTATGAATTCAATATATTAAAAATAGCTCTTGAAAGTGTTTAGGCAGGAAGTCTATAATATTGAGGACAAGATCATGAAACCTAAAGTGCAGAAATAGAAACACTTTGTTGTGCTTTAATGAGATGATTCATCAGAATAAAATACGGTTTGGGCTACATATTTTGTATCCTTACAGGTCTGAAAATCATTACTGAAAATAAAGAGTAAGGGAGAGAGACAGATGGTTTTGGTTTAATCATTTTAATTGATAAGCACATAAAAAAAGAAAAAGGTTTACTCAAGCCTGGATCATTTTTCCCCTACAACACCATAGCATTATGGGCAGTCACAGGACTGAGCAGTATTCATAACTGGATACAAGTTGATGTATATGAGCGTGTGTTGAGACCCAGTAATAGAAAATCTGTCAGAGAACTCTGCAGCCCATGCAGCATGAAATAAATGCCTGCTTTGGAGATTTTACACAAGAGCGTCTTCTGGCTATTTGTACAATTGGAATCAGTGCAAAAATATCAAAAAGTTCCAGAATTACATTAACTTCCATGGGCATCAGAGCATAAAAACCGCTACGTCATTTTCAAAATGATCTTTCTGAGGACCAGTCCAGGAAAGTGTAGAAATCCTTCCTTGTTTAAATACTTTAAAACCTGATATTACACAGAGAATAATAACGGGGAAAACATGCCCAATACATCTGGTCTTGTACTGGTTCTTAATGCTACAGCCATGGACTCCAACAGAAATTTTGAAATGGGACCTATTTACAGCTAGATAAAGTCTTTATTCATCCATAAACACTGGCACATCTTACTACCATACGTAAATATTATGAGAAGCTGCTGTTTGATCATTGCGTTGGCTCCCTTGTTATCTATCCCTAACTATTTTATTTTTCTCCCTTCTTCTCTTTTTTATTTTTTAAAAATCTTTTCCCATGCATCTAACCTCAAGAGTACATTCCAGGCCGGTTTGGAACAGAAGACTTCTCAGGCTATGCTGCTTTTTCTGTTGATGCCACTCAGACTGAAAATTTGAACATATCGATGTTTGTCCGAACACGCAAATCTTCTGGCTTGTTACTGGCTTTGAGAAATAGTACTTATCTCTATGTAAGAGTCTACTTGGAAGATGGGAAACTCACAATGTTAGCTTTAAATTCCTTGAAGCTAGTAGGGAAACACTCCATGAATGATGGAAACTTTTACTTAATAACATTAAAAATAGAACCAAATAAGATGGAATTGTTCCAGTCTTCTCAATACCTAGGCTTTATTTCTACTTCAGTAGTAAACATCCGGACCAAGGATATTCTGTACATTGGAGGCCTACCAGATAACAAAGAAACTGATAGAAATGGCAACTATTTCAAAGGCTGCATCCAAGATGTAAGAGTGAATAATCAGCTGCTGGAATTCTTCCCCATCACCAATCCACCAAATCCTCTTGTCAATCGAACTCTGATCAATGTCACACAAGGTTGCACTGGTGACAACCTCTGCAAGGTAAGAATGGTGTTTTTCACATATTTATAATAGGGAATTTATTTTATTTTTTCATACATTCCCATACTATATGATATCGTATTTCGTATAATGGCATGTTAGGAAAATATGTGAAAATGCTAGAAAAGGTCAATTTTATTTAGTTGTGTTACATATGATTAATATCAGCAGCCAAATGTACTTGCAGAGGAGAGAATTAAAATATTTTAAATTTTAAATACTGTTTTTCACTAATTATTGAATATGTTGTACTGCCATAGTAGTGGTCTTTATAACTTTTCATCTGAAATAAACAGATTTCTCCTTTCTGCTAAACAATCTCCCATCCTTGGAGTTGGAAATGCATCAGCTTTCATTCATATGTAATTTGTCTTTTCTTTTTCCTGTAGCTGAACCCTTGCCACAACGGTGGTGTGTGCTATTCCATCTGGGATGACTTTACTTGCTCGTGTCCCCCTAACACAGCAGGGAAGGCATGTGAGGAAGTTAAGTGGTGTGAGCTTGGGCCCTGTCCTCATGAAGCTCAGTGCCAGCTAGTGCATCAAGGATTTGAATGTAGGTACATTTCAATTATTCCTATCACCTTTAGAGATCAGAAAAAATAGAAAATTTCATCACCATTTCCTTAAAACTCACTAATCACTGCCTTTAAAGTTCATTCAACTGATACTTCTATATCAAGATAATAATTATGTCAGTTGTAAGTGACACTAGTGGGAAGAGGCTGCCCTAGCAAGCTCAGAAATTTTCAACCGGATCCCCTGATACAGATACAGCTGTTTACAGGACCTTTGCTTTTAACTTATGTAACACAACTCTTCAAGGTTGTACAATAGATCAGTACATTGACAGAATGTGAGAGTACCCCTTATAATTCCACTGCAAAGAGATAAGAGGATATCCAGTGTTGGATTAACCTTAGGATGTTCTCCATCCTCCTGAAAAGACAAAATACATGACATACAGTGGATCATTTAATTCTCTTAAATGTTAAATATCTTTGAAGAAAGTCACCTTAATACCAGCATTACAGTTATGTGTGTCCTCTTAATAAGCAGCTGCATGCCACTCAGTCTGTTTGAAAACTGATGACCATTAGCTATCTTAGCAACCTTGTGTACCTCTTTCCTTTCTCACTTTCCTCCTCCTTCCCACCCTGGAGTGGAATTTAAAAAGCAAGTGAGGAGTTTGAAGAAATATTTTTTCTTTTTATTATCAAAGAAAACCCTAACAATGCCATGAAGGAAGATAAATACACACACAGTATGATGGAAGCAGTTAGAATGGATGACTCTTAGGAATGAGAAGGTTGGTCAACAAAAGATTTCTATAATAGACAATGTGCTGACATAACAATCTGATGCTACATTTGTTGACACTGATAGAATCAGCATTGCAGCATTTAAATTTATAACTAAAATTTAAAACTAAAATTAATAACTAAAATTTATAACTAAAACAAAAATAATCACACCTTCTCTAATAGACACCTTTAATGATAACACCAAATTATGTTCTCTCATAAATTTACTCTTGTGTATTATGGTGAAATATAAATGAACATAGAGAAGTGAGCACCTGGTGTCTTATGCTCTGGATACCATTTTAAGCTATGGTAGAAAAAGAGCTGTTTTTCCAGGGGCTGTGGCTCTACTTCCACCTAGGTGGCTACAATTAGTAAGCACATGCCCTTCAAAGAAAGCAAAAACACAAATACAGGAAGCTGGTGTAGGAAACCATCACATAACAGCAAAACTGTATGCCCAATATAACTTAGTGAGAGTTCTACACAAGTATTTTAGTTTTATGAGCTTAAAAAAAAATCACATTTGTGAGAAATTTTAAAAAAAACAAAGTATTTTGAAAAGATCTGACTTTCATTTTTAATACATTTTCCTCTGGAGAAACTTTTCCTATGAGAAAGACATTTGATGATCCAGGAAATGTAGTTACGCCTCTGCTGCCTTAGTATCAGGATATACAATCAGTAATTTCATACTGGTACTCTCAAGGGTTCTTTTCATCAAGATTTACTGAGCACAGAGACAGTTCAGGAACTCACCTTACCTCCACCCTAGGATCTTGTAGAGCTAAATTTGTGTGAAGTATAGGCAGAAGACATTCCTTTCTGCCCCTCCTCCCTCTCTATAATTCTCACAAATCTCAGAATGTGCAAATTTACAGCCCAGCAAGTTAGTGCATTTTAGTAGAAACCATGCTAATGGAAGATTTCAGATACCTTTGTGAAGATGTCCATAGAACTACCACAATGTAGTCCATCAATTTTCACCCACAGTATTGCAAACTCAGGACTCTGATGCCCACCAGCACTGTTTCAGTGCTGTTGGCAGGGCTGCAGCAGTGCATGGACAGCAGGAGAAGCTGGCTTTAAACTCGATAGGCACAACTCTTCTTATCTTGGTTTTGAAGGGATTTTTGCCAAGTGACTTTAATTACATTCATCCTTTTTGCATCAGTGAGAGTAAACTGAGATCCAATCAAACACTTTCTAAAACCTCTTAAGTGTTTTGCCTAAGAAAAGAGGAATTGAGAACAAAGGTTCACTGTGCCTGGATCTGTCATGGGGAATAACTAGCTGCCTGTACTAGGGAAGAAACATAAAATGACAAATGCATATATTCTTTTGAAATACCCTCTAAGCCTCAGGTTTGAGTTGTATACAATTACAATCACCTCCTTCTCTTTGTCTAAACAGGAAAAAGAGAGATAATGCTAGTGTAGAATTGTATCTAGGATGATAACTTGAGATGATGCAAAGCAGCACGCTTTTGATGTCAATATAGCTGGCAGCTGTAATTTGAAAAGTCATAGGCGCAGGCAAGGATAACTGAAACGCTTGTGGAATTTGATTGTTTTTCAGCAAACCCAAATGGGCTTAATGACCATAAGTATGGGGCACGGAAGAGACACTGTTCCATATGTATTGGTTTAAAATTGGCTGTGTTTCTTGCTTATTATCTTTGCACAGGTCTTGCTAACGCAGTGTTTAGTGGTCGAAGCAGTGCGATATTTTACAGAAGCAACGGAAGAATCAGCAGAGACCTCACCAATATCGTATTTGGCTTTCGAACTAGGGACACTGACGTGATACTTCTGTATGCGGAGAAGGAGCCAGAGTTTGTTACCATCAGTATTCACAACTCTAAATTACTCTTTCAATTGCAAAGTGGCAACAGCTTTTATAAGCTCACCCTTGCTAGCTCATTGCCTGTGAGTGATGGAAAATGGCATCAAGTGATGGTCTCTATGGTAGAGCCCCTGTCCCAGTTCTCTAGGTGGCGCATTGATGTAGATAACAAGAAAGACACTGCAACTAGTACAACATCCGCAGGAAGCCTCAACTTTTTAAGAGAAGAAACAGACATCTATGTGGCTGACAAGGCTTTTGACAGTCTGGATGGCCTGCGAGGATGTATGAGCACCATAGAAATCAGTGGCATTTATCTCTCATACTTTGAAAATGCTGACATCCCCACTCAAAAACCTCAAGTGGAGCAATTTCTCAAAATATCTGCAAACCCTGCTTTTACAGGCTGTTTGCAGGTAGATGTCTGCAGCTCAGATCCCTGTATGCATGAGGGGACGTGTGAAGACTTCTATACTTCCTACCATTGCGTATGTCCCAAAGGGTGGACTGGCACCCATTGTGAAATCAACATCGATGAATGCTCTTCAAACCCCTGCATTCATGGAAACTGCACTGACAGGATCACTTTTTATGAGTGCAGTTGTGAACCTGGTTACACAGGGGTAAATTGTGAAGAGGACATAGATAACTGCCATGGCCACCAGTGTGCAAATGGGGCTACTTGCATTGATGGGATTAATGGATATTCTTGCCTGTGTGCTGGTAACTTCACTGGAAAATTTTGCAGGTAGTATAAACAAGGCAGATCCATATGATTTTGTCTGGTCTTTTCTGAAGGGGTATTAAAATGGGGGCATTGGTGATATAAACACAGATGTAATGCATCTATATCTATATTAATTATGGCAGCAGAATTCATGTATAGAGTCTGCAGTACAGAAAGCTGTACATATCACTTAGATGTGTACCAAGGCATTGGTGAGCTGGTGGCTTACCAGAGACTGATGTGGCTACGAGACAGGGAACAAGGTAGAGCTCTCCTACCAGCCTGGATCCAGTGCTGATGCACTAAGATGACAGGATTACAAGTCCACCAGAGCTCAGAGACAGATGTGTTCTATCTGGTTTAAATTAATTAAGGGATTTGAATCACTAAAACTATACTGTTTTAGTGGAAGAGAGCTACAAAACTATAAGAAGATGAATTCAGAGTTGGTGTGTAAAAGAAAATAACTATAAAAGGTCTTATAAAGTTTTTCTCCCCATTCACAGCATCTTTGCTAGGTGTGTCTTTTCCTCCAAGCTGGCTTTCTTAGGTCAGCAGTCCTGGTAGCTGCAGACACCACATAGCCTACTCTTTCCATGACTTCTAAAACTCCTCACGTGCCTAGCTCTTGTTCTTTTCAGACACTCCTCCATAAAGGCTGCAGGCTCTTCCTTGGCACCCCTCTTCTTTAATTGCCCTTCTTGCACACCATAAACTTTTCCCTTCTAAGCATGTTCGGTTGTTCTCAGAAAAGGCAAAATCATTCACCTTCTACCAGAGGACTCCAACAAACCGAGTCTGCTGCAGCCCGAAGGACGCAAATAGCCAGTTATCTGACCAACTAGAATCTTTTAGGCAATAAATACACAATTATCAATGTTTGTTGACTTTTTTTTGGTAGCGAGGACATCCTGAGATTTGAAGATGCCTTGTATTAGCCCAATATGTTCTATCTTTTTACTAAATCTCAGTTATGAACTATCTACTAAGCTGCCCAAGTATCACATAGAACCACATCAGAAATGTAGGTAGATTGTCTCTTTTTTGGTTTGGTTTGGTTGGTTTTGGTTTTGCTAAGAAGTGAATCATTAACTTGCCAGTAAATGCTTGGAAAAGGAAAATCAAATTCAGCAAATTAAAATAGTTCAGCAAAATATGTTTTGTGAGTCTTAAAATTCAGTTCCTGCTGTCTTTCCTTTGGACAATATCCTAGCCAGGAGCAGCATTGCTCACCTGGTACAGTTGTTGCCTACCACTAACCATAAGTGCCTCAAGTACCCCAGGCAGTAGGTAGGTCATTGAACATAGACATGGGGTTTCCTTTCCAAAGAGGAAACCAAAGGGGCACAAAGTATGTGCAGCCCCCAAAACTGTGTGTTCCTTTACAAGTCAAATGTAATACATTTCCCATAAGAATTGAACAGTATTTCTCCATTCAAATAAGAGATTTGCAAGGCAGCTCTAAGTAAACTCCACTGAAGCGGTGGACTAGAGTCAAATGAAAAGCTGAGAGAGCATGAGACATCCAGAAACAAGGAAAGTTGCAAATAATTATTATTGCCTATTATTATTAACTATTATTACTTACCTAGATACAGAAGATTACCACATACAGTTTGTGGGAATGAAGAGAGAAACCTCACGTGTTTCAACTATGGCAACTGCACTGATCTCGGTGGCGAGTTGACATGTGTGTGCTTGCCAGGATTTACTGGAGAACGGTGAGAGCCTTTGCCCAGCACACCTTTGTGAGCAATTCTTCCAAATGCTATTCCAAAAGATTCCAGAGGGTAACAGTTGCAGGGGGTTTGCACTCCTGCAGAAATACTGACAAAGCCGTTAAGTTTAGCAGTTCCTTGCTTCAGTGACTTCAAGGGTCTGAAAATACAGCGTTTTTACTTAGAAAAGAATCACAAATGAATGTAGCAAGGTGCAATCCACTACAACACCATTAACTCCAATGCAAGATATTATTTCTCAGACAGCGTTGTACCTTTGCTTCTACGTGTCATTTTTTTGGCTTCCATGCCAATTTTGCACATGACAAGCTAGAATGTTATCTTTCCATAGATGGAAAGACATCATGCTTATTTGTTAAAATCAGCTACAATATAGTGACACATGAATACGTGAAGCTGTTTAATTTTCACATGTATGTGTTTTCGATATACAATCTATTATTTCACAGGGATGCTATGAGGAGAAAAAACTAGTGGCATTGCAGCTTATTACTCTTCTACTGAATGCCGAAGTAACAAAACAGAATTATTGCTTTAAAAAGAAACTAAGAAATACTTTTTGTCTGTTATAGTTTATTGTGAAACAAGAGAGGCCTTTCTCAGAGTGAAATTTGCATCTAGTAGCATATTACAATTCACACTTACTGTCTGACAGAGTTCTATAAACAGCTCTGGAGCAGAGAACCTGACAGCTTCAGGGCATTTTATACTGTAGAGATGTAGGTGACATTGTCCCAGTCATAACATAGCGTGAACAAGTAAGGTCACCTTTTTGGTTTCTAAGAAGGGAAATACCATATATGCTTTTACTGAAATTAATATTACATCAGAGTTTAATATCTGAAAGTTCAACAAGACAAAGCTATACTGGCTCTGCAAACACAAAGACATTTTTCAACAAAAGGTTTTCATTCTCTCGAAAACTTATTAACCCACTGACTTTGTGGAAACTGTACAGTTAGCTATAAAAGACAGATGAAATTAAAATTTTCACCCACTCTGTGCGAAGTGTAATTGGCAGAAACATCTGCATTGTACCGTTTAACTCAGCCAGAAGTTCTGTGTGCCAGCTCATAATATTCAAAAATAGGTGAAAATATCAAGTCAAATCGAATATAAAAATGTAAAAGCATATTTTCAGACACTGTTTTGGTGCCTGTATTTCTTGGGAGTTCAAGGCAAAAGGAAGGTACTTTTCCTGCTTCCTTCCCTCAGCAGGCAGCTTGCTAACTACAGCTTTGGGAATGAGCCTTCTCTACATCCATCCCCCTGGCTAGCAATAATCTCTATTTTATGGTTCCTGTGATTCTCATATTGAACAGAGGCCATGTACCAATCATGCTGTGCTTTAACTGACTATCACAGCAAGGCGTTCTTGTCCGATGTTTAAAATTGACTATCTGTCCTCTTTTCTTCCAGGCTGGCAAACCATTCACCAGTATTAATTACTTCTGTGACTGTAGATCTGAGTACATCAAATGAGAAAAGTTCACCTCTTCTTTTTTTTTAAGAACAAATTCATATATAGCAATTAATAAGAAAATGAAGAACAAAACCCTTTCTATATTTATGTGTTAGATAGATAAAACAGGCATTTTCCTTTAGGACAATATTTCATGAGAGATTAATGAAAACCAAAGATTTCAAATAGAGCATCCTCCTCTCCCTTCCCTTGAAGGCTTCTGAATAAAAAATGTCTTGTTTGATGCATTTGATTTGTGATTCCTGATGCTCACTATCTGCGGTCTTTCCCCTAGGTGTGAAAAGGACATTGATGAGTGCAGCTCAGACCCATGTCTAAACGGGGGCCTCTGCCAGAACCTGCTCAACAAGTTCCACTGCCTCTGTGATATCAACTATGCTGGAGACCGTTGTGAAATCGATGTAAGCGACCTCTCCTTTTTTGTCTCTTTACTCTTGTGGCAGAATCTCTTTCAGCTTCTTTCCTATCTTATTCTACGAATGGATGATGATCCAGCAGTTGAGTGGGGTGAACAGGAAGACTATTAAGCAGTCTTTAAACCTTTATATTTTAATGCAGCAGAAGATGCCTTGACCAAATTGCTTAGCAAAGCAATAAAAAGAGAGTTTTAAAACTCGTTTTATACTTCTTTGAATAGTTTTCTATGAATGGCTTTGGATCTAGTTTAATTCTTTCACTTAATTTTAGAACAAATAGCAGATCTTAAAGCATTTCATCCCACCTCCATCAGAACATTTCACTGCATATACCACAGGGCAAGAGTGAGACTCAGCAACAGGCAATATATATTAAAAAGCTTGACTGATGGCAGCATTCAAACCCTCCTGCAAAGAGTGGCAAAGACCCACTGTCTTCAACAGGACTAATTTTACCATAAATCTTACAGATGGTCACTATCTTTGCATCACACACCATGTTCATTTCTTTGACAGTTAAGTGTCACAGCTGTGAAACCATGCAGGATATTTTTGAATAATTAGATAGTGGTTTGGATTAGCAGTTGGCAACATGCTGAGGACAATCTCACATCCATTTGAATTAGTGGCAATCCTGCACTGATATCACTAATCCTGTACTTATCCTGAACCTCTGCTTCACTAGCCTGTACTCCTCCAACATATTATGCTGAGATAAAGTACGGTCATCTTTATCTTCATCATGATTCCTCTTGCAAGATAGGCCCAGTAAGTACATCAGATTTTAAAATAGATTTGTCATTTATTTTGTCATTTATTCAAATATTTTTACAACTTTAAGTAAATCTCTGTCATCCGTCAATAAATATGAGTGTCATCAGAAAAATATGTGGTTTTTTCCTTTTTAGGAAGCAATCAAGGTAAATCACTTGATTGATTATCCATGGATTATTTAAAGAATGAAAATAAGGGACCTGAAAAATACAAATACCAGGAGTATAGAAAAAATATTTAGCAAAATATCTTTGTAGTTGCCTTTGAAAGCATAGACACAACTGAAATATATTGTTAAATACAAAACAGTAGTGAAAAGTGAATTTTCATTTTTCTGAACAATTCTTTAAGGGAAATAACATTTTTGAATGGTGCAATAATTTCTTTGGGCATTCATGATCATATTTGTATAGATTCTGTACTCCTCTTAGGTCCTTTAAATAGTATTCTTGACTGATAATTCAGAAGACTAAGCGTGTATAAAGTGTTTTTTTATTATTATGTGATAGGGCATGTAGCGGAGTTGTAGGGAAGACTAAGTAACACTATACAATGGGTTTTACAACTCCAGAGAGAACAGATGAACTTTGGCAAAAGTCCTTGAGCCCACTGATATTAGTTTTTCCCAATTTAAACCTGTCTCTGTTTCTTCAGTCCTACCCATTTCACTGTGGATTGGACTTGGAGTGTTCATGAAGAACAAATTCCACCTTTAATTCTACAGTTGCATTAAAACACCTTAACATGTATAAGTGAAATGCTAAGGTTCCCATTTTGCCGTAGCTGGATATAGCAGGTGTCTCTTTCTGAGGATCAAGCCTCTATTTTTCATTTCTCACCTTCCATAAATGCAAAGGCTGTTTTGGGCTTTTTTCTGAGTACTATTCAGTGCGTAATTGCAGCGACACTCGTCTCATGTCACATAGTCCTGCCTCAAGCACCTGCCTTAGTATGAAAACTTAAGCACAGTATATTTACTTAAAATAATTATGTTACTTTAGGATAATTTATTTGCTGTCATTATCATAACAGAAAAGTGGTTGGAGTAATTTTCTTGTTTATTCCTTATAAAAAAAATTAAAATCATTCAGCTAGACATTCCTTCCTTGTTTATAACCAATAAATAAAAACACAAGATAAGGAATGCACTTTCCAATACTAGGGATGAAATTAACAGTGTCAGAAACAAAACTGTATAATCTATCAATCAGAGGTAGAGCTTATCTTACTTACTGGTAATCACGTGTAATATTGTCTTCTCCTGTCTTATCTAATTCACAATGAACCAAAACCAAGCTGCATTTTGAATTTTTTTTTCAATGAAAATACAGTTTTGGACAATTGCTTTTTACTTCAGATAAAGTAATGTGATCAAGCCTACAGTGTGAGAGGAAAATATATATTTTAAATGAAATCAGTATTTCCATGTGAAATGTTTGGATTTTGGTTTAAAATATCAAAATAAGATGAAACAAAATGAGAACATTCACGATGTTTTGAGTTAAAATGTTAATTTTCCTTCATAAAGAGAAATTTAAAAATAATAAACAACATATTATGTTGGAAATTTTATTCCAAATTGTAGCTTGCATTTAATCATAGCTAAAAGTGTTACTTATTTTAGTATTATTTAAATCCAATATGAAAAATCTAAACACAAATATCTTGAAATTAAAACTGTCATATCTTTTCTGAATGCTAACTTGAAGCAAAGAAGTAAGAAATATTGAAAGTTCAAATTAAAAAAAATAAATGCAACTAAACTAAGCTGTTCAACTCAAGGTTGTTGGGGGTTTTTTTTGTAAGAAAACTAATAAAATCACAAAGAAGTTTTGGATTTTTTTTCTTAGTGGGCGTAGTGCAGCTCCCGTATAAGTAAGTTGAACTGTTATGCTCTTAATAGAATATGCACTTTGGATACACTACATTAAGAAATAATTTCATTCTGGTATTAATGATGAAGAAAGTTAGAAAGCAACACATATAATAAATCTGCACAGCGATTCCAAAACACTCTCTTCAGTACTAAAAACTCAATATGAGTGTACATATTGTGTTAAATACAAGGTTTATATGGATTTACAGCATTATGCAAGTTATTTATCTAGACTACATTAGCAGGGCATCTGTTCATTCTTTCTTTAACTGAATACACAACATTAACTGAATACTTTCCTTCCTATAACGCCTTGTCATCACGAAACATCCCCAACTTCAGAAATGCTGCTCTGCTCTTATTTTTACTTCTGTATTCTCAACTACATTGTGTATGTGTACATAACTTTCTTACCTTTATATGCAAAATAAACCTTCTGCCTTTGTCTCTTTATGTCTGCTTCTCGTTTTCTGCTAATGACTCTGTTCATTTGCTTTAAGTGTGCCATATTTTCTGAACATTTTCACTTTACAGGTACACCACACAAAAACTAAGGTTGCATCTTCCCTGTGAGTTCTCCAGGAGCTCTGACAGTACAGGGCTGGGCAGGTGCTTCCCAATAAAGTAATTCAGCTGCTGGAACCACTTCAGCTGCAATACTGTGTCACCCACCAAGGGTGATTACCTCTGCTGGCTAGCGATTTATACCTTACAGAGTACAACTAAATGAACAAGCCCCAAACCAACAATTCAGAGAGAAAAGGGTTTTATCAATGTGGCTTAAAGTGACCTGTCCAATCTGTCTTCCGACACATGCAGTGGAGAACAGACTTGATATTTCCAGTTTTAAAAAGTTTCTTGAATATGCATTTATTTTTAAAAGAACTGCAAGGGAAACAGCTATAAAAGCAAACATGAAAACATAGCTGGATGAATAATGATACTAAGCACTAATTTTTTTTGTAAGTCTATCTGATTGCTAAGATATTTTAAAATTCCAGAAGTTGGAAAGGCCATTATTAATTTTAAGTTAAGGTATAACAGAAAGAAACTTTATGCATCTCCAGTATTGCAGTTTTAGTGCAAAGCTTTTGAAATTTCATTTTTTATTTAGAACATAAACTTCCAGACGAGTTCATGCATTTGTCAAAATCTGAGTAGTCATTTAAAACAAAAAAAAAAAGTTTAAAAAAACGAACATACCACTCTGAGTTGAGAAGAACTTGGAAAACCATCTTCTTAATATGCTCAGAATTAGAAGAAAGGGTTCCAGACACATACATGAAAGAAATCAATCAAGCAAGGCCATGATTGTTGGAGGTACAGCTTCTGATTTTTAAAACCAATATTATCTGTAGTGGATCCCTCTAGATTTTGATCATAAAATCACAGAATTGTTTGGCTCAGAAAAGACCTTAATGCTACAATTCAAATTGTTTTTCAGAAGCCTGTGACTGTTATTCCGAAATGCAGGTAATGAGAAGTAGCAGTGTTAGGGTTTGAGACAGAATTAAGATTTCTGGAAAGAGGGGGAAACAGCTGTGATGGAGGGACTGGAATGGAGAGAAAAGCAATTCTCATCAGCTGTGGGATGAATGAAAGTTTAATGTGTTTGGCAAACACATGAGAGGTATTTCACAGAGGAAGTACACACAGGGAATGACAGATTTGTTTTATTGAGTGTAACCCTTACTTCTGATCCTTAAAAACAGGCTCTGACTGACCCTCCTCTACAGGTGATCTAATTCAATTCAAACTCTGCCAGCAGTATCTTATCACAATTTGAACTACAAAGAGCCCATGTGTCTGTGAATTTGGAAATGTCCTTTGTATGCTTATTTAAATTCTTTTACTCCCAGAACATTTAATTTTCATGAAACTATATCCAATGCTCAGTTTATTCAGTGCATGTGACTATAGTATGTTGGTGAAACTAAAAATAGGAACAAATCTGTTTCACACTGGCAGTCATGAAATCAGGTTTCATTCTTTCATTCCAAATATTTTTACTGGCCTGTCATCTGAAAGTTCAGCTGAGAGGGCACTTCACTTGTGTCTATTAACTTTCAGCAATTGAACTCATATTTTTATATCTTGAGTGAGTGATTGTCCCTAAAAATACCTTTGTTTGCAATAAGAAATTCTTCAAAATTTCTGCTTCAAGAACCACCTAAAAAAAGCAAAAAGCTCCAGCAAGTCTTCTGCATTTCTTAGATGCCTATTATTTGGAATAGATCTCCAGAGAGTGAGGGGAAAAAAAAAAAGCAGAGTTTGGTTGTTCGTTTTATTTTGTGTTTCAAGAGTGCCCAGAGGCCCCATTAAACTCAGGAGCACATCCTGCTACTACAGTGTCCTGCTTGTGCTAGCTAAAGGCAGATACTATGCTTGTACTAACTGGCTAATAGCTCAGTCTGTGTTATGAAATTGTTTCTTGAACATTACCATGCTGCACCTTTGGGACAGCACTTCTGCATGAAGCATACTCTCTCCTACTGTACATCTGATACTTAAAAGTGGTGGTGGATTTCATGTCCTGGAATTAAAATTTGCTTAAGCAGAAGCTAGTGCTACATGCTCTGACCTGCGCAGTTGCTGCTTTTGTATCCTCTTCCAGCTGGTACTATTCCATCCTCCTGGGGGCAAGGACAAGCATCATGCACTGGAGGTTACAATCCACATTTAATGTCATTAAAAATACACTGGTAAGCATGTAAGATATGTTCAATATTGAATCTAAATTCAATAAAACTCTCTCAGGCTTCCACAGCACAGGCAGAATTTTGATTGAATCTGCTCTACAGCGATTAGCTAATGTATTCATTAACTACAAGGGTTAGTAATATGAATGTTGCAAATGATACTTAATTACAATAATTAATGCCTGGTGATTCATGAATAATTCATTATCTAGCTATTTGAATATTCATACTTATAAGGACATTAATGGATAATTATCATTTGACTGAAAAATGTGGACATCAGGAATATAACAATTGCACCATTTTCCCTCAATCTCATGGGCCTCAACTGTTTATTTTGCTCTCATATACCTCTGTCTTGCTAGTATACACAGAGATATAAAAAGCATTTCATTTTCAAGAGCTGTGGAGCAATATAATGGCAAATACAGTCATGGAGATTAATTTTCACTCTGCATCAGTTCTGAGCTAGTGTTCTTGACAGTTTCTGTCTTGAGGCTGCGAAAAAAAATTAGAGGAATTTTATGATATTATTTCAAGAGGGGAAAAAAAAAATTTCACCTTTTCTTAGCAGAAAACTCGGAAGTAGAAGACCAAGCACAAGAGCAGCATTAGTGTTCTGCTGCTTCAAATGCATAGTAATAAAAATAATTTTTAAAAATAGAAGAAATTTACACACTTGTGAGGGAAAATATTTGGTGAAGGAACTTTGTTCTCTTTGTGATCGATATAGAATTGATTTTGTCCTGATGTTGCAGTCTTTCCTACTGCAGATGGTTAGGACATGTCCATACTTCAGAGTTTATTCATTTGTGAAACTAGGGCAACAATATCATCAACACCTTCAGTATGAAATAACAGTTTTGCCCTACATGGCTCATGTTATGCCTCAACACACGCATAGAATCACAGAAGCATAGAATCACCAGGTTGGAAGAGACCCACCAGACCATCGAGTCCAACCATTCCTATCAAACACTAAACCATGTCCCTCAGCACCTTGTCCACCTGTGCCTTAAACACCTCCAGGGAAGGTGAATCAACCACCTCGCTGGGAAGCCTGTTCCAATGCCCAATGACCCTTTCTGTGAAAAATTTTTTCCTAATGTCCAGCCTAAATCTCCCCTGGTGGAGCTTGAGGCCATTCCCTCTTGTCCTGTCCCCTGTCACTTGGGAGAAGAGGCCATCACCCTCCTCTCTACAACCTCCTTTCAGGCAGTTGTAGAGAGCAATGAGGTCTCCTCTCAGCCTCCTCTTCTCCATGATAAACAACCCCAGCTCTCTCAGCCATTCCTCAAAAGGCCTCTTCTCCAACCCACTCAACGCCTTCATCGCTCTTCTCTGGACTCACTCCAGAGCCTCAGCATCCTTCTTGTGGTGAGGGGCCCAGAACTGAACACAGGATTCAAGGAACGGTCTTACCAGTCCCAAGTCCAGAGGGAGAATCACCTCCCTGGACCTGCTGGTCACACCATTTCTGATACAAGTCAGGATGTCATTGACCTTCTTGGCCACCTGGGCACACTGCTGGCTCGTGTTCAGTCGGCTGTCAACCAACATCCTCAGGTCCTTCTCCTCAAGGCAGCTTTCTAGACAGACTTCTCCTAGTCTGTGGCACTTCATAGGGTTGTTGTGCCCCAAGTGCAGGACCCGGCATTTGGCCGTGTTAAACCTCATGCCACTGGACTCTGCCCAGTGGTCCAGCCTGTTCAGATCCCTTTGCAGAGCCTCCCTACCCTCCAGCAGATCCACGCTTCCACCCAGCTTAGTGTCATCTGCAAACTTGCTAAGGGTGCACTTGATGCCTTCATCCAGGTCATTGATGAAGACATTGAAGAGGGCTGGACCCAGCACTGAGCCCTGGGGAACACCACTTGTCACTGGCCTCCAGCTGGACTTAACACCATTTACCACCACTCTCTGGGCCTGGCCATCCAACCAGTTTTCCACCCAGGAGAGTGTGCGCCTGTCCAGGCCAGAGGCTGACAGTGAAATATTTCAGCTTCCATGAAAGAAGATAAGTTACTAGCCCTCTCAAGCTTGCCGAATGTTTTAAGAGATATAGAAGGCAAAAAATGCCACGCAGAATTTTAAGATTGTTTTTCATATTAAGATATAATTATTTAAAGGCAATGTCGTACTTTTTCTTCCTAGCCTAAACTTGAATTCTTAATGTTGTCAACACTGAGATAATAGTATTCAATTCTGAAATTCCCTGTCCTGCATAGCTAACTCCTGCATTTGAGGTCCTTACCTTGTAATAATATAACCTCATGAAATCAGAGACACTTAAACCACTCCTATACATTATCTAAAATTACACTGACGCCAGTGATAATTGAGGACCAAATGACAGAACTGAACCCCTGTTGAAAACTGATGCCCTCAGCCTCCAACAATCATGACAATCTAACCAGACTAAGACATACTCCTGCTGGCTTGCTTTCCCAAACAGGGAGCAAGTCATGGTTTAGGTGAACTGTCAACAAGCAGAAAACCACTCTCACATATCAGTTTTCCTGATGCTCTTATCAACAAGACAGGGAGCAGTCTGTGGAAGTAAATAAACAATGTGTCTGTATAATCCCTGTTCTGTAAGACTGTCACCTTACCTGGAGAAAGCTCCCAGTGTCATCTATTTGGGAAGAAGTGCTGTACTGCACAGGTATCCTTGTTAAAGTCTGATGACAGGTTATTGAAGTAATATTATTTCATTGACTGAAGTAAGTTTTTACTATTTTTATTAGCATAGCAGAGTCAGCATAAGTGAGTGGGGAAGAAGCTGGAATTTATTTGTTTGCACGTCATTCACATGGTTGTAGATCACTCATCATGTCAGAATTATTACCACTGATGGTAGAAGCCAGAGGGAGCCCAGCTTTATTCCTGTGCCATGTCAAATGTGGGGTAAGAAAAAACATCTTTGTATTTGTAAAATGAGCAGCTCTGCTCTGGAAGTCATTGGAAATGTCACAATGCCATTTTTACAGTTGTTTTTCAGAGCAGAATAGTCCCTTAACATCCTTTGTTATATTCTATTAATCTATATTCAAAACACAGGATTTAACTAAAACTTCTAAAAGGACATTGCAGGAAACATATTAAATATGTGTCATAACATAAGGTACAAAAACATTAGGATGCAAAGACAATAAGGCTATCCGAGTGTCTTAGCTGGGAAAGACAAGAAAGCTTCTCATAAGGCCAGCATTACTGCACACATCAGTGAAAAGCAGTTGAATATTTAATGTGCATAGTAAATATAAGCAGAAAAGGGAACCCAGATGACATATGACAGCATAACACTCTGCAGTATAGGAGTCAGCTCAAGAATGGTATTCACATAACACATTTAGTATTCAGACTAACACATGTTGTCTGTACACTATCCTTTATATTGCAATGGCATTGTTTTCCTTTTTCTCACCTTCTGATGTTTTCCCTGTAGACTCATATTCACATCACATGGGCATTTACTTCAGCCATTGCTCACTTTATAACACATTCATGCACTCTTTGACTGCATTGTTCAGATACTAAATTTTACATCTTTTTTCTCTTATGGTTCATGAGACGTAATGTTCTTTTTCTTTTCTCTGTTTGCTCAGTCTTCCAATATTGTAGCAGGCTTAGCACTGAGGGAAGATATTCTGAAAGTTGCTTTAGAACGATTAACTTATAAGTACAGAAATAATATTCTACTTTTTCTTCTTCTTTTTTTTTTTTTAAATAAGACCAAGAACAAATTCTTCTTTATTCCTGTTATCTCTGTAGATAAAATGTAGTACTCTGATCTGATCTTAAGGACTATCCAAACACAAATGAACATGCTGGTATTTCTGATACCAAACCCCTACATGCTTCCATTTACTGTGCCTTTAAAATACAATTGATGAGAAAATTAATTTGCTGCAAGTATTGAAAAGTCCCCTGTTTGTATTTTGGTGTCTGTTTTCCACTGAAAATGGAAAAGAAGCTATGATCAGTGTGAATTTTTGAAACTTTGTAATTTAAAAATTATGGGTATTTACCTAGAGAACAGCAAAAGAACAGTAATACACAACCAGCAGGCATTAGTCACCTATGGACTTCCACTTTTGCACAGTAAGTTGCTTTTTATTTGCTCAGAAACTTGAGAGAATACTGAGTGAAACTACACCACAAATCTGTTTCAAATCCATAAATTTCCTGTAACTTAAATGACAAAAAATTTCTAAACAAAAGAAAAAGCCAACCTCGTTTTCAGGCTGAAAAATATAGATTGGGCTTTCACCTCAGTGCTCATGAAAAGAAAAAGGAACTGGGTAGAATTTAAAGAGTGTATTATGGAGAAGATCACTTATACCAACCACATGGTACCAGCAATCTCTTGGTATTAATTTTTTGTTCTCTTCACTAAAATTAACAGAACTGAAGCATGCATTTGATGCTTTATAGGGAATATTTACCTATCAGGACCAATAGCTTTAGAGGAAGTTTGTTCATCACCATTACAATTAGAAAGTCCAAGGATTACCCTTAGATATTTTTATATATACAAAAACATCAGATAAAGGGTAAATATGGAGATTGCCTAGGTACTACTGATTAAGCACTGCAGCAAATCTACCCACATTTATTCAGGTGTCTGAATGGGAACCATGATCCTTGATTCCAACCACTACTTTATCTAGACAGGGATAGTGTGATAGTTCCCGAACGCTATGAACATTCTTAGCTTAGCGTACAAGTGCATTTGTAGGCTAGCATTAATGTCTCAGAAACTAATCATATGCTGAAGTTACTATCAAAGATCCATGAAATTATTTTGTTTCCAGATTAAACAAGGCTGCCTCCATAGCGCTAAATGAACTCTGTCTGTAGAGTACATTCTTGTGCTGAGTATTTTTCAGTTCTTGTTATGAAATTCCATTCTTAATAATGTTTGAAATTTTTTTGCACTGTTTTCTAGGCCTATAGGATGTTTTTGCACTAAAAAGCAATCAAAAGAATTCCTGTTCTTGAGGATCTGCAAAATATGGTGGTTTCAAATGAACAGGAACACTTTTCTCTTTTGATACACAGAAGCACTTAAATGAGAGGCAGAGCTTGTTTCACAGATATCTGAGCTTTGAACCAAAATAACTGTGTAGCAAATACAATAGTCTTCAAATTTATTCAAACAGTATTTGGTAGAAAAGATTATTCATTTGTCAAGAAGAAAGAGAGTGCTGAAATAAATAAAAAATATTATAGTAGTGTAGTTCAATAGAAAGGACAGGCAAATCAGCAGCTTTACTAGCTTTTGTAATTATTTAACATGATCACGTTTTCCACAGATGCAGACAACTTTGGTTGTTGGTAGACCCTCTGAAAGGCTAGGGATTTTGGAGATTCTGAAGCATTTAGGTAGTTTGGGTTCTAAATTATATACTACTGACATAAACAAAACCATTTTTCTTTATGCCAGTGGGCAATGGACTGGGATCTTGGCTATTGGACTTAAATTCGCTAAGCCAGCAGCTCTTTACAGTCTAACTCAAGAAATCAACTTGGACCCTAAGGGAGGACAGCACTGTCTGGTCAAGCACTGCTAACACTCACACGCTATACACTTATTATCTCCAGGGAACATGACTTTCTTTTCCCTCCTGTCCAAGAAGTTATTTGGTCCTCTTATCCGGGCTGACTCAGATCCTTCAGTGAAATGGCAGAGTAGGTATAACTCTCCTCCAGTGTTTATATAGTGATGCAACATTTTTCTTCTTATTTCCCAAAGCCTACCATTGCATGAACTGATGCAGCATATTGCACACAAGAGTCGCATGAGACACTGCTTTATCTCATGGAAAATTTCATTTGGTCCTTCCTTGTTTCATAGTTTCTTTAATCAGACACAAAATTCATTCGGGCCAAAAGATAAAGCTTGATTTCTATACATATGAAAGCGTAACATATCCTATGTGGCAGACCTAAACCCACTAGTAAAAGCTGGTGTCTTCTGTCACTTTCTGCAGATTTGGAAGTTATAATCCCTGTACAATTTTTTCCCCACCCTTTCAGTATGTGATGCTGTCAGGGAACCTCTGGGGGTGCTGAGGATCTTCCTGGAAAAGCCAATGTAGAAATGAGCCAACCTCAGTGCTGCCAGTGTTGCCTACGTCTCTCAAAGCCACTTTAAAAGGTAGTTTTGGTGGAGATCCCAGAGACACAAAGTGACATTGAGGGAAATTAAATTACTACACAAGTAGAAAAAAATGTAATTCAAATTGATTTGTAAAAATTGTGCAGATGGAGACAGTACTGAACACCTGGACTCCATCTTAGCTCAGTAAGGATGACTTCATTATTTTAAGTGAACGCTTGTGGCACATCTGTAAAGTACAGAAGGTTATTATCTTTCCTTTGGTAGAAATGAAGAGAGAGAGAAAGTAGAGAGCAGAAATCTACCCCAGAATATTTTAACTATGAAACTTCCAAAAATAAATAAAGCATTATGTAAATATGTAATTAAAGTGTAATTAAACCTGCTGCTTTCTTTGAAATAATGAAATTCTCCAGATGCATTTTGTTTAGAAGTGGTATTTCCCTTATTAGCTACCCCAACACTCCCCTGAAGATGTACTGGCTGGTCAGTGAGTTGCTGGCCTGGACCCAGGGCCCTGAAATTATATTGTTCACCTGGAGAAAGTTTTGAGCTGGAAATTCCTAGCTCGTGATCACTTTTTTAACATGCTTTCCCAAAACTACCGATGAAAAAGCAAGCTGAAGTATTTTTCCCTAAAGAAAATGCTGATGTATGACACTTCTGCCAAAATTATATATAACTTTCATGCTTACATTGCTGATCTCAAAGTAAATATGAGATTGGAAATATTTTAAGGAAGTGTACAAGTATCAGAAGAGTTACTTGAAGCCATAAAGAAACATTTTGGAAACTACTGATTAAATTATTAGTGGAATTAAATAGCTTATTTGCAGTATTAAAAGTAAAGACGGCGAATAAGCAAAGTTTCAGGTCTTCAGAATGACATGATGTCAGGGGATGAACTGTGACCTTGAATGGGACCTTGCCAGTTCTCATTCTCAGTGGGAGCTTCAGGGATTTGTCAGGGCTGTACTGCCCTGATATGAGTACTAGGAGCTTCATTTGTGTAGGCAGTGTCTAGGTAGTTAGTAGAAAGTAAATTAAATTACCATTTCCACCTAGGGTTTCCTAACTGATCATAAGCTAATCATCTCTGCATTTCATGCTTCAGTTTCTCTCTCTTACAAAAGAATATTAGTTTGCTTTAAAGGAGATCTCCAAACTGAAAGCTACTATTCAAGAAATAAGTTACCAAGGGTGGAACTGAGAGGGAAGGACCACTTAGGCTGCCTGTTCAACAGAGGACAACTCTGCTATCTGAGAAGGGCAGAATCAAAAGGGAGATTGTATTAGAAATAGCTTACACCTGCAGATAAAGCTGGATTTTGACGTGACTCCATGAACTGTAGAAAATGCTACTTACAGCCTGTATGGAGGAACCCTGAGATGTAAATTAATCATGTAGCTAGAAATAGGGTTGAGTTGCACTCATAGTCAATATGTCTCACCTTAGAGGATCAGAAATTAATTCAGTGAGCTGAACCAGCAGATTTTTCCCCATGTCTAAGAAGTATCATCTTCAAGAAATTCTTCTGAAAGTGTGGGAAATCTTCCTGAAAAAAAAAAAAAAGACATTGACAAGGCTGTCAGTACTTCCTAACATGAGTAAATCTCTAGTCTGATGTAAAATGTATTTTCTGTTAGTTATCTTTAGGTGGCAGTAAGGTAAAAGCATGGAGCAGAAAGTTAAGTGAAACCTCAAAAGTCTTTTTAGAGACCTTTTTTTCATGTACTGTGCTGGCTATAACATAGAAAGAGACTTCATAAATCACTTGCATCTTCAGCAGATAACTAAAAAGCAATTACTAGAGTTGGCTCAGCCAGATCGCATTCAGATGCAAACCTTTTGAATACCAGCAGTATTAATACAATGACGAGATACTATATTAGGCATGCAGTACTTGATCCCAGAATCTCTCAGGACACAGGTAAGATTTGCAGGCAAAGACAGACTCAGACATTCCTATCAACAAGATGTAAGTACAGTAAAAAAGAAAAAAAACCACAAGAAACAATAAGCTCAGTGACAAATCAAACATCTGGATCAAGATTAAAATAGGGTTCCAAGGAGTAATTTTCAACATAGAGGTTTATATGGTTTTTTCCATTTACACTTTAAACGTATACATCTCTTCCAAAGTCTCTCCTGAATCCAAAACATAATGATGTTTGTTGCCTCAAATCAACTTCCTACTAGAAAGGATGCCAGTAGGATAAAAATGTATTCAAAATTTTTATCAAGGAATATAATTAGCTAACTAATGCAACAGTGTCATGTAGCGTGCTAAGGCAAGTATTATGTAGCCAATAAAGGTCTATCTTATACCATTAATATTTACAGTTGGAAGCACATGATGGCTGCAATCGAAGTGCTGCACCCAACAAAGGCTAACTGTTGACTTGATACCTTGTTGTCTGACAGTGTGAAACAGTCAAATAGCTACTTACTTCATCACCACTTGACAGCATAATATTAATGCTAGGTAGCAGCACATGGTTGTTTTGCAGGAACTTAGCACCAAATAGGAAGAATTTCATGGAATGCTTTTTAGATCATAGACATAGTTTATTAGCAGAGTAGTAGGGATGGAAACTATCTGGCAATTACAAAATTCAACAGGAATCATAACTGTCTGCTATACTAGATGCCACTGTCCCACCTATTATGCACCATTGGACTGAGCAGCTTCTTGTTCCCTTAGGAAGTGGGATGAGGCAAGACTGAGATTAAGTCCGTGTTGCACCAGTTCTTACAGAGGACAAGGATGCTTCACATCTTCATAGTAAGGGATCAGAGCCCACAGAGGGTGGCTGCATCTGTACATGATCCAAGTCTTCAGTGGGTGCTTAGTGCTGTTTGTAAAGGTCTGATTACTGAAATAAAAGAATATCTACCATTTGCATCACTAATTAAAGAAGATATGTCTAACCTCATTGTGTGCTGGGAAGCAGAGTTTGGAGCAACAAGTTCTGTGCCCACATCACAAACTGCACAACTCTGTTGAGGTAAACTGAACTTGATAATGCCCAGGTGAATCATGCCTGCTGAAGCACGTGGAAACAGATCAGGAGAAACAATGTGCAGGTATTCATTTGAATGGGCTTTGTGCTTTCAGATTCAGAACACCTCAACAAAATTCCTCCTATTTTTCCCTAATACAGAAAAGATGAAAATCTAGATTCAGAGAGACAATATGTGCAAGATTCATAGAATCAAAAGGTTGCATTAGAGACTGATTAGTTCTACCCTTGGCATGGCTGTTGGGAGCGTATATTATCTTTTCCTGGCCTGTTCTCTTGTCCAAATGTTGTCAATCCTATATTGGTAGTCTATGTCACCATTTCTTGCCCTTTTTTACCCAGATACTGTCATTCCCATCATCTCCATCTTAAATATTATAATGTCATCCTTCATATGCTGGTCTGCACAATACCTATGCAATCATATAAGAAAGCGGTTTTGAAATTCATTCTTCTTTGTCATAATTGTATTTCTCTCTGTCTACTGAATCTCTTTTCACCTCAGGAGAAGTCTTGCCCTCATCTTCAGCACCGTAGCATCTTTTCCTACTTTTCTCCTGCTTTTGGGTTTAACTTACCCCCTCCCAGCCACTTTGCTCTCCGATGGCAACAGGAGCAGATGTCCTCAAAAGTGTCTTCTTCCAAATCCTCCTTCAGGATGGATTCAGGAGTCACTTCTACTATGGCAATTATAGGCATGCAGTTAACTCAACCCAGCTATATGCAGGGCAATAACAGAAAGTTTCTGTTTTCAGAGACAGTCCTTTGATTTTAAATACAATCCCTTCCTCCCTGCAAGATGCTTTCCTGATAAGACTTTTATCCACCACCAAAATTTATTTGTCTACAGTCTGCTGTTTTAAAGCTGTAATGCAGTTATCACCCGATACACTGCTCTGTCACCCATGTACAAAAATAATTCTATATGATACCCCAAAGCATTTCCAAAACTAGAAAGGGGTGTTACACCCCAGAGACTGACACCTTTACTAAAACATTTGTCTAGCCTGCAAGTTAGCAGCTATGGGACAAACTCCTCCTCAGCATAGTTTGCCTGGATTTGCACCAGCTATAGATTTTTCCTCTTATCCTTTCAGATTGCAGCAGATGGTGAAGTTCCTACACCAGAGGCTGTCGATAGAATTTTAAAAGGCATCTCATAACAACACATTGGAGTTGCACATTTCATCTGTGCTGCACCACTAAGATGATCTTAAAAAGAGCTGAAGCACACTTACAAAATTAGCACTGGCAGTTGCTGCAGAAATGCTATCAAGGAGTCTTCTCAAAGCCCACAGCTTAATGAGAGCGTACCTCCCAAACTGACAGCCAAATCACTTCTCTGTGTATAATCAACACTCTGCTGTCTGAGCATTTAATACACTCTCCTGTGAGACACTGATCCAGTAAAATGTCTGATGGAGATTTTAAGGGGCTACTTATGTACTTCTGGCTTTGTTGGTTCCATGGCTGAGCTCACAAGAAGCACAACAGCCAAAACCAGAAATATTTCTTCTGTTTTCATGGTTGGACCTCTTCCATTAAACATTTAATATAAGTCAGACATCAACACCATAAGTAGTTAAAGAGATTATAGTTGCTGTATGTAGCCTGTTCTTTAGAGTTGGATTACTAAAAATGAGTTTCTGTGTCTAAAAAGTCGCATCCAAAAAGCTAATATTGTAAACAGAAGGCTACCTGAGCCAAACACTACTACACATACTAGCATTGAGGAAGGGGTTATTGTTTTGATTTAAACACAGTGCTGTTTCTAAGTGATCCAGGAACAGTCCTGCAGCCTAACGTTGGGAAGACGTCTGTGTATGTCAATCTAACTGGAAGATAAAGATTAATGTGTATAACAGCCTTGTTTAAGATAAATCTATTTTACAATTTAGTTGCAACACTTTAGAAAGCTCCATCTCCAATTTCTTGCTCCACTATAATTAGAACAAACTTCCTTGTTAACTTATGTAGTGTCACAACAGTGTGACTTCATGTGCCAGGAAGGAGGCTGTCAGCATTTCGTAATGGGACACTTGCCTTACAAACCCATCCAAATCTTAGATTTCAAATATCTCTGACTTCTTTGTTTTCTCACAAGATACAAGAGATGTAATTCTTCCTGGATAAAAAAAGGTTGCATTTTTGTGACCTATAACTGGTCAATCCTGATGATCAGTTTATCATCATAGCTGCTGCACTAATACTCTTTATATTTGCACTTTGCCTTCAAGAAGAATTGTCAGACGCGTCGATCTTTTCTAGGAAGGAATTCATTCAAACTGTCACATTTCAACTAAGACAAACTATTAAAACTATATTTTACAGACAAATGTATACTAGATAGAGGTGGTAGTGAATGCAATTTGTTCAGAGATATTTTAAGAAAATTTTCAGACAATAACATGCACTGGAAAATAGAGCAAATAAAACCCAGATTACTTACAAACAGATTTCTTACATTCTTCATCAAGATGATCTGCCTACGTATATATTATACTGTGGATCTTCTGCACACATCAGAACTAATCATATAAGTTCTGTCTTCAGCAATGACACAGAGGAACATGCAGGTCTCGGGGTCTCAATTCTGGCCCTTGAGCAACAGAATTGTTTTTTCCTGCAGATATCAGGAAAACAACTGTGAGGCTGATAGAAACAGCAACAGCAATAATGACAATCCAGGACTGTCTACCACTCTGTGTGATATATTTTCAGAGGGCTGCAGCAATAGGTGAGGGATGAGAGGAGAGCCATGTCCTCCCAGTGGACATGGTGTCAGAGGGAGAAGTTCGCAAGATGTGGAAAGAAGAGAAGTCATACTTACTTTGTGGTGTCCCCTGGCATATCACAGAATCACAGAACAACCAGGTTGGAAGGGACCCATCGGATCTTCTAGTCCAACCATTCCTATCTAACACTAAACCAAGTCCCTCAATACCTCATCCACCCGTGTCTTAAACACATCCAGGGAAGGTGACTCAACCACCTCCCTGGGCAGCCTATTCCAATGCCCAATGACCCTTTCTGTGAAAAACCTCCTCCTAATCTCCAGCCTAAATCCCCCCTGGCGGAGCTTGAGGTCATTCCCTCTTGTCCTGTCCCCTGTCACTTGGGAGATGAGGCCAGCTCCCTCCTCTCTACAACCTCCCTTCAGGTACTTGTAGAGAGTAATGAGGTCTCCTCTCAGCCTCCTCTTCTCCAGACTAAACAACCCCAGCTCTCTCAGCCGTTCCTCATAGGATCTGTTCTCCAACCCCTTCACCAGCTTCATCGCTCTTCTCTGGACTTGCTCCAGAACCTCAACATCCTTCTTGTGCTGAGGGGCCCAGAACTGGACACAGTATTCAAGGAGCGGCCTCACCAGTGCTGAATACAGAGGGAGAATCACCTCCCTGGACCTGCTGGTCACACCATTTCTGATACAAGCCAGGATGCCATTGGCCTTCTTGACCACCTGGGCACACTGCTGGCTCATGTTCAGTCGGCTGTCGACCAACACCCCCAGGTCCCTCTCCTCCTGGCAGTTTTCCAGCCAGGCTTCTGCCACTCTGTAGCTCTGCATAGGGTTGTTGTGCCCCAAGTGCAGGACCCGGCATTTGGCTGTGTTAAACCTCATGCCGTTTCATTAACAACTTTCTTCACACACAGAGGCAAGAAGAAGGGTATTTCAAGGCAACTACCACAGAAAATGCACTTTTGAAGCTCACAAGATAAACTGAAGAGATGTAAGGTATGCAGAAGGAAAAGGAGTTGGTGTCTTCCCTAGTAGTATACAGTGGAAAATCAACTAAGTTACATCAAGGACACCAAGTGCTGCCTCCTTTGTTGCCACAGGTACCAAAGTAGAAAGGAATAAATTATTCAAGTACCTGAATGATAACTGTGGATAGGCACATTCAACACATGGACTACAGCTTGAAGAAGGAAACCAGTATAAAGAATATAGAAGAAAACGAAGTTTAAGGAAATAGATGATGTGCATGGAATTGTAAAAAATATTTGCCTGTGTAGTGCTTGACTCTGATGGGAGATGACTCAGATCTTTAAGTCCAAAATGGATTATTGGCTCAACTCAACAGCCCAAGAACTAAGTCAACATAGTTCTTGGGTCATTCTGGCTGGTCCTTAGAACATGCAGAGCAGGGGATAAGTAGGAAGAGCGATAGATACTTGCTTGGGAAGGTGAAAAACCTAAAGGAAAAGGTGAGCCACTTCATATGTCACTAATTTAAAGTACTTTTATTGGAACAAAGTCAGTCTATAGATTTATGGACATTTTTCTGCTGTTGAAAATAAACTGAAGTTCCACAAGCTGGGGTTATCAATACATCTCATTATAAGAGATACATGTATGACTGACTGCATTTTTTCTGGAATTATTCAGATTCTTAATTGAATTCAGTCTTTAACAGAAGAATTTTCTGTTAAGATGGTTGTAAATGATCAATGAAGTAAACTCAGCATATCTATGTGCTTTTTATTCAATTTAAAGGTCTTTGACTGCTTATAATTATCCCTGTATGCCCCCAACCATTCACAGTAATTCTGGCATGGATTAGGACCACTCAAGCCAATCATCCCTTGTTACTTTAGCAGATGGGTTTGATTTGGGGGGCAGAGAATCTGGGTGGCACGGATCATAGAATCATAGAATCATAGAACAATCAGGTTGGAAGAGACTCACTGGATCATCGAGTCCAACCATTCCCATCCAACACTAAACTATGTCCCTCAGGACCTTGTCCACCCGTGCCTTAAACACCTCCAGGGAAGGCTCCTCCCTGGTGGAGCTTGAGGCCATTCCCTCTTGTCCTGTCCCCTGTCACTTGGGAGAAAAGGCCATCACCCTCCTCTCTACAACCTCCTTTCAGGTAGTTATAGAGTACAATGAGGTCTCCTCTCAGCCTCCTCTTCTCCAGGATAAACAACCCCAGCTCTCTCAGCCGTTCCTCATAAGGCCTGTTCTCCAGCCCCTTCACCAGTTTTGTTGCTCTTCTCTGGACTCCCTCCAGAGCCTCAGCATCCTTCTTGTGGTGAGGGGCCCAGAACTGAACACAGGAATCAAGGAGCAGCCTCACCAGTGCTGAGTACAGAGGGAGAATAACCTCCCTGGACCTGCTGGTCACACCATTTCTGATACAAGCCAGGATGCCATTGACCTTCTTGGTCACCTGGGAACACTGCTCCCTCATGTTCAGTCGGCTGTCGACCAACACCCCCAGGTCCTTCTCCTCCAGGCAGCTTTCTAGACAGACTCCTCCTAGTCTGTAGCTCTGCATAGGGTTGTTGTTCCCCAAGTGCAGGACCCGGCCTTTGGCCGTGTTAAACCTCATGCCATTGGAGTCAGCCCAGTGGTCCAGCCTGTTCAGATCTCTTTGTAGAGTCTCATATCCTCCAGCAGATCCACACTTCCATCCAGTTTAGTGTCGTCTGCAAGATCAGATGTTCTTACTATGAATGAAGTGATAACCTTGTAAGTGGTGTCAGGACTCAGGATTCAGAGACTTCCAGTGAAAGGTCCAGTGCACATGAGCAGCTGCATAATTCCCCAAAAGCCATACACATGGCAGAGAATGGAATACTGTGGGGTTTGGCAGTCTTCTTGTTAAAAATCTCATACTGATGTGTCTGCAAAGCATCCAGAATCAAGCACATTTCTATGTGAGTGCTGAAATTAAGGCTGATTAAGTCTTAATGCCTAGCAAGAGGCTTGCTTCTGCTTTCAGAACACGATATGACTTTCACATCCCAAAACCACACACTCGTGCTGCTCTTGCCCATGCAAATCTCAAGCCCAGGTAGCAGAATCCTGAGGAAGGTCATGCTACTTCTCTCACATCTGCAGAGATTTCTCTGCTTGGACTACAGCTCACTCCGCTCTCTCCCTGATGTGGCTCAGCCCTTGGTGTCTGTGACTGTAACTCTCATTCTGTGTATTGACCTAAAGCAGGATCAGATCAGCTAGGTCACGCTGATGTAAAATGCATGCGAGGAAGAGTCCCTGCTCCCTTGTGCTATTCCATTTGCCTTTCACATTTCGCACACATGGAAATGTTTATATGTAGCAAATCACTAATGCTCCCCTCTTATAGAATAACTGTTTGGAAGACTGTTTAAAGATAAGCATTCATATACTGGATTGATAAATGCTACTGAGCTTTCACTCATTAACTACGCCCTCCTTATACAAACTGTTCATCTGCAAAAGCAATCAAGGAACCAAAGTGGAAAAATTAATTTATTTCAATTACCAAAAGAAAAGTAAAACCCAACCCTTCAATAAAGTTTCATCATATCCAATGATTTATTTGATCTTAACCTTTTAAATATTTTTTAAATTATTTTTTATAAACTAAATCTTAACTTTGAAATGAAACCACCAGTGAGGAGATAAAGACTTTGCTTTAAAAAATAGACAAATAAGATGTTTTTCTGCATTTCCTATCTTTGCAGATGAAGATATTCACAATATGAAGACCAAAGTAGAGTCAGTAACAGAAAACCTCTTTTTCTGCTGTCACAGAGATACTGTTTCTAAAAATGCTGCTCAGTCTTTTTTCTAATTGGGACCATCAGTTACAATTATTTCAGTCTATCATCATCACCAAATGCTGCAATGAACAGACTCTGAGATGACAGGGGACAGAACTTTTCAGAATTTCTTTTTCAGATCAGCCAGTTGATTTTCCAAATTAATTTAAGTGCTCAGCCATTAATTACTAAAGCAGCAGTTGACTTTGATGGGAGCAGACTGCAGAGCCTTCTGGCAACCTGTTTTCAGTTCACGCTACTGTTAAAGGGACTACCTGTGTTGTAAACTTAGACAACAATCTGTGGGCTGATAAACCTAGGGACAGTACTTGAATGGCAGGGGGTTTTGGATCAACAGAATCCACTCAAAAAGATGACATAATGTAATTTATTTTCCTTATTTAGAAACAACATGCAACAAAACCGTAAAAATAATGTTAGTTTATGTATCTGACCATGGTGAAAAACACAGCTCTCTAGATTTTAATCAGTGGGATAACTTTTTTCTACACACTAGCTCAAGAGGAGGTGTTCTGTCCAACACAGATATAGCCAATGTGGGCAATTTTCAGTTGTTTTCAAGCTACTGGTTGAACCAAACCAAATTTGACATACCAGAGACTAGACAACCCCATCCATTTGCCTATGGTAATGAATTCCTTTCACAAATGTCTTGTTCAACCCTAGGATCAGAGTTAACTTAGACTATAATAGTCCTTAGTTTCCCAGAGCAGACAATGAAAATAAAAGACAGATTCTGAGAATAAAAATGACACAAAAAATTTGCAGCCCCTCTGAGACAAGCTATATGTTAGGTCATACACCTAACATAGTACAGAGAAAAAAATAAGGTCTCAAATATGTCTGTAACATCATCTGAAGATGAAATGACCTTCCCAATACAATGCAATTTAATAGATCAACATGTTTTTGTCACCTTGTTTTAGGATTGGAGTCATGTGTTCTGTCACCTACACTAGATGATGTATATTGGAATATTTTTTAAAAAAATATAGGAACCATATATTTAGGTTCAAAGACAGCAGAAAATATTCCAGCTGTTCATGCATGTCCTAGAGAGAATCCCTGAGCCAAATTTGTGTTTATTATTATAGTAGGATCTTCTACATTAGCATGGCGGTGGAGAAAAGAAAAAAAAATTTTAAAAAAGGAAGGTCTGTTTTAACATTTCCAATCTAGCATTGTTGTTCTCCTGCTAAGCCATGAGTCCAAGCAATGTACACACAGCAACAGTATCTGCTTACAGTATGATCACTTTATGCAAAATCATCATCATTCTCAGGACTGTAATTGTACTTCCTTAGAAATGACAAGTAAGTAGGTCACTAAAATATCCTGCAACATGCAATATCTGACTAGGATGTGGGCTTTGACCTGCTGTTTTCCATTTCTAAATATTTTGGGATTTCAAAGTTCAGCCTCGAGCACACATTCATCTATGGCAGTTCAGTTGTCACTTGTAATGCAAATCAAAAGATGATGGATGGCAGAAATTGCCCAGAAGTTCAGTTCTTGCTGGGGCCATTTTATCTGTAGCGACCACTTTTCCACAGTGACCACATCACCTCATTGGCTTACCTCATCAGCAGCATTTTTTACACATTAAAGCACATATGTAGATGTGTATAAAACATTCATCTACCAGCTATAAAATTTCTCTGGTCTAAAGCTTTTCAGATGGCAGATTTGTTTATGCGCACTGTGTCTTCTGACATTATCACATTTCCTACTGCCATTTGAAAACAGAAAAAAAAAAAAATCAGAGCATCCTTACATTTATTCTGTACTGCATGGCCTGTGTTTCTGTAGATGAAGCTACAAAACCTGTGTGTAGAAGAGCTGGATGAATGTTTTAAAACATATTTGTGAAAATATACTGATTAATTTCTCACTGAATAGATTTCAGTTGCACTATTGTGCAGCTTCTATAGACTTATTTCATACAAACATGCTGGCAGAAAAGTTTACTGGCAGGAATGCCTGTAAAAATAGTACATTTTACAAAGATGTTTACAGTAAGCAAATTTTCTCTAAATAAGTAGTCCCATAAATTTGACTTCTCCAGCAACAGAAACAGAGTTGTGACTGAATATATGTTCAGTCAAATAGCTCATGTTTAACTTGCAGTAGCAAAGACTAGCAATAACGTGTTCAGAACCAAACTAGGGATTAAAGTGATTAAACAAATAAGTGCTGAATTATTACTGCAGTCCACAGACCTACTAACTCACGGGTTATTTTTAAGCAGAAAGGAAGGTGTCAAACAAAATAGAACATTAAGTGAAATTCATCCAGCTCTGTCTTGTATATTAAATATCCAGCATAGTGTGTGTAATCTTCTGAGGAGTCCTAAGAAGAAAATCCTGAGGGGCTACTGTACTTCTCTACCAATAAATGGTGCTTCATCAGTAGCTCATCTACGCAAAGCCCTAACCATAGAATGGTTTTATTTTGTCTTCGTGGTACCTCAAGTGTGTCTCGGTATTCTCTTAACATGAATTATATCGCAATTATTTCAATCCTTCCAGTTGACAACTGACTTGATCTCGAACATATTCACCTCCATTGGCTCAGTAACGCTGGCCTTGTTATTGATCCTCTTCTTGGCAGTTGTGGTTTCCTTCATCGCTGCCAATAAACGGGCGACCCAAGGGACCTACAGCCCCAGCCGGCAAGAGAAGGAGGGATCCCGGGTAGAGATGTGGAATATGGTGCAACCACCACCAATGGAAAGACTGATTTAGAAGAAAGCTCTCCTCTGCCCTGGAAGATGGCTGAAAGAGGACAGTGTACATATAGATATATGTTAGATATATGAATTTTCATTCTGATACAAGGAATACTCATTATAAAAATTACAATGACTTTGGGCTTTGACTATTTAACTTTCAAGTTCAATAACATTAAAATTCTCTTAGTATTTAAGTGAACCAATGCCATTTATCATTGTTTTGGACCACCCTCTCCAGGGACAGTTTTTATTTGCACTGGGAACTGCAGTCTTGCTAATCAGCAGTGGGCATTACAGACAGTAAAGGCTCCTGGGATACAAGTGCCTGTCTTGGATGCAGCGTGAATAAGAGCTTCTCCTTTGTGTTCTTTTGACTGCTCAGCAATCACTGCTACAGAAGATGATGTGGACAAATCAAATAAGCCTGTACAATAAAGACACTGTAATTCTGATATATGATTTAGTACTAGAGCTGTGTCTCAGAGTATTTACTTTCATCTGTTAATCAGGGATTATAAGGAAGCTCTGCAAAAGCTCTCCAAAATAAATGCTTCACATTTAATTGGTTTTCTTTCCTCCAGTTCTCTCATTTTACCTGCTGCCCCTTCATGTCCTACTGAGAAGAATTTCAGTTTCCACAAAAGTATATATTTTTCTGAGTATAAAATACTGTACCAAAGTATGTGGTAGGCACAATCTGACCTCTCAGGAGACACAGAATTTAAACTTCCTGAACACATTCTGTGCATCCACAATACTGCCAATTTCTTATTACAATGTTACCTGATGATCCATTTTAGAAAACTCTTGCTTCTCATATTGCAAACATACATTGGCTGCCCAAAGGCAGGCTCACAAACATTTCCCAAAACTCATGGAGAATATCAGGAAATAGGTATACGTGGCCTACAGGTAAAGCCCCAGCTTGGAAATAATTATGACAGGCTTAGCACTTCTCGTGGAACTCAGACTTCTCATCTGATCATGGGAAAATAAATTTTTATGGCTCAATTTTCCTCTTTTAAAACATGGATAATCCCATTTACCCGCCTCATAAACCTCAGCAGCAAAAGGATTGCAACTGTTTATTGAAAAAGAAACAAATGCATAAAATGTAATGGAATAACAGAAAAAATTCAGGAGAATTCTTATAATCGAATAGACATTTGAAAATCTTAGAGAGATGTAGTGATCATTATTGTAGTAGGAAATAATGTGGAAACATACACCCAGGTCAGAGGTGGTTTTGGTTTTTTTTTTAAATGCAGAGAAAAATTTCAGCAGTAACTCATTCCATTAATTTTCACATGTAGCCCAGAAATTATAGGCATTAACAATACTCCTACAAAAAGTGAACCTACTGAAAAAAAAAGAGGCAATGGAGTGAAAAGTCCATTATGGTGTTTCTTTCC
Source organism: Coccyzus lansbergi (assembly GCA_033558105.1). Taxonomy (NCBI): domain Eukaryota; kingdom Metazoa; phylum Chordata; class Aves; order Cuculiformes; family Coccyzidae; genus Coccyzus; species Coccyzus lansbergi. The sequence goes on from JAUMJK010000116.1 coordinate 1,728,005, forward strand.
TCCTGCAATTCAGCTTATATGCTCTTGCAGTCACAAAATAACCCAGTTATACATATCAATACCTAGCTGCTTATTCCAGGAGTTGCATAATAGAGTACGTACACTCGGTATCCAAGAGCTTAAGTCATCTTTTTAGTTAATGGTCAATTCATAATTCATTTTGAATGAACCCCTTAAAAGATTAGTGAAGATCGATGTCATTTCCATTTATTTTTGTATCAGATGATCAGCAGAAACATTCTGGATTTTCTGCAGTCCTCACCAATACCTTTCAAACCAAGTCACTACGGAAAATGTGAAGGGATGGTAGGATTCAAGCAGAGTTAAAAGGGTAGATTGTAGTCACAGCAAAAATGAGCAACAGATTTTATTCTAGCCCAATTTACAGTTTATTATTTTGAATGCAATCGTTGTTGTAGAACTGCAGTCTAAATCCTGAGAGTTCAAATGGCAGGAAAGAATGTAAAAGTAAGTTACAAAAAAATACAATGAGAGGTAAGAGATAGCAGAGATTCAAGTTTTATTTTTTCAAATCATGGCGTTAAGTAATTACAGTTGTAATAGCTTTTCATTGAAACTCTTGGTTCAGAGCAGTGTTTGTCCTAAGATACTGCTAATAGAGAATAACATAATAAAAATAATTCTCATAACAGAGGATGCCATAACGTTTGTCAGGTGAGATCACTTCTAGAAAGATACATGACTATTGGAAAAAAATAAGAAATTGACTCAAAGAGTATACAATTTCAAGTAGGGGAACAGTGAAAAAGACAGCAAAGAACAGCATGTGATGAGGACAGACCACAAGTGAAGCAGAAGTGACTTGTGCAGATTCTCACTACACACATTGATTCAGTCTTGCCCAAGAAAACCTTCAGGACACCCAAAGGCAAGGCCACCTCTGCCTAGAAAGTGGCAAAGCAGGCAAAGACACAGGAGCCTGTGATGACAAGAGAGCAAGCAATAAGTAAGTGGAGAAGAGCTGCAAGAAGGGAAGCACTTGGATCCAGAGAGGTATGAAAGCCAGGGGCCATCTAGAAGCACAAATAGTACATAAGTAGTAATGTAGTAAAGCGAATGCAAAGAAGATGCATCCATGCATTTAGTTTATGCTTTTAGATTTCAGGTCAGTAAGCTAAAAGGAGAAATAAGATTGATAGAGATCTCAGTGAACAGCAGAAATGGGGGAATTAAGTAATTTCAGAAATAGCAGTAGAATGTTTATAATAAAGATCTAACTTTGAACTTCACTTAGATGTTTTTGAGTAGGAGACTGAACTACACGACATCAGCAGGTCCTTACCAGACTAAACTACTATATGGTTCAAAGAACAAGGACAAACGAGAAAGTGCAGGTGAAGATGGAGGCAGTCTGCATGGAGAGCTAACTTGAAGAAAAGCATTATTGTTCATGGTGAAAGATGGAGCAAGAACAAGGAAGTGGCTAGAAACTAATTCTGCTCTTCCCAGTGGTTTGACTGTCTGGATGAAATTTTGGAGGCAGCAGAAAAACAATTTGTATGGAGGTAATAAAATATTTGAGAAAGTGCTGCCACACAGAGAATCCAGGGCTGAGGAAGATACTCAGGTACGCAGACAGAGGAAGGAAGAGGCAGAGAAGATGAAAGCCTGAAGAGTTTTCATATAGACCAAAGAGAGCTCTGGAGGAATATGGTCATAAAGAATTAAGAAGATAGTCATAAAAACAAAACAAAGGGAAAACCTCACAGTGAAATATGAGTGTGGTTTGTAGCAGGTAAGTCAAGGAGGCAGAAGGCAGAGGGAAAAGCTTTAAAGAAAAATTAGAGTAATGATAAAAACAAGTGGTGAAAATCCATGTATAAGTGACTGAAGAAAAGGAAATGAAAGTGGATGGCACTTGAGGAAGGTGGAGGCAAAATCTGGATTGCAGTGAGGGTGAAGCTGGGCTTTCTTAGCAGTGAGGCCATAGGAATGGAAGAGAGGACAATGGTGAACCAGGAATTACTTACTGAAGCAGATCTGTGTAAGGGAACTTAAAGGGAGCATGTTTTATTGCAAAGGGGGATTAAGATGGGAACTATTCAAAACTCTATTTACAGTCTTATAAGAAACAAACATGAAAAGGCCCCAAAGGCACAAATGTTAATTCTAAATACACTTCCAGAAAAGCTGAATTAATGAAGCAACAACCAAAGAAAGCAAGAAGGCTGGAAAGCAAGGAAAACTCGACGGTAGCCTGGAGAAGCACAAAATGTCCCAAAGCCATCACTACATTACAGTGATTGTGAAACATGCAGTTAAGAAGACTGACCCTCCTGGGCCCTATCTCAACCAGGGAACAACAGTTAAAACAAAAGAGAATACATTACAAAGAGTAATCTTTGCTGAAATTTAAACCACAGATTAAGATAGTTATGGCAGACATCAAGCTTTTACTGCTTCTCAGCTTAGGGGTATCATGAAATACATATAGAATCACAGACATTCTGGGAGGAGCAATAAAATCCGAGAGCTGTGGAGAGTTTCTGTGCTGCTATAACAAAAAGATACCAAGGTTGGTTTCTGGTTTTCTGGAAAAGCACTGATATCCTCATTAATATAGAGGTGTCTTCATGCAAAAGACATAGGATATTCAAAATTACATTTGTTTAATCTTTCTCCCTATTTGACTCAAAAGCTGAAAGTGAAATAATGTATTAATTATTGCTTGCAACCTATCCATTAGAGAAACAAATGCACAATATGTTCCCGAACCTTACACATTTAAACTTTCTTTTCACATCTAACAGCCTTTTACAAGGTGCTAAGTTAGAGCACATGATATGCACAAAATCCCTCTGAAAATACTCAGAGATGGGGGAAAGATGAAATAACTTTCTCCCTTTCATAGTACATTCCCTTTTCCCTTGGAAAGAGGTGACAATCAACTTATGAAACAGCAAATAGCTTCAGGGTCGCAGGAATACTTATATTAGGCAGAGGACAAATATTGCAGCTAGGATTTGGCCAGTTCAAGATGATCATACTGTATCACTGCATTATGTACCTTTTCCATTTTATGTAGAATTAACTGTTCCTAATCTGCTCAGATGGCATATTCATATTACTATTTTGCTGTGTACAGGATCAAAATGACCAATAAATATGGATTATATTGAGTGACATGCAAACTGTATTTTTTTCTTTATGGGAGTATTTCATCATATATTTGCAAAGGAACTTATCCCCAGGCCAGAACTATATTTGAAGTCTAAAAAGTAAAATTTGCCACTTTGAATCAAGAGATCAAGAAACTTTTTTGATACTTGGAAAGGAGATGAATGTACTTTGTGCTATGGTTAAGGCTGCCAGCCCCAGCATTGCAATCTGCACCATCCTCTGACAACATCCACAGCGACCATTTGTTGTGTGTCTATCACAGTTTTGTGCCAAGTCTCAAGGTGGTATGAATCAATACAATTTCACTGGACCTAGTTTAGACAAGCTGAGAATCTCATGCTCTGTTTTTTAAATAACTACTGACTTTCCAGCACTATGGATGAGCACAGCAGAAAAATGTCAAAGCAGTGACAATTTTCTTCACTTAATGTGATTCCCATTTTCACAAGGGGCTTTATGAACACCTCAACTTTTCTGTTACTTTCTGATAAAACTCAATAGTCCCAGAAATCATTAAGTTCTATTGTCCCAAAGGCACCAGCTACCTTTAACTGAAAGGGGAGGAATTCAGCTGTATCAATGCTCTGCAAGTTCCCCTCCCACACAGCTGGCCATGGCTGCATTCCCCAGGACACCTCCAAGAGACTTCACTTTGAACAATGTCCAGCCCTGCCCCTATGGCCATTTAGTAGCTGAGTCCCAAAATCCACATTTGTCAAGGGGACTTGTGTGGAAGTTTAACTGCTTAAAGCAGTAGTACCTTTAAGAGGCACACCTAGCTCTGAGGAACATTTGAAAAAAACCAGGAAACTCATTCTTTGCCATTATTTTAATAAGTGGATGCTGTAAGAACTTGTTCTTCCAAGTAATTAACACTGATGATTATGATCTGGCTTTGTGGGTTTTAAATAGAAAAAAATTCTTTTCTGTGTTCTCTAGAAGATGAATACCACCACCAGGGGTTTGCTTCGGTATTCTGCAAGAAATCTCAAGACTTCTTATTTGTTTCAACAAAATATGATGTTCTTTCCTCTTCAGCACCGCTGAGTGATTCAAAATCTTGATAGTACAGGACTTACTGCAATGAGGCCACACTAGCTTTCCAGATGTGACAAGCCAGATGACCTCTCAGGGAATCATCTCCCTTCTGAGGTCTCAAAAACTTGTGCCTCACATTTCTTGAGGAAGCAAGAAAGCATCTGGCTCATCCAGCTTTCTAGTCAGTGAGGAGCTAAGCTACAGGTTATTGCCATCATCTGTATCTGAAGTCTGGCTAGCGATTATTGTTCAAACAGATGCTAACTAATACAAAACACCATCTAAATTGTGATATAAAATAAAGAACATTATCAATACACTTTTTAAAGGCCATAATAAATAAAGACCTGGAGTGGAAAGCTTATTTCCAGGTAAGAGACAGTTTTTTTCCCAGCCAAAAATGCCTGAACTATGTTTTATTTAACATAAGCCCCAAGTCTCCTGCAAGTCTTTCTGCAGGACAAACTTTACACATGTAATGTCACATAACATCAGGAATCGCAGACCAGAGGATTTTGTCCAAGTCCCTTTTCCTGTACCATTTAGTCACCTCTCAGCTAAAGAACTAGCATCTCTGAAAACAATTCAGAAAAAGAGCATCAGATTCAATGTTGCAAGTCAATAAAGTTGAACAGGGAGTATCTGACAACACTGAAATTTTGCCTACTGTAAAATGTTACAGCTGAATGAATGGACGGGGCTTTCATGCCCCACTGAAGCACACACAGGCTTCAAACTACTGGCATATGTCAAGATGCTGCAAAACCTGACATTTATAAAAGATACATCTTGTGTGTATTTATTGGGAGCAGAGTAAGGTCTTGTTTAAACTGTACACGTGAATTGGATGTGGAGAGTTGGCGATACCCTGTGCCTCATAGTAAAAGCATGTTTTAACCTAAACTCCTCCATCTATAATGCATACCATGAGGTGTGAAGACCTCTTGCCATTGAAAAGCCAGAGTATCAATTATGAATCAAGGCATAGGTGGAATCCTGAAGGCCAAACATGGTTCTCAGTTCAATAGTGATATTTCTAGGTTAGGTTTTCCTTCAAATTATATTTAGGGAATAAAAATGTATTGGAGATTTTATATTGTAAGCAATTTGAGTAACTTTGTTATATTTTGACTTCTTTCCACAAAAGCTACTTTTACTTTCTGCTGTTATCAGGCTGTGATTTTTCTTTGCCCAAAAAAATTTGGCAAAGCAATTACATTTACCAGCAATTCAGCTGACATCATCAAACCCTGGTGAGACTGACATGTCCAAATCATGACTTTATATCACAGTTTTTGATCACAGAAAAATGACACAGCCCTTCATCTGGTTTTATGCTCTTCATTGCACTGTTAAAGCATGACATTTTTCTCAGCTCAATATTGTGTATGACCTTTCAGATTTACCCTGTAGTTTCAGCAAAAGTGCAATTTTCATTGGCATGTATTGTAATAACTAGTGATGACAAAAATGTATGTTTCCAATTTAAACTCACTTAGTTTCACTTGGCACCTGTGTTAAACTTTACTTGGCAGTCGAAATTCAGACACAGTGACAGCAACGTAGGCACTGGAGGAGTGAGAGCAAACCGAAAGGGCAGGCTTTGCACAGCAATGCTAATTATCTGTGACTGTTGGGTCTGTGAGCCTTTTTCACCTGTACCAACAGCTCTGTGCACTGTAGCATGTTTGCAGTGTACAAGTAGTCACAGCACAGGGCAGCCTCGGGTTAAATAGCTGCTTTCTGTCCCACAAAATAAACAACTTAATGTCATCCAGGCAGCTAGTAAGAGGTATTAACAGAATTTCAGGTGTTACCCCTAAGTAATTTCACAGTCTTTAGGCAGACTGCAAATGCTTAAGTCTGCAGGGAAGATGTGTGGGGTATTTCCATATGGTTTTGGTCCAAGTATGAAACAGCTTAAAGAATTAAATGCAGCTTTAGTTGCTTCTAATCATATCCTCAGCAAGTAGGTACACAGTGTGCGAATAGCAAGCTGTAGGCATCCAGCAGTGACAGGGCACCCTGCCTCACTGCATCCAGGTTGGGAGCAGCCCAGAGCTGAGGCATTATTTTGGAGTAAAAACCACAAGGCTCTCCTTTCGGGCTGCCTACAGCACTGCTGTTTGAATATCATTCCAAGCCTTGAATGCAATAACCAAGAAAGATCCATAGCAGTCACCTTGACTCAGACTCCGACAACGGAGCAGCAGAAAAGCAACCCAGAGGAGCACACTGATGCTCCACTTTCCTTCCTCAGTTTCCCACAGCACATTCTCAAGTATTGGTGACCCCCAGCTCTTCCAGAGATTTAAATATTTCTTTGGGCACACCATTATGTCAGTAAGCATTGTTTAAAGTAAATTAGGAGGTTGAGACTTTCCTTGTTAATTGTATAAAACCTCCATATCCAGTTGAACTAAGCACAATGTCCAGTATCTGACTGTTTTCTTTCAGAGGGATCTGTTCCAGGATCACACGACCCCCAGGGAGAGGGAGGCTCTATCAGATTTTTGCAAGAGAAATGAGCCCAACAGAGAAGATGTAGATCTGTCTTTCAGAGGGGACCCAGTGATGGCACAAGTGATTAAACCAACTCGAGAAATGATCATTTCAGTTCAAAACTGTGGGTAAAAGTGACCACCAGGCAGAAAAATATGTGGCTGTGCCCAAGACCTAGATGGGCTAGATTAGTCTGTGCTTGTTGCTCAGTCCTGGGATACATTTTGCTTGTGTAGCCCACCAGAGACGTGGAAATCATTTGTCAAATTTTCTGACATTGGGGAGAAAAGGAAGTAAGGAAAAAAAAACGTATTATACATGTACTGCTCTGTTGACATTTAAAATGAGACAATGATGAGCATAAAAAAAAAGGTTAAAAAAAATCCTGGGCTGATAACCCAAAGGGCTAAAGACAAATCACAAAATAGGATGCAACTAATTAGGCTGAAATGCCAATGATGTTCAGTATATCGTTCAAAGTATCCACGGTGTCAGACTGCTACCATGACCCCCAGTTCAAATATGCCAAGGTGAAATGTAGAAAAGGACTAAATCAGATAAGTTAAATACAAATATTTTAGAATGACATTTTAATTTCTACCCCACCATTTTAACATTTTGAAAATCGTTAAATAAGCATGTCACCTAGTCTCAGAGCAGGCCAAATGTCAGATGTTTGTATGTATTATTCAGCTGAACATTTTTAGTACATAATCTTTCCCACTGCTAAACAGGTGGAATGATATTAACAGGCTATTTTCTTGAAAGGAACAGTGACTAAAAAAACTGCTGATACTATTAAACAGCGTAGTACTGAGTGTGGAATCTGTGCCAGTATGGAACTGAACAAACGTCTGCAGGAAGGACAGGGCAGGGAGCAGGCAGCCACCGTTTTCTGCTGTATCTATGACTTCTAAAGCACATTTCAAATGCACTAGGACCCAGAGCCTCAGAAATCATCCACTACAACTTAAATTAAGCCACTGAGCTTAATTCACTACACTAAAACTGGGCTCCAGACTTTTTAAAATGAGTATATCAAGGCTAAAACCTGAGTCAGTTATGATTTTGACTATTTGGCCTTTCAATAGTCTAGGCTGAGAAAAGCACCCTCTGCACATCTTGAACACACAGAAATGTTCCTCTTCACCATTTAGGAAGAGTCTGAAGAGAAATCAAATGAAGGGATTTTACACCAGGATAAAATACTCCCTTAGAAAATATTTCAGTTGAGTTATTCATGAAAAACAAACTCCTGTAGGCAAATGAGTCTTGTGTAAGCCCTACATGACAGTTAGTGTAAGCCCTACATCTTTACTGCGTCTTATCCATGATACAGACTTAATGAAAACCAGATAACAGATCTAAACCAAAAAGGGTTTAACCAAATTTGATAAGATTTGTTGTAACCCACATTGCACCCTTCTTTTTTCAGTGTTGCTCTGTGTTGGATATTGTGGCTGTTTCATTCCCCGTGTTCCAGTAACAATTATTTGAGGGAAGAAGTAGACCTGAAAAAATTGGGAGTCTGGTCCTCCTGGTCCTGCCGTGAAGTAGGCAGCCACAGACAGGAAACGATACATGACCAACAGCATATTCCAAATGTGCTTCCCAAACTTTGCTTGTTTATGTTTCATACAGAATTTGTAACAGGATTGACAACCTATGGGGTTTTGAAGCTTAAGAAGCTGCTAGTGGTTTTTTTTCTGACTGATGAAAATCTGTAGACTGACTCCACTTTCCTTTATCTGAATATCAGCAAACCCAGAACATCACTTGAGGCATTGCTTAGGTTTTTTGTTGTTATTGCTTGTCACATCAAATAAAAATCTAAATCCATGAATTTGATAAAGTTACTTTCCCTTTTGTGAACATGAGGGTAATACACAGTGAGTCCTAGAAAGGGAATGAAATGCTTTGTCCATATTTCAGGCATGGCTGAAGCTGCACCATGTAAAGTATCTTGCAAAAGCAATACTCTCAGTTGCCTTTGAAGAATTACCAAGTGAGAAGCTACTAATGAATAGGAGCATTTATGACTTTTCCTAAAGGAGTACCCAACAAGGTGCTGCTTCGAGCTGCGTTCTTCCCTCAAATGCCATGACTCAATGTCATGCCAACTTTCATTCTCAGGGTGCTACCATGAGACTGGTGCACCAAATTCTTGTGAAATAATATTTCCGAGACACTTGGTATAGTTGTATCAACAGGAACAGAGCCCTGCTGTACCATCTGTGCAAAATCTGCCGACTTAGCTTAAACTTGTCTTATTACCTCTTTTTTGATCCTTTTGAAAGCAAGTTGCAAGCACTCTCTGTGCACTGAGATAACAAACTAAGGAAAGCAGCAAAACTTAGCCTGGAAGAATTAATCTATTGTCTTCATACTTTCTTGTTACTTCCACAAAAGTTAAAGGCTTTAAAATTTTTATAACGTCTTCCATTGGCTCCTAATCTGGACCTATGACAAGAAAGTCATTGTCACAGCTATCTTTGTAACAGCTGAAAACATATGCGCTTGTCTACAGGCAAAATGAAGAAACTGCAAGATGTGCTAGGCTTAATCTGGCAGTAAAGATCCTTGTGCTACCAGTCTTCACAGTTTGTATTACTCAGCTAGCTACCATAAGCTAGGACAGGTCCAATAATAAATGTTAAAAACAGACTCTCATTGGTTTGTAGGAACACAATTTGTAATATTTTTATCAGTTGTGGATTATCAATACTGAAACCACAGTCCCTATGTACAGTCTGTCTGCATAAGATATAAAAATGCTTTTAATTTAGAATAGTGATCATGAATCAGATTGTACTGCATAGCCATTTAATGTAAAAAACCTACCTAAATTGTAGTTAAACACTTGCATAAAATGGCTCAGCAAAGCAACTCCATTAAAAAGCAAAGCCATACCTACTAACATATTCATGTGTTACTATGCTCTTCAGCCTGCCTAAGCTAAAAATAAACCATATCTCTGTCTTCATTCCCAATCACTACTGCAGCGAAGAGGTTCTTTCTGTATCAGCCTCTGCACACCAGCAGCAAGAAGGGGGAATAAAGGCAGGTCACCGGGCATGCCCGTGACCAACAGAGCTGTGTAGCCCAATGGTGCCACTGGTACAGGAGTGACTGGAGAGAGCGAGGAAGGTCATGTGGGGCCAATACCTGGCTTGCATGGTCTCAGCAGCACACAGTCTGACCCTGCTGTCGGATCTGATTACTGGTATTACATGAGGTCAGGCATCCCTCTTTCCTCACTACCAGTATCCTCAAGACCTCTGTGATACTTATACTACTTGGCTTAATAGTACAAAAATACTTTGAGATATACTTTAATATCCAGTGTTATTGGTGCAAACCATAGCACCCACGTGTTATTACTACGGTTATCTTCTGCATGCAGTTTTCCCTTTATATCTCAATTTCTTAATCTACAAAATGAGATACTATACCTACTTTTTTGGTAAGAACTTGAAGATCTACAGAGTAAAGGAAGCTGTTTAACAAACAGGCATGCTTACCTAAAATTTTTTAAAGGCGGCAGAATACTACTGGAATTACAAAGAACTTCATCATTTAACTTTTGTGCTGTATAAACAGTAATTAGTAAGAAAACACATTCCACTTTCACTGTATTTGAGAAATTGAAATGATGATTCAATACAGAAAAACTTAACAACATAATACAGTATCACTCTATTATTTTAACCTATATGCCTGCTAAGCATGAAAATACTATGCAGATCAATCCATGAAACAAGAACCTGCACAACTCCAGGAATTTTGGTATTGTTAACTTTTATTTTATAATACAGTGTTGGGCACTTCATGGTAATGTGGAGTTCATAAAAAATTTCTACTGGCGCCACAAACTTGGAAGGAAAGAAAAACAAACTCAAACCACACCACACATCACAGTTAATTTACTGTATCTATACAGTGCACTACTGACAGTAGTCTAGGGTCTGAATTACGCTTCTTGAGATGTCTTTGAACAGTAGTCCAGAGGGTGCAAAGGCATGGAGTAAATTCTTAGATTTGATTCTGGTTTTATCCAAGGTCAGTAACTAACTAGATCTTTAAAACTGTTAGGACAGTGCTGGTTGGTTGGTTTTGTTTTTTCTTAATCTCCAAAATTATTAAAATTATTAATAAAACCTCAAATATCCCGTGGTTCATGCCTTTCCTGTAAGTGTTAGAGGCTCACAAGGTGGACATTATCAGAAACTGTTTTGAACGGTCACTAAAAAAATGTTCAAACAAAAAATTAGAAACATTGAGATACATAACACTGTTTTGTTCTGTGTTGAGGCATTTCTCATCATATCTGATACAGATCTAAAACCAACAAATTGTCAGTTAAGCATATAAGCATTTCAAATTTCTTTTCCTCCTTAAAAATCATGAAATAACAGATGTGATGTGCTTGTGCATGAGCTGCACCAAGACTAGCTGTTCCACAGTGCTTTATTGCCTCATTCAAGTATATTAATTTAAAGAAGTTCTCAAGGGAAAATCAAAGGTTAAAACAAAATATACATCAATATACAATGAAATTAATTTACAAAAAATAAAAAGGATACTGGCAACATTAGTAGATATTTTAAGTAATGACTTATGATAATTAGGGATGTCACAAACTAAATTCTTAATAAATAGGGTCATCACCGTGAACTCTCACTTCAATGGTGGCACTAAAAAGCAGTGCTTAACTCCCCATCTTTTTATCAATGATAAACAATTATCATATTAGGAACTAAACATCATAAATCTTAATATTTAACCTTACTTCAATTTAACCAGGTTATAATTTTAAGAATTACCTAGAACTAATGTTATGGGAACATTGACTTAGGCCTTATCATTTCCATTGAATGTGACATCCATAATCATACTCAGTCATTGAAAATATACATTTGCCACATCAGAATATATTCTTCATGTTTTTATCATACAACCATATTTCAAAGATACATGCAATTTTACACATTTTTGAAAAATACCATTTCAAGGATCTGCCTGAAAAGCAGATGTGCACTACTAAATAACTTTGAAACAAGGAGAAATATTGCACAAAATTCACTGAAGATTTTGAAGTCAACACATTTCCCACCCAAACAACCAAGTATCTCCCTTAGATCACATAGAGACGTGATAAATGTCAACATACTTGAATTAAACTTATTTTTCAAATGCTAATACTGTTACTGGAGTCTAAATACAGATGTTGTTAGTATTGACCTAAATAATAGTACAAGTTAATTTGAGTACCCTTTACTACAGTAAACCTTGGAGTGACTTCCAACTGTGTTACCTGCTTCATACTCTAATCCAGCAGAAAACAGTAACAGCCCTGTCAAGTACATGGATGGTGGATGGCCTCTTGATTAAGGTGGCTGTGGACTCATCAGGCAACCCTACTAAATAAAAGAAGTTTAGCAGCTTCCAGGAAAGACCTATCAACTACTTCCAATTGGCCACTGACTAAAACTCTAATACACACATTACAATGCAAATCAAGGAAGGTTTTGCACAAAAATCCATATAATCCCTTTTCCATTCCTTTACTTTCAGTCACCCTGAGGATCACAAATTCTAGATCAGCTGTGGTCCATACCCCTGGGGGGAGATGAGGACACATTCTATTCAGCTCAGATTCTGTTAACAGGTAAACAATGCTTTGCAAAGACACACATATCTACTAGCAGCAAAAACGTTACTGACAACACATCGCATTACCATTCATACTGGTTTTGCTGGTGCATTTATTTCTACATTCATTCTCCAAAGATTCACCACAATACCATTGGAACAGACAGCCTTCGCCATTCAGAGCTTTGCAATAAGGAAGCTGCTTGCCTCAATAAATTTTATTAGCCATACTTGTTAAGCCTGAAATTTCAGGTTGTTAGGAATACGCTGGCTGGATTCTCACAACACCAGGATTAAGGCCTGGTGCCATACAGAGAAGATGTTAACTCCCTTGGAAATAAAACACACCTTTGACCTCTCCCTGTGGTGTCAGGGAGGTCAGCAGTTATTGGGCTCCTTTCTGCTAGACAGGTCACCACAGTCAGCATTACACAGCGGGCACATTTGTAAAAGGGCCTCATGCTGGCACTTTGATTATTGCATGAAATGTTTCTTCAATTAATTACATGCATAGAGAAAAGATTTTAGACATTCCTAGCTATTCCATTAGTCAGCTGCACCAATGAAAGATTGTAGGACTGAATGTGACTGATTGTAGGTGAAGAAACAGAAGCCATTTAAAAAACTTGGCTTTACTGTTTGTTTGCCTAGACTTTATGTTGCTTACAAGAACATAAGGTTGTAATCTACCTCATTCTAAAACCTGAAAAGACATTTAAAACAGATTATTGAGATCTACGCCACTCCTCTAATAGTTTGGGTGGGGATTTCAAGAGTACCCAGCATGTGTCTAAAACTCCAGCTGAAGTCTGTGTTACAATGCCTGAGAGGACTTCAGCCAGTGGGTTTCTGATGACCCCACCCCAACAGTAGCAGCATCACTGAAATGCTAAATGACAATGAAGGGTTCATTCAACGCATTCTATAACAACTTCTACAACTACATTTTTCCTTCAGAACAAGACTATTTTTTCAGAGCTACATGACACCCAAATATGTGGGATGGAAGAGCAAACCACTGCCTATTCTACGCAGACTGCCCTCTGCATGCATAGAGGGTGGGTAGGGATCACCTTTGCACCTGCAGTACAGTCCTCCCCTGAATAGCTACACTGTTTTTCACATGTTGCATCTCTACACAGAGGGATGGGAAGACTTTGACTGCGACAACATATTACTCATTCCGCTAATCCCATAGGGGGTTAATTGCATAGGCAATATTACTTTTGCCTACACAGCTTGGTTGGAATCACTACAACAGGGCTAGAACATTAATCAATATCCTGAAATCTGGATTTCTGCAAGGTTATTATTCTTCCTGAGGACTCTCAGACTCTGCGTTACCACATCCCACTGGAACAACTCAGGAATCCCTTTCTCTTTCTACTGCCCTTATTTTTCTCCTCCCAAAACAGATGAGTGATACAGCTCATTTCAGGCAGACATCTATGCAAAACAAACTCAAAGATATTAAATTCATTTCCCAGTTTGACCTTCTGCATCAGACGTTTGTTCCTATGTTTAAGTAAAAGATTACAAAGCTTAATCAAACAACCTCATATCTCCCTTAAGAAGGAGAAATAGAAAGGCTTTTGAGATGCTGAAGGAAAGAGAAGCCTCTGAAGACCGCAAGAGCTCTGACTAAGCAGAATTCAGTCCTCACCAGTAGCTGGTGATGAATGTTGATGATTTTTAAAGACTTTAGAAGGATTTCCACAAATAAAATGCATACAATTATAAAACTTGTAAAAAGCGCTGGATTGGGACAACTAATCCTAGTACAGAACCTAATGTGGTAATAAAAATACTGTGTATGTGGCCAATAAACAGTTTTTTATTATCACAAGGACAGCAAACAACGGTGTTGAACCAGAAATATCAATTTGGACTCAACTTTTTGGTAACTGGTAATTCTGTTTAAATAAGGCACAAATATTAGCCTTTTTGAAAGATCACTGATAGTAAATGGAAAATATTCTGTAATATTACAGAGTTAAAAATGTACCTACAATTAACTTCAACACAGATATAAGACTGAGTTATTTTTTAACCTATCCAAGGATGAAAACAAAAATAGCCCAAAAAGACAAACTATGTAAAGCACGCTATGTGTTTTATAAATAGGAAAGGAACAATGTGGCATAAGCATAGTAACTGATGTTTTGACTGAAATAAAAATAATTCCAAGTTGCATTTTATCTTCCATCTCTTAGTTCATCTGTTTACTTCTTCTCAGCCTGCATTTCCACTCACTGAAATGGTGAATTATTACTACAATGCCTTCATACTGACACGTTCCACTAGCAGACTTCCAATTTTATGACCCTTATCGAAACTGTAAGTGTATTAGCAGTTTCACACAGCTTCCATATTTTTCCCACAGACGTAAGAATAGGGCAATCTATGTGGTAATAGGAGTTCTGTGCCTAACTCTCATGTAAAGCCAGTAAGATTTATTCTGTCAGAGAAGCATTTTTGAAAACCATTTTCTGGCAGCATTCCTGGACTTGCGTGTTTGATGGTTTTGAAAGTAACAATGGCCATATTCCAAGGTTTTTTCCTATTTTTTTCTCCTTAAGACTATAATACTACTAATTATGTTTAATAAATGAAAAAAAACAAACCTCGTTTTAGATAGAACCATGATAAGGAACACCATGTCAGAGGAAAAGAAAAGCTGACTTTTGAAATTCTTATCAACAAAATGCAAGGATATGAATGAGAACAAGTTAGAAAAGTTACAAGAACTAACCCCTTATGTTGGCTGTCCTCTCTTAGATGTGCTTGGCAGCACTACATTTGAATAATGTAAGCACGGGAGAAGAATACCCTCTACAGAGTCATTAATACTACCACTAAACAAGTTTCCATGACGTTGCCTTGCAGCTTTTTCGTCTATAGAGCACCTGAGCTACTTGGTCTGTCCCTTGTGGAAAGTTTACAGTGAGAACTTTAAATAATTTTTATGACACTTCTAATTTTTAATAGTACAAAATATATTTCCAAATAATATTTTTATCTTATTGAAAAAAATCCACAAAATACCTTGTTAGGATAGATAAATACTTTGCACTGTAGACCTTTGGACTTACAGACTTTAAGTCTGGAATACTGAGACTGTCCAGCTATGCAGATTGCAGATGTTCTCAGGAATGTTCATGCTCTCATCAAATATACATATTTCTGTAAGATTTGCAATTTTACCACATTTTACCTTTACTGCACTGATTAAAAAAAAATAATTGTGAAGGTTTATCCTCAATGACAAGTACTGGGCCAACTCTTCCTATTCTGAAAGAAGCTGAAACTTGCATTAACAAAACCTAGGTCTTGGTTTACTGCAACTCTTCAGTAAAGCATCAAACATCACCTCTGTAATGATATGGATCCATTCTCTTAGGTCAGCTGCCTTGTAATAAAGCAGCCAAAATCAACCTTTCCACTTGTGTTAGCTACAAGGAAAATTCATTCATAAATCTCAATGTGGCAACTGATACTAAATTTTGCTACAAACTACTATTAAGATATGAAAGTGCAATTTGATCCAAATGTTGACCTCATGAACGTGCTCATTCAGGCCTATGCTGAGATTAAGACTAATTATTCATGCCAAAGAGGAAAGGAAAAAAAAAATGTTTCTGACATGAGTTTAGAAAAGCAGAAGAGCATTCTTCTTAGGTACAGTTAATTTTATACTGATGTGTTACTTCTGCCAACTGCACAATTTTCCTTCAAAGTCAACAATTCCAATCTGCTGAAACTTATTTCATTTCTTTCCTGTCCTAAGCTACTGTGAGGACAATGCATGCATGGCAAGGTGAGGCAGTGGAAAAAGAAAAGGGCAGGAAAATCAAATAATAATAACTACTATTAAAAAAAGGAAAGACTCCCTTCATAAAGCAGCAAGAATTTTCAGACTTCAAATATCCAAATATTCCTCAGGAACACTGCCAGAAAGAGGACAAATGCTTGTTCTAAGTACAATACACATCAAGTAAATTTATTCTCCTTCACTGAATTTAGAAAGACAATTTTGGTCATTCAACTTGGCTAAAACAAGAATTGGATATATGCAGCCTCAAGCTGCATCTGTAATTTTAGTTTTCTAGTGTTACAAGTTATTTTCAGTCATGACTAATAATTTAACTAAATATGACTTCTATGTAACGATAATTCAATCTACCTTCAAAAAGGCAGCTACAAAAAAATGGAAAGAAAATAGTTCAGAAGAGGCACAAATACATTTTCAAACACTATTAAAATGTAGAAAATAAAAAATAGTCATTCAATTCTACTTCTCTTTCTGAGAATTTTTAGGTGAAATAATCTGCCTAGGGAAATTGGATAATAGTCTTTAAAGTGTCTTAGTTGTAAACAGAAGTTAATAAATGTCACATTGTAATTCAGCACTTCTTGTCGTTTACAGAAGAGAGAAAGGCATGCGCTACTTTTTCAAAGTCTGGAAGACAGGGCCACAGTTTTAGTTCAGAGTACGTTCCAAGTTATATTCACAGGAAAATCCTCAATATAAAAAAAGTCTCCTTCCCTCCCCATTTGCTGAAGTAAATTCTTGCCATGTAAAAACATTATTGCTGTTTTGTAGACTTGCATTCATCTTCTAAGACAGTTAAACCTCTTCTCAAAAGATTAAGGCAATTATTATTCATTACAAATAGTAACATCTGTACATTTCAGAGAAAGCAGATTGATTTGTTCTTTTCATGCTTAATGGGAATAATATAGTACCTTTAAAATCTGGTCACCTGTTAGGTGATACCTTTCCTGCTGCTTAGAGGAAGCAAATGCTACGAAGCACCATACACCTGCTGTATATTTAACTCAGACTAAAGTAGTACCTGATTTAAGAGTGCATTCATATTTAGTTCCATTTCGCAGACCTAGCTACAGCCAACAAATGAACTCCATAAACACAGAAGTGGATGTCCCAGTGGCAGAAAATGCATGCTCAACTCAAGAGAATTATTTTTATAATCGAAGATCTCTTATTCCTTTTTCATCTTTTGGTTATCATGTTATATGGAGTCCTGAGTATTCTCCCTTTAACTTCTGTTGGGAGTCAGTCTTTTTCTTCTCATAGTTTTCTTATGTTTTATTCCCACTGCAACTGCTGGATAAGCTATCCTTTGAAATATTTAAACCATAATGAAAAGCAGAACTCAGTTTACATAATGATACCACTTCTTGAAGAAGGCCACCCTCTTCTGGACTTTCATTTTCTTTCTTCTTATTTTTCTCCCAAGGGACCAGGATGGATGGATGTTGAGCAGGACTTCCTGGGACATGATCTTCTGAGGTATCGTTTAGTGTTGCATTCTGCTTTGCATCCTTATAGGAACAATAGCCTGCTTTGAAACTTTCTAGAGAAGAAAACTGGACACTTGATAGTACTGGAGATAAGGATGTCATACTAGTGGTGTCCACTTTGTCAGCAATAAAGGTATTGTCACTACGTTCTTCTTCTAGCCTTGAGAGAGATTCTCTATGGCCACCAGAAGAAACTTGCCTCCTTGGTGATGGAGGGAGCTGCTTCCCATGGAGGACACTGTCATCCTGACCGAGGTTCCACTCTGCTTGATCACTAGTGCTGCTGCACAGCAGAGTAAGGTTGCTCTCACTTGGTGCGTTTGACTTGTTCTGAAAGAATGAATGTGGTTATAGTTAATGTCATGAGAAACATCTCTACAAAATTTTTGTTTTGAAACAAAAATACCGTAATGCATTTTGTGTGTTCCTAAATCATGCACCACCTTTGGGGTTCAGTGTTACAAAACCACAATCCCGGAAACAATTTAAGATCAACTGTTTTTACACTTATGCCTCAAAACCTCTTATCCTGAGGATCCCCATTTTTTACAGCGGAAGGATTTCTGCTGCCCTTATCCATTCAGTCTTTACACATGCAGTTTTGACAATGAACAAAGACACACTTTGCTGGTTTGTACTAATAATATGACAAGGAGCTGGACTAAAACTAAAACCAGATGGCATTTCCTCTTTGCTTCAGTAATTGATTATACCAATTTTCAATATTAAAATTTTTTTGAGAAACAAAAATGCATATTTTATTTATGTGACCCTTGTGTGACATTCATAATATAAAATTTAACAAGCTCTTTAAACATTTGTATCAGAATTTGCTGTTCCAGTAACGAATCCTCTGTTGTAGGCTCTCTTTTAGCAAAAGCAAATATTGGACAGCTGGTATGAGCTGGAATTCAAATCCACTAACATTATTTTGGTTAACATCACAGCAGTGACCTGCTGTGGGTTTTAGAGTTGTATGCAAGCTGCCTGTTTACAGTACAGGTCCTATACAACTCTATATATAAAAGAAGCAAGAAGCTATCTTGGGAAGCTCCAGAGTACTATGCTAGAGTGACTTGATCAAGACTGAAAGATCACTATATCACTGACTACTTCAGGGATGGAAGATGAAAATGGAAATAAACAACTTCTAAACTGTATAAAAAAGTCTAACACCACTTCTGGGAATATCAGACTGAACAGCTGAAGATAAACTATTCGCTTAAGTAAAGTATTATATTATTCACAGTTATATAAACAGCTACTGTCCCAAGAGAAAAACAGTGTTCCAAGATGACTTGGTAAACTGGACAATGGTGTAACCATTTAACCTTTTTTGCTAGTGAAATACCACCATGCAGTGGACAGTTTGAGTGAACTGTTACATAGACCTAGGAGTTCTGTGTACTGTGTTGCACTATCTAAGCTGTATGTGATTTATTCCACAAGTGCAGGATTCCACTATAAGGAGACTTTTTTCAAATGAAAGCAGAAGACTAACCGCTGTCTTGTAATCAATGTCATCCATTGACCTAAAGAAATCCAAACTCTTTGCTCCTGAGAGCTTTCCTTGATCTGAACTATGTGTGCTCAGCGTGTCCAAAATCTCCCCAAGCAAGTCCATTTCTCCTTGATGCTGAGGAGTTATTCCAGTTTCATCAGAATCATCACTATCATAAAAGTATGCAGAGGCTTCTTCACTGTCTTCTGATGACAACCTGAAAACAGAAACTTTTCCATCAGTTGGAACATAAAAGTTACTTTATTACAGTCACTGCTGAAAGTAAGCAGGAGAATGCATTCAAAGACTTTCAAAAGGTAACATAAACACGGAATTTCCCTCTACTCAAGAATTTTCTTAAACATAGACCTATGATATCTATGGAGACATAGTTACCAGTAACTAGTTTTCCCATCTCCTGGCTCTTCCTCAGCCACTATAACTGTTATTTCAAGTCACCCTTGATATGACTTACCAAGTCTTCCCTCCAAATTTTACTGTTATTCCAAAACTGGTTCCTCTTTTTCCTTGTCTATACATCAGTACTGCTACACCTCTCCAGCTGACCTAGTCACATACTTTATTCTAGTGGCAAGACTCCTGTACTCCAACTTTTCTTCTGTTGTATGACCAGATTTACTGGAATACTGTCTATCTGCAAGCAGAACTGGTGCTTTTATCTCCTATATTTCATTCACTGCAATACCCTTAAGTTCTGACCCCCATGCTACTGCAGACTTTCCCTCTATGTCTAGCTAGAATATTACTACACTAAGGGTATTTTCATGGCTCACTGCTTTGATGATATCCTTTGAACACTTCAGTAGCTTCCTCTTCCCTACTACATCATGGCTTAAGCTGCTTGACTTTGCTTTCAGGGTCCTTCATGGTTCACACACATATGTTCATTATCAAAAATTGTCTCCTGAATTCAGAGAATGCCTCAATGAAGCTTAAGTCTCAATGTATATTTTTCCTTTAATTCACAGACAGGAAGACCATGATATGAAACTCAGCAGGCAATAATTCTTTCTAACTCTTCATAAATTTTAACATTGTCATGACCACAATACAAAACTTAAAGAATACATTTGCTGAGGTCACTGCCCACCATGTTGATAAATCTTATTTCACTGCTTCTTTGTGTATGGAGTTTATTTTTTTACCTTGAGTTTAGGAAGACCAAGGATTATGTCAAGCTGTTTTAGGCACTACAAATAATGAAAAGATGTAATAGACTGCCCCTCTTTGCAAAAGCAGATTTAATCTTAAATTACTTGACATTGTCAATCATTCATCTATTGGCCTGGACAGGAGGAAAATGCGTCACTTGAACTCAGCTTTGCTCAATAACACTACCCTTTCTCCCATACATACAAACACATCCAAACAGGCTTCTTACTTGCTCGTTCTCTCCATATCATCATCGTAGTCTCCATCCAAGACTAAAACTTGGTTACTGAGATGTTGGTTGAAACGAGTCTGAAGGATAGAAAATTAACATTACTTTTTTGTTTATTTTTTATATTTCAGCATTACTTGTTTGGAGACTAGACGCCAGCTTACTCATTAAAGATTCCTGAGCACTCGATGAGGAAAACCACGAATCGATCAAGCTTCTAAAGGTCACTATACGAGGACATGAAGTCCTCAAGCTTCACCAATTAAAAAGCAAAGGAACCATTTTTCTTCATGGCCTGGGGAGGGTCATATTATTTATGCAAAGCCTGGAGTGCCGTATTAGTTATGCAAAGCCTTGATTAGTAGAAGACTGTGTATTGGAGGAAAAGCATCACTCAAGTTTATTTCTTACCCTTTCTTGCAAGTGTATCATAAAAAGCACTTGGTTGACCACTTTCCAATAGAAATATTTGCCATGTTTTGGTTGATATGGTCTACTGAGCATGAAGAAAAATGGATTTTTGAAGTAGCAAATACAAAAGAAGTCAAAAGCCTCTTTACACAGCTATATTTATGCTAGCCTGTTAAACAGAATTGCAGCGTAAGAAGCATGTCAGCTCAAAAACTGTGCACTGAGAATGCCTTTGTGCAGGATAATTTACTATAAATTACAGTTACACAAGGTTAGTGCATACTCAGAGCATCCCTTGGGGAGCTTGTACAGAGTAGCTGGTGTGGTCTGAAATGAAGCACTATCATGATGACTACTCACTAACCTGTTACACTACATTATTATTTAACAAACAGAACTAAGCTCAAGATTTCTACAATGCTTGAAAAAGTCTCTATCTTTAGCAGAACACTTAAGTCAGGAAATTTAGTCACTTGTGCTTCACAATGACTGTCTTAAGCTCTGTGCATCTCTTATGCTTGTTT
Organism: Coccyzus lansbergi; assembly: GCA_033558105.1. Classification (NCBI taxonomy): domain Eukaryota; kingdom Metazoa; phylum Chordata; class Aves; order Cuculiformes; family Coccyzidae; genus Coccyzus; species Coccyzus lansbergi. The sequence goes on from JAUMJK010000116.1 coordinate 1,749,501, forward strand.
TGTATCAAAAACCTGAGAAGACCAGCTTAGCAGGTAATCAATCCACCAAAGGGATTCTGAACCTTCGAAAACTGACCACAATTTAAAGACACGGATAGAATTTGTGCAAAGGGAAAACAATGTTAGCTAACTTTAAAGAAAATCATATACAAGTAAAAAGAATTGCCACTGCCCATCTCTCATCATGCAGTTCATCAAATGCCTACACCTGAAACAAGACCAAGATGGGGAAGAAAATATGGTCTTAATTTCAGATTATAAGGAAGTTGTGAGGATTTTATTATCCATTACAGATTTTGTCAGTGTTCTACAAGCATCAGGACACTCTCTGTAACTTTTTGTCTCCCCATTATTGTCAGGAACATGTCTATGTTTACTCCTTATAGGCTGACAAGTTTGTCCTTGTTCAACAAAAGAGGATTTAATTAACAACACTTTACATAGTTCTTCATCCACAAAGAGGAAACATATAGTTCTTAATGTATTAAGCCGAGTAACAGTGGCTAGAAAATGAGAGAATTAATAGAGTATTAAAAACTATGAAAGAACCCAAACTAAGCTTCATACTGAGCAAAAGTTATAGGATGGAATGCATTTCTAACTCTTTCCCAGTTCTGTGAGCTGTGCGATTCCTGTCAGCGGTGTAATTCCTGCTTGTAAAGAAAGGGAGGTTAACCTCTCTTGTCTTAAACAATATTGTAAACTGGCTATCTTACAGACTACTTTCAGTTTCAATAACACTGGTTAATTCACTGTTTACCCAAGAAAATTCTGACATGACATTCATTGCAATTAAGTCTCTAAACCTGGAACTGACTTTTGAAGGGCAAAACCTGTCTTACTTTCTTGTAATTTGCATAAAAATTAAATGCTGCCATTACATTTACTTCCATGAACATAAAGAGAAGATTTTGCAATAAAGAAGGTTCTTTAAAAATGCTGAGAAATTGCAGAAAACAAAACTGAACTTGTTCATCTGTAGATGGTTTAATTGTCAAATGAATAAAATCCCGTAAGATAACATTCACTTATTTTTGAAATAATAAGTAATATTTCAAAGATTATTGAGTTTAAAAAAATAACTTAAAAGAAAATTTTAAAAGAAAAAAGAGAAAAAGGAATAAAGAAGAGAAATCTTTGAGAAACAGGAGCCAAACAAAATTAATTAGAATGAGCAAACACCACAGGCATACAAGTGGCCCCTCAGAGCCTCTACAAATAGTATAATGCAAGTGTGTTAGTGAAAGCAAGAATAACATCATATAAAGGAATATAACAGAGCATATGTTGATAAACCTAAAGAAAAAAACAACAAGCAAAACATTCTAGTTCCTGATGGTCAGAGTCTCTCTGTGAAAAAATATTTTTGTTGCCAATTTAAAGGTCTAGGGGTATAAAATTATACAGGAAGACTTTCAAGAACTAAACCAAATAAAATGGGATTTACATAAAAAGAAGAAAAAGTAAAAGGGGAAGAAAGGAAAATATCTGACTGTAAACATTCCTCAGAGTTTACAGCTCTGTGAGCAAGCCAAGGAACACGTGTTTTAGAATAAGTGGCTTTCCTCTAGGAGCTGTAATAAAAACAATTGCAAGGGAGTGGTATGTCCAGACTGCTTTGCAAAGAAAGAAAAAGAAAGAAACAAACTCGTAATAAATTCCAAAAGGAGACCCATAAATCTTTTTCAGTGCTCCACTAGGCAAGTGACATAGCATGAGCACCTGCACAAGCTGTCAAAGTCATTTAAGAAGTCCTTCCATTACTGACGTATCCTGCTGTTTGCAGTTATTTAAGCTTTTAATTTCTGTCTTTTCTGCATTTTGAAGTGTGTAACCTTTTTTATACCTTTTTATTAAAAAAGGACAGACTTCTGTTTCCTTCCTGATCAGCATTCTAATAACAACCAGACCATTTAAATTTATTACCACAAGAAATGCTATGGTAACACCCCTTTCTTGCTGCACTAGAACTTTATAAAGCCTTAATAGACTGCTGTCATGGTTTTTTTCTACAAAATAAAGCAACAAAAAAGTGTACTTGATTATTTTGCTTCTTCCAACTATTTCTTCTTAGATGTTAAGCATTATTTAATGCATATACTTCAAAACGTGAACTGGGATTCAGTTCTTGTTACTTCAAATTCTTTGAATCTTCAGGCACACTGTACACTAAGAAACCACTTCTCATTTTGTTCAGAATGTAAGAGAGTTCAACATACTTAAATACAAGCATCTCCCGCTCTTCACAAGCCACTGCTGAGCCATCAAACCAGCAGGCAAGGTATGGCTAAGGAACAACAGTAGTCAGCATTAGGATATGTCCCTTTTTGTATACATCACATACATGCTCTTTGGTTTCTGCACCACTTAGAAAACGCATCCTGCAAGTCATCTGCTACCTATAGATTTGTGGCAAATGCTGATCACTGAAACCACAAAAAGGTGCAGAAAGTATAAACATAGATAGGACCAAACAAACTAAAAGTAAGTCCTTGAACTGTTCTCTTCTGCTTGCTGTTAGCCTCACAAAATGTAATACTTTAGCACGAAAATGTAGACAAAATACGTGAATGCTAAATGATTTCAGTGTAAGACGGTTACATTCTTGATTGAGAATGAAAGTCAATCTCTAAAATGTCAGCTTTTTATTTAATGCTAGACCTTTCAGAAGCACAACTTCCTGCAATAAGTGCATGCTGATCGATACTAAGACAGGAAGTTTAACAAGGTCGCTGCTACTAATTGTCCTCAAAGTGAGAAACAAATAATCTTTTGATAAATGGCAGTATATATGTAATTTTATACTTACCAGCTACTCAATATATCAATACGTATAAAGTTTCAAGAGAAGAAAAATATCTACTGTAGCTTAGATCTATAAAGTATTGTTTCATTTTTCTTAAAAAATTAAAGATTATTCATTTAGATTCAGAAAACAAAGTACATACAGGTCCACTGTTACTCATAATTCAGTATTTTATTTTACCTATCCTCCTCTACAACCTAGTTACAGACATAATTATGGCTTCATCTCTAGTAGGGAAGCAAAAGATTTTGCAATGAAACTTTCTCATTCAGCACATTCCTTTCAAGTTAAAGGCTGAGATTTAAAGCAAGGGATAAGGGCTGAGATGAGCTGAGACCAATGGCATGAGGTTTAACAAGGCCAAATGCCGGGTCCTGCACTTGGGGCATAACAACCCTGTGCAGTGCTACAGACTAGGAGAAAAGCGGCAAGGAAGTTGCCTGGAGGAGAAGGTCCTGGGACTGTTGGTCGATGGCCGACTGAACATAAGCCAGCAGTGTGCCCAGGTGGCCAAGAAGGTCAATGGCATCTGGGCTTGTATCAGAAACAGCATGGCCAGTGGGTCCAGGGAGTTGTTTAGCCTGGAGAAGAGGAGGCTGATGGGAGATCTTACAATCATAGAATCGTAGAATAACCAGGTTGGAAGAGACCCACCAGATCATCGAGTCTAACCATTCCTATCAAACACTAAACCATGCCCCTTAGCACCTTGTCCACCTGTGCCTTAAACACTTCCACGGAAGGTGACTCAATCACTTCCCTATGTAACCTATTCCAGAGCCCAATGACCCTTTCTGTGAAAAACTTCCTCCTAATGTCTAGCCTAAATTTCCCCTGGTGGAGCTTGAGGCCATTCCCTCTTGTCCTGTCCCCTGTCACTTGGGAGAAGTGGAAGCGTCCTCACTATAACCTCCTTTCAGGTAGTTGTAGAGAGCAATGAGGTCTCCTCTCAGACTACTCTTCTCCAGGATAAACAACCCCAGTTCCCTCAGCCGTTCCCCATAAGGCCTGTTCTCCAGCCCCTTCACCAGATTCATCACTCTTCTCTGGACTCGCTACAGAACCTCAACATCCTTCTTGTGGTGAGGGGCCCAGAACTGAACACAGGAATCAAGGTTCAGTCTCACCAGTGCCGAATACAGAGGGAGAATCACCTCCCTGGACCTGCTGGTCACACCATTTCTGATACAAGCCAGGATGCCATTGGCCTTCTTGGCCACCTGGACACACTGCTGGCTCGTGTTCAGTCAGCTGTCAACCAGCACTCCCAGTTCCCTCTCCTCCTGGCAGCTTTCTAGACAGAATTCTCCTAGTCTGTATCTCTGCATAGGGTTGTTGTGCCTCAAGTGCAGGACCCGGCATTTGGCTGTGTTAAACCTCATGCCATTGGACTCTGCCCAGCGGTCCAGCCTGTTCAGATCCCTTTGCAGAGCCTCACGACCCTCCAGCAGATCTGCACTTCCACCCAGCTTAGTGTCATCTGCAAACTTGCTAAGGGTGCACTTGATGCCTTCATCCAGGTCATTGATGAAGACATTGAAGAGGGCTGGACCCAGCACTGAGCCCTGGGGAACCCCACTTTTCACTGGTCTCCAGCTGCATTTAACACCATTCACCATCACTCTCTGGCCTCGGCCATCCAACCAGTTTTCCCCACAGGAGAGTGTGTGCCTGTCCAGGCCAGAGGCTGACAGTTTCCGTAGCAGAATGCTGTGAGAAACTGTGTCAAAGGCTTTACTGAAGTCCAGGAAGATACATCCACAGCCTTTCCCTCATCCATTAGGTGAGTAATTTTGTCATGGAAAGTGATCAGGTTAGTTTGGCAAGACCTGCCCTTGGTAAACCCGTGTTGACTAGGCCTTATCACCTGGCTCTCTTGCATGTGCTTCATGATAACACTCAAGATCACCTGTTCCATGACTTTCCCTGGCACTGAGGCCTGACCTTATTGCTCTCTACAATGACCTGTGAATAGGTAGTGGAGAGGAGGGAGCTGGTCTCTTCTCCCAAGTGACAGGGGACAGGACAAGAGGAAATGGCCTCAAGCTCCACCAGGGGAAGTTCAGGCTTGACATCAGAAAAAAAATTTTCACAGAAAGAGTCATTGGGCACTGGCACAGGCTGCCCAGGGAGGTGGTTGAGTCACCTTCCCTGGAGGTGTTTAAAAGAAGGGTAGACAAGGTGCTCAGGGACATTGTTTAGTGGCAGATAGGAATGGTTGGACTTGATAATACAAGAGGTCTTTTCCAACCTGGTTATTCTATGATAATGCAGTCACTAAAAAGTACTTCACGTTACACTCCAGAAGCACTGAGACTAATGAGGGAAGAAGGAAAGAAGAGAGATAAAAAAAAGCCATACAGTTTGTACACTCTCTTCTTCAATGTCCTTCTTTTTCTGGGACATGGTGCAAGGAACCACATTCTTAAAGCAGTGCTAGGGATTCCAAATAGCTTCAATGACACCAGAACAGGGTTGATGCAAGCAAGAATTCTAGATTAATTTCTGGAAACAACTCCTTCAAAAAATTACCTGTGGTTTTACTCACAGAAGGTTACACAGGAGGTAATGATGCCTCACAAAAATAATGTTCTGATATCAGGAAAATTATCCTGGAGATAAAGTTATATCCTATCTAAGATGCCATATTTTCTCTTAATTTTTTCTAAAATTAGTTTTATTATAACACAGGACACATGGATATTTTAAAAACTACTAATGTTAAATAAATCCCTTGCTTTAAAAAGTTCAGATGTGTAGATTATGCATTTGAAAGAACATGAGATGTATCGAAACATTCACAGCTGTATTCTATGAGACAGAAGTGAGCTCTTATTAATTAAAGTGATAGGGAAACAGAGATTCACAAAAAAGTAGGTACCCGCTGACAGAAAGAAATCTTTTTTCTATGACAATAAAGAGTCTGCAAGAGCAGGATATCACTGAAAATCTGTTAAGACACAGACAACTAGAAATATGTTGTTTATAAATCTATGTAACAAATAAATGTGTAGTAGGGACAGAGCACTCTGAAATGACAAGTAAGCTGTCATGCAACAGGCATCTCCACAGACTTTTGTATAGTTAAAAGAAACATCAATATCCATGCTGAGGTAGCATTTATTTTAAGTAAGGATGATGAACTTCCTTGTGATACTTGGTCATGAATAACACATTACAATTTTTATGCTCTGAATTACTGTGGTGAAAAAGTAAGAAACTCTAAGCTTCCTACCTTTTATATATGCTATATTCCAGAGCACAGATAATATCTGAAAATTTTGTCACTGCTTTCAATTTTTAAGGATTAATAATACTTCTGTAAATATTTTTCAGAACTAGTAACGATTTTCTCCAAAACAGCAAATAGACGCCCATTTTCCCTTAAGACTCACAGACCATTTTTGCTTCATGAACCCAGCATTATCTCCTGTCCTTCCAAGTCAGGCCAAGACCCCATGCTGCCCACAGTCAAGCATCACCTCTAAACAGCCAGATCTCGCTTACTCTTCTCAATGGCACAGAGGCTATTCTTAGCAAAACCAGACATTTTTAGCTGACATACTGTGGCATCATGCCACGCATCATCCTAGCTGCAAAGTGTGCTCCATCTGAAGGCAGCCTGGCTTCACTTTAATTGGCAACAAGCAGAAGTGTTAGTCTTTTAAAACAGGACATGGAAATTTTCAGTGCTATTTGTAACAGCAAAAGCAAGTAGATCTTTTACAAACAAGTATTCCTTTGAATTTTTTTGGGGGGTGTGTGGATGATTTTAAGAAACAGATTCACCAGGCAGAATTTTCAGTTACAAAAACTAAAAAAAAAAAAAAAAAATCATTTATTTTCCCTTTTTGATGGTCATTAATGCCCTAGGTTTACTCAATGATTAAAGGGAAGGGAAATAACAAAATGGAGGGTTGAGAAGCTCATAGTAAGAGAGGAGCAAGAAGGGTGCGTGCATGACAAAAGAAAAGCTAATCAATTACGCATATGCACAAAGTCAGAAGAGTGGACACGTTTTTGAGATAACAGAAAAGAGATCTGGAAGTAACTCGGGCACACAGTGTGTGCCTTCAGGGAAACAGAGCAGCTGTGAACCCCGTTTGCCTGGCTGGAACATGCTACCTATCTGATACAATTCCTAAGCAGGCAAAATAGAGATTACTAGTTAAATTGATCTTCCAGTTAAAATGTGCATCATATCCTTACACGTCACATGGTAAAATCACCACTGGAAGTGCTTTTTGCAGATCATGTGTGACTTTGTCAAAGGAAAACTTACCAAAACCACTAAAATTAAAATTAAAATGTACGATGTGGGTGTGATCCTAAACACAATCACCATGTGCCTCCAGACTTCAAGATTTAATGGGAAACAGCAAAGGACACAGAACTTAAGACAGATAAAACCTAAGCAGCATTGAATTCTGTCTGTCAAATCTCTTGACAGTGAAAAGGTCTCTGTATGAAGCATGAAAACAGAGGGACTAATCACATTTGCAAGAAAAAAAAATATGCCTTAGAAATACTGAATCCAATCATATTTCTGTTTGAGGCTCTCAACCATGAGAATTAGTTGGCAAGGAGGAGCCCCTCCTTGTCTGATGTCAGTAGGAGTCTTCTGCTCAACAAAGAGAGTCTTACTCTACAAGATGCTGAGAAACATAGATGGCACTTGGATTTGGATTCCCTTCACTAATTTCACATACTTTAGTGCCTAAATTAGAAAATAAACAGCAGGAGAGCGGAATCATCGGGATGTAATCTGGTTTCCAGGTGGGCTGAATTGCCTTTTGGCATGCTCACACACACACACACACTCCAATTTCTGCCAAAAGAGACCAACATCCCAGTACTGTCTAAAATGAGATGAGCTGAATCTGGGCTTTCACATTCAGAGATGCTGAGATCCCTGCAGGAAAGGCTTTTCCTGTTTCTTCCACTTCTTCCTCTTGCCCCCAGCCAAACTTTGTTCTTTAATTGAACATGTTCACTTATTTCACTCTTATGTACATGCTTAGAAAAATAAAGAAAAGGTTACAGAACATACAGTGTTAGAGCCTAAGGTTTAGGCATAAGGTTGTCCAAACTTTCAGGCCAGAAGGCAAAAGTAACAGAGAAGTTGGGACACAGGTCCCAGCTATTGGCTGATGGTTCTTCAGTCTTCCTGCTTTGGCTAAGTGGCACCAAAACACAACCAATGGAAGATGGAAGACACTCAGCAAATAAAAACAGAAGATGCCATCATTACATTGAGATGTCAAATTCTCCTGATGAAAAAAATAATTCAGTTATTTCAATTAACAGAAAGGTTCAGCCAGCTTTGACAGTACTTGGTAAAAAAACATTTTTCTTCCAGATCCTTTGGAAAAGAGAAACCTTGGTAGAGATACCAGTATCATTAATCTGTGTGGAAAAGAAAGGCCACAGGAAAAGCTGCCTTTTTCTTTGTTAAAAACCAGAATAGGTAACAATAGCCAGAAAAGGCATCTGCAAACTTTCTGCACGTCTAAGAGTATCTCTCAGTAGTATAAGTGAGGTAGATGTGCTGAAGACTCTGTCCTAAAATAAAATGTGTCCCACTAAATGGCCACAGGTTGACAATAATTTTAGAGCCATTTCCTCACCATTACTCTAATTTACTAAATTTTTTTTTTAATTGGAAACGTGGTAATAAGCGGAGAGATTTCTCAAGTGATGTTACTACAAGACTCAAAAAAGAACAGGCAGCCACAAGGTTTATACTGGCTTATGGGTGCAGAACGAATGACAAAACTCTGCTGTGAAGACTTGCAACAATTCTTCACTTAAAACCACGGTGAGAAGAGATCAGGGCAGAGAAGAAAAAGAGCTCACACTAATAAAAATATAGAAATAATAATAAAAAAGCTTCATAAATTCTCTCTCTTCTTTTTTCTTTTAATATGTTCACTGAATAAACTCAAATCAGTCACTGTCACTATTTAGAGGCAGTGTGTACTGTGTTCTCGTGGGAGAGAGGTTTGAGCAATCTTTTTATTATATGTATACACACACATATGTGTATGTGTACATACCTATATATACATTTGTTAGAGTATATTGCTAAAAATAAAATTATGTATGATACATGTTAAAAAAAAAACAATAAAGGAAGTACCAATTGATTTCTAAGAGGTCCTGTGCTTTAAAAAACAAGGATTATACCAGGCAAAGAATTCACGTGTGTACTACTTCAGAAAGGCATCAGAGCCACGAGAGGGCACTCTCGTAATCTACAATTTGAATTTCCACTGCCTAGCTTTTTAATATTTAATTAAAAGGAAATCTGACTGTTTTGCAGAATGAAGAGATCATACTTCATACATCAAGACAAGACATTTTTCTCCAAATTAAAGGAAGCTAATGATATCTACAATATTTCCCAATTACACTGTATTGGCTAAAGAAACAGAATTTACGAATACACTGAAGCTTACTTCAAAATTACATTTTACAGAAACAAAACATGATTTACATTAAACACTAGCATGTACTGTTTGACATCTGTCAATTTGTAATATTTCAGTCAATGAGATTAGAAGATACCTCCAGCTATACAACCAATGTTATCTGTGCATGCTAGGCATACATGTGATCCCAAGCACATTATCCAAATCCAAATACAGCTAGATGTCCTTAATCAGAGTTTTTATGTTTCTGAAATTATTGTAGGGTTGTCTGTTGCATTTTATTTTTTCTAATTTTTCCTAAAGGTATTCAGCCACCTTACACAGAATATGTATATTCTTCACTGCATTACCACAAGCTTTCCCTCTCCCTTTTTATGTTCCCAGATTAAAAAAAAAAATCAGAATGGCCCACTCTCACTACCTTTTTCAGGTTAGGAGGGTAATCAGTTACTGGAAGCCCTTTGTAGCTAATGATTATGTAATTTATTTTACTGGCCATTGTAAGGGTATTGATAAATGGGGCACTCCTGAAGGTTATTCTGAACACATCCTCCTGTCTGACACTTGCTATCTTTGTTGAACAGAAGCCAAGTATACCTACTGCAAGCTGAATTACATATTGTCTTGTTATTAGGATATACTTCAACAAAAGTGTAAAAGCTATATTTGCCGTATGCATTTAAAAAAGTAAAAATGGCAATTCTGCTCAGGAATACCAAGAAAAAAAAAATCAGTCTAAATTGGTTTTCATTACCTTATGGAAAAGTGTTTTTAAAACTTTCTTAGACGCAATATTTAGATCCTCAAAGTCATGGGCAGTAGTTAATTTGGTTTCTTCAATATACAAACACTTGAAATAGTGCTGACACATAGGGATTCCTGGTAAACCCACACTTAGAATCCAAATGCCTGTTTCCATTGCAGTTGCAAGGTAGTGTGTGCCTAAAGTCGCAGGCATTACATATATTTCCTTTGAGATAAGGTGGTATTGCTAACTTATTAATTACAAAGTGAACTGGTGGTTCTGATTTGGTATTCTGCAAATCTCCAAGAATGTTTTATTAGCCACTAAATATATTAGGACAATTGACAACCTGAAATACTTTATATTTAATAATCTACCTTCTCACGTGATAGAACAGTAAAATTACAAAGATCATATTCATGAAATCAAACAGATCTATCTAGCATTCTATCCAGGCTCATCATAAACATGCTTTCTAATTAATTATATACTAACTTGGAACAATTTTACAGAGCTGTCACTGCATTTAGGCCCCTGTCTAACCAGAAATCTGTATTACCTGGGAGTGTATAATGGAACATAATTAAAATAGATTATGCAAAAGCTGAATGCACAGTAGTCTAATACATGTGCTGCTGTGCCCTCCTCATCAATAGTTAAAGGAATCCAGCAACATGGTTGCCAATATACCACAAAAAGAGTTGAAGTAATTTCATGCTTGCATTCATTTCTCTTTCAAAAAATTCAGCTGGTAATTTCTTATATCTTCTGCATACTCAATTTACACAGGAGATAAAACATACCAGAGACATATTATTAAATCTAGGCATGAAACAGTTAACAGCAGTGCACATGCCAAGGTTTTAATAAGGCTTAACAATAAAAAGCTTCAATCCTCCACTTTCACTCGATTTTGTTGTTGTGGTTTTCCCTTGCTTAGGGCAATCCATCTGTTAATGTTGACTAGCAATATAGTTAAGCTCGCACATGTATAAAAAGCCTAGAACAGCTAACCTAAGCAAGAGTAACCTCAAATTAATGTTACAGAGACAGAACAATTCATCTTGAGTAAAGATTAATTGTGTGTGTGCGCACGCGTGTGCACATAGGCACATATCAGTGCACTCCCGTTATTTTGCTTTTTAGGAAAGATTTTCAAAATGCAAATTATAGGACAGCAAGCTGATCACTACAGTTTGCAATAACACATTTAATTATTTATTCTGCAATTAGTTTTTGACAGCTATTTTATATGCTATATTTTTTATTGATTTGTTGTTAATTTTTTAAGTCTAATGCCAATCAGGAAAAAAAAATATAATAAAACCACTATGACAGTAGTGATAAAGCTTAGTAAATATTCATTGTTAGAAATGGCTCTGCACTGTGCCCAGTGCCGGTATTCTCCCTGGGCCAAACTGGTCTTATTTTCAATAAAACCAGAGAAGTATCCTTTCCCTTGAGCCCTGTTAGGCTGAGGCTGCAGTTGGAACTGTCATCTTCACACAAAAGCGAAGGGGTTGGGTTTTGCAAACGCAAAGCCTAATTGGGAGATCTTCATGGCTGTACCCTTGACATTTATTAAAGCCTCATCAACAAAACAGGAAATAACCGTACTAATTAGCAGACCCACATACAAACTGCTATTTGTTGAGGTAAGAGCATGTTCACTTCCTATTGTAAAGGAAACATCCACCCAGACCCCCAAATTCAGTTATGAACCAATTATTAAAATGATCTTTATAGAGTGAAGAAAACTTTTGTATCATACATAATGTTTCAAAATAAATGTTTTATAGCGTCTCAGGTAACTATTAGTTAGTATTTATGTGCAACTGTATCCAAGAAGTGGAGAATGAAAAGCTCAGTGCACACATCTAACATGACATAAAATGTAACACCCAATTCTTTATATTTACAAGTTTCTAAATGTTTCAGTATGGAAGAGAGAGTAATTAAATGCAGAGGTGCCTTTTGCTTGGAAGCAAGATGATTATTAAAAGAAACATCTCTTTTGTTTGTTGTTTTTTTAGGGTTTGGGGAGATATTCAAATACACTGTCATAGTAACTTAATCAATATCTAGTTCTTTCTTTAAACATACATCAAAGTGCATGAACTGCACGCTTGTGCTATCCTTACACAGTTACAGACACTCAAGGGCACCATTTTAGAAATATGGGTGGAGAGGCTCATTTGCAGAATAAAGACTAACAGAAAAAAGGATTAAACCTGACAACAATAGCAAGCTGTGAAATATCCTTATTTTAAATGGCAGATTTAGTACTATATCAGTCTCTCTCATACACGTGCACTTTTGAATACAAATATATATTTTTATTTGGATGTAAGGCTGAAAATCACTACTTATTCCTACAGCACCTGCATTTATATTATCTTATTCTAAAACTTACCAAGAGCAAAAAATAAAAAACGAGAGTAGCAACAGTAGACTACTGTTTTTCAGAAATATTTTTACTTGTTTGCTTTTGGGGAGGAGTAAAAAGTGGGAACAGCATGAGAGAGAGGTGAAGGAAACTGTGTGAGAGTGGAGTTTTTAGGGAGGCAATCGCGATTTGCCTTCCTGTCCACTGGACTCAGGTGACATTTGGGACAAGAGCTCAGGAGAAGACACAAGACCTTTGGTTTGCAGAAGGGCAAAACTGTGGGTTATTAGTTACAAACTTCAGTAGTAAACAAACACTATACATGTATGTGCAAAATCACAGGTGCGTGTATATATATGCTAACAAACTATAGATACGTACTCCAATCTTGTTTTTCAAAAGTAAAAGACAGCAATGATATCAAAGGATTTAGCAGTATACAGCTGTTCGAACACAAAAACATACAGAAGTTAAATTGTTCTGCCCAAACACAGGCCTTCAAAAGAAACATTTACTGTTGCAAAGGTAAACTATATTCCTTTCTATCCCTAGACTCCTGTACACAACAGAAAGAAGCACTAAGGTACAGTGAATTACTGCAGATTTATTTAAAAAAAGAAGCCTATAAAAATTCACTGACTACAAGGGAATGCTTGTGTTACAATATTACTCACATACATACAATTGTAGATTCACCTACACTGGACTGTGGATGGTGGTCCATTAAAAGCTGTTTAGTACTTCACTTTCTCAAATTAGGGGTGTTCTTTTTGGGGGTAGTGGGTCAGGGGAAGTTGCTCTACATTAAAATATCAATGACCTTTTAGAAATAAATATTTTAAGAACTATTCATGTTATTAACTCTACATTCATACATTTAGAATTGTGTATCTTCTCTTCTGATAATCAGTGAAGAAAATCTACTGTAAATACATTCCTGAAAGAAACTGCTTGTATATAAAAATATACCGATAGCTCATAGTTTAAAACTTTACCACTGACTTTCAAAGATCACAAAAACATTTACGAAGTAAATACTTAAAGCAGAGAGTGTTTGTATTATTTATAATCCCACTAAAAATAATGACTTAATACTAATGTACAATTTCAACATCATTTAGCAAAAATCTGAATCAGTTCTACACTTAATGTCAAAAACTTCATATTTATTACAGATAAAAACTAATCCACTCTAGTATCTAAAGCAAAAACCCAAATGTTGTTAAATCAACTAGACAATTATACTTAGTTCTCATACGAGGAAGATATACATGTTAAAAATCCATATCTAAACAGTCATTACATGTATTAAACCATGCAATAACAATATAATGTAAAAATATATACCTATACATTAAGATATGTACATGTGCAGGTATTTATTGGCAGAAAAAGTGTTACAAAAACTGTTTTATTGATAACTTTGAAATAACAGCGTCAAAATGAATCCAAAGACATTAAAACGCTGCCAAAGTTGAGACGTTACACCTGTTACTTCAAATCAAGAACAGAAAGGATTAGAGAACAAAAGGACAAGAGACTGGCACCGTATTAACTAGCTGACTTATTAATAAAATAATTACTCATAAAATCTGAGCGAGGTTAAAGGCCACACGACTGCCAAATCAGTTTATGTGAAATACGAAATTAATGTCCCCACTTGAAGAAACTAAAAAAGACAGCTTAGCACAGATCTGTGAATAGACTAGGATGCATTTGCAGTGAGAAGCCCTTATAAAAAACAGTATTTAAGAATTAAATCACAGATTCGCACATATAAATGTTCTGTTTCTTCCCCTCTCAATAGGGATGAAATACAAATAGCATTTTTCAAGCAGTTCAACAGTATATCTATAAACATAGCTTATCAAAAAAGACAGTAAAACAAGCCTTAGACAGATTTACTGATTCATTGCTGTAAGTGGGGGAAAAAAAATTCCTCCTATGTAAGTAAGCAAGAACAGAAGTTCCAGGTGTCTTACCTGTGCCAGTCTTCGCTTTTCTGAGTTTGCTCTTTTCTCATAATGCAATGTATAGACAGGAGCAGTCTGTACTGCACCAGCGCTGCAAGTTCCATATTCTTCCTCACTCTCCTATGCAACAAAACAGATTTAAATTCTTTTATTTATAATCATTATCTGCAAACGTACCCTCCATATTATGCATGCAGAATGCATTCAAAATTATCTTGCCACAATCTATTACTGTCATGAAAATACCATCTGTAGCAAGAAAATCAAATTCAGCTTTTCAAGAAGCTGAATTATCAACATTGTCATTTAAAAGATGAATTGTTCAAACATGTAGAAAATATTTTTGGAAGTTTTCTTAAAATAGCATAGAATTGATCTAAAAACTGGTTCTTTTTCCTGAAGAAAATTTTCAAATTGGAAAAATTTTCAATTGGAAAAGCAGCTGCAAAAAAGCCTGAAACATCTTTTCTGATATTTCTGCAGTGTTGCCTGTACAAAATAAAAGTGCTTCTTCATTTTTAAACATTGCCATTGTCCACGTCTTATGAAACCAAAACAGATAACTACACCTTCTGAAATAGACTGTACTGCAAGACTCTCCCTTCACAAACCCTCATCTTAAAGCAAAAGCTTCAATTGTAGTATCAAAGCAATCAACTTTATGAAAACATACATTCTGTTAATGTATCTTTGAAGACCTCTGTTGTTCTATGATAAAATATGCAAACAATAAAGAGATTATTCAGTGGATGCATAGAATGACAGATAGTTGCCAGAGGGCTCGTTATGAAAAATGTATTGTTGAACAAAGGGCTAAGTATATTTCAAAAGTCATTAAAAACACAGATCTCATGTGATTTGTAAAGTATAAGCTTCAAACTGATACAAGAATCAATGTAAAAATGTAAAAAGTGTACTACGTACCCTGTGTTTTAACTTATTCTTCACTTCTTTTATTCCTTGTCTTGCCTGATTTTTTGCCTAGAAAAATAAAAGGAATTAAGTAGCTCTGCAAGGCAGTGGTTGTAGTCACAGAACATGCTTGATAATGGTATACTTATTTTACCTTTTTTTTTAAACACTTGGTAGTATAAAGCAGGACAATTACCTTTATCACAAACTTCATACACGCATTGTCAGTATATTTTATACTTATGCTTTGTCCATATATTTAAGGATTTTTTTCCATTATATGTATATCAATGCTGTGAAAACATACATACTCAAAAATTACCCAGTCTTACTAAGGACAGGCTAAAAATGGTCATATACATCACTCCTTTATTTTAAATGGTTCTTTAAATTTAAAATGGAATTTTAGCAGTAAGGCATGTTTGAAAAATGTTAAGATTTTCAAGATGACTGCTACAGTGTTCCAGTCTGGTAACTTGCAAGGCAACATCAATCTTAAGAGAAATGAAGTGATTTCATATGCAGACGGAGATTTTGCCCAGTGTTGCTGAACAGCATAGTGCTGCTATTTAGGGGAGAATTCTGTATATATTAAAAGAAGCAGTCAAAGATCACTGTTGCATAGAAAAGAGCCGAGGACATTTGATAGAGAAATGAATTCTCAATACAGAATGCCATGCACTTATCCCTCCAAAAAACATCTAAAAGAGAGAGAAGGATAGAGAAAGAGAAGGGAGGGAGTAGGAAAAAAACCCAAAAAACAGGAGACTGATGACATTGAAAATCCTAACTCAAATAGATGAAATTTTTCTTATATTAATATAATAAGAAACTATGAAAGTTTTCAAGGTTGTCTTCAAAACAGGACTTCTAAAATATATTTAAGGGTGTAATCATGTGGAGACCGCCTATTTTTCTATTGTTTTCTATACACAGAAATTCAGAAAATTGAATCAAGAGGTCAGAAACACTTTCTTGATCCTTAAATGATGCATCTATAAGCTCAATAACAACACAATGGGGTGCCATGTAGCAGATGCTAACCTGAGAGCAACTTTAAACTTTCCAGATCATGCTCACAGCATTTGGATGAATTTTGCAGTGCTTTGTTCTAACTACAAAGGATGGCACCAGACACTTTATTCAAGGCTACCAATCAGTTGTCTAGCGATTTCATTTCTCCAGTAGTAGTCTCCATAAAGGACAACAGCATAAGAAATCATATGGCATATAGATATGAATAGTTTATACACACAGACCTCCACAAAATTTGACAGTGTTTCCTGGCATACACAGAAGTTCATTTTGAAGGACCTTTATTATCAAGAACGTAATTATCAAAATTGAAGGCTGGGAAAAGATCATGTAAACACAGCCTAAGCAAGCGCAAAGTGAAGAAGAATAATTCGCAGATAAGCTGTTAATGAACCTTTTTTAAATATAAATGACTCCATGACTATGAAGCATATTTAATTTATTTACCTGTTTCTCTCCATGACTGCTGTGTTTTTCAACTGATGTAAAATTAAAAATTCTGTTTGGAAACTTCACTTAAAATACACCAGCTTTGACTGATATACTGATTTATTCAGGATTACTTATTATGCATCCAACTAGTGAAACATTTGGAAAAGCAAAAAGGTAGCCAAAAGTCTTGTCCCACATATTAAATACACAACCTTAAAATACTTCCCCTTTAATTTTACACCATGGCTGTTTTTCCATACTGCATAATACCATGTAATTGTACATGCTCTATTGGTTATTTATTTTTACTAGAAAACAAGATATTCTAAGCTCAAAAGTAGATGCAGTAAACGCAGTTAAATGGGATGTACTTAGTGCCACCTTTAAAAGAGCAGATGATAGAAAGGACTTGCAGCACACATTACTGATGCTTTACTGAATCTTTCAATAGTGCAGCACTTAGTGCCAAAATTAATTTTCATTTGCATAAGCCAGGACTCCATTTGTTGAGTACCAACTGGATCTCTTCTGAATAGAGATCTCTACATCATGTTAACACAATATACTATATAACTATTACACCAAATTTATATTACATATAAATGTAACGTTTACAAAATGTTTTACACTCATGTTAACTTTGCAAAGCCTGTGTTGTATTACAGGACCTCAGTGTAAATGAGAGTTTCTATTTTCAGAGTCCATACTTTAATCATGTTGTCATCAACTCAGGAAGAGTTTACGGCCATGTGTCAAATATCTAAATGATATTCAAATAAGTTTTACTATGTGTTATGATTGAAAAAAACACAGCACACTGATGCCTATCATTACATATGAGCTATTTGGAGGAGACTGAACCAACTCTAAAACCTAGTGCTATATAAGTAAACGAAGCTCAAAAATTTCTACAGGCTGAACTGTCTTTCTGCAATACATTTATAAAATACTTAGGTTGTTAAGTATTCAGAAGAATGAGAGGTTGTAGGAAGTTGAGGTATTTTTATGTAGTATTTATTTTAAATAGGTGACCTTACAAATTTATATGCTGTTTTCACAGCCGGAGTGGCTTTGGTCATTGCTGTGTTGATCAGGGCACCGCCTTTCTGAAAAACACGAAAAATATAGTTCGGTAACATTTTAACACAAGTCAAGCTTTAAGACAACAGCCAGGAAAAATAAACAGTAGTTGGTAAGGAAATAACAACCTTCCTTTTAAATCGGTAAGAATAACCACAGCTGCGTTTCCTCCCCAACCTGCTGTCTGCAGCTACACAAGGGTTACAGTATGTCATTATCATAGTTGACACATTTATCAATGCATTCTAACAGAATTACGTATTTACATTCTTCATCCACTGCTACCATTTCAAAATCAATTCAAAAGCTATGGCTATTTTTCATGTGTTCCTATCATATTTATTATAAAACTTAAAAATAGTTTGGCTTGACAAAAAGAACTATCTCGTTTAATCACACAAGAATTCCCTTAATCTAAAATAATATATTTTACTAATCCTGCAGAATAGCAAGGTTACACCAGGGGTCTTCTGCTAGCCAAACTGCACAAATCCATATTAAGAGAAGTGCTATTTACTAGAAGTGATAAACTTCGTATCAAATTGTACTGTCACACCTAATTAACAGTTAAGGAACGTAACACGATACAGAAAGCAGTGAAATCCCTGACTTTACAGACAGCAAACCTCTGTGTGTCTTGGCATTCCTTTTGTGCACAGGACTTTTCCTTAAAGAATCTTCAAGAAAAAAAACCACTAATTTACTGCATATACCATACGCATAAAATTTATTATAGAGCGTAATTATGTTTTCCTTGCAACTGAACAAACTTCTATCATTACACATATGTAAGGAAAGGACAAAGACTTAAAGAACAGGATGGGAAGTATAATTATTTAATCCAGTTTATACCTTCACTGTGTGCATCCACTGCTGATAAGATCTTGAATTACCTGAAATAGAAATGTGAAATGTAATACAATCAAACAGACAATCAACATTTTAAATGTTTCAACTCTCCTCACAATCTGCATAAAAAAATTCCCTTAGAGGATTATTCATTAATTCCACTCTTCCCAGATAGATGAGGAATGTAAAGATAAGAATAAGTATTCACTAAGAAAAACACCTAGTTGTATCTTATTTAACATTTTCTATTTTCTTTGTAAAAGCATAGCTTTTTACCACACAGACTTTTAAATTCTAATTGAGGTAGAAAGATAAATGAAAGCTACGATAACGTAACACACTGCTAAAAAGTCTAAAAAGAAAAACACTACCTCGAAGGAAAGAATAATACATAATGAACTGTGTTCAAGCATAATGATCCCACTGGGCAAACTTTCAAGTAAGAAAATGACATGGACTGCAGATGGTCCCATTCCAAAGAATGAGAGAAAAGTATAAGGATTATAGCACAACTATATACTCCTGTGCAGAAAATATCCTTTAAAAATGTTACCTGTATCTACTTTCTCTCACAAAGGAAAACCTCTAAAAAGTAAGTTAGAGCTACTGACTTCTGTAGGACCAGCGAGGACTATCAATACCACTAAGCTGGTCATGAAGGACAGGGTTAAATTCTTGATAAAGAAATTAATAAGAAACTAATTAGAATTAACCTGATAAAGAAATTCATACTATTTGCCAAAGGTGCTTCAACTGAACACCAAACATTGGCTCCGTGATAGCTGAGAAAGTTTAGTGTAATTCAGCCACTTGAACATTCCAGTACTGCGAGCTGTTACTAACCCCACAAAAAGCATACACATCTATAAGAATGAGAATTTTCAGACTAAGAGTTTATCCATTCTGAAAAGACAATACTGATATATCCTTGATGTTACAGACTTATAACAGGATTTCTAAAAACTTCTTAAGTTTTGTAATAATCTGGGTGGAATTCTTGCACTGGCTAAAGGAAAGCCACAATATTCTTCCAGAATATGGTTCAGAATGAACTGGATTACAGTAAAAGGCATCCCCAAGTTTCTCAATGAAGTGAGAAAACTAAGCTGTTTATACTCGTATCAGATACTTGCACCCATTCCACTTAATACTTTACAAGGAATTTTGAGACAGCCAGACTCTCAAGAATGATGGCAGAAGTGAAAGAAATGCTCACTTAGAAAGGAGAGAACTCAATGATCATTATGGTCCTATCTCCAGTAAAAACGTCAAAAAGTAACCTAAAGCTAAAATGGCTCATTTTTTAA
This sequence comes from Coccyzus lansbergi, assembly GCA_033558105.1. NCBI lineage: Eukaryota > Metazoa > Chordata > Aves > Cuculiformes > Coccyzidae > Coccyzus > Coccyzus lansbergi. The sequence goes on from JAUMJK010000116.1 coordinate 1,769,457, forward strand.
TTCTTTAGTCCGGCTCCCTGAAATTACCAAAGAAGGTAGCATGCAAATAACATGCAACAAGGTGAAATATAACCACTGCTGGTGTGCTACATTTCAAAACACAGTATTTTCTCTAAAATGATATTTCATAAATTCAAATTCTTAGCAACAATATTCACATATTGTCTGGCTTGTGGCATCCTTAACAGTGACTCTTCCCACATCCAAGGTTTAACTGTCTTCTAGTTCTGTAGAAAGACTTCAAGGAAGGCAATAAAGAAATATAAAGAGATGTATACTCGTGTACAGAGAAGGGCAGGTTAACACTGCATACCCTCAGCAAGAGTTGAGACTTCTGAAACTCTAGCAAGAAAATGCTGACTCCTTGAAATAAATCATTATTGAGAGAGGTTCAAAGGCTTTCAGGTTTTCAGTTTTCCTTATACTACCACAACTGATATTACACAACTGAAAAAAAAAAAAAGCTGCTGTGGTAAAATTCATGTGATTACTTTAATGGATATATTCTACATGAAATCCAAGCTCTAAGTCAATCAATTATCACTATATTCCAGTACTGAATATTACATAAAACTCTTGAGAAGACTTCCACAGAATAATACATGTAATGGAAAATAGAATTTTAAGTATAAAGTACAAACTGTAATGAAGATGGCTCACAAATTTCTTTTCACATATAGTCAGAGGGAAATAAGTTTTGACCACTCTACTGGAAAAAATCATTAAAAAATAATTAAATATAAGTTTTACTCTTCAGTTTCTAGTTTAATTGTCTGTGCTGGTTTAGTTATGCTCACATATGTGGAAAAATGCAAATTAAAAAAAAAAGATTACTCAAATAAACACTATCCACTTGACTCAGTAATTTTTAAATTATACTCTACAGCTAAGAATATGTTCACCTGTCCTTTTAGCAGCTTGTAGCTTATGCTAACTTTCTGTGACTTCTCTGAAGGCTGGGTTTCACCTGCTTTTTTAAAACCTTAGGCTTCCTGGTAAAGTTGATGGGAATTATCTCTGCAAAGAGATCATAGTTCTACCCCATTAGCGTCACAGAATGTCACCTTCAATTGCATACATATTGTTAGCCCTGCACTTCATAACGATAATGAGACAGCAGTTATGTAAATACTGAATATGTGCCCTAAGCAATTTGTCCACAGCCTGGCAATATACCGCTTGTCTGACTTGAAAAGCAGGTATGCAGCACAATCTAACTGAGAACTGCTAGAGAAGCCAACCATTTGCTCCTGCACAGAGCCAGGTGAGACATGCTTCACAGGCTGCCAGAGCAGCCAAGACACAAGCTTTATCTAACTTCTATTGCAGTTTTATTGCAGCCTCCTGACCCGCTAACTACAGTCAGCAAATGAACACTGACTACTGACATTGCCTATCTGAATAATGGATGCTCAATGCCTAAAATCTGTTTATAGAGCAGCATAAGTTGCTCTAAAAAGGTAAAAAAGAAGTAAATCTCTGTAAAACAAACCTCAGTTTAACCAAGACAAACCCCCACAAAGTATGTGCTAGATCACAGCACAAGACACAGAGGGCAGGGGAAGACAGGGAAAATCTTGTACAAAAGGATTTATGTACTCTGAGTGCAAAAAGGGTATTTTGCAGAAGGTGAAGATGGTTCTGCACCACTCAATGATTTCTCTGCAGGGGCCAAATACTCTCCTCTAGATATGGCTGTGTAAGGGTAAGGTTGCAAAGGAAAACTGTCCACAACTGCCGTTTGAAATTCAGTGGATTTGCTCAAATCACATAATCTCTATTTACTAACACAGCTTCAACGCTACTTTAAGGATTGACCATAAAATAGTATTTGAGCTGTCATGCATATTTTAATCCAATATTTTGAAAGCATCTATGATAGCTCAAATAACAATAAGCTGTACTAAATGTCTAACAGGAAACCATTCAATAATCCAGTAATTTTCAGGAATGCATTCAACACACATTTTTCTATATGGGTTAACTTTGTATGCTCGTTAATGTGACAAGCTTTACAACAATTATCAGTGAACATAACTGAGGGAGACAACACACGGAATAATACTTTTGTTTATAGAGAAGGTAAACTTTTGTTGTCCATTCTCAGATGACACAAACAATGTTAGAAGTGTTCATGGAAAACTTAACTATCTAGAGAAAGTTCATCAGTACATATTTCAGAATTATTTTTAAATACAGTTTATACAAAACATATCACCTTATGTAAATATGCAGTTAAAAATGTAAATACTATAGCGATACTTTATCATATGCTGAAATCTAAGTATTATTTTACTGGACTAAACTAATATATCTTCTTTTAATATATTGATATAACTAGATATATAACATCCCAGCAGTAACGTGTTAAAGGTTCAAACCTTTCCAAGAATGAATGGAAACAATGAAGCAGTAAAAAAATTAACAACTTCTAAAATTTACAGGACATCATCATGTAGAACAACTCTCAAAGAAGCAGTGCCAATGAGTACACTCAAATTAATGCCGTACCTCCACAAAAGCCTCCTGCTGTGATTTCCTCTTCAAAAGCATCGGAGAATCCTCTTCCTGCATTTAATTTTGATAAGCGACCTTCAATAAACTGAAAAAAACAAAGAAGTCACACTTTGTTTACCCTACTATTGCTCCAGTTTTAAGTCTCTACGTTATAAAGGAATCTGTATGTTCAAGACAACATATAGGTTAAGGATAATATATTGCAGAAAATATATGGTCAGTGTTTTATATAGATCAAGTGAATTATATTAGACAAAATTTACAATTTTTTATTCAGAAATGTTTTAAATGGTTTTCAAGCTTCTTTTATGGCATGAAAATATTTTATCACCTTACAAAGAGTACCTTTGGATTTGTAATCATGACCATATAAAGGTGACTGAGACATTTCCTGATGTTCTGTTGTGAAATCCTAAGTTTATTTCATTTCACCAACACAACTTAAACAAACCTTCCTGTGGTATTCCTTTCTGGGTATGCATTAATGGGTCCACAGTAGAACTTGCTGTACACAAAAAGTACCTCTAGAACAATCAGAAATATTTCACCACATGCATTTCGAAGAAACAATAGGCTACAATGTCTACTTGAGGCCCATCAAAGTTGTATGTGCTCTGCATCAAAAATGACAGTACACAAGGGGAAATCACAGCAGAAGCATCCAAGAAAAAAGCAGAGGAAGGTTGTGGCTTGGCTTCAGACAAGGTGGTAGAAGCAGGTTGGATCTGACTGGCAGTGCCCAAGCTGACTTAAAGGACATTTTATTTAATTGCATGGGAAAGTGACATGAAATGCCAAAACAAAGTGCAGCATAATGTCAAGGCAGACTGCCAACACCACCACCATCTGACTGAGTACAGTTCAGGGTTGACACTGGTGTATTTTTAAACACATCTGTTTGCCTTTTTTTGTTTGCTTTATATGTGCTTTAACCCCCAATGCTTATTTAGGTGCATCTACAGATGTACGTTGCAACAGTTGTCTTTAGGCAGAGGTTACAGCTGCATGAGAACATGGACTTGCATCTTTGTGTGAGTGTATACACAAAGGCTAAAATGATAAAAATATTCAGAAAAAGTCAAAATTAGGTAACTAATGATTAAACCTCTCAGACAGAATGACTACATTCTTTTCAAGAATTACTGAGCTTCCAAGAAGAATGATGAGCACATTCTTAAAGGTTTAAAATTCTTTCAAGAATCAACTCCTCCCTTTTGTTTCAAAAAAATTAACTCAACTCTAAGAGATAAAGTGAGAAAGCATTTTTCCAATTATACACGGTTCACCTTCTAGCAAGAATTAGGAGGTACCCACTGGTGCTAAACAGTACACAGGAACAAACCAAAATTAATTATTTGGTGATATCTTATTTTACCACAAATTATCCAACGGCATCAGTGACATTCCAATGTTCATCAATAAACAGACCAGTGACACCAAACAAATATATTCTCAGAGTTCAACAATTCTGGCAGAAAGAATAAAGTAAGCACAAAGATAACCATTTCTTTCTCTTTATTGTGTAAATCTATTCTTATGTTTTCATTTTGCTCCAAGCTGGCTTTTTTCCAAATAGGTTGGTTCATGGTCAGACCACTATTGGATCACTGGACTATTTCACAGTAAGAAAAAGAGATAAGAGTATCTTCAGCTACTGCCATAGGAAAAAAAAACCCATCCATCCCTCCAAAAACTCCCATCTCTAGCCTTTGAACGGTAAGACGTTATCTCTTTTGGGAAAGTTATGAATTCATTCCATACTGTAAACTAACGTAAGATTTATGGACATGCTCCTCATATGATAAAGTTCTATCAAAAGAAGACTGAGACACTGACTGAATTTTACTTTTCAGAGGATCACTCTAACTGAGCATTTAATGTAAATATTGACGAACAGAACAGCAAAAAGATATTGGAAACACTATTTAAAGGAAATGATAAAGTGTTAACAGTGTAATAGTAGTTGCTACTTTGGGGTAATTTCTTGTTAATGGTTGCTACATGAAAAGTATTTACAGTTTTTTCCACCATTTTTCAAACCCAAACTCTCTCAAAATACCTAGGGCTGCTATTTTAAGAAATACATTCAACTTGAGATCCAGAGAGTGCTTGGTTGACTACCACCTCCCATTAAAACCTAGCAATTCCAGTGCTGGTCTTGAATTTTACGATGACTAAGGACAGAACTGTGGCAATTCAACTTTCACCTAAAACTTGCTAAAGCTTCATCAAAACTTTGTTTAGAATACATGTGCATTTCTAAATAGCCCATACCTCCTAGTTCAATCTCTCCCAAAGTGTTAGGGGATACATTACTTGCCGACAGGGATCAAGCAATGGAGCTCTGTGAGTGACACTTGTTGCAACGGCAGAAGTGCCAAAATACTTGGATACATTGACATAGTGGGTTGTTTTCCTTTCTCAGACCCTGATGTCTGAGGATAATTATTTCTATTCTTGCAATCTTAAAGAATTTTGAATTCTAAACCCATATATTTACATCACTTATATAATTACGTCACTTATATAATTACATTATTTAGCAAGATAGTCTACCACTAGGCTTCATGCTAGTTTTAAGAGTGATTTTTTTTTTCTGCTGGGTATTCATCAGAACTATTTGACATGTAAAATGCAACTATTAATTGCTTATGTTTGCAGCTTGAAGTAAAGATTAGCTACCTTCCATGTTATCCTAATTAAAGAGGAGCCTTTCTAAGGTTCATAAAATCTAACTAGTAAGTAGTACTCTTAATAGTACAAATGTCAAAGATGCGGGGGAAAAAAAAGCAGTGAGAAAAGCAACATTAATTATACAGCCTAAAAGAACAAACATTTAAGATAAATTGTCATACACAGAATATTTAACAGGAAATAATAATATTTAATGTATAATTTTTATTTTATTTTTAAGAAAAGTATTTTTATATGACTACATATCCTAGTAGTTTAAGAATAATAATAACCATTTTTTTAAAACTAAATCCATTTAGGGCAGAAGACAGTTTTAGGAAAATAAAGTCAGCAAATTGCAGCAAAATGAACTGAACACTTCCCTACAGTTGTGATCTATATCAGAGTATTTACCATAAAGTATTTCTATGAATTCCTGGAAAATATATAGTTTACATAAACAGTTTGGTGTATTTTGTTTGAGAACACTAGAATCAGTTCTTTCAGCTTCCAAAAATATGAACTAATCAGCCTGGTGTACAAGACATCTCCATCACTTATAAGTCCAGGAGAATGGTTTGAGGTTAAAAGATAATCTAGGCGTGTTCCCTGCTAAAAATACCCTGTCTCAATTTTCAGTAAGGTCTATGATGCTGAATAAGGGAGCAAAAATACAAGAGTTAAGGAAAATGAGATACAGTAGTAGCGACCCCCGGTATACAATTCTACAGAAAACAGCACATGTATGTTGAATTTAAGAAAACATTATAATACTATCAAGAAACACAGAGGCAGTGAAGAATAACACTACATTACTTAAAAACAAAGGTTGTGACAAGTCCTGGTCTGTCAATTTGCCCCTATCAACTTGACGAGGCTTACAAATATATTTCAGGGGGAGAAATAGTAAATGAATAAATAAAAAGACATGAGTTATCAAAACAGTGTTTCTCACAGACTGTTTGACAACTGATTTATTAGATAAAGGAAACGCAGTCTATACCACAGAAAAACCACTTGCATGTGCCTCAAAATACTAGCTTAGATGAAATAAAAGAAGAAAAGTACACCTGAACTTTAAGCTGGACGAGGACTTGCCCAAAAAGGAGATAACAGTTTGAAATTAAAAGGAAAAGTGTCAGGCTGCAAGTGTACTGGCATGTACTAATACATTTTGGGGGTATCACTAACAGACAGTCCATCCAAACACAATACAAAGTAAAAACAGATGATGTCAAAGATAAAGATAATCTCAATGGAAATAACATAAAGAATTAATTCTGCAATGTATTCCAACAGTAATTTTCTGGCACTTTGGTGAAAAGATACTACAACTTCCAAAATTTAAAAAGTGGTTAAATTAGAGGAATCAATACCTTTTTAATGTAGGAGAGAGGGGAAGCAAATTAAAAACCATAAAGAAAATAGTACAGAGGAAGGATTTTATGAAATGGCACAAATAAAGTTTACTTGTCAGTTATGGCAAAAAGGGTCCATTTAAAGTACCTATTTTCTGCTTGATCTAGGTTTAAGGCTGCTTCTAGGAACTATGTTCTGCTTAAAAGATTTTCCAGAACAGAGTAAAATACAGTTTAGGCTTTTTTTTTTTTTCAAATAACTATGAAAATAGCTCATTTGTTAGTGGAAAAAAAATGGAGAAGATGTAGCTGTGCTGAGGATTAGCTGAAAAAGTAGGAGTAACCTTAAACGCAGAAACTAGAGAAATGAAAAAAAAACATTGCTATTATTAAACCACATGCATTGTCAAAATCGTTACTATTTCCTAACCCTCTAAAATATATTATTTCCTTTAGTTGAAATAAAATTAAATCAAGCAATAAACAAACTGTAAACTGATTCTGTTTAATTGAACACATATTAAAATGCAATGGACAAGTAAAGAGAAATGCTGACAAGCACATTAATTTCAGTGGAGTTAAATCTCTCTCTTACAGTCAAAGATCTTTCTTTAGTAGTAGTAGTAGTGTGACAACAATTTAGGAACATTGCTTGTAGGCAGCTTTCTACTAAGAAAGTTCATGCTAGCTTATCACACCAAGATAAACAAAATATAAACAACACTGTTTACTGTTACTTCTTTCCACATCTATCATACATGTTGGATACTTCAAAAGGTTTCATATTTCTTCTTTCTTATTTTATGTTTTTACTCACACATTGTTAATGCATACAATCAAACACAGTGAAACTAAAGGAGCCAGGATCAGCATGTCCTTAATTTTTATACAATTAGGACAACCATATACTCACACGACTTCTAAGAACTGTCATCCTTGCATAAATCTTTACTTTAGACACTAGCCTCTGATTAACACCAAATGTTTTTTTTAAAATTAGAAGATTCTACATATAATGAATTTCCCTTATCTATCATGGTAGTATATCTTCAAAGAAGTCCACCAGATTATTTAAACATGAACTCCCATGCCTCAATCATTCCAGATATTTGCAGGCAAATATGTACTTCTATTAGTCTTCCAATTTCATTCAGATTTTCCTTGATTTTCCTAAAAATATAGTAATAACTTTTTTAACATCCTTTTGATGAACTGAGGTCATGTGATGAAAAGGAAGGAAAAAAAGAGAGTTACAGAATTAAATCAAAGAAGAAAATTCATTTCAAAGACTGAAATGAAACTATTACTGAGCTGTGCAGATATTCAACAATTTGTTCCCTATTAGCTCAGAATCTGCATTAACAGATCAGTTAGAATATTCTTCAGGCCACCCTATGGCTTGGTTTTGTAACACTCCCTTATTGCACAGTGCAAAAAGTCTAGGGATGAAAACTGCAATTATTGTATGAATGTTGTTTTTAAATAAAACATTTCTGAAGTTCAATCTCAAGAAGCACTATGCTGTTTAGGTTCCTCGGTCATGAGCCAAGAGAGTCAAAAATTAAGTTCAACCATCAAATGGGAGGATCCATGATCCTTCTTGTTCAGATGAGATTCTGACTGGCTCTGAAGAGACTGCACTAGCTCTGCACCCTAGGGTGGTTATTTGTTGAGCTTTCCCCCCAACCACCACTCTTCTCAACCAGAACCGAATATTTAAAAATACAACAAAACTGGGACAACTGTCTGTATACAAAATACTTGTAATTATATTTTAACCCAGAGTTCCATAAGCTGACAAAGGATATATATTTAAATATAAGAGAAATACATATTAATTTAAGAGAATATCATTAAACATGGGTCATTTACCCTCTCATACCTGTTTAAACAGTTGAAGATTAACAGCAGTTTCCAAGAACTGCTTAGTAGTACTGGAACGATGTTTCACAAAACTATTCTCACAGAAGGTTATAGGCTCCCCCTAAAAAATTTAAACAGAGGAAGTTAGATGGTAATAAGGGTATAAAAATATGTTGATTTATTTTATATTCTCCATTACATGTTTATTTATTAACAGTCAATACATACAAATATTGCTTTTCAAGCAATCTTCATAAACAAGCATCCAATTAAACAGATGTAGATAACAACAACAGAAGCCACAAATTTTCATACAATATTTAAATAGTTCTCAAAATACATGTTGCAGTTGAACTTCTGGTTTATGAAATCAGTCTACAAAACACACATAGCAAGCAAAACTTTTGTTCATGTTACCTTTATAGCACTCTCTGTTAAAAATTTCAAGGAGGAGCAGGTCCACTGCTTCTAATAATTCAACATGCACTACTGCTCAGGATTACTCCGATTCCCTGGCACACTACACCAGCAATACTAGTAAACCAAAACTCTGATTCAATCCAAAACCAGTTATGTGCACCAAATTTCTTATATATTTATTCTACCAAAACATGAGACTATCGATAAATACACAGTCTATTTAACAGGAAATTATTGACATATATATATATATATTTATTTCTACGGTAAAAAAAAAATGGAGTATTGTTACAGAGAAAGACAGATCTTCAGTGTGCACAGACCACTGGACATTTCTGATGAGCATTCACTCCAATTCTGTTATTTTTGTCAATACTTTACGATAAATACTGTTGGCATAGCAGGGTAAATAGTAGGTAGAGTACAAAGTTTGTGTAATGGTCAAGGTACATAAAATGGTTTTATCCCAAAGCCAAGAGGCTTCTCACCTCGGTTTACAAAACCAAAATAATTACCAGGCTAGAAACAATGACCAAAGGTCTCAAAGACAGAAAATGCGCAATCCAACAATATGCCACACCTAAATCTACCATAATATTTTACTAACCAAAAGCTACATATACAAGTGTGCAGTCCCACAACAGAATAAAAGACACCTCAGCCATTCAAAAGAAAAAAAGATTAAAGGCAGCTACTATGCTGATCTTCATAATAACTCCAACCGTCAGCCACTTTCAAGAGAAATTTGTTCATGCCCATGAACACCACAGATTTCTTCTCCTAACTCTGTTTAACTTTAGCCACGCATGCTCCCTCACATATTTTTCTGCCATCCTGGCTGACTGTGCAGTTACGTGCTTCCAGAATATCACAAAGCTTTTTCTGCATATGACTTGGGTGAGTTTGGCAGAGTAGTTCTAATCTACTTTAAAAATGTTCTTTACACCTTACACTTGTTTTTAAATATTTCAAGTATGATCCAAGGATGTGTTGTAGTAAAAAGGCTGTGATGTAATTTTAAGAATAACCATCCAAATCTTACCACTCTTTAAGCCCCTCTTTTAAGAGGTCCAATCCTACTCAGCAAAAAACTTAAGTTCATGTTTCAGTTGTTTTTACGTTTTACATTCTTACTTCTTAATGGAACCTCTGATTTTAGAAATGAAATTTCACTGGAAGAGCTAGAAGGTCTAAATATACCAAACATAATCCTTCTTTTACAGGGTAGCTGGAATGCTGCAATATTGCAAATCCAGCACAGTACAACACATAGCACTGTGTCGATCAAGTCTCCAGCAGAAGCATCCAAGTTACCTACTACTTATCCCAAGATAAATGGTGAACCCTGTAGACAAGTAGGACATGCTGGATATGCCAGATATCTTTAAATATTTGTTGTACTTTAAATAGTACTGTCTTCCTGACCCACTTTGCATTAGCTGTTCTAGAGCTACTAAAGACTCTTGTCTTATGAAGATGACCCCAAGCTACTTAGCAAATTCAAAGTGCATCAAAACAAATGGAATAGTCTCCAGTGAGACATGGTGGTTCAAGACATAGTGTTCCTGAGGGCAGACTCCTTTCTCAGTTCTGTCGTTCTTCCAAAAATTTCAAGGCAGCAAATTATAAAAACTTATTTATATAGTTGTTGTTACACAAATAAATGATTTCTGGAAATACAGAGGCTTTGCAGCAGTGTAGAACTGACTAGGTGATGGCTCATAACATACTATGAAACATTAAATTTAGGACCAAAGAGAGAAAACACTAATTTCAAAATATACTATTCAGAACAATAAGAACTAAAGTATGGCTCCACTGCTACTGTTTTAGTTGTCTTGGGAAAGCTGAAAGAGAAAAGGGAGGGGTTATCTCCCAGCAGAACACAGGCAGGCTTGCTCTCACTTTCACATCAGCCTGGAAAGAGAGAGCAGTCAGATGGTTATACTTGATGGTACTTCTCCCACCCATGCCACATAACAGAGTGCCACTAAACGGTAGTTCAACACATATTTTTAGTGCATGGCTGTAATATTTTCCTGAATACCCTCCCTTGCTTGCTGGATGCTTCAGATATTTGGTAAGCACTCATGCATCAGTTTATCTGTTCCCTTATCAGTACAGTTAAGAGACAGAATCACCAAATCTATCCCTAAGCAGAAAATTTATTTAGATAATTCACATGGATAAGTCATCTATGTTATTTGAACCTACTGATAGCTACATTGCATTACAATTTTAAGTAAGCTTACAGCTCCTACCTGTTCAGCTGTTGAAACCTGTAGAAATTCATACTGAAATTTTCTCAAGGTACTTGCTGTAACTTTACTGAAATTCCATTCAATAATAAAATTAACTCCTAGCTCTTTAAGTTGTTCAATGCTCCGAATAACAGATTTGATTTCCAAATAAAACTTTTACAAAACTTCAAGACTCTTACTGTAAGCACAAAGTCTTTTGAAGTGCTATATAAAAAATAAATTACTGAATCAATACAAGCAAACCCAGCTCTAGAAGTTTTAGTATATCAAGCTTACAGCACTCTCATTTCTGCAAATACATCCGGTTACCTTTTGAAACTGAGTTTTAGAGGAATGCGTCAGTGATATTTAGCTACTAGACCATCAAATAGCCCCTGTCATATTGATCTACAATGTACTTTCAAAACAAGTTCGATCAAAACCCAGTGGGGACTCTATACTGAAAAGCACGCAGCTAATACTCAGACCAAACAATCTATGCCCAAACAAGATATCTGTCCTTTTAACAACAGTTGCTATAGAATTTTCTTCCCCTTTCATATCTTGCCACACACAGCAGGAATTTCTTACTCAAAGCTACATTCGCATTTTTAGCAAGCTATTTATGCAGACCTCCATGGAACATGAAAACAGCAAGCTAAAAGAGCATGATCATTTTAAAAGGAAAAATAATCTAGATTAGAAGGTATGTTTGCACTTTCTAAATCTTGTGATTTTTAAGTTAAACAAGAAGTAAAAACAGTTTAATTCTTCATTTCAGGAAACATTCATTTCACTCTAGCATGAGATGACTCATAACAACTAATTCTACTACTGCTATAAATACCACTTCACATAGAAGCTCTTGCTTATTACATGAAGATTACAAAGTAGGTAGGTACGATCGTGGTTTCTCCAGTTTTGCATAATTTATTAAAGAAAATGCTAAGAACCAAACCCAAAATTGTACTTTTAAAATATCTCTATTTAAAATCAAATAAGTACAAAGCTGAAATTTCATCTGCTGCTGTGACATTCGGAGATAAAAGCTAGGGGATAGCCTAGTACAGCCTATGATTCTACTCAGGAAGGCATCATTTAAATATTATACAAATTTCTGCAAAACTTACAATCCATCCCCCAAAAAGATTCAGATGTGCTAGTATTTTTATAGTCACGATTACATGCTACAACTCCTGTTATAGCAATATCTATATTCAATAAAGAACTACAGTGATTCCATTGACAAATTAGACAAAATAGTTTTCAACATGTAGAACAAAATTCTGATGGAAGTCTGATGGAATAAACAGTCATAACAGAGATAAGACAGAGTGGCTCTGGATTTAAGCACAAATCATTTTCTGGCATTTCATTAGTCTTTCTCTCCTTCTGTATTCTGCTGTACTTTTTATGTCTAATTCTTCAGGAAAAGGTAAACAAGTCAATGCTCATTTCAAGAGATATCTGTCTTCAAAAGGTTCCACTTTGAAACTTAACTATAAGCAATTATTATTTATGCATCCTCAAGTAATCACATTGCATTCTTAAAATATATTTTCTCCCCCAATATAATATATAACTGTATTATTTTGATATATTGCATACTGAATACAGTACCTGCATCTGTTGAGAGCTGATGTCACTAGTTAAAATTGTGTCACTACTTAAAATTGTGTCACTATTTGCCCAAAGCACTCCACACAGCACTCAATTAAAGTGAGGTCTGACAGGTTGTGCTGTCTTTGAGCTGAAACTTATCTCAGTGCCCCTGGCATGTTGATGAGTCCATGAGCTCCTACTGCTGAGCATTCCAAAGCAAACCATTGGCCTTTGTTTTTAATTTCTTAATTTCTGATGAGTGCTGTTACAACCATCAGAACTTAAAATCAAGTTACCCTGGGTTTCTTTCTTTTGTTTTAACCTCAACAGCTTTGAGGACGTTTTCCCCAAAAGACGTTATTTGTTTCAACAACTTCATCTTTTGCTAGCTAAAGAAAAGTCAGTCTTCAAAGGTAGAAAATAAGTTACTGTTGCTTATACTCCGTCATATTTTAACTATATGGCATAAAGTAAGAGGAGTTCTTTGCCTTAACAAAATATCTTTTACAAAAAATTAAAGACCAAACCTGTATTTCTCCCGATGTTTGCTGGTTAGGAGCAAACTACTCTGATGCTTTGTTTATTTTCCTGATGATTGATGTCTACCATGGTGAATACTTACTTTTCTGTTCCTTCCTCATTTTCTTATGTGCCTTTCTCTCTCTAAGCACAGACTGGGAATACTGCCTGTATAAGAATTCTTTACATCATGTAGTGTTTTGTTAACTAAGCATACTGTATAAAATGAATGGAAAAATGAACTAGTCTCTGCTTCCAATTGCAAGGTTATGACAAGCACATCTGTGAGGCCCATTTTCCCTAGCCAGCACAGAACTGTTAAAATGTTTGACTGGTATGGCTCACATCTGATATAACGATGCCTAAAAATTACCCATAGAAAATGTGTAAAGTAAAAGAGCTAGGAAAAAAACGACAACATTACACATATATCAAGTGATACAAATGGCACAATTGTAATCTTTGTATCTAACTCCCAGCTATGCATGCAATTCTCAAACATGGAACATGCACTATTATTCCATGATAAGTTCCCAAATGCTGGACTTCCTAAATAAAACAGGAGAAGCAAGAGGTCCAAGGCTATGCTGTGACCACTCAAAGTAAACATAACTTGGATTTCTATATGCCTTTAAGTAATATCAGAACGACTCATAGCACAATGCTGAACACTGCAATGCCTCAACAGGGTTAGACTCTTGTGGTCAAAACCATTTGTGGTCACTGATGTTGCAGATCACGCAATGGCTCATGCTGCAGCTGCTACGTATGTGAGTCCAACCATGGACTGACCGCTTGCCCTTCCATATTCCAGGGCTCCTTAGAGCAAAACAGTTTGAGCGGCCTCTTTACCATTGCTGGAGGTCCCCACCAAGTCCATACACATTTCCCTGTCAAGAGTACCGCACCCAACATCTCAAAATGGATTGCAGCCCTCTACATGAGTCAGACCATATACAAAATCATTATAATTCACTACTCTATTGACGATATTTTGTTCTGGATTATTTTTCTGACATTAAGGAAATGACAGTGAAGCCATTTTTTCCAATCATCCCTACCCATTATGGATGAACTGGATTCCTTACGGATTAAACTAAACCAGAAAATGAGCTCCAACTAGTCATGGGTATTCAGTATTCAGCACCAGACTAAAATAAAAAACACAATAAAGCTTTAAAGGTACACTGAGTGGATGTCATGTCCTTAGCACCAACTGTACTGTTTTGCTGTACAGATCCACTCTTATTATGCAATATTTGCTAATGTAAAGTGAAGCATATTGCAAAAATACATTTGGCAGTTATATCAATCATAGCAATTTCTTTACTCAGTACAGTGATTAAATCAGAAAAAAGTATTTCCACTTTTCTCTGAAGCTTTTACTGAATTATTTTTATTCCCATTTATTGCACAAAAAATATGATCACCTTTATCTACTACATGTCATATTTCCTGTCTGTATTAGAGTAGTCAAATTTTCCATATGGTCTTTTGGAGTCCCATGAACTATTTTCAAGACCCCTGAAGCTTCCCATTTTCCCTTTCACCAATCATTTTTTTTCAATAATTGCTAGACGTTTGTTCAAGACATATTGCTATACTGAGGAGAATCTGTCCTCTGCTGAAAACAAACAGTTGCACAGAATGAGTGTTCAGTGTGATTAACAGTGTTTGGAGAGAAGAGAAGTGTTGGATGAGTACAGACACTATTAAAGCTGTTCTTTACTCAAAGTGAATATTAATGACAGTTGTTTCATGTTTCAAGTTAAAATCATGCAGAACACTGCTGCAAGGAAAATAGCTCACTTACTTAAACATAATTTTCAACTTACAAGCAACCGATAACTATCCAAATACATTATTTTATATTTCATCAGGATGTTTATGACCCTAGAAACAGTACCCCAAAACCTCTCAGTTACTGATTCTCAAAACATAAAAGCTTATTTATAGTAAAGGTATTTCTAATCTGTATAGAAAATATTCTCATTCAAGTACACCTCCTACTAGTTTCCTACATGAATACTACCTGAGCTCCTGAAAGAACGTAAGTAAAGTCCATAGCCATGAGTTAGATTTCCTTACTACACCTAGTACCACAGACTCCAAACCAAAGTGGAATATTTTATAAAAATTCACAGGTTTTGATACTTCTGACAAATGGTCCTAATAGTCAAATGGAATGTTTTTAACTGCTCAATTCAAAATGCATTAAACTGTGTTCAAAAGGCACATGTAAAATGAGCTGAACAATCATGGGACAATTCCTGTTATTTTGTGCTAATCCAGAGCAAATTCAGTTTGTAATAACTTTTTCTATCACAACAAAAGTTCCATAAAATACTTCTGCTACGGAAACTGTCAGCCTCTTGCCTGGACAGACGCACACTCTCCTGGGTAGAAAACTGGCTGGATGGTCGGGCCCAGAGAGTGGTGGGAAATGGTGTTAAGTCCAGCTGGAGGCCAGTGACAAGTGGGGTTCCCCAGGGCTCAGTGCTAGGTCCAGTCCTCTTCAATGTCTTCATCAATGACCTGGATGAGGGCATTGAGGGTACCCTTAGCAAGTTTGCAGATGACACAAAGCTGTGTGCAAGTGTCGATCTACTGGAGGGTAGGGAGGCTCTGCAAAGGGACCTGAACAGGCTGGACCGCTGGGCAGTGTCCAACGACATGAGGTTTAACACGGCCAAATGCCGGGTCCTGCACTTGGGGTACAACAACCCTATGCAGAACTACAGACTGGGAGAAGCCTGGCTGGAAAACTGCCAGGAGGAGAGGGACCTGGGGGTGTTGGTCGACAGCCGACTGAACATGAGCCAGCAGTGTGCCCAGGTGGCCAAGAAGGCCAATGGCATCCTGGCTTGTATCAGAAATGGTGTGACCAGCAGGTCCAGGGAGGTGATTCTCCCTCTGTATTCAGCACTGGTGAGGCCGCTCCTTGAATACTGTGTTCAGTTCTGGGCCCCTCACCACAAGAAGGATGTTGAGGCTCTGGAGCAAGTTCAGAGAAGAGCAACGAGACTGGTGAAGGGTCTGGAGAACAGACCCTATGAGGAGCGGCTGAGAGAGCTGGGGTTGTATAGTCTGGAGAAGAGGAGGCTGAGAGGAGACCTCATTACTCTCTACAAGTACCTGAAAGGAGGTTGTAGAGAGGAGGGAGCTGGCCTCTTCTCCCAAGTGACAGGGGACAGGACAAGAGGGAATGGCCTCAAGCTCCACCAGGGGAGATTTAGGCTGGAGATTAGGAGGAGGTTTTTCACAGAAAGTGTCATTGGGCATTGGAATAGGCTGCCCAGGGAGGTGGTTGATTCACCTTCCCTGGAGGTGTTTAAGGCACGGGTGGATGAGGTCTTGAGGGACTTGGTTTAGTGTTAGATAGGAATGGTTGGACTAGAAGATCCGATGGGTCCCTTCCAACCTGGTTGTTCTGTGATTCTGTGATTCTGTGAACTCAGCTCAAAATGACAGTTACATGTTTTTGAAAAATAGAATGCTTTGTCTTTGGACGAGTTGATGTCAATCCAAGATATGTTGGTATTTGCCAGCAGATTTCTGCCAGCTAAGATATTCTGAAATAATTTAAAAAAAAAAATTCAGGCTACAACTGTTTCATAAATATTTTATTTTATATGCAATCTGTGGAGCCAAAGTAAAACCGCATAGGAAAATAATGCAGTAATACTGCAAAGGCCACTTTGCCAAATGTGTGCCAGTTGAAATGGTACATTGTGCACTATTTCCAATACAGTGCAAACAGATATCCCTGATATGCCAACAGATAAACTGAAATAAAATGAAAAACAGTTAAAAGGAGAGCTCACTTCAACCGAGAAGCTAACCAGAATGCTAAAGAACAAGCACATTGAGTTCAACAGACTTACCAAAACAAAGGATTGACTGCAGCCTATTTCTGGTCAGAACAGAAGCGCATACTGAATTAAGACCCTTTTTGACTTAACAACTCTTACTGCAAGCTTCCATGAACTGACACAGACCAGTGCCCTCACCTTTAGACTAAGGGACAAATCAGATAACCTCTCCTGAAGCAATGCCAGGTAATGCCGCTATGGAATAAACAACAGCAATCTGTTCTGTTGAAATAATTTCTTTAACAGAACTAGTATGGTGTTGAACTTCAGTGATTTTGGAAACAGGTACAGTCATTGTGATTTGGTACATAAACTGGCCTTCCACTGTGCTAAACACAAATAGTTAAACTAAACACTTAAAAATTACTTCATTTCTACATGGGTTACTTTTCATTTCAGTAGCAATGGCTGACATTTGCACAGACAGACAATGAATAAAATGCTCATGACAAAAAAAGGACTACCTGTAAGAGAACCACTTGTGTAAATAGAAGACCACGCCATACCGTATTTTAACTCTTCCTCAAGGAAAAGGCCTTATCTGGAATTAAGTACCCTACGCATTTCTGTTAAAGCATACCACCTAGTTCCTTACCCAACAACAGAATACACCACCCTCTTCAACCCCAAAATATCTGCCTATGCACCCACACATTCACCAGTTTTACAAACTTGATCCCTCAGGCAAGGAACATTTTCTTCTATCGACTCTTAGTATTTAACTGAGTCCATCAGACCACCAAACATCATATCCTTGGATCTGATCAGCCAATGTCATCTCAATGCATTTTATCAAACAGAACCACTATCAACGGTTTTCAAATATTGTAGGAAAAGAATTTGGACTAACAGATGAAATGAATCTCTAAGTTATTTTGGATAAACTATTTTATATTAAATAGGTTCAATATGTTCCACCCTCATAAACCATAAAGGATTAAAGCCCATAACACATCAACCTACTGAGTACCAGCAAAACATCAGAAAAACAAATTATGAAGTTCTGATGAGACAAAATGGGCTTTCAGTTCTTCTCACTTCTCAGTGGAATCAAGATAAATGTATAAAAGAAGAGATGCGTGTTTGACTGATATGATATCTAGCTTCTGCTGGGAAATAAAAAGCTTCTGGCCTCAAAGTGCAGCAAAGTCTCTAGACTGGTAGAGTGAAAAATTATGGAGTCTTATACGGACAGCCTCTTCAGCTCTGCACCACATTAAACCAGGTGAACTGTGGCAAGTTGTTTCATTAATACAATCTAATTTTATACTTATTCAAAAAGTGATAAAAATAAAAAAAAAATATAGCTGACTTGGGATGAGCATTTTTCAGTACAACTCACCATTTAGGAGGTGGCAGCATCTTCTGCATTGCCAATGTATCCTTAGCATAGAGTAAGTTTTAAAACACTTTCTTTGAAGTGTTTCAGACCGGGATAAAACATTTCATGTTTTCCTTGCAAAGAATGAGACCATGCCTTATAATTTAAGGGAGATAAGAAGTAAAGAAGAAGCCTTACTGGTTTGTATCTTAGTGCATCTCTGTAGGATCCAAACAGTGCTGCCTGTGCCCGAAGAAAGGCCTTGGCCACTCCATCACCCGTAGCTGTAGACTGCTTTTTCAGTTTATTTTTCAAGGCCGAGACCTGCATGATAGAGTGGAACAGTTAAATTAACACCTCAGAAATTGGTACAGTGAGGTATGAACCCAATCAGCAGGCAAACCATGGTGTCTACAGGTCAGCCAAAAATTCATCCTCCTCCTTGATAGCTTATCTTTTTAACTGCAAAGAGCACCTGCTGGTCTGTTAATTGAAATGAAAGCAGGGGATGAAGGTAGAGTGCTAATGCAAATTGGTTTATGCTCTCTTTTTTCCCAAGGCCTCTTGACATAAATAACCTTAATTACTTTACAGTAAAATGCACGTGAGCCACTTTTCTGCAGATTTTCTTTCTCAATCATAACATGTGAGTACTTGTTTTAAATGAAGACTTCTGGATATTTTTAAATTTTGCTATGAAAGCTTATTTTTAAGTACTCTTAGCAGACACTATTTGGTTCTACGGATTTTTTTAAAGTCAAATTACTATGTTACATTATTTCTGATGCATCGTGGCAGTAGCTGCTACTACTGTCAAACAGTCGAGAAAAGTTTATGTAAATTCAGTGCTACATTGCCTTTAGAATTGTCCTGAAAAGATAAAACATGTGAAAGGGAAAAAAATAAGAATAACACTTAGGAAGCATCTACAGTTAAAAAAAAAAAACAAAACAAAAAACAAACAACCAGACAATAAAGAATAACCAAAAAATCCCACCCTCACATTCTTAGTGCTTGACTTTTTTTTACAAAAGTCTGTCTTTTTTACTTAGCAAATAACAATCATCGATGATATAGAATTATTAAAAAATAAGAGAAATTTTAATTTACTTGGAGATATTTGGAGAAAAAAAATATATAATTCTGGAATTATTACAGTATCTTTTGAAGATATCTGGAGTTATATACCCAGCTTATATTCTCCTAATTTTCATTGTGAGGGACATCTGGACAAGTAAGTAAACTCCAATTACATTGAATACATGTTTCTCCATCCCTCTGTATTGCAATATACCCAAAAAAGTAATATTTAAGTCACTAAATACAATACAATGCAACATACATAGTTAAACACTTTAAGCAGAACATTATAAACACAAACTATCACCAAAATAGCTTTCATTCTTTTGGAAATTATGCAAGAATGAGTATCTTTTTGTTTCTTTATGCAAGCAGTACTGTCTGCTCTTGTAGATGATGATTGTAATTGAAGTGTCAACCTAATTAACAACTAAATTTTGAATAATGCTAATGAGAGCTGAACATGGCATCAGAGAAAAGACCAGCTCTACAGGTGATAAACCTTCACAGTAGTGACATTTTCCAGTGTAAAGTCATAGTTACTGTGATCTGATCAAAGAGAGAGACCCCCATTGGGTCCAATTATAGCTATAGTTTTGAAAAAAATTATTGAGTTACGATGTTCATAATCTATGCAGAAAGGCCTTTACACTATAGGTCTTTTCCCCATAGCTGTGATCTTTTCAATTTATATCCAGGCTCCATAGATCTAGATAAAAGTTTAGAGCCTGATTCATTTAGCCCATGGAAAGCATACACTAAGGCTCATTTACCTTTTTTTCTTACACCTTGAAAGAAAAATTCCGAGTGCAATTCTGAGTGTAAAAACCAGTTAAGCAGTTCAAGGTTGAAAAAATAAATGCATATCTTTGTTTGGGTTTGGTTTTTGTTGTTTTATTTTGTTCTGTACTGTAAGAGTATTTAAAAGTAATTAAAAATTCGTTTCATGCAATTCTGGGGAAATAAATTTATATATCCTCTATATAAGGAATATTTGACAGTCAGTGTTAGCTCTGTTTCACTAAAACAAAAGCAGGTCAAAACCAGAATTGTCAACCTTAAAATGTTGTCCCTGGTACGAAGGATGAAGCATCTTCTAAATATAAGGGAGGTGAAAAGTAGAAAATTCTCTACATTCTTTTAAATCTACATTGTTTTAAATCATACCTTGTGAGTTTGAGGACCTTATGGCAAACTATAAGACAGGATAAGAGAAGAAAGAGGAGTAAAGATGATTATAGGACAGAATAATTATAGGACAAAGTGGGGGCTGTGAAAGAAAATGGTATTTTCTGATTTTCTCAATTCTGGCAGGCTCTGTGTACCCTAACATAAATGAATAAACATGATGCTTTAGGCAAAAAATGCATTGAAAAGAACAACAAAAATTAACAAATCTCCTGCTTCACTGCAGTATTGTTACATTATTAGCTCAACAACATTAAGAATATCCCAGTGGGCTAGCAGTTTGGAGGCAGGTTCTCCAGCACAAGAAAGTGTAAGCCAGATGTACAATTTTGTGCTGGCATTCTGGAGGGAGGTCAAGCCTCAGAAAGTCTATGCTGCAGTTCAAAGAAAGTTCCTCTACCTTCTGCTTCTGTCAGGAGGCAACGCTAAAAGGCAGGAAGAACTCTTTTAGACTATTACATTAGGACCACAGTGCTCTTAAGAAAAAGCCTGCAGAGATCACATGAACCACATACCCTTATTTCCCAATCATAATATCTGGAACCTTGGCTAAAGGACTCTTGAAGCATACCCTGAGACCTGTCGAGGTTTCCTTCAAGCTGAGGTCAGCAAACATGCATGCAAAGCAAGAGTGCTTTCTCAGGGCTTATTCCACCACCAAGTGATGACAAATCCAAGTTGAGCATTTGAGTAGGTTGCCAGCAAATTCTCCCAGTTCCTCAGTTTAATCAAAGATAGAATGATAATAGTCAGTACAGTAGGTACAGTAGATCAGAGAGTGGGTGCTTTTAACTGCTTGGAAGGACTTGTTGCACAGCAGGACTGCAATTGCTTAGATCCATGAACCTAAAACCAAGTAGGTGTGAGACCCCTTTGAATGACATCATTAATAACGCTTTAAAATGTCAAAGAACTGTGTAGCTCTGGCACCAAGCCAATAAAATAGCAAGCAGCATCTTTTTCAAAATCTTTTCTTATATGCACCTAAATCCACCTAACCTATCCATGATTAAGAATGCCAAATGATTTCTCTTCCCTTATGCATGCCTTATGCAGAAACAGCCTTTTTACAAACAAACAAGCCGTTGGGGTTAGAAAGCTGTTAAAATGTATTTCTGGAAGACATCAGTGATCCATTTCAAAAACTGTAATACGAATTTACACTAGAAGCAAGTCTTCGCCTAGTATTGGACTCTAATAGGATGCTGACTTCCTCGGACTGCTAAATATGACTAGTGAAGAGCAATCAGTTTCCAAAAGGTTTAAATCAATAGGACAGTTTTTCAGAGGTTTTGAAAATCATGAGATTGATATCTGATTTTGCTTTCATATGTGATTAATGGTATCTAAAATGTAGAAATGCATTGTATTGGTCATTAAAACAAAAAGTATCACTTTTTTAAAATAGTCACTCAATGTCCTTTCTACGATTTCTAAAACGCAACTATCTGATCAGAAACAAAGCATGGCTAATATCTATTCAATATCTATGTGAGCAGGAGAATAGAACTGCACATAAAGTTATAAAATAAATTAATAAAATCATGTACCTATTAATCAAAGCCTCCAATCCAGCAAAAACTTAAGTACAAGTGTAAATTTAAGAATGTACAGAAGCATTCTAAATGTTTGTGCCTGACAAATGTAGAATCATGCAATGGAGCTCCCAGTGACTACCAGATCTCTGAAAAAACAGATATCCAGGTATTTCTCTGCTATCACTGACAGTTGTTATGCTTCAAACTATTTTTTGGTGTTCCCCATCAGATCACATCACTGTAATGGTAAGCCCACTCTCAACAGTGAAGAAGTGAGAGAAGATGGCAAAGAAGAGAAGCAAACAAAAAGTAGTCTGATATGATTTAAATCAATATTGTTGATGAAAGAACTTCAATACATTTGCTTTTAAGTACACACACAGGATTTAGGCAATCCAGCATTTAATCACAACTACCAAATTAGATGAAAACAACCCCTTAAATGCAAATATTTTCAAAACTATATGAAGTTTACAATCTCATCTACTAGCTTCCAAAACTATACCAAGGTTCAACAGTCTCAACATTAAGAATTTATGAAAAATAAATAGTTATCTCCTATCACTACAAATACTGTTGACTGCTCTGAGTTTCTAAAATATATTACAATGGGTTTGGCTCTTCTCTTGATAGGAAATAAGAGACAACTATTATATTTAACTTTTATAATGTATCATTTTAGTTGCACTGTTATACTTCACAGAATCACAGAATCACAGAACAACCAGGTTGGAAGGGACCCATCGGATCTTCTAGTCCAACCATTCCTATCTAACACTAAACCAAGTCCCTCAAGACCTCATCCACCCGTGCCTTAAACACCTCCAGGGAAGGTGAATCAACCACCTCCCTGGGCAGCCTATTCCAATGCCCAATGACCCTCTGCGTGAAAAACCTCCTCCTAATCTCCAGCCTAAATCTCCCCTGGTGGAGCTTGAGGCCATTCCCTCTTGTCCTGTCCCCTGTCACTTGGGAGAAGAGGTCAGCTCCCTCCTCTCCACAACCACCTTTCAGGTACTTGTAGAGAGTAATGAGGTCTCCTCTCAGCCTCCTCTTCTCCAGGCTAAACAACCCCAGCTCTCTCAGTCGCTCCTCATAGGGTCTGTTCTCCAGCCCATAACTTCTTTATAATACTATTAATTATTGTATTTTCAGAAATAATTTGCACTCCCAGTAATTGTTTTATGAGGCAAGCTTTAATTTTCTACATGAATTTAAGCCTACATCTCAAATGCTACCTTTATAACAATAATGTTCATATGCCAAACTTACAGCGTTAAAATCCTGTCACTTTAGGAATCTCAAAACTAAAACTCTTAAACCCGTTTAGATTCTCTAATGCATCATAACGTGCAAGCACCACGTGCTACAAAGGCTGGACTTCTTTCAACAGCTCTGCAGATTTGACCATTAACAACATTTAACAGCTACAGAAGATGCAAAAAGCCCGCTGCTTCCTGATGATCGTATTATGAAAGTTCTGCTTATTTTATGGAGAAGTCAGTAAGATGTGGTTGCTAAATTTGATATATTCAACTCCGCAAGTTTTTTTCTCAAGTGTTTGAATTTGAGCAAAGCAGCAGTCTTTTTGTCAGAATTAACTGCAAGTAAGTATTACAGTATTGGTCCAAAGTTTATAAATTTGTGTCTACGGCCCCCGCTAATTTATTTATGTCACAAATGTTGTTTTTCCAATGCCTTACATTATTGAAGTGTGATCTAAGTATTATTGTATAAGGAAATTTACTCCACAGAAGTAGCTACTTACTCTCTTTTTTTTAATTAAAAAATAATAAACAAATTCACAATGAAATGATGAAATTTAAAAACAAGTATTCTTGTCAGAAGAGAGGAAAAAGAGGGTTTTTCCCTCCTCTAAGAATACAAAGGATTCCTGAAAGTCTTGTACTGATTTATTTTTCCAATTTTAAATACGTTAGGAGTAGCGGAACTGCTACTGGCATGGTAGTATTTCTAACAGTCAATAAATCTAAAATATTATGTGTGAATATTGGAATGAAGCCATTAAGAAGATTACAGCATGCAACGCAGCAGAGGGTCCACATGAAAAAAGGACTGGTAATTCAGGACAACTGTGACCACTGACCTTTGCACAGTAAAGACCACTGGTCTGTCTGACAGAATAATAGAGTTCACATGCACAGAAAGTCATCTTGCCTGTAACTATAATTTAAATGCTTAGGTGGATGATTTAAAAATGCCTTTAAATCTCAGTTAATTTATTATACAGTTTATTAGACAAAGCAATATAATATTTTTTCAATCTTAAATTTATCATGAAAAAAATCACAATCAGAGCATTTCATAGTCATATTACTTATACGTGGGTTAACTATTAAGTACCTATGCTGTGAGAACATAATCAGGCTTACTGATGAAGAAAATAATCACTCAATTTCCTTTAGACACAAGAAAAAGGTTTAGAAAACTCTTTGAAAATACTGCATTTCTTTCGTTAGTCTGTTCACCAACCTGGAATCAATTTTTGAAAGGGACAGTAAGACTAGAGCTTCTTTTATCTTTTAAGTTCTTCATCCTACTTTAACACCCTTCAGAAGTACTTGTATATTTTCATCACAAGTTTTACTATCGTCATATACATTTATGAGGTTTATTTATATAGGTTAAAATGCTTCATATATTTGAGTATCTTTGACATTTCTTTAATGTTTTAAGTCTTAGTTTATAATTTTGACTCTACACTCCTATGTCATACACTTTTTAACCAAGATGTTAGCACTTGCACTACCCTTCACGAATGCAAGAGAAGGAGAAGCATTTTGTCATTTTATGAGCCAAACACAGACATTGTCTCTGCCTTTAGTCTCCAGGTTGTCCAACTGTAATTGTATATGTTTTCCATTAAACTATTTTAATGAAAGTGTTTTACAGATTGAAGCAGAGGATGAGAATATCCAAATAAAACCTTGACTATAAAACCCTCAAATTCTGCAAGTACATTTTGTATAAAACTCAGTTGTTCTGTTTTGTTCTGTATTAGATATGGAATGAAATAAATTTTTAAGTGTACTGCAAAGTCTGTACACTTGGATAACCTTCATTAACATTAATAATGGTAACACGCATATATCCTGGGGGAGAATATACTTCTAAAAATATAAAAATTCATATTCCTATTTTCTTCATGCTACCGTATTAATTCAGAGATCATTTTGATATGCATCTGTAAAATAAATGAGAAATCACTCTCATTGCACAAATATCCATTTTTGTTGTTCAAAGGACTTCCAGCTACAACCCCAGTATCTTATGGAAGATGATGACTAATTCTCTCTT
Source organism: Coccyzus lansbergi (assembly GCA_033558105.1). Lineage (NCBI taxonomy): Eukaryota > Metazoa > Chordata > Aves > Cuculiformes > Coccyzidae > Coccyzus > Coccyzus lansbergi. The sequence continues at coordinate 1,794,966 of JAUMJK010000116.1, forward strand.
CTAAATCCACCTACTATTTGACAAGAAGTATGAACTTCCATGACATTATACCATCAACCTCACTCACTAAATGCAAGGTCAGTCAAAATACTGACATGCCAAAAAATTACTTCTTTTTTACTTAACATGTTACATTCTTGAAAGAGAGTACAGTTAAATTATTATATGTACACGTATGCTTGTGCATGTAAACTTTATCATCATACAGTAATGTAAAATCACATAATATCAGAGTAATTTCATACAGTCTCTTAAGTTTCTGAATTTTATTTGATACTGAGTCAAAAGACTGACCACATGATCAATAAAATCATTAAAACCCAAAGGAACTGGCACTAATATAATCATCAAGAGTTTGAGTTCCATTGTACCAAATACAAATTACCAACGAAAGCAAAAGACAGTACAGCACCTTACTTTCATTTAGGTGTTTTTATGATTTAAAACTTCAGAAAACATAATTTTCTGATTTCACATTTTGATATAAAATTCTTTGTCTTGACAAGCATTTGCAGTAGCTTGAGCATCTATAACTATTCAAAACAGTGGTTTCACAATTATATTTTTAGACCTCTATTGGGAAAAACAAAATAAGTGAAATTTGTGACTATTTAAAATTCTATACAGAATATGTTTCCCTATGAGCAATATTTTAAAAAAAGCAGGCAGGGGGGCACACTCTGCAAGATCAAAGTCCAGAAAGAACTGGCACTTAATATATCATCCTTTACAGACAAAAGACAGTTTTCGTCATTTCAAAAGGATCAGATGTCTTTAATGACAAACCAGGTTTGCAGTTTAATTTACAAATAGAATTCTAAGTAAGCAGTCTTTGCTCTGCCAAAGCGAATGACAAACAGTACAGGTTTTCATTCATGCAGCCCTCAGCAGGGTAGAAGAGATTAAAATAAAACTGAAATAATTTAGAGAAAACAAATAAATGTTTCAGAAAGTTGAAGAAGATCAAAGCCTGAATTTTCTGACCCCAACTGTACAAGCATTTCTTATTATATTGACCACTGCCATCAGATCATTAATTAAAAGGAAAGCGCTGGCAGGTGGCAGGGAAGGAGAAGCCGATAATTGGCCCCCTTCTTCTCTTTGCCTTCAAAAACTCTCTCATTCTTTTGCAAGACATGCCACTAGGCAGACAGAAATGCCTACTTTTTAATATAATGATTAAGATGAGATGAAGAGACTCTTACGTTTAAAGCAACTATGCCTAATGAATGCAGCTAGCTTTGTAATTATGATCCTACTTTTACAATAAGGAATATGATGTTCCATTCAACATCTCCTCAACTGTCAAAAAGGTAAAAATCTCAGATATAGGGGTCTGTGCTTGGTGCTTTTCACCCCCTTATTCCTTTTATAGTGGTTAGTAAAACCCAGCAAAAATAACTATTAATAATTCAAGCATCTATGTAAGAAAGAATGAAATATCTGTAAGACTCACCACTTCACCAGGTAGGTTGCTCAGGTCATTAAAAGGGGTTTCCAGAGAGTTTGTGTCAACATTTAGCAAAACCACATCCTCCAGTGATCTATTTTTCACTCTCTGTTAAAAGGAGGAAAAAAATAGTGGAAAAGCATTTTACTGTGGCATCCTCCTGAAGTACATTTTATTATAATGTGCTAGATTACAAATGATGATTTTACAAAGGACAGTAATGGTAAAGGTACTTTGAGATCTAGATGCAGGATTTAGAGGATCTTTCAAATATACTTCCTCTTCATCAAACAGCAAAGTTATATTAATAATCTCTGAAATACAAGCATATTCAAGAAATGAATTCTTGAAACCAAGATTTACACAAAATGCAGTTTAATATATTGGAACAATACATTTCTCATAGCTATGTTTCACTCTCTCATATTTGTTAAAATCAGCTAGGATGTTCACAATATAATCAGAAGAAAACTAGAGAAAATTGAGTAATTATTTGCAGATTTATGTACATCCCAGGCATGTGATGTCTACCAGTACTGCAGAAGAATAAATTAAACAATATTTCATAAATGCATCTGACCAGTAGCTAAGACTTAAAAAAATTGTTCCTTTCTGAAAAAAAAAAAAAAGATAGAACTCTTCTACACAGTCCTACAATAATACATAATAGTGAAGTACAAGAAATAATTCCAGAAGGAACTGAGTGACTTCTTTTTCAGAGCAAGTCACTCTTCTTCCATTATTTTCCAATGATCCTAATCAAGAGATTGCCATCAATGTATGCAGGTCATGTGAGAGAACAGAAGGCTATACCTAGATTTAAGAAGTGTACATGATAGAAGACTCTTTTTTAGAAACACAAAAGTGCTGGTGGCTTTGACAGGGGTGAACTCACCTCACCGGCTTAGCAAATATGAATTGATCCTTAGAAACTGCTTCAGTAATAGTGCAAATCAAATAAAAGTTCCCAAATCAATTATCGACTCTGCATGAGAATTAGACTACAAACATGGGCTTAATGGTGCCACCAAATGGTTATGGAAAGAGGTAAAGCCATTTATGACCCAGCTATGACTTACCACTCAGATAAGTTCTGTTTGTTTTGTTCTGTGTTCAAACCTGAAAAGGCTACCTCCTGGTTTTTTGGCAAAAAATACTAATTTCTAAACTAATAGGTATGAACGTTATGGGATGAAAGTTAAGATTCAGATTTTCAGAGGGACAAGAATGCAAATTATGATGCAAAAAGAACACAAAAAATGACGCTGAAATCTGATTGACAGGGATGCCAAACTAAATTTCAACTGCTCACATTACTGTGAAAATCTGTGGCTGAGGCATTAAAAAAAGGCAGGCAAAAAGCGATCATTGAGCTATTAAATAGACACAGAGATAAATCATGGTGTAGAGCTTACATCAAAAGTAAGATTTCAAAGAGGGGCATTTTTTACTTTGAAAAGCACCTGAAGCTTAAATTTTCTAATTCTCTATGCTATAAAACCAGGAATTCTTTCTGAAGCATTTCCATTAGCATTTATGGCACGCACCCCTCATGCTTTCCAGTACACAGAAGAGTATAGTAAACTCACCTCTATTAAGCTTAAGTGGACACCAATCAGATAAGGCATCGGTGCACTGAAGGAAAAAGTGGACAAGATCATGTTTTAAGTACCAACTACGACAACATTTGGGGAACAAAAGAATAGTTAAAATCTTGGCACACAGAGTCTCCAGTTAACATTCACTTGTTCAAGCCAGTATTAAATGAACACAGTTGATACTAGAATTTTTACTAGGCAAGAGTTTTATTTCATTTTTCTTTACTCTGCAGTAAAGATGACACTGTCCCTAACTACAAAAGTAGGAGTGAGAAAATATGTACAGCTTGCTAACCAGCTTGTCATACCTTGCCATAACCAACCATACTGTATGGCAGAGCTAAACTAGCAGATGTTCCAACAGTGGTCTGTCTCTAGAAATGTTTTAAACAGTTGGTTTTAAAACATCATTCTGGAGAATATGGTACCGATGAACATCAGCACACTGCAATGCAAACATCATTAATATCAGTTTTGGTTCTGAATGTGCTTCTGAAATCCTTCCTCAGTGGGTGTTTGGAAGCTGTGTATCATCCTATTTAACTCAAGATACTAAACTTCTTATTTTCAATTTAAGTAAGACAAGGAACTATATTCTCAAAATAAAACAAATATCAACACAAAGCCTTTGGAATGAAACCTCTTGCAGTATGCAAGCAAGAATCTGAATTAGTCAGGCTAATTTATCATGGTTTCCTATAATCTCCTACTTCTTCCTCTACTGACCGTGTTCTGGCAACATCTGACCAAGAATACACTCAGCATACATATTCACTGAAGGAAAAAAACATTCAATCATCATCATACTTCTGGGTACTGCAAGATTACTAAAAATATTCCTTTCAGAGAAGCAAACAATAGATAGAATGGCTTAAGCAATTCAGTGAGAAATTAAATACTAAGGGACGGAAGAGAAAGAAAACTTACTAAAAACAACCTCTGAAAAAAAATGGAAGGAAGCAGAACAAAACATGGAAGCCAAATGGATCCTGAGGTTCATCGCATCACAAATAACATGAACTGCAACAACTACGGTAAAAACAAGTACTGTATCATGTACACATTTTATGCACACTTTTGTTTTCTTGCTCATCAGCACTGCTTTAGCAACTTCACCAGGACTGACTATAATAGCTGATGATTTGCTCCATTAATAAATCTGTCATTTAAAAGTGCAGCGTGACACTCTTTTCTATAGAACAAAGCAACAGCTATATCATTTCAGTTTTGAGAAGTTAACAGAATAATCACAAAGATAATTTTTTAAAAAATCTTGAAAAAACATGACATAAAAATTGCAGGTACAGAAACTCAATCTGATCATTTTCAGCAAAGAATGAATTTATTACTGCCAGACTATGAAGCCTTAGCAGCAAAGGTTTGAAATATGTGCATGAAATTTCTTACGATGATACTACTGGGAACTGCTATATAGTTTTTCTCGTGTTTATGCACTTTATTTCAAAAAAGTTATTAATCTACAGCATCATTTCCAAAAATAATTACTATGCTACGCAAAACATGCAAGTTAATTGGAAAATAATTGTCCCATTCTCACAAAAACAGTCATGCATGTATCCCAATTCAGAAGAGACCAAATCTCATAAACAGACATGTTGCAATTGTAACTTGTGTTTTCTAATTGCATTATATTCCTAACAGAGCATCACTAGAACAGATGCTTTACCATGCACAGGCAAAACTGTCACACATTCTTACATCAGTGACTTAGTTTGCCAAGAAATTACACAGAAATGAGATAAAAACAGCTTTTTCCTTTACAAAAATGAATTTTATTCAAATATAATTAGTACATCAATGCTCAAACTTAATTCTTGTAAAAGCTTTCTTGAAAGCAGTCACCTACTGTGCTGAGTGCAACAACAGCTTTTTGCTTACTTAAACGTATCATATAAATCAATTCTTAAAAAATATTCAGAACTCATTTTTTTTAGTTTTCTTCCTCTAGAGCTAAAAGGAAAATTAT